>BSBN01001614.1:6276809-6904490 GCA_027924645.1 Cunninghamia lanceolata | reverse complement strand
GGTCTACTTGTTATCTTTTGTATACCTTATTTTGGAGGTATGGTGAGTTGATGCATTAGCAACTAGCTGTGGTTTCTATTTTGGCTATAGTGATTGATTCTTGTTAGCTACTCGAGCATATTTGTTACCATTGGATTTGGTGCTTGTGTTTAGATATCAGTTGATGCAGGTTTCTTGCTTCTATGTGACAGTTTAGTGTGGCATCTCTTTGGAGGATCTTATTCTTCATGGTTTGGCTAGATGGAGGATGAGTGGATTCTTGTTTGAGATGGTGGACACCTTAATTATTGTTTCAGGTATCTTGGAGCACATGGATGGTTAAATGGTATATGCTAGGCATATGGATGTTTTCCCTTGATGATTTGAGTTTACATGTTGATCCCTTATGCAATGTATACAACAAGTGTGAAAATGTTGGAGTAGATGTGTTGTACACCTTGCATAACATTGGTATTATTTTATTATGTAAAATAATATTTAATTGCGGTGCATCATGTGATGCATTTAGCCACATTGGATATTTATTTGGATGCCACTTGTAATCGTTGTATGTATCATTGGGTTAATTAATTACTTTATTTGTAATTATTTGATTATTCAAGGGAAAACTTAGTACCAATAATAAGTCAATGGTTTTGTAGACACATGGTTTTGGAGAAAATGGTATTATAACACCACACATTGTATTTATGTGAACTTATGTCTATAAAAGCAAACACATGGGTAGTTGTAGAGGTTGGCTATTTAGCTATTTAGCTTGTTGGTTGGGTTATAGATTCTCTTGTAGGTTGGTTGAGTGAGGGTTTGAAGGATCGCATGGGATGTATGGTTGCATTCTTGTTCACATGGATTACATGTAGAGAGACCTTGATGTTTCAGAGGTGATCTCTGCATATGTACTTGTTGTTTTATTGTTGAATACTACATGAGAGATGCATGCTTTTGGAGGCTAGGTTTTTCCCTCTATGAGGGTTTTCCTAGGGTATATCTTGTGTCACCCATTGATTCTATGATTATCTATTTGTTTTGCATGTGGATTTCTAGTTTGTTGCATATTAAATCTCTTATTAGATTATGCGAAATTAGTCCTTATGGCTGCATATTCCCAACGAAATCATCTAGATATTGATATAGGTATTTACTCAAATCATAGATTAAATATCTAGATTTGGGCTCACTAAGTGTCAAAATGTCCACAGTATCCACTTGTAACCCCTAGGTAATATTGAACTTTTACATTCTAAATCAGGTGCATCCTTTAAACCCTAAACCTAAATATTAGACTCTAAACCCCAAACCTTGCATCTAAAACTCAAAATGCAAACACTAGATTAATCTCTAGGTAACACCAAGCTTAAAACCCAAAATTGTAATCCTCAACGATCATAGACCATAAACCTATGAATATAAACAAAGTATACACCAAGTAGAAACACCTTAAACCCTACATCCCAAACCTAGGTGAACTACAAACCCTACATTCTTAACCCTAAGCCCCTAATACCAATCTGAGTTCACAATTTGTAAACTCTATTTCCTCTACTATTCACCAAACCATAAATCAAAAATACCATAAATTAAACCTTGCATCTTAAAACCCAAATCCAAATCCTAAATCTATACCCTAAGATTATTTAATAGTGAGCCTCAAACACTAAATCCCTAACTCAAAATCTATTTAACCTCAATCCCTAAACCCGAAATAATAAATTATCTAGGTATATGTACATGTCCCAAACACTTTACACTAAACCTCAAACCTTGCATCCTACAAACTCTAGAAACCTTATACTATTGATTTAAATTATTTGAGAAGAAGCCATTATTACTCCAACTTATCACTCCTACCTTTCATATACCGATATCTTTAATAAAAAAAAACTGTTCAATATACCACACCTCCCTATATAACAAAAGGTATATGGAAGAGTGATGGTACAAAACAACACTTCTCTCAATATACCAAACCTTTTAATATAATTTATGGTATGTAGAAGTAGAGATGCACGTGAGAACAAAGTGGTATGCAAGAATACAGTGGGACCAAAAATAATACTAAAAGTTCTTAGATCTATCTAAAGCTAAAGTATTGGAGTAGCACCTCTCACTTCACTAAACTCTTTATGAGGAATCTAGCTTAGCCAAAACAAACATATCACCAAAAGAACAAAGGGAAAGAGGTCTCAAGAAATAAAAAGATAAAAGAAGAGTGGGAATAAAATTAAAAATAATTTTATTAAAAGTTTATGTAGTCTCCTTATCAATCTAAGGGACCTCTATAGCTCTCAAATATACCTTTGGGGGCATCACTTCCTAGAGTACGAGAGGGTAGTGTTTATTGTATGTTGTGTTTGGTGCACTATAGAAGGAGCTCAAGGGAGCAAAAATTATTTGTGAAATAGAAAACATTAGTACAATATTAGATAAGTAAACTAAAAATAAAAAGTATACATATATAAAATAACACTTTGTAAAAAAACATAACTAAATATGAAATTGCCAAGATGTCATGAAAAAATCAATAGTTTGATCTTAATGCTAAAAAATGAGGTGTCTAAAATATTTTCTTTACTTATTCTTAATTTTCAGATGGTATGAAATTTGGAGGAGCCTACTAAAAATGGAGGTTGTCCTAATTTTTAGCTATTCATACTAAATAGGTTTGGCCCAAGATGGTTAGGTCATAGATGATTTAGTTGAAGATGGTTCAACCAAATCATAGTCAACCAAATATGCTCATGTGTCATAGTTTTGGCTGCAATTCGCTTTCCTTTCTAATTTGAGTTCAAAATATTTTTGTCATACTACTTCTCATGAATTTTACTTATACAAATAGCATTTTCAAAAAAATGAGAAATACTCTTTCATAAATCTGAGTGTGTAAATTTAAACAAAAATCATCCTTTGACTAAACTATCATAGATCTAATCCATTAAAATCACCTAAAATTGAAATTGACCTTTGAAAAATTCAACTGATATAACAATTTGAATTATTTGTTTTGGTATCCTTTACAACATTCTCTACAACCATGGGCAAGATCAGAGGTAAATTGGATAAGTGCAAGACAATGGGGGGCCAAAAAGGGGTCTTAAGTGGCCACTTTTTTTCTAAAATCAGGAAATATTGGCCTTGGATGCGAAATTGAGCATAGTTACACTCAAACTTTGGACATGCAACCAAAGCAATGTTCGTAGTACTCCGAGTCTACTTTCTAGACTACTATTTTTTTTTTAAATGGCATAGATTAAAGGGTTCAAAAGAGGGAGCCACAGAAATTATTCTTTCTGTCAAAAAAACATAACATAGCATGTTTTGTGGCTCCCTCAAAAGGTCAACTTTTTTATGGTATTTTTAAAATTGCTTCAGTGAGAAATTAGCTAATAGCATGTAGTTTATGCCTGATTTTTCTGATAATTTTTTGATGAATATTTGATTTTTTACTAATTTTCAAAGTGGACACATCCTAAAAAATAGAATTTTGGCCGTGCTACCCCTATAAATTTTGAAAACTAATTGAAAATCATTTTTTTCTTTTTTTAATATTTGTAGAATGGAGTCTAGTTTCTAAATATGTAATTTTTTTGAAATTTCAATGAATAGTTAATTTACAATGAAAAAAAGACCAAATAGTGGTTTTTGCCCAAAAACGGACACACAAACAAAAGAAATTAAAGATGAAAGGCTTAACATTTTTAAAATGTGAAAAAAATTACATCGTTAAATAGCTAAGAGAAAGCCCAACATTACCCAGGTGTTTGATTTGTTTGACCTTGAAACACGTGCAAATCTGAGGGTTAGCATGAACAAAATTATGTGAAATCTTGAAGAATATGGAAAAACACGTCTGTGACTGTTCAAAAGGCACTCCAAGCCTTTGGGTTGGAAATCCAAAGCAAATCCCAAGTCCAAGGCTTAGGATTCCCAAAGCAAGACATAACGCAAGCGCGTTATAACGCGCTCACGTTATGTTTTGCTTTGCATTTTTCCTTTTTTGCAAGTCTGTTGTTTGTCATGTTTGACATAACGCGAGCGCGTTATAACGCACTCGCATTATGTTCCCCTTAAAATTTTTTCTATTCAAGTCTATTAATCATGTATGTATGTATGTATGCCTATATGTATGTATGTATGTGTAGACACCTAAAAATGTCTTCTACCATCAAACTAACTCCTGACAACCCTAAACTCACCAATTTCCCTTCTAACCAATTAATTAAATTTTTATTTATTTAAGTACCCCTTTCGTTTTCTAAATTCACACCATTTTGTCCCCAAAATTGAATTAATTTAATTAATTCAATAGTCCAAACCTTAGCCAATTGATTTAATAAATATGCAATATTTATTAAATCAATTTCCCCTTTTTCACTAAATCTAATTAATTAATTAAAACCATATTAACTAATTAATTCAGCCTATAATTGACCTATCCCTACCCTAGACAATTAAATAGCTATTATTTAATTGCCTACCCTAGCCTACCTCATCATAGCCTTAGGATTAATTAAATAAAACCTATGTTTAATTAATCCTAACCCCTTCATTTGGGTGGTCAAACCTTGTTTAACACCCTTCCCCACATCCTCCAAATAAAAAATTGAATTAAATCCACATAAGTCAATTTTTTATTTAAAAACATCCCACATCACATTTAATTCTCCTTACAAACCCATACTCATTTATTTCCTCTCTTCCCCAAATGAATTTTTAATTCATTTACATTCCCCCATATGAATCTTTAATTCCAAAATAATCCTTCACCCCCATGCTCATTTAATAACTTCTTTTCCCAAAATGAATAAAAGATTCACTTTTATTCCTAGCTCTCCATTCATTCAAGATTGAATCTAGGCCCTCCACATCACTTTTATCCTCCACCATTGATCTTCCAAATCAATCTCCACCATTGCATCAAAAATCCCTTCCAAAAATCTATAAATAGAACCTCTCTCCATCCATTTTCATCATCCAAATTTATGCAAAGTTACCATGTCAAAATCAGTCTTGAGCTAGAATAGTGAGTTGCAAATTAGAGTAGCATTTCACATTCAAATCCATTATCTAGGGATAATCATGTCTTAGGAGCTTGTTTTGGGTGCAAAGGCTTCTTCCTCCCTTGATGGGATTGGGTTTGCATGTGAGGTATAACTTTGTGTTATTTGCATTTAGTTTATTGTTTTCTACCTTATCTACTTATCTAATCTACAGTATGTATGTATCTATGTATGCCTATATTTATGTATGTATAGTGTTGAGGGCAGAGGAGGGTAGAGATGGGAGTGAGCCAGATAGGGGAGGAGAGGGGTGAATAAGGATTGAGTGATTAAGGTTTAAGGTTGAGGGTTGAGCGTTTAGGGATAGGATTTAGAGTTTAGGGATAAGCGAATAGAGTTTAGGACCTTGAGGGATTAGGGTTTAGGGTTAAGGGTCAAGGGATTAGGTTTAAGGTAGAGTGTTAAGGGTAGAGGGATTAGCGATAGGGTTTAGGGTTGAAAATTTAGGGTTTAGGATTAGGGTTTAAGGTATAGTTTAGTAGTTCTTGTGAATAGAGCCAGTAAACAATGGGAGATTATTTGCCTGTTTCATAACAATATACCTTCCCTAAGTGCAGGGTGGACATCAATAAACATAGATGTACCCCAATGCAAATCTTTTCTCATAATGATCATCCTTCTGATTACTCACCGTGTATGTACCATACGCAAAGCTTTTCTCATAGGGTTTAAGGTATAGTGTCAAGGGTTAAGGGTTTATTGATAGTGTTTAGGGTTGAGGGTTGAGGGATTAGGTTTTAGGGTTGATGGATTAGGGTTTAAGGTATAGTGTTGAGAGTTGAGGGTTTAGGGAAGGGTTTAGGGTTGACGGATTAGCATTTAATGTCGAGGTTAGGGTTAGAGTGTCGAGGGTAGAGGGGTTAGGTATAGGGTTTAGGGTTGAAGGTTTAAGGATTGAGGGTTGAGGCTTTAGGGATGAGGGTTTAAGGCTTAAGATATAGTGTCAAGTGTTGAGGGTGTAGGGATAGGGTTTAAGTTTTAAGGGTTAAGGGTTGAGGGATAGGGATTAGGGTTTAAGGTATAGTGTTGAGGTTTGATGCTTTAGGGATAGGGTTTAGGTTTGAGGGATTAGGGTTTAGGGTTGATGAATTAGGGTTTAATGTTGAGAGTTGAGGGTTGAGGGTTGAGGTTGAGGGATAGGGTTAATGGTCAATGGATTAGGGTTAAATAAGAGTGTCGAGGGTAGAGGGATTAGGGATAGCGTTTAGGGTTGAAGGTTTAATGATTTAGGGTTGAGGCTTTAGGGATGAGGGTTAAGGGATTAGGGTTTAAGATATAGTGTCGAGTGTCGAGCATGTAGGGATAGGTTTTAGGGTTCATGTTTTAAGGGTTAAGGGTCGAGGGATCAGAGTTAAGGGTTGAGGGATTAGGGTTTGACATTAAGGGTTGAGTACATTAAGGTTCGAGGGTTAAGGGTTTCAGGATAGGGTTGAGGGTTAAGGGATAGGGTTGGAGGGTTTAGGGATAAGGGATTAGGGTTTAAGGTATAGTATCGAGCCCGTTGAGGGTCTAGGAATAGGGATAGCGTTTAGGGTTTAGGAATAGGGATAGCATTTAGGGTTTAGGGATGAGGGATTAGAGTTGAGGGATGACAGATTAGGGTTGAGGGTTGAGGGATTAGGGTTTAGGGATAAAGTTTAGGGTTGAGGGTTGAGGGATTAGGGTTTAAGGTATAGTGTTGAGGGTTTAGGGATAGGGTTTAGGGTTGAGGGATCAGAGTGAAGGGTTGAGGGATTAGGATTTGACGTTGCGGGTTGAGGGTTGAGGGTTGAGGCTTTAGGGTTTAGAGTTTAGGGATAGGGTTGAGGGTCGAGGGATCAGAGTTAAGGGTTGAGGGATTAGGGTTTGGCGTTGAGGGTTGAGGGTTGAGGTTCGAGGGTCAAGGGTTGAGGGATAGGGTTGAGGGTTGAGGGATTAGGGTTAAAGTAGAGTATGAAGGGTATAAGGATTAGGGATAGGGTTGGAGGGTTTAGGGATAAGGGATTAGGGTTTAAGGTATAGTATTGAGTCGGTTGAGGGTTTAGGAATAGGGATAGCATTTAGGGTTTAGGGATGAGTGATTAGAGTTGAGGGATGACAGATTAGGGTTGAGGGTTGAGGGATTAGGGTTTAGGGATAAGGTTTAGGGTTGAAGGTTGAGGTATTAGGGTTTAAGGTATAGTGTTGAGGGTTTAGGGATAGGGTTTAGGGTTGAGGGATTAGAGTGAAGGGTTGAGGGATTAGGATTTGATGTTGAGGGTTGAGGCTTGAGGCCTTAGGGTTTAGGGTTTACAGATAGGGTTGAGGGTTGAGGGATCAGAGTTAAGGGTTGAGGGATTAGGGTTTGACGTTGAGGGTTGAGGTTCGAGGGTCACTGGTTTAGGGATAGGGTTGAGGGTCGAGGGATTAGGGTTAAAGTAGAGTATGGAGGGTATAAGGATTAGGGATAGGGTTGGAGGGTTTAGGGATAAGGGATTAGGGTTTAAGGTATAGTATCGAGTCGGTTGAGGGTTTAGGAATAGGGATAGAATTTAAGGTTTAGGGATGAGGGATTAGAGTTGAGGGATGATGGATTAGGGTTGAGGGTTGAGGGATTAGGGTTTAGGGATAAGGTTTAGGGTTGAGGGTTGAGGGATTAGGGTTTAGGGTTGAGGGATTAGAGTGAAGGGTTGAGGGATTAGGATTTGATGTTGAGGGTTGAGGCTTGAGGCCTTAGGGTTTAGGGTTTACAGATAGGGTTGAGGGTTGAGGGATCAGAGTTAAGGGTTGAGGGATTAGGGTTTGACGTTGAGGGTTGAGGTTCGAGGGTCACTGGTTTAGGGATAGGGTTGAGGGTCGAGGGATTAGGGTTAAAGTAGAGTATGGAGGGTATAAGGATTAGGGATAGGGTTGGAGGGTTTAGGGATAAGGGATTAGGGTTTAAGGTATAGTATCGAGTCGGTTGAGGGTTTAGGAATAGGGATAGAATTTAAGGTTTAGGGATGAGGGATTAGAGTTGAGGGATGATGGATTAGGGTTGAGGGTTGAGGGATTAGGGTTTAGGGATAAGGTTTAGGGTTGAGGGTTGAGGGATTAGGGTTTAAGGTATAGTGTTGAGGGTTTAGGGATAGGGTTTAGGGTTGAGGGATTAGAGTGAAGGGTTGAGGGATTAGGATTTGACATTGAGGGTTGAGGCTTGAGGCTTTAGGGTTTAGGGTTTAGGGTTTAGGGATAGGGTTGAGGGTCGAGGGATCAGAGTTAAGGGTTGAGGGATTAGGGTTTGACATTGAGGGTTGAGGGTTGAGGTTCGAAGGTCAAGGGTTTAGGGATATGGTTGAGGGTCAAGGGATTAGGGTTAAAGTAGAGTGTGGAGGGTATAAGGATTAAGGATAGGGTTGGAGGGTTTAGGGATAACTGATTAGGGTTTAAGGTATAGTATCGAGTCGATTGAGGGTTTAGGAATAGAGATAGCATTTAGGGTTTAGGGATGAGGGATTAGAGTTGAGGGATGCTGGATTAGGGTTGAGGGTTGAGGGATTAGGGTTTAGGAATAAGGTTTAGGGTTGAGGGTTGAGGGATTAGGGTTTAAGGTATAGTGTTGAGGGTTTAGGGATAGGGTTTAGGGTTGAGGGATTAGAGTGAAGGGTTGAGGGATTAGGATTTGACGTTGAGGGTTGAGGCTTTAGGGTTTAGGGTTTAGGGATAGGGTTGAGGGTCAAGGGATCAAAGTTAAGGGTTGATGGATTAGGGTTTGACATTGAGGGTTGAGGGTTGAGGTTCAAGGGTCAAGGGTTGAGGGTCGAGGGATTAGGGTTAAAGTAGAGTGTGGAGGGTATAAGGATTAGGGATAGGGTTGGAGGGTTTAGGCATAAGGGATTAGGGTTTAAGGTATAGTATCAAGTCAGTTGAGGGTTTAGGAATAGGGATAGCATTTAGGATTTAGGGATGAGGGATTAGAGTTGAGGGATGACGGATTAGGGTTGAGGGTTGAGGGATTAGGGTTTATGGATAAAGTTTAGGGTTGAGGGTTGAGGGATTAGGGTTTAAGGTATAGTGTTGAGGGTTTAGGGATAGGGTTTAGGGTTGAGGGATTAGAGTGAAGGGTTGAGGGATTAGAATTTGACATTGAGGGTTGAGGCTTTAGGGTTTAGGGTTTAGGGATAGGGTTGAGGGTCGAGGGATCAGTGTTGAGGGTTGAGGGATTAGGTTTGACGTTGAGGGTTGAGGGTTGAGGGTCGAGGGATTAGGGTTAAAGTAGAGTGTGGAGGGTATAAGGATTAGGGATAGGTTTGGAGGGTTTAGGGATAAGGGATTAGGGTTTAAGGTATAGTATCAAGTCAGTTAAGGGTTTAGGAATAGGGATAGCATTTACGGTTTAGGGATGAGGGATTAGAGTGAAGGGTTGAGGGATTAGGATTTGACATTGAGGGTTGAGGCTTTAGGGTTTAGGGTTTAGGGATAGGGTTTAGGGTCGAGGGATCAGTGTTAAGGGTTAAGGGATTAGGGTTTGACGTTGAGGGTTGAGGGTTGAGGTTCGAGGGTCAAGGGTTTAGGGATAGGGTTGAGGGTCAAGGGATTAGGGTTAAAGTAGAGTGTGGAGGGTATAATGATTAGGGATAGGGTTGGAGGGTTTAGGGATGAGGGATTAGGGTTTAAGGTATAGTATCGAGTCGGTTGAGGGTTTAGGAATAGGGATAGCATTTAGGGTTTAGGGATGAGGGATTAGAATGAAGGGTTGAGGGATTAGGATTTGACGTTGAGGGTTGAGGGTTGAGGTTTGAGGGTCAAGGGTTTAGGTATAAGGTTGAGGGTCGAGGGATTAGGGTTAAAGTAGAGTGTGGAAGGTCTAAGGATTAGGGATAGGGTTGGAGGGTTGAGGGATTAGGGTTTAAGGTATAGTGTTAAGGGTTTCTGTCGTCAAATGTAGATTTATGGGTTTGATTATATTGATTGCCTCTCTAGTTTTGGGGTGTGGATGTTTTGGAATCAATTAGGAAGTCTTCAGGAGACTTTGTGGGAGTAGATTGGCAATCGCTTGACAGAACCCCTGCTATTTATGCTTGGATAAGGATTTGTCACAAACTAGAACTTTTGGTTCCAAAGAAGATCTATCTTTCTTCCTCGATGTTCATTTTCTATCAAGAACTTGATTATGAGGGCTTGCCCCTTCATTGTTATGCCTATCATATGGTGGAGCATCTGGCAAGCTCTTGCAGGAAACAGGAAAAGTTCTCCCTCAAAAACCTTGTGGTCATTCAAGTCTGAAGGGGAAGGTTTGGAAAGAGAAATTCACAATATGTGATCAATCTATAGTAGGATAAAACGTGAGCACGTTATAACGCGCTCACATTTTGTCTTTCTATAGAAATGGTAAAAAAGTGTTGACCCCCGTGATCCAGGCCCACATGCTCTGTTTTCATACTGATTCTACGCGTGCTCCGACAAAAAAGAAGTGCTTTCACGCTGTTGGGAAGTTCACATGCACATTTGACACATTGTACCACCTTTGCATGATCTTTCCACCACCTTTTCTGCTTTTCCAACTTGAGAAGGAGGAAATAACATAGTTTTCACACCAAGTTTGATATATATCTATTCAAGTTTCAATTTTTGTAGTGTTGCAATGTTAATTGTGATTCAATTTTAGGAATTTAACATTATAGATTGGTTAATAGTATTGTTGTTAGTAATTATATTTGACTGTTATTCAATTTAACATTGAAAAGGAAGCAAGTAGTGAAAAACTCAAATTGTTGAGGAGTTTGATGCAAGAAGAAAAAAACACTACATAATTGGCTACTCTCTCCATTCGAATCTTCATTTTTTAGGTATGTCAAGTCTTTACATGCATGTTCTTTACATTTTCCTTAATTCAGATTGAATTAATTTATCATGATTTATCATACATGTTTAAAATAGACACATTTCCAATCAAGAAAGCAACCTACAATCTCACATGATGCCATGTATATTTTTTACACTTGGGCTCTTTAATAATTATGTGTAATAAACAGACCTTAACATACCATGATGTCAAACTATACAAGAATAAATCCTTACAACATAATAAAAATACAATCCCACTATTATCTTGTATTCATTTCTTAGGAAGTAATATTGATCTCTTTATCATGCTACAGACATATTCTCCGTCATGCCGAGGAAACGATCAAGAATTAAACCAACACAGGAAGAGATAGAAGCTAAGAATGCAAAGAAAGTAGTGGCTATGAGGGAACTTCGTGAGAAGAGGAAATTGGATACAATAAATGAAGACATACCAATTGAAGAGGAACCACAACCATCACAAAGAGATATGGTATTGGTAGCACAAAGAGAACGAATGCAAAAACTTCGTACTACGAGAGATTTGAATACCATAGTTGGAGACATGTCCTCTACCGCAAGTCAACATGTATGGACACCATCTACCACATCTCAAGTTGAGAGTACATCATCACTCACATGTGATGAAGGAGGTACGCCATCATTCCCACCTCAACCTCAAGGTATGTGATCTATTCCATCTTCGATCGAAGGTATGCCATCTAGCCCATCTCATTTAAATATTGATGAAATTCCTAATGTTGAGATGAATTTACCTAACTTAACACCACCTAGAATTTTGCATAGAAAGCCAAACTATTTGATTGAAATTGATGAGAATATTTTGCAGCCAATGGAAGGTAAGATTCCAAAACACACTTGTAGAAGATATGCTCATAAGATTTGGAGATTATTCTTTGAAAAGTTAAATGAGACTGCAAGATGTCAACTATTCATTGAAATGATGCGAAGTATAAAGTATCCATCATGAAGATTCTTGGGTTGAGAACATTAGAGGCTTCAAGTGAAAAATCTATTGTCAAGAATCTAATGAGTGCGTATGAGAGAGTGGGTAACACCTCACGCACAAAAGATAGTAATGCAACACGGCGTGTGATTACATCGACTATAGTAAGTAGTCAAACGAGGAAAGCTCATCTCATTAGAAAGACGAGTCAAGAATTGAGAATTAATAGGAAAACTTTATCAAGAGCCATTGGAAGACGCCAAAGAATTGAGGACACTAATGCCAATGAATTATGGGTGTTCTCAGGGAGACTACCATGAAAAGATAAACCAATTGTTGAAGCATTGAGATCACTAATTGAAGACTTTTGGAAGAATTACACAAGGGTATCTCTAAATCAAAGGGATGTGGTAAGAAGGAGAATCGGTAGTTAGAACCGTGTGCCACATCCAAAGCATTTTTTGGATGAGACTCAAACACAGTTTTATGGTAAATTTCTAGAAAAGTATCCTCAAATTAAAATTTGTCAAAGATATTTTGAAATGCTAAAACCTTTCTATGTCAAGATAAATCACACACGCACTGCTTGTTGTTGTAGATTACATATTGAATTTTCTAACCATTTTGATGCTTATAGGTCTATATGTTTAGATATACATACTAACAATATTTTGCAAGTTTGTGCCATATGTGCCCCACCAACATCTTCAAGAGACTTCATATCAAAAATTTTATGTGAAAGAGAGGAAGGTCAAATATTCTACAAGAAATTATGCTTAGATGGCACATGTCGTCGTTGCGGTGGCTTGCAACATTTGCCAATATGTGAACATATGGAAAGAACACATGCGGTTGGAAATGAACTAGTAGAGTTTGGCAAGTATAAAATAGTGGCATACAATACAAAAGATGGTAAAGAAGTAAAGAGGTGTGAATTGGTTAGTGAAAAGATTCCAGAGTATCAGTTTATGCCTATATTTCATGACAGCATAGTGTATGAGTATGCAAGACATGTCCATAGAGCTCGATGGTTGGACTTGCAATTCAAGTTATGCAAGGACACATTTCCGATTGGTAGCATTGTTTCAATCATCGACTTTGCAAAGAACTACAGTCTACAGCCACAACGTGAGGTGTAATCACAATATTACAACTCCACACAGGTTTCTATATTCGTGCACATCGCATTCATTCATATGAATGATAGTACAGAGGATGACAAAAAGATCATAAGGGAGTATAATTTCTATATTAGTGATGATCACACGCATTCTACGGAGTTCGTACAAGGTTGCTTTCAGGTATTCTACAATGATTTGGCTAGAAGGGGCTTATCGTTCAGTCAACATATCATATGGTCGGATAACTGTGCATCACAATTCAAGAACTCGCGGAATTTCTATTGGCTGAGTAGGAGGCATAATTTTATAGGTATTCAACATATGTGGAACTTTTGTGAGGCCGGGCATGGAAAGGGGGAGCATGATGGTGCAGGAGCATGTATCAAAAGAGCCATAGCATGAGAAGAGTTAAAGTATAAAGACAATGCAAAGTTGACAGATGCAAAATCAATTGTTGAGTGGTGTAATGCTTCCATGGGTCCAGGTAATGAAGGTAAGTCTTCAGTTCGTAGATTTTTTTGGTTGATAGATGATACTGACTGTTGTACACTGATAGGATCAAATGAGATGCACTCTTTTAGAAGCTCAATTGTAGGTTCATGGAGTATCCATACGTGAAAGATGTCATGCTTTTGTTCTTCCTGTACAATTCAAGTCTGGGATGAGTGCGAGTCAAAGGAGTGGGTTGACGAATGGCAGTTAAGTTATCTTAGCCCACTTGACACGTATCGACCCCCGATGGCACTGGAACTAACATAGATGGAATCATCAGTTAACTTTGACCACATATCATATTTAGTTCAACCAGGTAATATAGGGCACGTATATGCATCTAATTTCATCTAGTTCAACTAGGTAATGTCATCTTACTTTGTAGTGTTTTTGTAATGTTGACTAATTTCATCTAATTTGCTACACATATCAATGTAGGGCACGTATATGCAGTTATTGCAGATGAAGATAATGAATAGGGAATAGATTATTATTTATGTTGTTGTGTTGAGGCCAAAAAGAAATTGGAGGCCCCTGTTATAGATGGAGAAAACATCGAATACCCTATAGGCTCAATGGTTATTACTGGAACATGGCTTAGAAGGTACCCACATAAGAGTGTTAATGTTTGGCTATTTTAGGACTGTGACACGTATCAGAAGATTCTTCATTACTCAAACCTTGTCATGGCATCCAATGTTCATTTGATAAAGTATCGGGGTAGACCTTTGAACAAAATCTTGTGGAAGGTGCGTGAGTCTGACCATGAAGCAATACTTGACACAATAAAGAGTAGAGTCGACCCGGATGGTTTATTGGATTAATTTGTAAGTATTCACATTGATTTTGTAAAGTCATGTTACATTGAGTTGTAAGTATGCACATTAATTTGTAAGGTTTGTCTTTTTTTATTTTCTCCTGCATTTTTACACATATACATATTTTTACATCATCATGTTATGCATTTTTGGTGTCCTGCTCCTGATGTGACCAAACTGACTATTCCAATGCGTCAGGATGGGTATATTTACACTAGGCATGGTCCTTTTTTTGACCCAAACATGTCAAAACAGTCTGAGCTACATTGTACCGACGATATCCCTGAAGAGTCCAAAGTACAAAAAGGTAGCAATCTTTGACGAGATGTTACTCAAAAATTGTGTCACTTAGAAACATTTTGTCTAAGGCAACGTGATCACATAGAGTGCCTCTACAATAACCTCTCTCAGTTTTTTATATCTTTGAGACATTTGCCTATGGTGAAAGGTTTTCTGCTGCCCCAAAAATCGTTAAGAGGCAGTGTAAAGTTGCAAAGGGGTGTAAATTTCGTCTTGCTCCTAATGTGACCAAACTGACTATTCCAACACATCCGGATGGGTACATTTACGCTAGGCATGGTCCTATTTTTCACCCAAACATGTCGAAATAGTCTGAGCTACATTATACCGACGATATCCCTGAAGAGTCCAAAGTGTAAAAAGGCAGCAATCTTTGATGAGATGTTACTTGAAAACCATGTCACTTAGAAACATTCCGTCTGAGGCAAGGCTATCACGTAGATTACTTCTACAATAACCTCTCTCATTTTTTTATATCTCTAAGGCAGTTGCCCGTGGTGAAAGGTTTTCTGCTGCCCCAAAAATTGTCAAAAGGAGGCAGTGTAAACTTGCAAAGGGGTGTAACTTTCGTCCTGCTCCTGATGTGACAAAACTAACTATTCCAACACATTCGGATGGGTACATTTATGCTAGGCATGGTCCTATTTTTCACCCAAACATGTCGAAACAGTCCGAGCTACATTGTACTGACGATATCCCTGAAGAGTCCAAAGTGCAAAAAGGTAGCAATCTTTGATGAGATGTTACTCGAAAATTATGTCACTTAGAAATATTATGTCTAAGGTAACGCGATCATATAGAGTGCTTCTACAATAACCTCTCTTAGTTTTTTATATCTCTGAGGCATTTGCCTGTGGTGAAAGGTTTTCTGCTGCCCTAAAAATCGTCAGAAGGAGGCAGTGTAAAGTTGCAAAGGGATGTAACTTTCATCCTGCTCCTGATGTGACCAAACTAACTGTTCCAACTCGTCCAGATGGGTACATTTACGCTAGGCATGGTCCTGTTTTTCACCCAAACATGTCAAAACAGTTCGAGCTACATTGTACCGACGATATCCCTGAAGAGTCCAAAGTGCAAAAAGGTAGCAATCTTTGACGAGTCACTTGAAAACCATGTCACTTAGAAACATTTTGTCTGAGGCAACGTGATCACGTAGAGTGCTTCTACAATAACCTCTCTCAGATTTTTATATATCTGAGGCATTTGCCCATGGTGAAAGGTTTTCTGTTGCCCCAAAAATCATCAGAAGGAGGTAGTGTATTAAGTCAGGATGAAAGCCTATTCACTCTAGGCGCCAATCTCAAGTTGCACAATCATGAATAGGCACCTAGAGCAATAAGGTGCTACATCATGGTTCGAGGACCTTGAAATGGTGCCCAAGCATGTAGGAGGAATTTTCAAGGAGCCAAAATGTTTTTGAAACTCTAAGGAACTAGTCCAAAGACTCTATGATGCCATCTTGATATCATTGAGTCAACTTTGGAACTCAAACATATTGAAACAAGATCTAGGAAGCTAGGTGCCATCTCTTGCCAGTTCAACCTCTCAGATGTGCCAACATTGGAAAGACTCTTAATGAGCACCTAATTTTGAATTGATCTTGTGATTGAAAGTTTGGTGATGTATTGGTGCAAGATGATCTTCAGTTGAAGCAATCTAAGTTCCAAGAAGGGTTTAGAAGTTATCAACCTCTTCACTAAGTTAGGTGCACTTTACAAGCTTTCTTACCCAAGAGTTGCACCTCATTAAGACAAGGTGCATCTTAACCTCTGGGACTTTTCCAAAGAAGCACTTCAGTTTATTAGCACCTTTGGACCTTGTTTTGCATTCTGAAAGAGAAGGCACACTTTGGAGGCGTTTCTAACCCAGATTGACGCCTAGGTATAGTCATCTCTCTGGAGCATTACAATGTGTTTTAAAATGAAGGACATTTCATAAGTTGGGGAATTGATCACTGAAGACCTTGGAGTGTTTGAATTACTCTAAGCAAGAAGGTGCATTTCCATGGAGTAGCATACTCTAGATAGCACCTAATGCCATCAAGGCGCAATTCCACCCTCACTTTGGTGCCTATCATCAAGAAGGGGCATTGGGCATTCCTTGAACAGTTCTAAGAGTTTGAAGTTCATGAAATCACCAAGGAATGTTGGGCACCATGTGTATCCTCAACAAGCTTGAGTTTGCGCCTAGACAAGTTGGCGCTTAGTCATGTTTTAACTTCCCTCTTGAAGCACCTAACTTGGGAAAAAGTTATCTTGTTGCTAGTCAAGTGTTTGATGTGTTTTGGAGACTCCAAAAGACTTCCTCTTGCTAGGCACTCTTCTTGGCCTACAACCTTCAACTGGTGCCTAGATCCTGAAGAAAAACACTTGCAAGTGTGGGCGCACTTTCCTTGTGATGGAGCATCAAACTGGTGCCTAGAAATCATAATGCATGAAGTGAGTGCCTAGGATCCTATTGGTCCAATAGGTGGTTTTGGGATCCGTGTCAAGTCAGTGGATCTCTAGCTTGGGAAGTCATCAACCATCCATTTATTCTGTAAACCCTTTACCCACTACTAATTGTGGCTTGATCAATTCTTAATGCACTTTCTAAATATTCCTCATAAGACTTATAAGGTAACTTCTAAACCTCCTCCCTTGTATCCCTATTTACAAAATGTAAAAAGAGGTTATAGATTTCTCTATGGGCCATATTTAGGGCACTAGTTGACAAATAAAGGACTTGCCTCTGACTTCTAAAAATGTACCAATAACTAAACATTTTATTTCATACTTAGGAACTCTCAAATTCTTGCCTTGACCAATTTGTTCATATTGAAAGGTATCACAAAATCACCAATGGGTTGTATGAAGAAATGTATAGAGACCTTTGGAAGGTAATAGTACCAATTTAACATGATTTCTTCAAGGGTCTTGGGAAATATCCTAGCCACAACTATGTCCCAAGGGAAGATCTCTCTTACAGTCATCATATATGCCTTCATGTGGGAATTTGGATTCCCTTCCCCTTTGAATTTTGGTACATCTGGGAGGGGATGTAATAATAACATATTACAAATTTTTAAGTCAAGAGGTTTTTTTAAATAGTCTAAGTATGTTCCTAAAAAGGAATCTTCAGAAGTTGGAGTTCTTATGAACATGAGACCCATGGATGGGGCTTGTGTACTAAGTTGATTTTTCATTTACACATTTGTTTGATATCCTACATACATTGGTTGGACAGTGATGGGATGATACACTATGGGAGTCACATGATTTTGTGGTGCATAAGCTCCACTAGGTTGTTGAAGATGTGGGAAAGTGTCATTACTAGTTTTTTCAAAAAAAAAATTTAGATAGGGAAGATTGAGTTGCCCCCTAGTTTTTCTCCAAACGAATCCATTCAACCCTAGTGTTGAATGGATTCGTTTGAACTTTTGGTCTTTCTATAGTTTTGTCCTTTAGAGGTTTCTCAACACCTCTAGCCTTTAGCATCTTGATCCATTGGACTAGTGTGGCTATGAGGTTGGAAAGTGTTGCAACCTCCATCCTTTAAACTTCTCCACCTTGTTATGGGTTGTTTTGATTATTTTCAGTTGCTTTCTCTTCGAGAATATTTTCTAATGATACATGATGTGTCATAGATCATTCAACTTGATAAACAACATGGATGGATTCTCATGCCTCCTATACTTCTTGCAAGTTTCTTTATAGATAGCTCACATCATTGTCCATCTAGGTGGTCATTTCCCTAAATATTATGATAAGATAATCCTGTTAATGGACTTTGGATTGAATGAGAATCAACATGCTTTGTCTTGACTAGAATAGTTGGGATGGACATAAATCTATTGATTCTAGGTTGGGTTGTTAAAGGTCAAGAAGTTTTGGAGTCTAATGCCCTCTAAATCTAAATATTCAAAATCATAGTGGTTCAATAAGTTACAACAAACAATCAAGTAGACAATAGACTATAAGGAACAAGGACTACACATGAATCCAAAACAACACCAGTCAATAAGGACATCACAAGTAACTCAACATTACTTCCAGAGGCGTTCACAAAAACAAAGGGGAGAACACAACTAGAGAATGCTAGACTATAGTAGGGATGAGTGTCTGATGCAGAGCACACAGTGGAAGCATAGAATTATCAACTTTTGAACCTTCAAACTCACTATTGGCGAGACAACATACCATCAGCGAGCTTAAAATTT
Organism: Cunninghamia lanceolata; assembly: GCA_027924645.1. Lineage (NCBI taxonomy): Eukaryota > Viridiplantae > Streptophyta > Pinopsida > Cupressales > Cupressaceae > Cunninghamia > Cunninghamia lanceolata. The sequence goes on along the minus strand of BSBN01001614.1, from coordinate 6,885,753 downwards.
CATCGGCCGATAGGCCGATGCCACCATGACTCTGTTTGATTTCACTTCTGACAAACATCCCATCATTGACTCTTATCGGTCAGATAGACCACTATCAGTGACTTTATATCCTTTCACACTGATGTCTTTGTCACTCCAATATGAGACTCTAAGTCCCTCGCCTATCAGTAGGACTTAATACCATCGGCACACTCAAAAACTCTTCTACCAACACACCAATCTCACCAATGACAACCTTCAGACCACACCCGTCGGTGAGACTCCAAACATCAGTGAACTCTAATCTTGTTGGGCCGACACACCGATGGATTTTGATTGTCGGTGTGACCCCCTTCATCAGTGAAGCTCTCAACTGCTCTTCTGATGCACCGATGGGATTATCTTCCGATACACCGATGTCTTCGACTTTGACACACACTCGTCAGCAAGATAGACCACTATCAGCGAAGCCTAACCAAGGTCTGCCGATACGACCAACTCTTGACGTCAATACAAGGTTATTTTGAAGGCAAAGGGCGCCTAGGCTTATGGGGCTCAATTTGATGTATTTATTGAAAGCTCAAGGTGAATTGATGCTTATTGAAAATGCCACTTAGTCCTTCATTTGCAATCTAGGCGCCATTTCCTATTGACTTATATACTCCTCCTCATGCTAGGGTGCCATAATGAAGTGGTTTAGACAATAGGTGTGCTTCACTTACTAGAGGCTTGTTCTCCTTCCACCTTAGTGCACTTTTATGGTGGAACAGGTGTCAATGGGTGCCTTGTCTTAAATGAATGCTCTCTCTAAGTTGGGTGCCCTTTTGAGGCTTTATGAGTTGCAAATTGCGCCTTAACCCTTCATGCTTGCTGCTCAATGTTTGAATGTTTAAGAAAGTCTCCTTTAGGTGCTCATCTTAATGACTTTTTCTCAAGGCGCAATCATCCTAATGACTTGGATATTCATCCTAGTGTTTTAGGATATCAGGCTACCAGACTTAGTCATTTTCAAGATCTCAAGCATAACGAATAACATGATGATTCATTTTTTTGTATTGCATATAGTTGACATTCTATGCTACTCATAAAGAATATTAATATTTTCTATTCAACATGATGATTCATTTTTTTTTTTAAATACAACTTTTATCTTTTAGTTCGAGGTTTAGGTGATACTTGAATAACAATAGCTAGCTTATTGGATCAACAAACATCCTATGTAATACAATTGGACTTTAAACATTTGAAGTAGCCATCTACAAATATCCATTCAAACATGGATTTATAATGCAAGTATGGATGCCATTAATAAAATAGATTTGTATTAACCAAATATGCATATAGGCATACATCAATATCTATCGATAGAAGTATAACATATATACAAAATAGCCATATAGGCTTACAAGAATGCCATATAGGCATACAATGTCAACTATATACACTACAAAATATATGTCCACAAATGCCATATAGGCATACAACAAAGGAACACAATAAAAAGTCATTCCCCTCTGGCTGGTGAAGAGAATAGATCACGGGCAGCCTTTGATCTTCTAGGGGATGGAGATGCGCATGTGGGTGGTCTACTATGAACCCGAGGGCTACTCCTATTTAGTTCTTCCTGCATCTTTACCTGTTACAATAAAAAGTATAGACATTAATATATAGAAATTACATGTTATAAAAAATGAAACATTTAACAAAATAATCACTTACCGCTAACATATAATCTATCTCCTCACTTGCCTTAGTAGCAAGAATAGGCCCTGGTGATGTCATGTCCTATAGAAACCATCCAGATAGAAATTAAACTTCAAATCAATAATCTTCTGATTTTTCAAAAATAGACAACTATAACAATGAATGTAAATTGAAATTTACTAATCTGCCTCATACCCTTGTCAATGCCATGGAGCTATGAATCGCAGAGGCCACACCATGCTCCATTGCCCTCTAAACATGGGGAGGTGTCTCCACAACCTGCATCATCTGGAAATAAAACAACATTATTCAATTATGAAAACTATAATAGTGATGCAAATCATGGCTCCTAACATACACATACGTTCATCTAAACATGGAAGTACACACAATAAAGCACACAAGTCACATACAAAAATCTAGTAAGTACAATTCATTCATTAAACTATTTATTTTATTATCTCCGTAAAGCTTTGAAGTCCACCACCGCTGGAAGGTGTTGCCGTGAAATCTACAATATTAACCTATTCAACATCCAAAATCAGATATTAGAATACCATTCATATAATGATGCTATTCACATGTAATATTTATAATTGTTTACTAGTTACATACCCCGACAGTAGATGATCTAGTGTAAAATGCAGGTGGCGAACCACTGAAAACTGCATCAACGCTATGACCTTGAAATTTCATTAAAATCATCAATTTAAATTAGTTAATCTTGCATTTCAAAAATGAAATTTAATAAATTAAATTCAATAAACTTGCTAATATTTACTTGAGTATCAAGGTCGAAAGTCCCACTCAGGAGGGTATCTGTCATCACCATTTGCTCAGCTACAGATGTAGCCTATGCACCTGCGTCCTGACTATCCATGGGGTCATAACCACAGGCTGACCCGCAAGTCTGACAAGTATGGGGTGGGACCCTACTCCTCGTACTATCTCCCAACCCACTCTGTGCTGCAGGACCGACATGCTCGATGATGCTCTGGGTCAAGGCACTAATGGACTGAAGTGTATCGACCTCAACACTCTCCTTCACAATGGAAGGGATAGAAACATGCTCATGGGATGGTCTGTTGATTACTCGTCTCACTACCCGCTGTGGGTCAAGACGTGCCCCTGGTCTATCTTGTGCTGACCCCCCACCTCTACCCTGGAAGTCCTGCATATCAAAATAGTTTGGCATTTTATTGAAGACAAACTTGCAGTAGAGTTTCCTCAAAAAGTATTGCGGGACCTCATTATTATTGCATGGAGGATGGTCAAAAACCATCCACCACCTCTACCCAAAATTGTCCCTTATCGCTTGGTTGTTGCACCAATGGATAGGGAACCTCTTGCATGTAATGGGTGGAGGTTGATTTGTTTGTGGGTTTGTGAAAATCGAACATAAGTCTAATTTTGTGATTTGTAATTTTTTCACATCTTGGTATGACAGCTTGTCTGCATAATAATCTCTAAACTCTCCCCTCTTATCCGTCCAACTAGTTATTTGCTTGCTAATTCAATCTACATTTGATAAAATAGATTCAAGAGATTCAGCAAGCGTGGACCTATGCAAGGTTGAAGTGGAAGGATCTTTCAACCTTGCAATTATATCTTCAATTTCTTTTTTGTTGTTTTCAATTTGCCCCATTATATTTTCTTGTGTTCCAGGGGCATGTCGAGGAATGGATGGAGGAGGTTGTTGTTCTACAGGATTTTGTGGAGGAGGAGGAGGAGGTACATTAACATTTCCTGACAATTAACAAAATTTACATCAAAAATCAACTCAAACCTACCTATTTAGAAACAAATTCAAACAAAAAAACAAATAAAACTCACTCCTTTGGCATGCTTGATGTCGTGGAGGCATTTTGGCGATGAATTGCAAAGATTTTTGTGTTGAATTGGGATCTCCAAAATGCGAGCGTGCTTCCTAGGGTTTGCAGGCTGCGGGTATATAGGAGGAAAAAGAAATGGAATGAAGTGAAGTGTTTTTTTTTATTTATAGGAAGTAATAACGCGCTCACGTTATGTTTTTTTTTTTCAAAACTATGTGGCCACTTTTTGGCCCCCCATCTTTTTGCACTTACCCAATTATTCGTCAAAATATTAGGGTTCAATTGGGAGTGAGTGATATTACAACGTGCTCCAGGCTGCCACAAACGAGGTCATAGATGCCAGAAAAATGGGAAATCATAGAAAAATGAGAAATCATCAAATGTCAAACTTGAATGACTACACAATATTAGAAAAATTGCTTGTAGAAAACTTGTTTCATACAATACCGATGAATCCTTGGGCTCGAAGCTCGCATCGATAGGCTATCGTCTAATTAAAAACTTTTAAAATTAGCCATTCTACATCACAAGGCAGTTCAAATTTTCCATTAATTAGCCATCCCTCAATGTTTGGAAGGGCAGGGTCAGCATCAATTTTTCTTTAGCCGATCTTCCTCCACGCGTTAATATATATTTCAGCACTCCGTCCATGGACAAGACAAGGGCAATTTAGGGCCCATTTATCTCTGCGGCTAAATGTTACCCAATCTAAGCCACAAAATATATAAATATTTGGTCCTGCTTTGTCTCCCACTTAATGGCCTTCTCATTCGCTCAAGAATTCTTAGTAGATCTGTGGGGAAACAGGAATCTTGTTGAGAAAATGACTCAATTTTAAACTCCCTTGTTTAATAACAGGTGATGTTGCATTTCGTTAATAGATTAATTACTAAGTTGAGTCCAACATTTAATGAAAAAGAAAGGTGTGTGGCTTTCAGGCTTGAGCAATATTCATCTGCCTTTTTTATTTTATGTTAACAGCGATCCATATTTCTCTTCTGTAATCTTTGTACCTTACGACTCGGGTTATAACCTCGGCCGCCCTTTGAGTTTTTTTAATTATGACCATAGATGCTCATCATTTACTTGCACTCTACTCTACCCTTATACAGGTTATACTAGATATTGTTGATGTGGGAATAACAAGAATATGTTTGTAATTGATGTGTGGAGGATAATCTTATTGTTTATTCTGTGGGTTGTATCTCCTTTGAACAATACTTGTTCTCATAAACTAAGAAAACCCAGAAGCTATAAATGCTTTAAAATGTAGACATGCTGACCTATGCGTCAGTTCATGACCTTGTATGGCATGAAATAAAATGTCTCTCATAATTAATCATATCTCAGTGGAAGCATTTGGTTAGTCCTTTAGGATCATAGTCTATACATATACTCATGTATCCATCCATACATACTTTATAAAATTCAAAAATCAAACAAAAATAGGCATAAACATATATACATTTGTAAACAATAAGAGCTAAACTCTAACCTTCTATGTGCACAAACAAAAAGTGGCATAGCTGAAGTCAACTAAATACAATACATAAGCCAATTTGAAACAATGAATCTATACATGTATAACCATCAATGTTTGAGTGCAAAAAAAATGTTTCTCTGCATATCTTGATATATAATTGCCCATGCAAGGGGGCAAGTCAAAAGTGTTTCTTAACAAAATTGATCAAAAGGGCTAATCAACTATGCATCAATCTCTAAATACTCTCCTCCTAGTGATAGAAGCAAAAATGTCCAACAATATGGTCTAAAGAAAGCCTCTCCACTCATATGTTCTACTTGTATCATTGAGACACAAGGATGATGTCAATACCATGTCAAATCATAATTGATAAAACATACTAAAGTATTGTAAACATATTAATATCAAGTATCAAGGAGCAATAAAGTAATGAACTAAGAAGTGCACTCATGAGGGTCTCCCACCTATTAGGTGGAGTCAACTATTATCATCTACTTTACACTCTACTATGCAAGTGGCTCATCCTGCTGTGAATGGGCATTCTAGTGAGGTACTCCCTCCTGTCCATTGTGCTCTCCACCTCCCTCTACCCTTTGGTAAATGTCACCCTTATTTAGATCCTCCAGCACGTATGTTTCATCAATGCTATAATCCTAAGTCTCTCCATTGGGCTCATAATCCTCATTAGGCCCTAGGACTGATCTCTTACCATCTTCTAGCAACTAGGACAAAAACTAAAGACAAGGCCCACTTGAAAAGTCTTAAAAAAATTAATTTAAAATTAAAATCCTTTTAAAAACTTTTAATCTTATATACATATGCCCCCTTAAAAGTGTATTTACGGGGCCTAAAATGGCGCTCAACGTAAGGGAAGCCCAAAGGGATGCACAAATAAAACAAAGACTTTTGACCTCTTAATTTTCCCAATGGCTTGAATTTCTTTCCGAACATATTGTACAGGACTGTGTGTCTCTATTCCAAATTGGCTCGATTGTGGAGAAAATCACCAATGCAACACGATTTATTTGAAATGAACACATGAATGAGAAACCAAAGCGGCAATGGGCAACGGACAACGGAAAATTGACGATGATGAAATTAGACAATACAACAGAAAATTGATGACGATGAAATCAGAGAAACCAATGCCTTCGACATAATTATCTTCATAACTATATATTTTATAATATAATAAATATACAAATTTAGAAAGATTTAACTTTTATACAATACTTAATGCTTTACTTTAAAATATAGCACATTGAGATAGACTAATGTCCACACTTCTTTACTTTAAAAAAATAAATAAGAAATATTTTTTATTAAAAGTGTCTTGCTTCCAACCTTTTATCTCAAAAGCGATTGCTGACAACATTTATGCATTTAGATTTCAGATTTCAACCACAAATGTCCAAATCCTAACTATACCTAACGAAGTTAAATCAAACACCAACTGTAAAAGTGTTTCCTCTGATGCACAGTCCTCTCTTTTCATAATTAATAAAACTGGCTCCTATTTATTCGCTAACAGCCAAACTACAATTACGGATTTCTTTTGCAATCCATTCCTCCTCCCCGTTCTTCTTCTTGTGTGCAGGCACAATGGAAGGCTATGAGAAGAAAGAAAAATCAGCACGAGTAGGAGCCATTCTCAACTTCTCCTTCACAAATCAAAAACTAGGACCTTAGCTTAATGCAAGCAATGAGAGGAGGCAATGGAAATATATATATTTTTTATTACAGTGCTGAGGTTAAACGAAAAAGTGTCTACATACAATGAATGTAGTTATGGATTATTCTAGACGCTATGGCATATTTTTTATTCTCAGTGTTAACCATTCCACAATGTGAATGGGAGATAGACCGTCAAAATTAACGTGGACGTCAAAAAGTTTACATTTTGACCCGGGAACAGTCGAGAATTGGAAAGAAAGAAGCCTCCGCTTTCATTATTGCGTACGTCCGGTTATTCATATAACAAATACGGCGCTCACTAAATAATTTGAAATAAGAAATAAATAATTATACTCGGGGAAAAGTGGGAATTGGCTATTCTCCATGCAAAAATAGCATATATCATGATCATATTCTCCATACAAAATAGTCGCCTCACGTAAACAATTGGCATGTTGTCATGCCAGCTCTTTAAAAGGATTCCACCCCGTGACTTGCTCATTTCAACTGAAACAACTTCATCTATGCACATTTAAATCTACTTGACTTTGGGTCAATGTTATTTCGACTACTGTCAAATTTACAACTCACCAGCTATAGCATCTTAATATGTTAAATACAAATAATAAAAATATCTCTTTAAATAAAATAAAATAATTCTTAAGGAAATAAAATAATATTCAAAAATTTATTGAAGAGATTTTTTTTGTTTTAATGAATACTTCCTATTCAACTTATATTAAAAATAATAAATAGTACAATATTCACAAAAAAGGGGTAGGGTGGTTAAAAGGCACACTCAAAAAAGTCTCGGAGCCCTAAAAGGAAATTAAGAACCAAACACAAAGGAAAATAAAATAAAAAAGGGCATACTTGAAGAACTCTAAGCAACAAGAGTAATACCAGGAGGAGGAGGATCCTTATCATCAAGTTTCCCCAAACATCCTAGGGTGAGATATTTTATTTTTACTTACCCAAACATCCTAGGGTGAGATATTTTATTTAAAACTATTAAGAATTATTTTATTTTATTTGCATTGTGTACAAACTATTCTTATTTACTTAAGAGTTATTTTTTCATATGGAGACTATTTTTGGATTCTCCTCTTTTTAATGATAGATCACTAAGTGTGATTTAAAAATATATAAGTTGAATCCAAAAATATTCTTGCATAATTTCATGGAATGTGAAAAACTCAAAATAAAATAATTGTTAAATAAATAAAATAACTTAAAACCATCTCTATTTTTTTAGTAAATTTATTTAAAAAATCTATATAAATAATATTGATCTGATAAGCCCGTTTCCCCAGCCTCAGGTTTAGACCCCAAGGCCTGGAAACAGGCCCTGCTAGGGGAGTCTAGTAGGTCTGTAGAAGATTTTGAAGCCCTTGTACAGCCAGAACTTGAAAACGGAACGGATTTCTTGATCCCAGACTGGATGATGGAGAAAATAACTTCATCCTTGGAACTCTCCCTAGTTGGCAAGTTCCAAGCCTTTAGGCCCAACATTAACATGGTGCGCCGCTGGATTTCCACTAGATGGCACCTCAAAGGTAGTGTGTTGACTAGTGCAATGTCAAGTGGCCTCTTCCTCTTTAGGTTCACAGCCAAAGAAGATTTAGTTGCGGTCTTGGCGGGAGGGCCTTGGATGTACGACAAACACAATCTCTACCTTGGACGCTAGAAGCCAGGTTTTGACACGGCTATGGAACTCAGTAGATTGGCTCCTATCTAGGTCTGAATCCCTGGACTCCCACTGGAATGCTCAGATGAGGAGATTTTCACCTGGATCGGCAACTCCTTCAGTAGATTCATTGCTTTGGACAGCACCACTAAAAATAAAACCAGGTTGGTCTTTACTAGGTTTTGTGTTAGTGTAGATATTCTTAAGACTCTACCTAATACTATTAATCTGAAGTCAAAATATGGCTGCTGGGAGAAACAACTCATGTATGAAAACTCTACTTCCTTCTGCCAAAATTGCTCTAAAAAGGGACACCTAATCATGGAATGTAAGAAACCAAGGCCTCCTGACAAACAAGGCTCGGCAGAGCAAAAAATGGAAGAAGAATATCCATTCAAAGAGGACTTGCTGGAAATTATCAAAACCCCAAACATAACCTCTGTCCGGATGGAAAACCTGGCTCGGGAAGTTCTAGTCAAGGCTCCCACATGTCCACAACACGAGCCGCAGTCAGATCTGGAGGTGGTCCAGGAAGAAAAGAAAGATCCCCCCTACTCATGAATGAAACAAAAGGAGAGATATTAACTCCGGAAGATATGTCCCCTAGGAATTTGGTCACTAGGGATGAAAGTTTGGATGAGAACCAATCCGCAGATTTTGGGGCACTGAAGTCGGTGGATCCATAGCCAGTGGTCCAAGGAAGTTCAGACAAAGCCATTATATCTCCCTTCAGAGTTCTTTCCCCAGGAGCCAGTACCAGTAACCAGGGAGGGTGGATCACTCCCAAGAGGAAAGGGAAAGGAAACAACAAGAAATCGGTTGACGTGGGAACTGAAGGTAGAGCAGGATGGCCCTCCCAGAGGGAAACCAAATCAAGGGAAGCAACCAAAGAAATCACCAATGGAAGGCAAAGCACCTTGGAGGCTCTCTCCAGAAAAACACGTAAATGAAGATCATCACTTGGAATGTGAGGGGTCTCAATAGCCCCCAGAAACAACTCATGATAAGGAATTGTATTTATGACAACAAGGTGGATTTTATACTGCTTCAAGAAGTTAGAATGTCTGAGGAAAATTTCAAGAAGATAGCTAGCAATAACTGGCCCATGGCGGACTATGTTATCAGTCCTGCTATAGGAGCGTCTCGGGGGCTTGTTACCATGTGGAATAAATACAATGCCATGGGGAGCTATTGTTCTTATAGTAAGAATAGCCTGGAAGTCATATGCACGATGAATAAAAAAACTTGGAAGTTGATCAATATCAATGCCCCCAACACTAAAAATGGCAGAAAAGAGCTTTGGGAAGATCTAAGCATTAAAATCAATGATGAGAGAAGAACATTATGGATGGTGGGGAGGGGGATTTCAACACCCCTCAGAAAAAATAGGGGGAATTATGGATTACTCTGATAACATGGTGGACCTGGTAGACTTTTTGAGTCAGACTGGGCTTATGGACCTGGAAGTCAAAAACCAACTTTTTTCCTAGTCTAATAGAAGACGGGGGGATCAACTGATCCAAGTAAAGCTTGATAGATTCTTGGTCTCCTCCAACTAGATTGTGATTCAAAACTCTAACCTATATGCTCTTCCTCGCACTATCTCTGATCATAATGCCCTCATCCTTGATTGGGTTGAGGGAAGTCCTAAGGGCCCCTTCCCATTTAGATATGAAATAATGTGGGCTACTCGCCCAAACTTCAAAAACTACATTGCTGAATGGTGGAGAGTGCCTGTTCATGGATCTCCTATGTTTAGACTCACACAAAAACTCATATTTGTCAAAAATAAGGTTAAGGGATGGAACAGATTCTGCTTTGGGAATGTGATGAATCAGAAAAAACACATCTTGGAAAGACTCATGGAAGTTCAAGATAATATGGCTAAGGGGGACGGTTCCGAATATAACTATAAAACTGAAGAAGATTTGGTCAAACCTGAAGGACATAATCAGAAGAGAAGAAATCTTCTGGAAATAGAAGTCTAGGATTCAATGGCTGAAGGAGGGAGATAGGAACTCGGCTTTCTTCCACTAGTCGGCTATGAAACACAGAAAAAGAAGCAAAATCACCAAATTGCTGGATGATCAGAACAGACAAGTTGAGGATGACAAGGAACTGGGAAGACTTGCCACTAATTACTTTAGCAACTTCCTAGCAAAACAAAACAACAGAGTTGATAGTGGCAATGATAACATTCTCCTGGGCTATATTCCTTCAATTATGTTGAAGGAAGATAATGATGGGCTCCTTAAACCTATAACAGATGAGGAAGTCAGAGCAGTTGTGTTCTCTATGGGGGCCTTCAAAGCTCATGGGCTAGATGGGTTTCCTTCGGCCTTCTTCCAAGATTTTTGGGATATTGTGGGATTTGATGTTACCTCTGTTGTTAAAGACTTCTTCAGGACAGGTAAGTTCCTTAAACAGATTAATGCAACATTTATTGCTCTGATCCCCAAGAAAAATAATACTAAATGCATGACGGATTTCCATCCCATTAGTCTCTGCAACACCAATTATAAAATTATCATGAAAAATCTAGTCCTCAGACTCCAACCGCTATTGGACAACCTCATCTCAGATTGTTAGAAAGGTTTTGTTCCAGGGAGACAAATTCTAGATGTTGCTATCTCGACCCATGAGATCTTTCATTCTATGGAAAAAGCAATAACTCGAGCATGGCCCTCAAACTGGATATTTCTAAGGCCTATGATAGAATCTCATGGGACTTCATGTTTAAAGTCCTTACAAAGTTTGGCTTCAATGACAAGATGATTAAGTTGATAAAGGTTTGTGTCACCACAGTCAAGTACTCGGTCTTGGTTAATGGTACCCCTAGGGGATTCTTCGAAGCAGGCCGAGGGATCCGCCAGGGTGACCCCCTCTCTCCTTATTTATTCATAATGATGGCAGAGGTCCTAGGAAGAAACATCCTTTCCCACCTAGAGAGGCATTCCCTCATAGGAGTCAAAGTTGCGTCCACCCTGAGACCGTTAGCAATCCAACAGTTTGTCAACGATACTATGCTTTTTGGCGCAACTTGGGTGGTGGAAGCCAATAGGTGGAAAAACCTGCTCAACATGTGTGCAGAGGCATCTGGTCAAAGCATTAATTATGAAAAGAGTAATGTGTTTTTCTTCAATACAAAGGAGGACCTCCAAATCAAGATTAGAAACATTCTTCAATGCAATTAGGCTGCTCTCTCGGCCACCTATCTGGGGCTGCCTCTCACTATGAAGGATGTGACCTTGACTTTCTAGAATACGATTCTGGAATGTATGCAAAAGAAGATGGAGGGTTGGAAAGGTAAATTGCTAAGTCAAGAAGGTAAACACCAACTTCTTAAAGATTTGCTGCAAGGTATTCCCACCTACTTTCTCTCCCTGTTTAAAATTCCTAAGTACATAGCGGATAAGTTAGAAAGGATTCAAAGAACCTTTCTATGGACTGGAGTGGAGGAAAGGAAAAGAATCTCCCTGATTGGTTGAGACAGGGTGTGCCTGTCCAAGTTGCAGGGGGGTCTGGGTATCAGAAGAATTCAAGGAATGAACAAAGCCATATTGGCCAAAGTTGGATAGACATTTCTTAAAGAGAAGGACTGGATTCAAATTATGAAAGCCAACTACCTATAGAATGATCCCATTATCAGTCTCCTTGACAGAGAGTCCCTTCCCAAAGGCTCTATCATTTGGAACAAAATGACTAAAACTAGGAACATGTTATCACAAGGCATCAAGTGGAGGCTGGGAAAATGAGACAAAATTAGGTTCTAGGAGGATAACTAGTTAAGGGAGGGTCCCCTGTCTGACAAAAGGTACAGTATCATCAAAGAAAGAGTTGTTAGTCATTTTGGTAACTTGGTTTGCAACTACATTACAAGTCATCCCCATAATCAAAGGACTTGGAAGACCATTTTCGATTGCGGTTTTAACTTGATTGAGATTCTAGAGTGCCAGAGCCTTCAAAAGGATCTTGACATACATAGAATCCCAGTCTTTCAAAGAGAAGATGAAATGCTACGGGGCCAGGATCAGAAAGGTAACTTCTCGGTTAAGTTGGCTTACCATCTACTGACCAACAGTGGTCAGGATAACCAGTTCTGGAAGAAAGTCTGGAATAGCAAATTTATTCCCAAAATCAACTTTTATTGGTGGGCCGTGGCACACAATAAGGTTTTGACCATTGATAATCTCAACAAAAGGGGGTCCCAAATGGTTAATAGATGTGTCCTGTGCCTCAAGGAACAAGAGTCTGTGCAGCATCTCCTTTTCCATTGCAAATTTTCCAAGAATATTTGGGAGAAAACTCTCTAGAAACTTGAGCCTAATTAGGTTTTCCAGAAAACTTCATGGACTTTGCCCTAAGCTGGGTCTCGCCCTTTTCTCACAATAGGATAAGGGAACTTTGGAGACAGATACCTCCCCACCGTGGGTGGCATGTGTGGAAGGAAAGAAATAACCATATTTTTTAGGAAAAAGCCTGACCTGCTAACGAAGTGTTTTTCTCCTTTTGTAGAGCTGTTGCTGAGAACACATCCTCCTGCACCTTACAAGTGGCTGAGAATCCTCCTACCCTAGTGGAAACTCAGATTGCTAAGAACTGGTGGCTAAAAGATGATATGAACAAGACTGACAATTCTAAAAAGATATCCAGACTTCAAACTCATTGGAAGCCCCCCCAAAGGGTGGACCAAGCTCAATTTTGATGGGGAGGAAAGAAAGAATATGGGTCTGGCTAGTGGTGGAGGGATCTTTAGAGATAGTGATGGTGCCTGCTTGGCTACCTATGCGGGGGTGATCAGAATCTAGTCTAATAAATGTTGCAGAGGGTTTAGCTCTGTTAAAAGGTCTGCAAATAGCACATGCTATGGGAATGGATAAGCTTCAAGTCAAAGGAGACTCCAAAATTATCATTGATGTGGCTCAGGGGAGGTCTACTAGTGGGTGGAAATTGAAAAGCATAATGGAAGATATCATCTGTCTTCTATCTGGGTTCACATACAAGGAGGTTGGACATGTGTATAGGAAGGGAAATAAAGCAGCTGATGCGCTGGCCAACTTGGGTCAGAGTTTGGATACTTGGCATTGCAGAAGAAGCATGAAAAACCTCCCACAGAAAATTCAAAATCTTATTGACAAAGACTTTAGTCCTACCCCTAGTTATCCATGGACTTAAACCCCCACCGAACTAAGGTTAACTTGAGTGTTTAGCGGAGAGCTAGAATCCCCTGCCAGGTGGATATTAATAGTAGTACTATGAAGGATTTGAAGCTGATGTGTCTTTTTTTTCGTACTTACTATCACCTACAGATCAAAGATTGCACTAAAGTCTTGCTAATTTGGAGGCCCGAGGAGACATTCCACCTATCTAGGCACTAAGGTCCCAGGACTTCTCAACGCCACACAACACGAGCAATAATGATGACCATTTATTGATTCTTAATTATGAGAAGAAACATTTTGATAGTTCACTTAAGGTGAATTATAGCAAGTACACCACCTCTGCCAACGACAAGGCTGTGAAAATCATTACTACCATTTTTAATGGCATTGTTGATTGGAAGTGTAGAGGCTTAATTGTTAAGTATTTTCTCACTTCCTGCTCTGCTAAGTCTATCGTCTCCATTATTTCTCGTCTTAAGCTTGCTTGTTGTGTGATGGGGGGGATAGGACACGCACAGATTTGGAGTCGTACGAAGAGTTCAAACAAAATGAGACTATCTAGCATATATGTCAAGAAGGTGATGTTGCTTCTTATTTAAAGTGCCTTCAAGGTTACGACAAGAACCTCTCTGTTCAGTTCCTGCATTCGTATAATAACAGAAGGGCTAAGGTGGGCAATGTGACTTTCGACATCTCTGAGGAGGTGATTGGTATGGCCACCAACATGCCCATTGATGGTACCAAACACCCTAGAAAAAGCAAAGTCTCAAATAATGAGGGCATGAAGACTTTCCTTAAGAAGGATGGGGTCTTGTACAACCTTCAAGGGGGTTTCGACAGGCAAAAGCTTCCTCAGCCTTGGGATGAGGTATGTCTCATGATTATGAAATACTTTACTCTGGAAGGAAGGTTTAGAAGGTTTTTTCACTACCATTTCATGATTTTAAATCATTTCAGATGCAATAAGATTATCAGCTTCCCGTTTTATCTTCTTTCCTCCTTGGAGTTGTCCATTATCATTGCTAAGGAATATCACGCTCTGGACCCTAGTAATCCGAACTCCTGCTGCACTAGGGGCTAATTATGAGGCTGTATAAATTCCACCTTGCTCTCTGTCCTCCCAAAGATCTCACCCTTGCCAGACTTGAGCCTCCCCCATCGCCCAAGGCCGCCAAGGAAATTTACAATCCAGTGGTCATTACTAAAATTACCCTGGATTCCTATGCCAAAATTGGTAAAAAGAAACCCTCAGTGATTACTAGCCCTGATCCCTCCACTGATGACCTTACCCCTAAATCCCCAGTAGCTACCCCTACAAAGAGAAAAACTCTGCAAGCTACTCCTGCTCAGGTTGCCCCCCTTAAGAAATTTCGTAGCGGCATGGTGGATGATAGGGGCACTGGTAGTGGTACTAGGGTTTCTAAGCCCTTCATGGTGGAGGAGGTAAGTTCAAAGGAGGAAAGTGAGAATACTGACAGTATCGATGAAGACTACACCATTACTAACAGCAAAGCTAGGGTTCCATCAGCTAGAAGATCCTCTAGGCTTGCTACTAAGCCAGCCCCTATGCCCCAGCAGTTGACAACCTTGAAAAGGGAAACCACTACTAAGGAGCCACATGCGGAGGAGATGACTGAGGACATGTAGAAGATTGATTATGGTGAGCTGCAGGGGGAAGAACAAACATAGGAAGTGAATAAGAAAGATTCAAAGGGGCAGCAGGGAGAGGAAGAGTCAAAGGATAAGAACCAAAGGATGTCAGTTGAGCAGCATGGAACTGGTTCTGAAGGAAATAACAAGGTTGACATTGAGGTGGAGGAAACTGAATTCTTGGGTGGTGAATTTTTTGTTAACAAAGAGATTAAAAATGATAAGATTGTGGTGGAAGAAGAGGGACCCAACAACTTCCCTGAATTTAACGTTCAAGGTTCAGACTCGGTCAGTTCTGAGAAGGGGAAGAAAGGTAAAGGTAAAGGTAACTAGAAAAAAGGCAAAGGTAACCAGAAAAAAACCCACCCTCAAAGGCACATAAGAAATGTATTATTCAACAACACATAATAGTTACAATATGTTACAGCAGCCAAGATCAACTAGCAAGAACTAGAAATAACTTCCACAAAAGACAATTACACATAATAAGAAAAATACTATATTCAAAAGACAATTAAAATATACATAGATGCCTTGTATAAATAGGCATGAGAGAGGATGTAGGATGGTTGGACACAATGACTAACTATCCTTCTTAAGATGTGACACTTGTGAGCTCAAGTGATAATTGCTCACGCAAGTGACAAGTACACATGCAATAGGTGTCTCAAAATAATGAGGACATGTATGTCTCCACCACATGAGGTGAGACAAACTCTAAAAAGCTAAGTAAACTTAAGCTAAGTGTGAATAGGTCAATCCTTAGAAAGGTGATATCCTAACTAGATATAATATGACCTTATTTACACTAACACTCCCTTTAAGTGCAACTTGGGGAGAAGTGATACAAAGATGATGGGTCTTGACTATTAGGCCATGTTAGGTACCCATGTACAAATAAATTTCTCAAAAGCAGAGTAAAGGAGAAAACCCTATGGGAAAAACCCTTCTCCAAAAGAGAAATGATACAAGAAAAAATGTGCAAGTGAAGAAGAAGAAGATAGAAGGACTCAACATGACCCCCCAAGGACCAATTCTAACACTAATGTACAATATTTGTTCCACCATAGGAGAGAAAAGATGAGAAGGTCTATGTGACCCCCCAGAAAATGTGAAGGAATGAACTCCATGCGAAGAAATGCTTCCTCCCAAAAACTAATGTGAGAAGACTAACCATGCATCCTGTTGGTTATTTTCTCCGGATCGGTAGAGGGTTTACCAGTTCCTATACATAGGCTGATCCGGCCAACAGAAACGGGAGGTTGCGTGAGCTGCCTCCCCTTCACTTCTGGTTATGTCACACCAAGGGGGGTGTCCCTATAACTAAAGATGTAACATTGACTAGCTCAATGACATGAAGATTTAGCTTGATAGCAACAGGCAGAATACTCTCATGTGTGGACCAAGATGTGGATGATACATCACAAGGTTGGCAATATTCTTGGACATATGTGTCTGGTTGTGGATGAGAGTATGCAGGGGTCCTAATCCTACTCCTACAACTAACAAGTGGAAGTTATGGAAAGATGGATATGATGATTTGGATGCAAGATAAGGGGTTTTGGGTCATAATTACTAACCCAGGAGTAGACCGGTGCCTATCTCAGGGCAAGGAATCAACTAGACGTATGCAATAGATGGTTTACAACTAGCATTCAAGTTTCAAGGGGTTGGATTGATGCTTGCCTTACAAACATCACCCAAGAATGGGTATTTGGTTGCCTCTACTTACAGATATCCCTGCTGACATACAACCTTCTCCATGCTTAACCTAAAACAATTTAATCCACTCCTTGAATGGAAGTTAGAGATGAAGCATGTGATACAGAAACTTATACCCTAGAATCTGAGAAACCCTTAGCAGCTAGATTCAAAAGAAGGAAATGCATGCAACGAAGGAGACAAACAGATAAACACATGCATAAGAACATTTTTCATCTATATCAACATGAAACTGAACATACGTGCAAAATACATTCATGATGCAACTCATAAACTCCAAAATGAGATAAAACAACCCAGGATCATGCCCTGTTCTTCATTATTTTTCCCCAAGTCTTCAACAACCAAATATGAGTGACACAGTTTGCATTTTATAGCAAAACTATGTACTCAGCCAAAATTACAACAGTCAACTCAAAAATCACCAGATACAATGCATCGTGAGAAATGGCGCTCAAAATAATAAATGCAGCAAAGGGACAAGGAGAAAGGAGTAGATGGAATCGGGATCTGGGCTGCCGCCTGAAGGTTCTCTTCATAATTCTGGTAGTTAACCTGTTGCCTCACCCATACTTCCCTGCACAATCTACCATTAAAGCCCCATCCACTCGCGAGATGCAACAGCAGGTACATCTGGAGATTTTCTGGCTCACAAAATGGCTGCACACGCTCAGGAAAAACCACCGCTGAAGGTCCAAAACATGGCCATCGATCTACTTCCCGTCGCTGAGATCCACGGCACTCAAAAATGTTGAAAAGTCGTCAGTCAGTGAAAACGTGCCACGTAGGCACCTCACATTTCTATCACTGGCTTTTCCATTCCTTATTTTGCCCTTTTCGCCCTGTATATGCATGAACATATGCATATACAATCGCCCTTCATACAAGGCGGAACTCAAAATTTTATCTGCCACATCTGACTTCGCCTTCAGGTCCAGAATGCATATCCTCTTTTTGTATATCGGCCTGTATATGCAAACATACAAATCCCCTAACATACAAGCAAGGAATCTTTTAGGATATGCGATATAGATTCCCTCTTGTATGTCGCCAATGTATGTCAAACATACATTCAACCTTGTATCTGCCTCTCTTGTATGCCGAATATACAAACCTGTTTGTATATGCCCGCGGGCCCTACCACACGTATCTCCCGCTGCTTTGTATGTTGCCGAATATACAAGGCCCCATGTATCTTTTCATTGTATGTGCTAGCGATGAACCTTTACACTGTAGTAGATGTATATCGGGCTTCCTTGTATATTCTGCTTTGTATATGACCCAATATACAAAGTGGGAATATTCCCCAAAATCTGCGAAAGATTCCCCCTTTGTATATGCACCTTTTAGAGCCTGATATACAATCAGAAATGCACCTAACTCAATTTTTCAAAGGGCGATAGAGATTTTTGACACGCCAATGCACATTTTGACCTATATGTATATACAAACACCTTTGTATATACAAAGACATCTGCACTTAGCTGATTTTTCACAATTTTACCACTGCAGAGGCTGAAAGTGTTAGAATTTTTGGATTTTTTGGGAAGGGGCCTGCATATTTAAATGCTTAAAACATGATTGCTTATGTAGGCACCACCAGTGGCTCTGTCTGGGGATGCATGCCTCTTGTAGGCATGGCGAGAACCTCAGATCTCTGGGATGCAGACCAGTCCCTTATCCATTGGGCTACAGAGTCAAACTTGCACCAACCTGCATCACCAAACACACTTGATGGCCTAGGGCCACCAAGAAAAGAAAAACATGTATCTCCCCTTATCAAACACCTTGTTTTCATTTGCATTCACTAGATCAAGCCTGGAGATACTGTCATGACCTACCCATAAACAAATCTTGTCATCTACATATTCAACCCTCTGATTTAGCTTGTCACCGTCACCCCTATGCAAACAACCTTCAGCATCATGTGACATGTGGGTGTCATATTTATCAAACAATGCATATTCAAATGAAATATAACACATGTTATCATCTGTGTTAGCATTATGCATTACAAAATGATCTCCTAGCTGGACTAAAAATTGAAAGCACTCAAAGTCCACCATGTAGCTAGGAGCATCAAGCCTCATTGTATCATATGCTGGCATATCAAAGAAAAAACTTTCAGATTCATATATGTGCAGATCATGCACAAAATCATTAGCTACACCAAGCTGGAAAGAATCAGGCTCTGGCACCTCTCTATAATAACCTTCATGATGTATGATGGCTTCACTTTCATCGGGATGAAAAATAGAATCCGTATCAATAATAGTGCTTAGATTCCCACCACACTCAAACAGATCCTCATCATTATATTTGCCAAAAAGGGCTGATCCAGGTGTTTCAGCTTCATCATGGTATGCCACTAGTTCATGGGTAGCAGAACATGCATCTTCATTACCAATGGATTCACTTTGTGGAGGAGTATCAGCCTATATGGCATAAGCAAAACTATAATCAAATGAAGAACAATCATGCTCAACACTAGCACTTGTTTCAATCTCTAACTGCTCTTCATCATCTCCATGTGTTTGAAAAGAAGGCATTGATTCACACATGGAAGTGTTGCTCTGTTTGCTTATTTCTTCTCTATCCTGAGTACAATACTCACAATCATCTCCACAAATCCATTCAAACAGATATTCATTTCTGTCCATAACTTCATCATTATTTTCATAACTAGACACCTCAACCTTGCAACGGGGGTTATCATTGATCCTTCTACTGGCATCCTCAACTGATGTATTTTCATTCTCATTCTTATCTTCACATGATGCCATAATCACTTGGTCATTTGCAGCCTTGTAACCGTTATTCATACCAAAACCTGTGGACAGGGAATTCTGCATGTGCTCATTTCTCATTTTTTCTATATTTTCTACAAACTTGTGTGCCATCTGCATACTTGTTATCTTAAATTCCCTCAACAATGCACTAGAGCCCTCCTCAAAAGCTTCAAAATAAATGCCAACATAGGCTGAAATATCAGGTCTAAAGACTTCAGGGATTTGTGAAAGGGCTACTGCAAATCTATGACTGAAATCAATAATGGGCTCTTCATCTTGTTTTCTAATTTCCATCAATCTTGCAACAAGATCAGCAGGTTCTCTTGCAAATTCTTTTCTAAAGCAGTCAATAAGTTCATCCCAACAGGAAAAGGACTTCTTTGGAAAGCTCAAATACCAATCTCTGGCTCTAGCACCAAAAGATCTAACAAAAAACCTCATCCACATATCCTCATCTCTAAATGAGTTTTTCTCCATGAATTTGTGAAAATTTTGGATATGTGCTCCCCCATCACACACACTGTGTCCACTAAATCTAGGCATCTGATTGTAAATCTGGGTAGGCATACTTTCAACTTGATAATCAACCCATGACAAATCTAATTGGTCGTACAAAGGATCAAAAGGCTGACAAGGGGGTTATCATTCTGACTAGCAGACACAAGAGGGTTACTACCATTTAATTGGGCCTGCCTAGCCTCTAAGAATATCAACCTATTTTTTATCTCTTCTATTCTTTTATTCAACATTTCATCCCCCTCTTGATTGAGTATGGGTGAATACATATTTGGATTCATATAAATCTCACTCTTAGACATCCTTTGTCTGCCTAAGACCTAGGGCTTTCCCTAGCATCTAACTTATGCAATATAACAACAAATACAAGTGGGAAGGAGCTAGGTACCTTTTCTCATCCAGATGCTGAAAGCTTGAAAAAAACATTCTTTTATCATAACAACATACATCAACCTTTCATGTGCACTAAAATATTTTTTACAGAGTCGCCACCTCTTCAAAGAGGACACAATTTTCCAATAACTGAAAGCTCATCAAGAACAAATATTCTTCTGAGTTCCTTCCACCAGCAGAGCACAATCATTCACATGAAAGAACCGGATATGCAGCAATGATTTCACATTATTTGACTCTCTTTGTTTGATGTAGAGGCATCCACACTAAAACCTTGACATACAGCATGTATGTCTACAACCCATCATCATCATCATATTTCTTGCTAACATTGTCAGCATCATCATATTTTCTCTGCCGACCGATATCCTCCTGCAGACAAACCTTCATCCTTTCGCCTGTCAGCAGCATCATCATATCCGGCTATCGGCAGCATCATCACATTCGGCAAGCGCAAACATCCTCCTGATGTTCACTGTTCATCTTACCGCCAACCTCTATCTGCAGCATCATGATGTTCAACATCATGTTCATCAGCATGATATAAAATATCCGGTTCCCTCCATATATCCTGATGACGATAACCTCATGCACCTTTCCTCCGATGCTTACGTCACCCCGATATCCTGATGACGATTATCCTGATGACGATGACGTCACATGCAACTCCTCCAATATCCTGCTGTCGGCCAAACATAACATTATTGGCCCGCGATGGTTTTATCAACCCGATCTTCTACCTTATGCCGATACGCTCCTCCTCAGAAACACCTGATGATGATCACCCCGAAACACATTCAGCTTATGCAAACGATTGCGTCATGCTCATCTCCACCTACTCGGATGACGCCCGAAGTAACTACAGGATATACACAGAAATATCCTGATGATGCCGTTGTGATGGATTTTCCAACCTTAGCGAATTTTCAATCCGCCGAACCTCCTGAGGTGACCTGATCTACTTTCAGAGCGATCTTCTAGACTCTAACAACCAGCACGACCTAGCACATACCCATGCTAGGGTTCTCAACACCTCTCGACCGCGATCCTGCAAACATGCACATGAACAAACACAAAATGCAGACTAAATCCTAAACTACTGTACATAGCCATTCCACCGATTCGACAAATCAACCGGTGGAATGGATCAGCGAATCCATGAAACCACCAGAACAGCAAATCGATCACACAATGGAATCCAAACAGAGAATTGACACAACAGGATCTCTTTATTGATTTCAAAAGATGCAAATACAATACTCAGTCTCTCCCTCTGTCTCACTCTCAGCAAAGTCTGATCGATGATCGACGATATGCAATACTAACCGATCCTCATGCATAAATAGGATCTCTTGCGAGTACTACCACTCGATTCCCAGCGGCTGGGAACTTCCAAGCGGCTGGGAGGATCCAACCGAACATACAGCATAACAGCTGTCCTAACAACCTACCTAAAAATAGTAAAGTATGGTCAACATGACCTTATTACAAGCATTGGTCTTATCAGACCTTCTTGGAAACATTAACCAGACCTATAACAAACTAACTGCCTCATGGAGGCCAGCTGTCAGGTAGGTGCTCCTGCACCATACTCCCCAACAGAAAAGAACTCATGTCCCATGAGTTTGGTTGTGGAAGAATCCCACCTTTACACTTTGCCTTTGCAGTGTCTTGACCTGTTCCAGCTTTGTCCTCTGCTGGCTCTTGGCTGCTCCAAGACTTCTGAACTGTAACTTGTTTTCTTGCAAGTAAACCCTCATGCCTGTCAATGTAGGCCCTTCTCTCACATACCTTGTGTTTGTCAGGTTGTCTGACCAGAACCTCTATCTGAACTGCCTCTTGAACTTCTGCAATGTTCAACTCTGTCTTTCTTTCAACCTTTATAGGACAAACAATAGTCCCAACTACGACAACATCCTTGTCATTCCTCTCAACTGGTTGCTATTTGCAAACCTATTGCCAAACCTGCTGCTGACCTCTGTCAGTCACAACTGAAACTTTCTTCAACCTGTTGTCCTTAACAACTCCTTTCCCTGCAGTGTCCTCAACTGCCTTTATGCCTGCTCCTATAGGCATCTGCACAAATTCCTTCTTTCCCACTAAAATGATTTTGGCTGCCCCCTGTACTACAGCTGCTTCCTGTAATGGCATCAACATAATAGTTTTCCCATCTTTCTTGATGGTGTAGGTATTAGCATACCCATCATACAGTACCCTCCTATCAAATTGCCATGGTCTACCCAACAGTAGGTGACAACATTCCATGGGCAAAATGTCACACAAAACTCTATCCTGATATGCTCCAATCTGAAAATCAACATATGCCTGTTCATAGACAAAAAGTGATTGACTATCACTCACCCAAGATGCCTTGTAAGGGTGATGGTGTGGAATCCGTTCCAAATTCAGTTTATCCACCATTTCCTGAGATACCATGTTGTCTGTTGAACCAGTATCAATGACAACCTTACATACTTTACCTTTGCTCTTACATGTGGTCTTGAAAAGAGCTCTTCTTTGCATCATATCCTTGGATGCCTACAAACTAATTCTCCTCAGCATCAATGCTTCTCCCTCCTCAGGATATCCATAACCGTCAGGAACTCTATCTCCTTGATAAGTGTTTGAACTCTATACACTTTGCTCTACTTTCTCTTCTTGCACAAGTTGTACTCTCTTGTCATTCGTTCTATCATTTCTGGATGATGAACCTTTGCTTTCTGGACATTTGAAAAATGGATGACCAAACTCACCACAGGTGTAACACTTTCCTGAAAATGTAGTAGAACCTCTACCACTTCCAAATCTGCCTCTATTACCTTTCCATCCACCTCTGAAATCAGACTGTCCCTGTCCTTTACCAGTGTCTTCTTGACCCTCATTGGTTTGCCTTGTTGTAGGGGCTAATCCTCTTCCCCTCATATTGCTGCCTCTTCCTCTCATGGACTTATCTTGTCTCCTATTCATCTTTTCTTCAATCCTGATTGCCATTTGGTAACAATCTTCCACACTCTTAGGGTTAGCTAAAACTAACTCATCCTGTATGTTCAATCTCAAACCAGCCAAGTACCTAGCCACCTTTTCTACCTCATTCTCATGATGACCAGATCTCATACTCAACTTATAAAACTCCTCAGTATATGCCTTCACATCCATTTCCTTCTGCTTTAAAAATTGCAGCTTCTTAAACATCTGAATTTCATAATCCTTAGGCAAGAATTTACCTTTTATCCTTGCTACCATTTTATCCCATGAAGTGATCTTTGACTTCCCTTATTTCCTTCTCTCGGATTGTACATAATCCCACCATACCAAAGCATGACCTCCTAACTTGGTCTTTGCAATCTTTACCTTCTGATCCTCAGCAACATCTTCACATTCAAAGTGATTATCAAGTGCAGCAATCCAATCTAGTAACTCATCTTCATTCAAACTTCCATTATACTTGGAAACATCAACCTTTACCTTAGGTTTATCACTCTGCACTGCCTTTAACAGTTTTGCAAATCTCTGGTCTTCAGCATCCAGATCTTCAGCTACCTCTTCATACTCTTCAACAGCATCTTCATCTTCTTCAGACTCACTGTCTTCCACTTCCCTCTTTTTGTTCTTTTCCAGGGCTACAAGCCTGGCTTGAAGTGCTTCAGCAAGCTCCTTCATCTTCCTCATCTCTCTGGCATGTTTTTCCTTCATCTCCTGCAATTCCCTTGCAGTACCAGTACCTTTCGGAGGCATTTTGTCAACCTCTTACTCCTCTACCTCTGTCCTTTCAGTGACAGAATCAACTCTACCTCTGCCCTTTCAGTGACAGAATCAACACACAACAGCCCAGACCTTTTTCTGAGCTCTGATACCACTATGATGCAGAGGCATCCACACTAAAACCTTGACATACAGCATGTATGTCTACAACCCATCATCATCATCATATTTCTTGCTAACATTGTCAGCATCATCATATTTTCTCTGTTGACCGATATCCTCCTGCAGACAAACCTTCATCCTTTCGCCTGTCAGCAGCATCATCATATCCGGCTATCGGCAGCATCATCACATTTGGCAAGCGCAAACATCCTCCTGATGTTCACTGTTCATCTTACCGCCAACCTCTATCTGCAGCATCATGATGTTCAACATCATGTTCATCAGCAGGATATAAAATATCTGATTCCCTCCATATATCCTGATGACGACAACCTCATGCACCTTTCCTCCGATGCTTACGTCACCCCGATATCCTGATGACGATTATCCTGATGACGATGACGTCACATGCAGCTCCTCCAATATCCTGTTGTCGGCCAAACATAACATTATCGGCCCGCGATGGTTTTATCAACCCGATCTTCTACCTTATGCCGATACGCTCCTCCTCGGCAACACCTGATGATGATCACCCCGAAACACATTCACCTTATGCAAATGATTGCGTCATGCTCATCTCCACCTACTCGGATGACGCCCGAAGTAACTGCAGGATATACACAGAAATATCCTAATGATGCTGTTGCGATGGATTTTCCAACCTTAGCGAATTTTCAATCCGCCGAACCTCCTGAGGTGACCCGATCTACTTTCAGAGCGATCTTCCAGACTCTAACAACCAGCACGACCTAGCACATACCCATGCTAGGGTTCTCAACACCTCTCGACCGCGATCCTGCAAACATGCACATGAACAAACACAAAATGCAGTCTAAATCCTAAACTACTGTACATAGCCATTCCACCGATTCGACGAATCAACCGGTGGAATGGATCAGCGAATCCATGAAACCACCAGAACAGCAAATCGATCACACAATGGAATCCAAACAGAGAATTGACACAACAGGATCTCTTTATTGATTTCAAAAGATGCAAATACAATACTCAGTCTCTCCCTCTGTCTCACTCTCAGTAAAGTCTGATCGATGATCGACGATATGCAATACTAACCGATCCTCATGCATAAATAGGATCTCTTGTGAGTACTACCACTCGATTCCCAGCGGCTGGGAACTTCCAAGCGGCTGGGAGGATCCAACCGAACATACAGCATAATAGCTGTCCTAACAACCTACCTAAAAATAGTAAAGTATGGTCAACATGACCTTATTACAAGCATTGGTCTTATCAGACCTTCTTGGAAACATTAACCAGACCTATAACAAACTAACTGCCTCATGGAGGCCAGCTGTCAGGTAGGTGCTCCTGCACCATCGTCCCTAGCGGAGTTGCCAATTTTGTTGGTGACTCGGATGGATAAAAATAAATCCTTTTTACATCAATTCTTCCCCAGTAGAGTCACTAATTATGTTGGTGACTCAGATGGGCACACAGATATTGCTTCTCTTTTTTCTTTTCTAATTCTTCCCCAGCAGAGTCGCCAATTCTGTTGGTGACTCGGATGGGCACACAGATATTGCTTCTCTTTTTTCTTTTCTAATTCTTCCCCAGCAGAGTCGCCAATTCTATTGGTGACTCAGATGGGCACACAGATATTGCTTCTCTTTTTTCTTTTCTAATTCTTCCCCAGCAGAGTTGCCAATTCTGTTGGTTATTTTCTCCGGATCGGCAGAGGGTTTGCCAGTTCCTATGCACAGGCTGATCCAGCCAACAGAAACGGGAGGTTGCGTGAGCTGCCTCCCCTTCACTTCTGGTTCTGCCGCACCAAGGGGGGTGTCCCTATAACTAAAGATGTAACATTGACTAGCTCAATGACAGGAAGATTTAGCTTGAGAGCAACAGGTAGAATACTCTCATGTGTGGACCAAGATGTGGATGATACATCACAAAGTTGGCAATATTCTTGGACATATGTGTCTAGTTGTGGATGAGAGTATGCAGGGGTCTTAATCCTACTCCTACAACTAATAGGTGGAAGTTATGGAAAGATGGATATGATGATTTGGATGCAAGACAAGGGGTTTTGGGTCATAATTACTAACCCAGGAGCACACCGGTGCCTATCTCAGGGCAAGGAGTCAACTAGATGTATGCAATAGATGGTTTACAACTAGCATTCAAGTTTCAAGGGGTTGGATTGATGCTTGCCTTATAAACATCACCCAAGAATGGGTATTTGGCTGCCTCTACTTATAGATATCCCTGCTAACATACAACCTTCTCCATGCTTAACCTAAAACAATTAAATCCACTCCTTGAATGGAAGTCAGAGATGAAGCATGTGATACAGAAACTTATACCCTAGAATCTGAGAAACCCTTAGCAACCAGATTCAAAAGAAGGAAATGCATGCAGTGAAGGAGACAAACAGATAAACACATGCATAAGAATATTTTTCATCTATATCAACATGAAACTGAACATACGTGCAAAATACATTCATGATGCAACTCATAAACTCCAGAATGAGATAAAACAACCCAGGATCATGCCCTGTTCTTCATTATTTTTCCCCCAAAATTGCCCAAGTCTTCAACAACCAAATATGAGTGACACAGTTTGCATTTTATAGAAAAATTGTGTACTCAGCCAAAATTACAACGGTCATCTCAAAAATTGCCAGATATAATGCATCGTGAGAAATGGTGCTCAAAATAATAAATGCAGCAGAGGGACAAGGAGAAAGGAGCAGATGGAATCAAGATCTAGGCTGCCACTTGAAGGTTCTCTTCATAAGCCTGGTAGTTCACCTGTTGCCTCACCCATACTTCCCTGCACAATCTACCATTAAAGCCCCATCCACTCACGAGATGCAACAACAGGTACATCTAGAGATTTTCCCGCTCAAAAAATGGCCACACGCTCAGAAAAAAACCACCGCTGAAGGTCCAAAACATGGCTGTCGATCTACTTCCCGTCATTGAGATCCACGGCACTCAAAAATGTTGAAAAGTCATCAGCCAATGAAAACGTGCCACATAGGCACCTCACATTTCTATCACTGGCTTTTCCATTCCTTATTTTGCCCTTTTCGCCCTGTATATGCATGAACATATGCATATACAATCGCCCTTCATACAAGGTGGAACTCAAAAGTTTATCCGCCGCATCTGACTTCGCCTTCAGGTCTGGAATGCATATCCTCTTTTTGTATATCGGCTTGTATATGCAAACATACAAATCCCCTAACATACAAGCAAGGAATCTTTTAGGATATGCAATAT
Source organism: Cunninghamia lanceolata (assembly GCA_027924645.1). Taxonomy (NCBI): domain Eukaryota; kingdom Viridiplantae; phylum Streptophyta; class Pinopsida; order Cupressales; family Cupressaceae; genus Cunninghamia; species Cunninghamia lanceolata. The sequence continues at coordinate 6,858,050 of BSBN01001614.1, read as the reverse complement.
AGATTCCCTCTTGTATGTCACCAATGTATGTCAAACATACATTCAACCTTGTATCTGCCTCTCCTGTATGTCAAATATACAAACCTGTTTGTATATGCCCGCGGGCCCTACCACACGTATCTCCCGCTGCTTTGTATGTTGCCGAATATATAAGGCCCCATGTATCTTTTCATTGTATGTGCTGGCGATGAACCTTTACACTGTAGCAGATGTATATCGGGCCTCCTTGTATATTTTGCTTTGTATATGACCCAATATACAAAGCGGGAATATTCCCCAAAATCTGCGAAAGATTCCCCCTTTGTATATGCACCTTTTAGAGCCCGATATACAATCAGAAATGCACCTAACTCAATTTTTCAAAGGGCGATAGAGATTTTTGACCCACCAATGCACATTTTGACCTGTATGTATATACAAACACCTTTGTATATACAAAGACACCTGCACTTAGCTGATTTTTCACAGTTTTACCACTGCAAAGGCTGAAAGTGTTAGAATTTTTGGATTTTTTGGGAAGGGGCCTGCATATTTAAATGCTTAAAACCTGATTGCTTATGCAGGCACCACCACATCCTCCCCTCAAAATGATTAGTGTAGAAACATAGCCCCCCAAGAAAGATGTCCAGGAGAAATTACAACTTGTGTGAAGATTGGATGTCAAATCAATCATTTATAATGTATGGTGATTTTTACAAAAAGGCCTATCCAAATCTTAGAATTACATGTGTATTTATATTCCTTGTGAATTTCTGATATGTTTCAAAATATAGTTTACAAAATTTTGATAATCAGGGTGAAAATTATGCCCCGTCAAAATTTTCTTACAATAGTGAACTTCAGAGGCCAAAAAACATTACAAAATAACACAATTTTGGAAAGTTTTTGACACGACTATGTCGGCAATGGAACCAGCTTCCCGTCGACTATAAAAATGTCAAATTTTGCCTTCGTGGATGAAATTTGTCGCAAAATGAAAAAAGCCCTAGTTTAGGGACTTTGAAGGGGACCTAGTGGTCGCCATCTAACATAAACTGCTTCACAATTTCATCAAATGATAATGTTAACTTTATATTCTAGTGGTTAGATACTAACTTTATATGTTAACATTATATGCTAACTTTAAATGTAATGTTTAAGTGACTTTGAAAGTCACATAAAAAACTAGCCAAAAAAACATTTTTTTAAACAATGACTATCATAGTGAAGTTCACGGAAACACCTTTCCATTGATTAAAAATTTGTAAAAAACTGATAAATGATTTGCAAGATGACATTTAAAAAAAAAACCTTTGTAGAACAAAAAGGCAGAGTAGGTGGTGCTCTGGTGGAGCTATGGTGGCTCCCTGGTGGCTAACTAGTGGAGCCTTGGTGGTGGTCTGGCAGAGCCCCAAATGAGCCAACTAGATGCAGAATGGGGTGAAAATCAGCCCTGAGACTCAAGGTCCTTAGGGCAAGCTAGCCTTGTTGTGGGCCGAGAGGGCTAGATATGTGACCAAGTGGGTTGAATGCAAGGCCACAAAGGTTGGCCTGTGAGTGTTGACTGTGAAGACTTTGATCAGAAAACGATGATCTTAGGAGGAAAGAAACAATGAGCAATATTTTATAAACATGCAAGTAGGAAAACACCAAAAAACAACCTTGACTATTGTTGTCAATTCAAGTATGCACCCTTGTTAAGCTTTGCAAAAACTTAACTACTTGCTGAAACATGGAATCATCCTTGGATGTGGGTCTCCTTTCATGAGAACGAATCTCCAGAGTGAGCTGGTTCTCTTATAATTTCTAAACTAATGATTTGAGGGGAAAAGGGATAGAAAGATGTAACTAAAATATAAACTAACTCTAGAATCTAAACTGGATGAAATTCTATCATTCACAAACAGATCCTCTAACATAAACCCTCACAATTCCATTGATAGTTACTCCTTAAGTAATTTGCAACAAGGTTTGGTGTCAAACACAAACTGCAACCAGGAAGAAACTAAATTTTAATAGCATTGAGACATAACAAAGGACTGAAAAAAGTCACAATATAACATCAGATCAGGACTGCAAAATATGTGAAACAGGATGATTTGCTATTAGAACTGAAAGGAATACAATGCATGAAAAAATAAAATGTGTGAGCCAACTGCTGTATACAACTCTACAAGAGAGAAGAAACTGATGCTAACTGAATGAGAAAAAACTAAGTCTTTTTCCTATAAACGTCTCCAAATGATCTCCCCGTGAGGAAAGCTGAAAAAGCTCCTAAAAATAGACCCTAAGTCCAATTTCAAGCTACTCATAAAAGTCAAAAATAAAGCACTGAATCTGCCACCAATCTGTGAAATAAAGCTGCAAAGTTGCCCTCTCATGTGGTCCCATCATAAAACTGCTTTTCTCTGCTCATGAAAGCTCCAAAATTTGTCCTATATGACCTTAAATAAAACCAATCAAAATGGAATATTTGATCTATTTTATTAGCCCATAAATTTGCTAAAAATAGTTAAACTTTAAAAGCAATTCACAATTTCATTGCTTTAAAGTTAACTTTACAATGATATGGCAATTTTAATCAATATCCTATCGATATGATTTTTTGCAAAAATAAAATGATATCTGGTTTATAATTTCACCAAGATATTTACAAGATATCACTTATGATTTTCTATAAAAATCATAAAAAATATGAACTATTACACATGTTTTGTAAACAAAATAAATAAGAGCCTTAAAAGGCTTGACACCATAGACTCCAATGTGTCGATATTCTGTCACCTCATCATTATCCATATGGCTTAACAAAATGCCAACTCACTGCCTCTATAGTGCCACCATGTCGCATTCACCCCCTTTGACCATGTCTTCATCTAGCATATTCTTCACATTCACAAGGTTCTTGTTTGATCTTATGCATATATTGAAATATGTGAAAGAAAAATAAAAATGCATAAGTGGGAGGTCAAAGACACTCAACCACATGCATTATCAAATAATACCTTGACTCCAATGTGAGTCAACCACAAATGATGTTAAGACCTTGGCAAGATTCTAAAAGGCACATCCTTGTCCACTTAATGATAATGTCCACTTTGACTTAATAAAATAGGCCATATTCTTCAGTTGTCGGCCACCTCTACTTATGATTACTAGACACCATCAACACAAAGTCTTGACCTTGATCTCATTTGGATAAAAATGATTATATTTTGCATGGTCAAAATCTAAGGGACGTCTAAACAAAAGCAAGTGTGAAACCCTAAAACATCAGTCATTTCATTTTTTATTGTTGTCGTTGAGTTGGCTCTGCACTGTGGCCACAGACTTGGAGTTTCATGCTTCTGTGTTTTGCTCCATTCAATGGTCTTCAGATGGTCGAAAGCACTGCACTTCTTTGGCCAAAATGACAGGCCGCTCCTGGTAAGCATGAATCTAAGCTTTAAAATGGCATTTCACTGTGTTTTGATGGCTTATATTTCATAAAATGGCCGCTCCATATAACTATTTCTTCAATCTTCTCAGTCTTTGATATATATTGTTTGGTTTCTGTGTTGAACCTTGTAACAAATGGCAAAAATGAGAAGGGCTTCAACTGGTCGCAGCCATTATCTCCTTCTCTACTACATTATCAAACGGTGAGCTCACTATTCCTCTTTATCATTACTTCCACTGTGGTTTCTTTTATCTCTGCATATATGAAACTGTGATGAGGGTTTCATTTCATGTTAGCTAGGTGTGTGAAATATCTTCTCATATGGCATGGCTGCTTCATGTAATGCATTCTGTAGCTTCACTCTTTGTATTTTGATGTAAGAATGTGAAGTTTCTTTGTTAGAAGTGAGGGTTTCATTTTTGTTACACAGAACCTTCTTTTACTCTTCGCAGCCATACTTACACAGAAATTTATTTTACCTTGCTCAACTGTATGTAAGAAGAAAGAGACCCCTTTTTTAAAACCTGATAAGGGTTTCATGTTTTTATCACACAGAACTCTTTTCTCATTGCGGCCATGCTTCAATGCTTCATTTTGACCTTGCTCGACTGTGAAAAAAGAAAGAAAACTTTTTACCTGACAAGGGTTTCATGTTTTTGCTGTGTAAACAATATACTCATTTTCGGCCTGCCTGGACAGTTTACTTACCATTTTCCTTTCTCTTTAACATTGAAAAAATACATTAGATCCTGAAAGTTGATATGGGTATTTGAGAAAAGAATGGCATTATGTGCCACAGCCTCACTATGAATGTATCTCTGCATTTTTCCTCTTCACTGTATAAACTCAAATTTGAAAACTGAAGCAATGTTTGTTCTTTATGAGCATAAAAACTTCTTTCTGTAGCATATACTGTCATATGGTATCTCTTTTCCTTTTTGTCACTGTTCAGTTATAATCATTGTTACTCTTTAAAAGAAGTGATGATTGTATACACTGTTTCCATCTTTGTAGCTCTACTTGCTCTTTCTATGGACTTTGCACATGGAATGTATATTGTCGGTCTTAAACTTAGAACTTCTCTTTTTCCTGTAGAAGCAAACATGTCTTCATTTCTGTATCTTTACTTGTCCATTCAGTGGACTGTAGCAATCAGACTTTTCATATATGATGATGACTTGGCCGTGTCATGGCATTGAGGCATTATAACACATGAAGGCAACACTTACTTGTTCTGTATAAACTGTAACACATGAACTTCTGATGTTCCTCTTTCTGTATTCTATCAAATCAAATGCATTATATGAGATGTCCAGTTGAACTACTCCTTGTCATAAAATAATGATGCTCTATTACACACATGTAATGAAATGTTCCATTTGATCCTCTTGGAGTTTGTCAGACAAAAATAAGCCATATGGATTGGTTGTCTTGTATTTCCCTGCTACAGATCTGTAATACTTATCATGTTTCTTTTATAGATATGTGATGAATGCAACATGTGATAACACAGTTTTGATGCTCAGTAGCAAAAGTGAGATATAATTGGATATATTTCATCATTTAAAAGGCAGATTATGTAATTGAATTCTAAATCTAATTCTGCCACTCCACTTAAGTGAGAAAGTATGAAGTTTTGTACTCACCTGTCTTTGCAGTTTGCTTATTGGTTTACAATGAATACTCCAATTTGACTATAGATAAGATAAGTAGGCAATCTTCAAATAGTTAACACTTGTGAATACTTACTCCCTTATCAGTCTGATGATTACAAATGCTTTGTATATCCCTGATTATTATCATGCTTGAGAATGCCATTTTCATAACAGTTGGAGTAGTGCATAAACTGTTATATGCATTTAATTTTGTCCTCTATCTGCTCCGGTCATGTTCTTGGTTGCATTTCATACTTTGAAGTGAAATCATGGTCATGTCTTGAAATGGGACTGATGCATATGATTGTTTTGTTACTCTTTTATCTTGTCATGTGAATGTCATCAATTATCTTCTTCTTCCATTCATCCCCTCTGAGATCAAGGGGCAACAGCATGCTGTGCTCAACCCTTGTGGGAGCCCATTTGATACCACATGCTGAATGTCTTCAATCAGCTTCATGATTTGTCCTATACCTACACATGAAACAAACAGATTAGAATAAAACAATGATGCTCTTTTGTTTGCTTCACTTCAGTTCCTTCTTCATATGGATGTTCTCACTTGATCAATGCATTACAACTAAAGTATTATGTCTCTCTTGATTGATGAAGGATTTTCATAACCAGAGCTTCTAATGGGACCTTCCCGCATTTTTTTAGGTACATTTCGAGGTCAAGAGCAGGACTGGAGGCTTCTACGAGGATCAACCAAAACAAGGCAATGATGGCTATGTCTTTCCCTCTTCTTCATTAGATGCATAGTATTTTATTTGTATTTGCATGAGTTCATCTATAACCCACAGCTTGTGTGGGACATCTGATATGTCTTAGTTTCTGTCAATGCAATGTTTGTTCTCTTATGTATTCAAAATTGTAAATGAATAATCACTGTGGTGAATGAAAACTTATCTCTTTTACTGCTCTGCAATGCAATGAATGATTGAAACTTTTCTTTTCTGCATCTGAACAACTGAACTGCATTTGTCATAACAACTATGCAATTAACACATAACATAAATAAATCAAACCTCATTCAAAAATGATAAATGATAAATCTACTTAGCCAATTTTTGAGCTGGGGTCAAAAAATGGTAACAACTATGTTTAAACAGTGACCACTTGAAAAGTGTGACCTTGACCTTGAGATTGAAAGCAATGTCTCTGAATGGTTGTCGACTAAGAAAGCGACTTCAAAAACCACAAATCGAGCCCTGATTGTAGACAACAAACTGTGACCACAACCTGTGGATGGCAAAATGTTGGCATCCAGAGCTTTGAAGGCTAGATAGGCTGAGTCCACAGGTTGAATAGAAGTCAACTTCAAGGCTGAGGAGCCTGAGACAAAGACACCTGAAAATGGACTGGATTTTGAATAAATCATGATTTGGGTTGTTGGAGACTATGTAGACGGGGCTGAGCAGGTGTAGAGGCAGTCGTGTGTGCTAAAAAATAGGAATTTGAGGACAAATGGCATGCAGAGAGGTTGAAGAAGCCTGTGAAGGCTAGCAAGGTCTAGAAATGGCCAAGAATCCTAAAATCTTGCACAAAATGCCCACACACAAACCCTCAACCACTGTAGAGGTCGTCGATAGTGCAAAGAAACCCATAATCAAGAAAAAATCGTAATGAAACCCTTTGAAATCAATGATGGCAGCTAGGGGGCCAAATGAAACTAGAATAATAGAGGTCGAGAGGTCCAATAATCGACCTAAATCGGCTAAAAAACAAAGAATTTCGTTAATAAAACTCCTAAGATCTGCACACAATCTTAAAAAACCAAAAATAGAACAATTTTGACTAGATGCAAGGGGCAAATTTGTGCTTTGCTATTTTTTTTTGTTTTTAGCAAAAAATCCATATGGTATAGGATTTGGAGGTCATACAGCTATAAAAACCCTAGGCAGGGTAAAATTGTTTCTAAAAAAAAATAACTTTACCGAAATTCACCAAATGAAGGGTTATTCCTACTATCTCTGGCCTTCTAGACTGAACAGCAAGGTCTGTTTGGCTCTACAAGGAACTCTTGACATAGCTTGGTGCAAGAATCTCTCAATAGGGGAAGAGTTTGCTAGCATGGCTCTGATACCATGTCGGAGTAGCCAAGATTAACCAGTAAGAACCAGAAATAACTTCCACAAAAGATAATTACACATAATAAGACAAATAATATATTCAAGAGATAATTAAAATATACATAGATTCCTTGTATAAATAGGCATTCAAGAGAGGAGGTAGGATGGTCGAACACAACAATTGACTATCCTTCCTAAGATGTGACACTTGTGAGCTCAAGTTACAGGTGCTCATGCAAGTGGAAAGTACACATGCAATAGGTGTCTCAAAAGAATGAGGACACATGTCTCCACCACATGAGGTGAGAAAAGCAATGATTGACTAAACTATGCAATGTGAAGTCTAAGTGGCAAACTGAACAAACTAACAAGTTACTGTAATAGTGCACAAAAAATAGAAGCAGAGTAGAGCAAATCAAAGGGAACCTGTCACTAGAAGTAAGCAGTAGAACTGGTAGGACTATCCCTTAGGGTTTGGCTTGAATTTATATCTAATAGTCTCTATCAGAGATTCATCTTCTTCTTGTCGTTTGTCACTATCACAAGTTTCATCTTCAGATCTACACACAAGAAAGAGGGAAAATGGTTGTGCTATATAGGGGTTTGCCTCGGTCAAACCTTGTGTAAGTGTTCCCACTTCCACAATAGAAAATGATGATTGATATAGAGTGTGTGTTCATGATGAACATCTAGGAAAAACAATTAGTAAAGACTGTTGTAATTGAAATAGATTTACCTTAGTATGAAACCCTAGTTGGATTGGTGTTGCAACACAATCACACACAAAGAGTCAATGGAAGATGAAGAAACTTCATCAAATACCTACAAAAGGGTTTAAATTGCAAATAATAATAAGTAGAGAGATTCAGTAAGTCAGAGGTTCGTTGTAGCAGAATTCACAAGATCATAGCATGTCACATTGTCAAGATGTTGTAAATATTTCTCAGATCCAAATGAGAGAAAAAGACTTGTTTATATATGAATCAAACATCCTTTTGAAGAGTCACTTGTTGAGGCCAACAAGAGAGATGCATCGTTCAATACATAAAAGATGACAATTGAATTCATAACTTTTCGGGGCCAATGAACAAAGACCCTAGCGCTAGGTGCTAGTGTCCAAGCCCAATTTGTCCCCGGAATGTCAGTTGTTAAGGGTTTTAACACATTTTCTTATGCAAACATCGAAACGGTCACATCACAAACAGAGATGATGATGCACTCTAAATAAGGGGCCGAGTCTAGTGTGAAATTATGAGTGGTGACAATTTACAACACTACACTACAAAAATTGTCAATTTAATATTCACCTCTATTATTAGACCTTAATAGTTTTTATTTTCCAGTCCATTTTATTTTCTATAAAAACCTTAAATTCCTTAAACTTACAAAAAACCTCAAACTTATGTTTCAAAAAATAAACCCAAGTAAAACAAGAGTAACCATCAACAAAGAAAATGTAATAATAGGATTGTTCAATGGAAGTCACATCCACATAACCAAACACATCACTATAAATAAATTTGTTATGCATCTATGGATATGATATTATTGTTGTACAGGACCATTGAGAGGGGCGGTGAATCAGTGGTCTATAAACTTTCAAATTTCAAAACTTGACTCACCAGTATTATGCATAGAAACCCATTGAAGACATGTCACAATGATATGCAAATTAGGACATAAAACTTGAACAAAGATGATCAAACAAGTACAATATATAACAAACCATTAGGAGGAGACATAACACAAGTTTAATGAGTGGAAAACCCTCATAGGGATAAAAAACCACTCAGGAAAAATTGCATCACTAGCTTAATAAAATCCCAATGATCACAAAGCTTCACTGACTATAATGTATCTAGGAGCACTAACTCCTTATGGAGCACCAACTCTAATAACAAACAAGAGCACCAACTCGAACACCAACAAGAGCACCAACTCCAATATCAACAGGAGCACCCACTCCCTGACACAGCCTCACTAGCAAAATGTCTGCAGGAGCACCCACTCCCTGCATACAGAAAGATAGTTACAATTACAGAGGGTTACTCTATTTCCATACAAAGCACTATTCACCAAATGTCTCCACCATACACTTCAGTATAACAGTACATTACAATGCCATCATAAACTAAATGAAAAACATTTGAGTTGATAGAATATTATGATCCATAATGAACACCTCCTTCTTTGCATACAAGGATGACAACTCCTTTACAAAATTAGATCTGATATACATAAATACTAATGCAACACCACTTCAAAACTCTGCAACCATCTTCATCACAAAGTCTCTCCAATTACAAGACTCTAAGCCATGCATATTGAAACCATTCAGAGCCCTTTATGTATCCTGCACATTATTAACGCAAAAATCTTCCTTGTTTAAATGGAAATCATCCTTTATGTTTGAACCACTAAAAAATACTAGTCTTCATTCAACCACAAACATTCTTCACATCACCGTGTAGACATTGCTTCAGACACCTTGAATCACCAACACCCTGCTGAAAATTCATCATACAAAGCCTTAAAAGAATTTCCCTGGCCTTCAGGTTCGGTTGCATACCCGAACAAGGAAGTTGAAGAGCATTCTTTGAAAACTACTCGTCAAATTAAACAAAGGGAGGTATTCATTACAATTTAAACACCTTTGAATTATCACTGTCTGATCTCCTTTTCACGCTTCCTCACAATTTAGTTATAACCTATGATTCATAACTTCCCGCTCGTTATTGAGTGACAACCTGTTATCTTCGGTAGCATTGGAAGTCGGGGCCGGTTGTAGAATGACTTAAAGATCCTTTAGACAGTCACCTTAAGTGACTCAACCTATAATAAGAGGTCAACATTAAAACAGAACATAAAGTGCCTTCCTTTGCATACGGGCTATTTTGTGCCCTCAACCAAATGCTTTAGGGTTTTAGTTCTATAAACCCTAACTCAACCCTTTGAATGATCTTTGAGTTTGCATCAACTTGTAGATCTCTAAATCAATTTCAAAGATAGTATAATACGGCCTCTGCCTTGTATCCTGCCTAAGCACCTTTGTATCTTGTTAAAGCATGAACCACAAAATAAGATAATGAACAGTACTAAGCTTGTCAAGAATGTCACACTGTATTATGAAGTTAACAAAGAACAAACACTTCTACCGTAACATATGAGCTATAAGAGCAAGAAACTTGAATGAAGAAGGATGGCTTGCACCAAAGTCTTATGTAGTATGAAAGAAGGATGGCTTGCACCAAACCATGAAGAAGGATGGCTTGCACCAAAGTCTTATGTAGTATGAAAGATTAATCAAACTGACACCAAACATTTCCCAACTGAGAGACTCTTGAAGACACATTATGAACAATTGGTATCTTGGTCATCAACATTACCACTCATTGTCATTCAACAACTTGAGCATGAGCATTATCCTAAAGCTTATCAATGATAAACACATCTTATAATGAAAAACTCATCTTACATCCTTGAAGCATCATCCTTTCCTACCTCAACACATGATCTTTGAAGCACCTTATGAAATACATACAAAATGAAGACCATAATCAGATCATAACAAATTATAATCATCTTTCTTCAATTGATCAATGAGGTCTCCTGCTCTTGATATGAGAATTCCAACAAGCAACTCTTTCTCCTAAAACATGGTCACACTAAATCAACAAGATGACCTTAATGTTGACATCAATGCCAACACACACAATATGCCAATCATGCCAATAATTATAATATAATAAGTTTCTAACCCTTGATGATCAAGTTGTCATCAACAATTAATGATCAAGTTGCATGTTTCTAAACCCTTAATCATCACTATTAAAACACAAAAATAGTCAAGGGACTATCATACCAAAAGAGCCCTAAAACTGCCACAAAACTATTAACTACCATTATATAACTATGAAGAAATTTGGAAGTGTCTTGGTCAGTTTTTAATAGTCATGCTTTGACCCATGACCATATCATCTTTACCTAAACCCTAGAATAGTCATGGATCTCCTTAAATCAATCTTTACATAATTAGACACTATGTAAGTTGAAAATCTATCCATGTCATTATATTGTCAATGATTATATAATTGCCATCTCAAATAGTGCAGCCATGGAGACATGAGGTTGTCATGAAATTCATCTTTAGTTAAGATCATTGGGGGTATCATATACATCATAAGTTTCTGCATTAGGATGAATACACTAAATATGTAAGGAGATTTCCACTATGTGCTTTAGAAACCATGTAAACATTGTTTGAAAAAGATTGTTATAGTTAAAAGGGATTGTATAGTCATGATTAGGTGGGTTTAAATCATTGGAACTTGTGTCATAAACATTAGGTCTTGGTGGAGTGAGGAGAGTGGGTTTAGATTCAATAAAGGATAGTCAATAGGAGTTTATATTTGTCAAAGGAAACATAAAAGCTGTAGAAGGGATGTTAGGATTGTCATGTCTCTAGGAATTCAGTCATGCATGTTGTTCTTGACTTTGTCATGCAACTAGAGGAGATCATTCAACAACTACAAAATGCATGTGGACGGGACAAGGGATTGTCATCTAGTCAATCAACACTCCAACTTAGCTAGACTGTCATGATCCTCATCACCTTTGGACTACCACATAATTCATGGAGGGGATTGTTTGGACAATATAAGACTACCATCATATCTTATCATCAAGGATCAACTAAAGAGTCTAATACATTACTATTCTATGCAAGAGCATTATCATAAATGAGATAAAGTAGACTATCACCATCTTGCTCTGCTATTATCACACCTAGTTATGGAATTTGGCAATCAATAGGGTCGTGGGATAGTTTTTAGAAGAATTAATCATTTTGTCAAGGTCTTGATAGAGAAAGAATTCATTTAAAAAATAAAACTCTTATAATCATATGATCTCTAAATGGTCTTTGACTGTCCTAATATCTCATCACAATACACTCACCAAACATAGTTTTTTGGTTGTCTCATATAATAGAACAATAAATCCTTAGACTGTATGCAACACTTTGAAAGGGTTTGGATCTTGTGACCGCTTTTGTGTCCTTATAGGATAGTAATAAAAAGTTTTATCCTACTACCAAAATCCATAAAGCTACTTGTAATCCTTTGAGGAAGTCACCTACACCCTTGGATCCCCATATTATGCCTCATAAAGTTGGTCATAATAACAAGACACTATCATAAGGTTTGAAGGTGAATGTATAAGGTCCTAACATAGTCAAAAGGTTGAAGGAATGATTGTCATATCAATGAAGAGTTGTCATAAATGATGGACATCCATGATTGTGGAGGTCTATTGCACTATGGTAGGGGTTATTAAAAGGAGAGATGAAATGATTTTTTGTGAACCTTAGTGGACTTTCACATAAAACATTGAATCTATTTGATTAATTTTTCTAAATTAGAATGGAGTGAGTTGAGCTATCAAAAGACTCCTAGGAGTCTCACAACGATCCATAAGTATGAAAATAGACTGTCAAAACAACAAAGGCTACCATAATACCTCATAAATAGCTCAAGAGAAATCATTTATAGTCAAGGGTAGGCTATACAAGTTAAGATTGGTCATGCATAAATGGTGAAGATCTAGGAGGCCGAGGAAAAATGATAAATTTGTGAAGTTTCTCACAACAACAAATTTGACAACATGGTTTGTGAGGTTGGAAACATTATGGAAAATTCTAGAAACAAGGTAGAAACATGGTGGAAACTTCATGATATGGAAAGATCTTCCTTTGTAAAGACAAACTCTAGGAGATAAAATGAAACAAGATTTTCCCATTTACCTAATTTTGAAAACCTTTTTGCAAAGTGTTGTTGTGACAACATTTCAAACTCCTAATTTGCTATACCATCCATGAAACAACTTGATTTTCATACCTATATCACTAATGTACCTACACAATCATAGCTAGAAATGGTCAAAGATGAAGGAATCAAGGTCTTGGAGTTGAATGAAAATGAACTTTATAATATTATACTTGAATTTTAGCCTTAGATATGATTGTTGTAGCCTTCCATGAGGTACCAAATTGCTATTCTAGATTGCAAATGTCCTGATTAAGACTGAAAATGGAGAAAACATGAAGAAAGGAGGCTAGAAATGAAGTTTTGATGGTGAAATTAGTCATCTACAACTGCTTTTTGATGTTTGTACTTTAAAAATGAAGAGCTACAACTACATATGGAACTACAATCACATGGCAATTAAGATCAAGTTGTGTATTGAGGTATGAAACTACATATATCATCTTCCTACCAAGAAAAATAATCATATATAACAAGAAATCAATCTATAACATGTTATTGATCATAACTCAACCATTGTAAACTGATTATACATTAAAATTTTAAGTTTCAAAGTAGGAATACATGCACATACGTAATTTAAATTATATTGTATATCAAGGTGTATATATATTAAAATCTAGTCCATAATGGTACACATATACAAAAATTTGGCAAATATGCCAACTCAAAACATTTTTTACAAAATGTGGCATATGCCATGTCTCAAAATCTATATACAATCTACATGCTGAATAGCTACATCAAATACTAAAGGTCCACTTGACTCTATGTCTTTGGTGAATCCTCAATCTGTAATGGACCCTCAAAAAGTGTCCTCTTCGTGCCATGATGTCTAGTAGTTGATGGAGGTAAAGTTGATTGCATTAACAAGTCAAACCACAAATCTAATTAATCTCTTCAATGGTAAATATAAATAAGTTAGAGTTAGTAAATATAATTTTATCTACTACAATTTAGAACTTTCATTTAGTAACATACATCTAAATCACTACAATCAACTATAAGACCTCTATAAACTATCAATTATTTAGAAAAAATCAATTAAATTACCCCAACTCTTTCTTGTAGTTCAGGCATTCGTTCTGCAAATGATTTTCTCTTAAGATGATCAAGTGTCCTACTAAAGTGTGATGGCAAAGGTGACACACCACTCACTTTCTCAAGAGATTGTAAAAGTAAAGTAACATTGAAATAAATTAATATATAATAATTAAACAAAAAAGGAAATGCATACATTAAAAAAGGTTAGATGTTTTGCACATAAACAATCTAGACTGCACTACACAAAAACTTATCTACTAGAAAACAAGCACATACCACCATCGAGGCATCCTGCATCGATTGAGAAGGACTCATCATGGATGAACCGACTAATATCTCATGTATGAAAATGACAAGAATGTAAGACTCTATGTATACAAATAATCATATTAATTTTTAAATTAATAGATCAATTTATCTATCCTCTATTTTATTATTTATCTAAACGACTATAATCAAATATTTAAGTTTTCTAAATTATCAATTAAAGTACAGTTCAATCGAATTACCTCCACCCTTTGTTGGTGTTTAGAAAGTCGTTCCACGAATGATGATCCCTTAGGTCAATCAGGAACTTTCGACTAAAGGTCATTGGCAAAGATGCCACATCATTCACATTTTGGATTGACTATAAAAGTAAATTAACATCCAGATATAAATTAATATATAATTACTCACAAATAATTAAATGCATACAATAAAAAAAGTTGATGTGTAGAAAAAATTATACCAGCAAGTCCAAGCCAAATTGGATTGCAAAGAGAGTTCCATGGTGAACTTCTATCAATTCCTCCTCTGTTATCAACTATTATCCCCCTTAGATACATTAGTACTAATCTTTGTTTATATTATTCGAATGGAATACACCATGAAATTTAACTTTAAGTTTTACCTCCATAAAAGATTGGCCATGCTCCTCTCCTTCTCTACCCACTGATGCTTCTGCTTCTGCTCTTGTCCCTGACCCCTCAGCTTGAGTTCTAGACATTGCTGCCTCATCTCATGAAAGAGATGTATGGGGGACAGCATACTCTGAAGTGTTCAGTGGTGGCTCACTACTCTCTGTAAGAGGACCTAAGCACAACTGATTGCAAAAAATGCAATGATGAGGCACACAAACATGTGTGGACAAGGAGGGTCTAGTAATATTAGGTGATCCAATATCACTGCCAACATTATGTGATTGTGCAAACTGAGAGGTCTATGTAATCAAGTGCTTAGTCAAAGAGTGTATGACAATGACGCCCTATTGTGTTGCATTTGCAACAACGTCCTGGTGCTGAGTTGGAGGTGGAGAAGGGATAGTAGGAGGGGTAATAAAAGGACCTTGCACTTGTCTCATTCCCCTAGATCTATCTTGAGGCATTCCCTTACCTACTCCCTGGAACTCTCTAAAATCAAAATAATTCGCATGGTGACCCATTACAAACTCTGCATATAGTTTATGAAGTCCAAATACAAAGGTCCATCTAAATTGTTGTTGGGTGGTTTATCAAAAACCATCCACCAATGATCCCAAAAATTCTTACTAATACCCTCATGTGTACACCATTTGATCAAATACTTAGGCTTACGAACATCAACATGCAATCTAGTTTTAGGATTGACAAAATATTGGGCTAACATAGCTTTGGTAATGTCTAACTCTTTCACTTGATCATATGATAAACCATTAGCATATTCCACCATCTTGGTTTCTCTACATTGCCTAAATGATTCATGTTGGCTTGTGAGGGTTCAAACATAAGAAATAATCCCCTCTAAATTCAATGTCATTAAAGACAATCGAGGGTGGCAGTGATAAATTTCTACAATCCTACTTATTTGCAATATTTCTTTCAATTTTCTCTTCGATTGTTGGTGGGGGAGGGTTTGGGTTTTCATGTTGTTCATCCATTTTACCTATTTAAAATACAAAACATACCCATTTAGGATAAAAGACAAACAAAAATTACTTGAATTTACCAAAAAAATAAGAAAAAAGAAGAATTTCTCATACCTAGATCGGATATCTGTTCTCCCTGCTTCTAATATATGTTTTTAGCATCTGTATGCTTTTTGCAAGCCACGGGTTTACAAAACGCAGACCCAATTTGTGTTAATGTCTCCAAAATGGATATCTATGTTGGGACCCACAAAACAAATATCCATTCCAAACAGACATTCTATCCATGCCTAAGAAAGTCAAACTTCCCCTTTTCATGATTTTGGCTAAGTAAAAATGCAATTTTTTTTCCTATTGCCACTGTTTGGCCCGTGATGATCCTACACTCACCCATGACTTCACTAACCTAAGATAACTTAATAGACATAATGAATACTCATAATGACATACATTTAATCCTATTTTTTGACTTCATAGAACATTGTGTACATTAACATGTGGAAGAAAACTTCTCATGGTACTTCACAGATCCTTGATGATATTTTAGAATCTTCAAGAAGATCCCAGAACATTGAGATCCTCAAAACTTCAAGGCCTTTCAACTTAATGAACTTAATCTTGAAGATGAAATCAACAACGTGTATTTCATCGGTCAACTTGAAACTAAGTTTTCTAAGTCTTTCATACTCCATATTGTATTTCACGAAGTTTTAAGACTCTTGGCGTACTCCTTCTTGCATGAAAACTTGTAGAGTTAGTTGTAGAAAAAAAAAAAAACCCAACTTTGACCTTTTATTGAAATGGAACTCCCTCTAACTGACTGCATGTGTTTTGGATAGTTTAAGGTTTTTTTTTCTTTTTTCTTTTAAAGCTTTTGAAGACTTAAAACTCCAATACATCAAAGGTCATAACCAAAAGACATATTTTATCACTTATTTGCATTGAAGACCTCTTTAAGGCTCTTTTAAGACACCTAGACCAACACTTAAGAACTTAATCATTTTAAAGACACCCTAGTGACCATTTGGGCCTAGAAGGCACATATATGTTAACACAACCATAGAAAGTTTTTAGCCCCTTTTAAAGTTGTGTTTTTAACAAAAGTTTTTGTCTTTTTAACTATCTAAAGATCTTATTAGGCATCTTGTAATATATATATGCTTTCAAATTGTTGCTTTTGTTCTATTTCAAAGTACTCTTTTTATTTGATAGATGATAAAATGTTATATTCATTATGACAAGTTTGTTAAACTTGCAATCCAATGTTGTTAGTCATTGCATAGCAATCTTTTTTAATTGTATTTTTCAATTGGGTGATAATAGCTAAATTTAGTATATGATAAGAGGAATTATTTACTTGCCATTTTTTTTATTAAACTACATGAAGTAAAAATAACTTAATTTAAATTTTGAATCATAGTCAATATATGTTTATTATACATTAATTTGAAGCATTAGATTAAATAAACTTTATTATTGAATAATCTTAAAGTTAGTACCTTATTATGTTAATAGCTAAATAGTTTGATTATGATTACCTTTATTATTGATTCATTTCAATTATTCTTTTGAATAAAACTTAGAATAAAGCTTAGATAATGTATGCACAATTGTCAAAGGTTTTCCCCAATAACAACTATTTTTATTGTTACAATTTACTTCACAGGGTTCATAATCTAATATACATAAACTAATTATGATAGTTATATAATGTTTGTACTCTCATCCCACTATGATAAAGACATTCAAGTAGAGTTGAAGTATAATTTAAAGTGTGCCTAAGAAATTCAAACTATGTAGTAGTGTAGTAGTAACTATCAATTTTGTTTATTTTCCTACTTCTTTAGAAAAGCATCTTTTTTATCTCTTACTAGTTTTAGAATGATTGCAACACAAATAATTGACACTTGTTGACACATAATTGACTATCAGTTGTTTTGAAACTAAGTAGCTTTATGTCTAATTCTTGAATACAAAACAAGACTCACAAGCAATTAAAGATCTTACATTAGTATTCAACTAACACTCTCTATGATATCCTCACTAGAATAACATTGAGATTTCTTTTGGTTTAAGAGGAGGTGGAATATGATATTCTCTCTATGATCTTACCCATTCTAGAGTATAAAAATAAATAAAATAAATTTTTTTTTTTTTAAAGAGAAGGTGGAATATGGGGATTTCTTGTCTCTAAGAATAGAAAGTACAATCAATTAACAATTTTTTTCAAGAGCTATGTAGAATCATCCTATGTTTGACAAAGCTATCATTTATGCTTAAAACTAAAGCCAAAATTACTCTTATTCTTTACCATAAGTAGCTCAAGATAAAAGAATTTATGTTAATACTTTTGTGTAACACAAAAAGAACTATAAATACAAATTAGAACAACTTCCTAATGTAAAATAATACTTTGCAATATTTCATTTTACATTACCAAATTATTAGAAATACCAAATATGCATTCTTTCTCTTATCTATATATTATTGATCTTCCCTATTAACAACTCCTCCACCATTATAATGTTTTAAATGTTGTAAAAAGAACAGCTTTTATACAATACTTAAATTATTTTCCTTTCTAATATTCAATGACATAGACTAATCACTAACAAACACGTATTTACTTTTTTTAAAAAATAAAAAATAAGAAAGATTTTTTATCTAAAAAATTATGTGAAAATGTCATCCTCCCAACCATTTATCTCAAAAGCGATTGCTGACAACATTTGTTGACTAAGATTTGATGGAGGTGCCAATGAACAAACTACTTTTCGATTTCAGATTTCAACCACAAATGTCCAAAATCATAGCTATAATAATTGGGAATCCGTAATAGTATGCGCAGTCCTCTCTTTTCATAATTAATAAAGCTGGCTACTATTTAATCGCTAACAACCAAACTAAAACTACGGATCTCTGTTTCAATCAATTCCTCTGCCTAAAAATTTACATGATAAAACTACATAACAACCACAGGAAATCTAATGAGATCTCGTTTTGTACATATGAAAAATACACATTAATTCCCCAAAATCAGTTATCACAAGAAATTTGCACAACGCAAACAATATACGCAATCTCATCTCCCATTTTACACCAACAATTATAGTTTTCTGATACCAAAATCATTGTCAGCAATTGCTTTGTGGTTGTGCAGGGATATCTGCAAGAAGAAATTGCATTTGTGCCAATTGCTGTTTGAGAGAATCGATGTGGTGATTGTAATCCCTTGCCTGAAGAACGGATTCTGCCTCCAATTCCCCCAGTTGTGAACACAGCCGCTCCTCTGCTTCTTCTGTCTTTAACAATCTCATCCTCACTTTTTCCTCTACCATCAACTCCGCTTCGTATCGATGGCTCTCCTCCACCTGTCTTTGCAGCTTCAAATTCTCAGATCTGAGCGCTTCTATTTCTAGCCGCTCTATCACTGCGCTTGGATCCTGCTTGGTGTTCTTCTTCTTGTGTGCGGGCTGTGAGAAGAAAGAAAAATCAGCAAGAGCAGGAGCCATTCTCAACTTCTCCTTTCACAAATCAAAAACTAGGACCTTAGCTTAATGCAAGCAATGAGAGGAGGCAATGGAAATATATATATTTTTTATTACAGAGCTGAAGTTAAACGAAAAACCATCTATATTCAATGAATGTAGTTATCGATTATTCTAGACGCTTTCTGGTCATAAACCATTCCAAAATGTGAAGGGCAGATAGACCGTCAAAATTAACTGGCGTGTCAAAAAAGTTCATGTTTTGAGTGGGGAACAATCGACACTTGGAAGATAAGACGCGTCTGCTTTCATCATCACGTACGTCCGGTTATTGGGATACGACGCTCACTAAACAAGTTCAAATAGGTAGGTAAGACTAAGAGGTCGTAGGTACAGCTCCAACCAAATATTTCGTGGATAAGTGCACACCACGCAATTTAATGGTTAGAAGCTAACAGAAACTATTACACTTACATAAAGGTTGATTAACTAGCACTTAGCAACTTTTGGGGCGCAACTTTTGGGGTGCAAGGGATTCCTCTATAGGAAGTTTAAGGGAATATTAAGAGATTGGGACGAATTGAAGGAATAAGAGGAACCAATGTGACAATACTTGTTTGTTAAAGACTTTTGCAGCGAGTTCATCTATAGATGAGGAAATTTCTCTAATAATTATGGAGAAAGACATTTTTGTTTTATTAGAATAAATAAATATTTTATTTTTTATTATTTTCAATTTTTCTAAAAATCTAGCAATGGTAGGCGATAGCGTCCTCCAGCACCTCCACATTGCCCATACATGATCTAGTCTTACGAGCCCATAGGACAGCGGCACGGATTGCACAACTGCATAATTGGGCATGAACGGGCCCTCGAAGCCCATTTTACTCACAACGCAGCACGACATCTCCGTAGAGCTTAACCTCGTATATGAGTCAATTGGCCTCATTGAACTTGTCACAAAATTTTAGTTTCACATTTTTCAAAAACTGTTTTGGTGTTGTTTGTATAGGAAGTTATGGGGATGGTTGTATGTTCATAAGCTTCTAGAAACTATTGGAATTCTAAGTGTGTTAAAGTTCTCTATTACAGACCTATAGTTTTGAAGTGGGATGTTTTGTTTTTTTGGTCCTTTGATGTAATTTTGGTCTCTTTAGTAATGGGGATTTCTTTATCACAGTATATAGGGAGGGATTATGCTAAGATTTAAGCAAAGAAAGTATAATTTTGAGGAGAATTTTTAAGATTGAGATAACAAATGGTAAAAACGTAGCAAGAAGTGTTCAAAATAATTGTGAATTTTGAAGAGGTGGAAATCTTGAGAGGAAGAAATTGTTAACAAGGTAATTACAAAAGATAAATTGCTCTGTTCAGTATGGAAATTGTTAACAAGTGTGAACTATATTTCTGAGTGGCACTAAAATGTAATATAAATAATTCAATAGAGAAGAAATCGAAGATTTGGGAATAAAATCATTTTAAACAAAATCAACTATTGAACACAAATTATTTTAGTAACTCCAGATATGAAGTTTACACTTACTAGTTAACAAACAACCTTCCCTAACTTATCACACCAGTAACTGGTGGTCTAAAATTCAACATTCTTATGTTTCAACAAGAAATGACATTCAAGCTTTAACACAAATGATATTTCAGTACTTCTTTGCTTGCCCACAGTAGGCATAACTATAGAAATCAACATTAATAAATGCTAATTTTAGGTGACCATATTTGAAATAACCCAGCGAGATTGATGGATCTTTACTTGATATGTGTTCATTGAATCCACAATTCCTAGTCAACAAAGAATAATCAGAGATCACAAAAACCAATTAGAAAATGATAGAGTGGATGGGTAAGTGATAAACAAAGGTTGGTAAACAACACAGCAAAGGGTTATTTACAGAGCTCAAGCTTTAAATGTGTATAGATCCCCCCCCATAAAAAATCTCTAAAACCATGGCAAGTGACTTACCTCAAGATTCTACACAAATTGTGCCATGTTGTCAATGATGTTGATGAGAAAAAATGGGCAAAGTTTGCAGGAAAAACATTACAAAACCCTATCAAAGCATAATTTTTTAAAAAATGAGACAACCAAAACCAATCTCCCTACAGTTGTTACTTCAATCTATTCACAATAAACAAAAAGTGACTTCCTCTATAGGGATAATTGAAGAGTACCTCTAGTGTATTGACGAAGTTCTTCAATTCGCTGGTATTTTCCAAATTGTTGTCCGTCGAATGATCTTGCTTTAGTTTGTAACTAATTTTTTCTATACGTATTCAATGTATTCAAATGTATTTATACATAAATTTGGTGGTGATCTAAGGTAGAAGGCATAAATGCATAAAAATGCCTGCCAGCAACCAAAAAATATATTTACATCCTTGCGTACAATATATGTCTGCCAGCAGCGAACGAGATCTGCCAGGATTGATACTATGCATTTACTCCAACAAGATTTGATTTGATCTTTAAATGCATAGATTAGATTTACCTTTGATTGCTGATGGACTTTTTTGCATAGTAAAGACTCTCTTATGGCGCATGGAGGATGTTGTTACCTCGAACCTATTTTACGATGGGTTTTTGTAGTCTTGGCACCAATATTTCCTTTGACGGCGTGAAACAAATTTTTAGGCAGTTTTTGCACTAAAACCTCATACTTCCTGGAAGATGATTCTTTTGTATTCTCTTCACACTCAAATCTTGCAATTTGATATGCTCGCCTGCATTTTCAACCATTTTCAAAGTATCTGGCGGGGGACATTTCAACAATGACTTTTTTGGACACATTAATTTGGTAGACCAAGGTCAAGGAAACAACATAGATTTGACCAAGAAACAATCCTCAAAATTTAACTATTAACATAACAGTTCACTTTCCAATAGCTAATTATATACTATTCACTACTATAATAACAAATGAATAATGAACTAACAATACTGATATAAATCACTTCATTATAACAGATGAAATGTGATCAAGATCCAATATTACTCAAAAGTTAATTAACATAAAATCATCAATGTCAGCCCAAAGTATTTAAACTAACAAAACAATGATAATATTTCAACATAGCAATATATAATTCCATTTTATCCATTATAAAAGTTGGTTTGGGATCTTTCAATATATGAACCCAGTTATGCAGAAAAAACTATTACTAAAAACATTTTTTTGTGTGAAAGGGTACATCCTTTTGAACCTCTTGGTACACATAAATGCAGAAACACTTAAAACATGAGAAAAGTGGCAACCCAGTCTCCATGATGAATTCGTGCAAGGTTTTTGAAATATCCTCTAAAATCCTGGGGAGGACTTACAAATACTGTCACCCTAGGTATCTTTTCATGCAGGAGCTGCAGCACTGTGTGTGAGAAGAAATATAATTCAACACATTGGATATATAAGACATGAAATTGTGGAGGGAGAGGAAACCTAGTTCAAAAAGTAGTTTTGAAATCCTTGTCCATCTAGAAAATATTTACCTAGTTCAGTAAACAACTTTTTGACACAACTTAAACCTCTTGGACTAATTTTCTACAGGAGGAACTTACAAAAATGGTCCTACAACTAGATATTTACCAGGAAATCAACTAACATAACATCACTTAAGATTAAGATGAATAATGATGCCTATTGTGCCAGAACGAACGTGTTCAAATTTAAAGAGAAAATGAAAAGTGATTGTAGTTTCACTCATCATCACACCAATACTTTACGCAATATCATTGCTTACATTCTAGCGTGGGAAAAAATGACGAGTTTAGAAAATTTTCTAGTGTGAGACAATTTTCTAAGCATCAAATGCTCACATATAAAAGCCTATTGGCTAATTAAATAAAATATTTAAATATTTAATTACTGTAGATAAATGAGTTGAGATTAAAATAAGGGTAAGTGCAAAAAGATGGGGGGCCAAAAAGTGGCCAAATGGTTTTAAAAAATAATAATAAGGCTCATCAAAACCAAACCATAACACGCTCGTGTTATAGTTATTGACTACTATAAATAAATAAAAGGCTAGTCATTTCATTTCATTTCTATTTTTCTCCTCTATCCTCGTGGCTTGCAAACCCTAGGAAGCACGCTCGCGTTTTGGAAAAGATAATTCAACACCAAAATCTTGCTAATTCATCGCCAAAATGCCTCCACGACATTGAGCACGCCAAAGGAGTGAGTTTTATTTTATTTTTTGTTTGAATTTGCTTCTAAATAGGTAGGTTTGAGTTGTTTTTTGATGTATATTTCGTTAATTGTCAGGAAATGTTAATGCACCTCCTCCTCCTCCTCCTCAAAATCCACAAAATCATGAGGAGGAAATACTGTTGCAAGTATGGGTTTAACCGATGTTGTCATTGATGTCAACATACTCATGTTGCATTAATGAGAAGGATTGGATGAGCTGTGTGCTGAGGATATTGAGAAAATTAGTCTTAATCAGGAACAGTGAAGAACAGTGATGACAACAAGGTAAAAGTCTAAGATAGGTTGAGGATCAAAGGATGTGGTTTAAAGGGTTTGTAGATATAAGTCTCGAGATGCTCCAGTCAAGTTTTCAGAGGTCCGCATGAAGATCTAAAGAAGTTATGGTCACTCAAGTAGAACCGACTCCGGCAGGTGTCCAGAGGTGACAGAGTGACATAGATAGGTCCGGTGAGGTCCGGTAATGCATTATCCCATTCTACAGATTTGAGGAAGTGTTGAGGACATCCTTGTGAAGTGTCAAGTAGATTTGTTTGTAGCTTAAAGGTTTGGAAGAACCTATTCCTTTTTGACAGTGATGACAAACTGTGTTCTTGAGGTTTCGGATGAAGGAGAGAAGGATTCCAGTAAGCAGATGAAGTGCGGATGTTGTTGGTGATTCAGGAAAGCTTGTGGTGATCTGTGGATCGATTCTAGTTCATGTTGATGGTCTGCATTGAAGTTAAAGTTCGTATTTGAAGAATAACCACCGGATGTTGGAGTTCTTCCTGAGACTAGCCAACTGGATGTATTACACGTCTTGTGGATATTCTTGTAGGTGTTTGCCAACTTAGATGATTATTCCTAAGTTGATGTCTTGTATAAATAAGGGATTGTGAAGTCATTCCAAAGTGTGTCTTGCGGTGATGAGTGTGTGGTAGTGAGGAGTGCGAAAGGCAGAGTAGAAGTATTGGGCTTAATGGAACTGATTCAAGCATGGTGAAGATGCTATTCTCCAGTTCATAAAGGTGATACTTATTTCTTTGTAGACAATGTGTCTCTTGTAGGCAGTGAGCCTCTTGTGAGCAGTGTGCTCGGGCAGTGAGCCCTAATTAGCATGTGCCATTTTGTTCTTTCTATTCTTCTAACAGAGAATACTTTCTTGGGTTAATCACCCTGTGGTTTTTCCCTTAACCGGGTTTTCCACGTCAAAATCTTGGTGTCTTATGTGTTGATGAGTTTATGTCTTTGATTTGAATGCATTATGTTTCATGTTTAATATACTGCTAATCACCAAGACAATTTAAGTGTGGAAATTTGAGAAAGTTTTGCACAATTGATTCACCCCCCCTCTCAGTTGTGTGCCCTAAGTCTAACAAATACCTGCGGAACAACCTCCTCCATCCATTCCTCGACATGCCCCTGGAACACAAGAAAATATAATGGGGCAAATTGAAAACAACAAAAAAGAAATTGAAAAAATAATTGCAAGGTTGAAAGATCCTTCCACTTCAACCTTGCATAGGTCCACGCTTGTTGAATCTCTTAAATCTATGTTATCAAATGTAGATTCAATTAGCAAGCAAATAACTAGTTGGACGGATAAGAGGAGAGAGTTTCGAGATTATTATGCAGACAAGCTGTCATACCAAGATGTGAAAAAATTACAAATCACAAAATTAGACTTTTGTTTGATTTTCACAAACCCACAAACAAATCAACCTCCACCCATTACATGTAAGAGGTTCCCTATCCATTGGAGCAACAACCAAGCGATAAGGGACAATTTTGGGTAGAGGTGGTGGATGGTTTTTGACCATTCTCCATGCAATAATAATGAGGTCCCGCAATACTTTTTGAGGAAAGTCTACTGCGAGTTTGTCCTCAATAAAGTGCCAAACTATTTTGATATGCAAAACTTCTAGGGTAGAGGTGGGGGGTCAGCACAAGATAGACCAAGGGCACGTCTTGACCCACAGCGGGTAGTGAGATGAGTAATCAATAGACCAGCCCACAAGCATGTTTCTATCCCTTCCATTGTGAAGGAGAGTGTTGAGGTCAATACACTTTAGTCCATTAGTGCCTTGACCCAGAGCATCATAGAGCATGCCAGTCCTGCAGCACAGAGTGGGTTGGGAGATAGTGCGAGGAGTAGGGTCCCACCCCATACTTATCAGACTTGCAGGTCAACCTGTGGTTATGACCCCATGGATAGTCAAGACGCAGGTGCATAGGCTACATCTGCAGCTGAGTAGATGGTGATGACAGATACCCTCCTGAGTGAGACTTTTGGCCTTGATACTTAGGTAAATATTAGCAAGTTTATTGAATTTAATTTATTAAATTTTATTTTTGAAATGCAAGATTAACTAATTTAAATTGATGATTTTAATGAAATTTTAGGGTCATAGCGTCGATGCAATTTTCAGTGGTTCGCCACTTGCATTTTACACTAGATCATCTACTGTCGGGTTATGTAACTAGTAAACAATTATAAATATTACATGTGAATAGCATCATTATATGAATGGTATTCTAATATCTGATTTTGGATGTTGAATAGGTTAATATTGTAGATTTCATGACAACACCTACCAGCGGTGGTGGACTTCAAAGCTTTACAGAGGTAATAAAATAAATAGTTTAATGAATGAATTGTACTTACTATATTTTTGTCTGTGACTTGTGTGCTTTATTGTGTGTACTTCCATGTTTAGATGAACATGTGTGTATGTTAGGAGCCATGATTTGCATCACTATTATAGTTTTCGTAATTGAATAATGTTGTTTTATTTCCAGATGATGCAGGCTGGGGAGACACCTCCCCATGTTCAGAGGGCAATGGAGCATGGTGTGGCCTCTGCAATTCATAGCTCCATGGCATTGACAGGGGTATGAGGCAGATTAGTAAATTTCAATTTACATTCATTGTTATAGTTGTCTATTTTTGAAAAATCAAAAGATTATTGATTTGAAGTTTAATTTCTATCTGGATGGTTTCTATAGGACATGACATCACCAGGGCCTATTCCTGCTACTAAGGCAAGTGAGGAGACAGATTATATGTTAGCGGTAAGTGATTATTTTGTTAAATGTTTCATTTTTTATAACATGTAATTTCTATATATTAATGTCTATACTTTTTATTGTAACAGCTAAAGATGCAAGAAGAACTAAATAGGAGTAGCCCTCGGGTTCGTAGTAGACCACCCACATGCGCGTCTCCATACCCTAAAAGATCAAAGGCTGCCCGTGATCTATTCTCTTCACTAGCCAAAGGGGAATGACTTTTTATTGTGTTCCTTTGTTGTATGCCTATATGGCATTTGTGGACATATATTTTGTATTGTATATAGTTGACATTGTATGCCTATATGGCATTCTTGTAAGCCTATATGGCTATTTTGTATATATGTTATACTTATATCGACAGATATTGATGTATGCCTATATAGATATTTGGGTAATACAAATCTTTTTTATTGATGACGTCCATATTGCATTATAAATCCACGTTTGAATGGATATTTGTAGATGGCTACTTCAAATATTTAAAGTCCAATTGTATTACATACCTAGGATGTTTGTTGATCTAATAAGCTAGCTATTGTTATTCAAGTATCACCTAAACCTCATTTTGGAACTAAAAGATAAAAGTTGTATTTAAAAAAAAATGAATCATCATGTTGAACAGAAAATATTAATATTCTTTGAGTAGCATAGAATGTCAACTATATGCAATACAAAAAAATGAATCATCATGTTATTCTTTATGTTTGAGATCCTGAAAAATGACTAAGTCTGGTAGCCTGATATCCTGAAACACTAGGATGAATATCCAAGTCATTAGGATGATTGCGCCTTGAGAAAAAGTCATTAAGATGAGCGCCTAAAGGAGACTTTCTTAAACATTCAAACATTGAGCAACAAGCATGAAGGGTTAAGGCATAATTTGCAACTCATAAAGCCTCAAAAGGGTGCCCAACTTAGAGAGAGCATTCATTTAAGATAAGGCGCCCATTGACACCTGTTCCACCGTAAAAGTGCACCTAAGGTGGAAGGAGAACAAGCCTCTAGTAAGTGAAGCTCACCTATTGTCTAAACCACTTCATTATGGCAACCTAGCATGAGGAGGAGTATACAAGTCAATAGGAAATGGTGCCTAGAATGCAAATGAAGGACTAAGTGGCATTTTCAATAAGCATGAATTCACCTTGAGCTTTCAATAAATACATTAAATTGAGCCCCATAAGCCAGGCGCCCTTTTCCTTTAAAAGAACCTTGTATCAACGTCAAGAGTTGGTCGTATCGGCGTATCGGTAAACCTTGGTTAGGCTTCGCCAATAGTGGTCTGTCTTGCTGACGAGTGTGGTTCGAATTCTAAGACATCAATGTATCGAAAGATAATCCCATCAGCACATCGGAAGAGCAGTTGAGAGCTTCGCCGATGAAGGGGGTCACACCGACAGTTGAAATCCATCGGTGTATCGGCCCAATGAGATTAGAGTTCACTGATGTTTGGAGTCTCACCGACGGGTGTGGTTCGAAGGTTGTCATTGGTGAGATCGGTGTGTTGACAGAAGAGTTTTTGAGTGTGCCGATGGTATTAAGTCCTACCGATAGGCGAGGGACTTAGAGTCTCATATTAGAGTGACAAAGACATCAGTGTGAAAGGATATAAAGTCACTGATAGCGGTCTGTCTGACCGATAAGAGTCAATGATGGGATGTTTGTCAGAAGTGAAATCAAACGGAGTCATGGTGGCATCGGCCTATCGGCCGATGAAATTTTAAGCTCACTGATGGTATGTTGTCTCGCTAATAGTGAGTTCAAAGGTTCAAAAGTTGATAATTCTATGCTTCCACTATGTGCTCTACATTAGACACTCATCCCTACTACAGTCTAGCATTCTCTAGTTGCGTTCTCCCCTTTGTTTTTGTGAACGCCTCTAGAATTAATGTTGAGTTACTTGTGATGTCCTTATTGATTGGTGTTGTTTTGGATTCATGTGTAGTCCTTGTTCCTTATAGTCTATTGTCTACCTGACTGTTTGTTGTAACTTATTAAACCACTATGATTTTGAATATTTAGATTTAGAGGGCATTAGACACCAAAACTTCTTAACCTTTAACAACCCAACCTTGAATCAATAGATTTTTTTCCATCCCAACTATTCTAGTCAAGACAAAGCATGTTGATTCTCATTCAATCCAAAGGTCATTAACATGATTATCTTATCATAATATTTAGGGAAATGACCACCTAGATGGACAATGATGTGAGCTATCTATAAAGAAACTTGCAAGAAGTATAGGAGGCATGAGAATCCCTCCATGTTGTTTATCAAGTTGAATGATCTATGACATATCATGTATCATTAGAAAATATTCTCGAAGAGAAAGCAAGTGAAAATACTCAAAACAACCCATAACAAGGTGGAGAAGTTTAAAGGATGGAGGTTGCAACACTTTCCAACCTCATCGCCACACTAGTCCAATGGATCAGGATAATACTATCAAGCATCCACATAATAGTAGATAATCTTATCAAAAGTCACAGAGAAATTTCTAAGGACCATAGTGTTATCCCTATGACTTGACACATACTGCTTGTTTCATAAAGCAAAGGGACATGATATAAATATTGTTGTTATATGGAGCCTAATCAGACTCAGAGGTTAAATTTACCCAACTTTTATCAGCATGGTTTCCCCCCAAAAATTTTCCTACTAGTTTTGGCGCCTTGAAGTCTAAGTGCATGAAAATCATTTTGAGTTGGCAACCTAATCCAATGACTTGACATGGATCCCAAAACCACCTATTGGACCAATAGGATCCTAGGCTCTCACTTCATGCATTATGATTTCTAGGCGCTAGTTTGATGCTCCATCACAAGGAAAGTGCACCCACACTTGCAAGTGTTTTTCTTTAGGATCTAGGCGTCGGTTGAAGGTTGTAGTTGCCAAGAAGAGCGCCTAGCAAGAGGAAGTCTTTTGGAGTCTCCAAAACACATCAAACACTTGACTAACAACAAGATAACTTTTTCCCAAGTTAGGCGCTTCAAGAGGGAAGTTAAAACATGAATAAGCGCTAACTTGTCTAGGCGCAAACTCAAGCTTGTTGAGGATACACATGGCGCCCAACATTCCTTGGTGATTTCACGAACTTCAAACGCTCAGAACTATTCAAGGAATGCCCAATGCCCCTTCTTGATGATAGGCACCAAAGTGAGGGTGGAATTATGCCTTGATGGCATTAGGCACTATCTAGAGTATGCTACTCCATGGAAATGCACCTTCTTGCTTAGAGTAATTCAAACACTCCAAGGTCTTCAGTGATCAATTCCCCAACTTATGAAATGTCCTCCTTCATTTTAAAACACATTGTAATGCTCTAGAGAGATGACTATACCTAGGCGTCAATCTGGGTTAGAAATGCCTCCAAAGTGCGCCTTCTCTTTTAGAATGCAAAACAAGGTCCAAAGGTGCTAATAAACTGAAGCGCTTCTTTGGAAAAGTCCCAGAGGTTAAGATGCACCTTGTCTTAATGAGGTGCAACTCTTGGGTAAGAAAGCTTGTAAAGTGCGCCTAACTTAGTGAAGAGGTTGATAACTTCTAAACCCTTCCTAGAACTTAGATTGCTTCAACTGATGATCATCTTGCACCAATACATCACCAAACTTTCAATCACAAGATCAATTCAAACTTAGGCGCTCATTAAGAGTCTTTCCAATGTTGGTGCATCTGAGAGGTTGAACTGGCAAGAGATGGTACCTAGCTTCCTAGACCTTGTTTCAATATGTTTGAGTTCCAAAGTTGACTCAATGGTATCAAGATGGCGCCATAGAGTCTTTGGACTAGTTCCTTAGAGTTTCAAAAACATTCTGGCTCCTTGAAAATTCCTCCTACATGCTTGGGTGCCATTTCAAGGTCCTGGAACCATGATGTAGTGCCTTATTGCTCTAGGCGCCCATTCATGATTGTGCAACTTGAGATTGGCGCCTAGAGTGAATAGGCTTTCATCCTGACTTAATACACTGCCTCCTAACAATTTTTGGGGCAGCAGAAAACCTTTCACCATGGGAAAATGTCTCAAAGATATAAAAAACTAAGAGAGGTTATTGTAGAGGCACTCTATGTGATCGCGTTGCCTCAGACGGAATGTTTCTAAGTGACACAGTTTTTGAGTAACATCTCATCAAAGATTGCTGCCTTTTTGCACTTTGGACTCTTCAGGGATATCGTCGGTACAATGTAGCTCAAACTATTTCGACATTTTTGGGTGAAAAAAAAGACCATGCCTAGTGTAAATGTACCCATCCAGACACGTTGAAATAGTCAGTTTGGTCACATCAGGAGCAGAACGAAAGTTACACCCCTTTGCAACTTTACACTGCCTCCTTCTGACGATTTTTGGGGCAGCAGAAAACCTTTCACCACGGGCAAATGTCTCAGAGATATAAAAAACTAAGAGAGGTTATTGTAGAGGCACTCTACGTGATCATGTTGCCTTAGACGGAATGTTTCTAAGTGACACGGTTTTTTAGTAACATCTCATCAAAGATTGCTGCCTTTTTGCACTTTGGACTCTTCAGGGATATCGTCGGTACAATGTAGCTCGGACTGTTTCATCATGTTTAGGTGAAAAAAAGGACCATGCCTAGTGTAAATGTACCCATCCAGATGTGTTGGAATAGTCAGTTTGGTCACATCAGGAGCAGGATGAAAGTTACACCCCTTTGCAACTTTACACTGCCTCCTAACGATTTTTGGGGCAACAGAAAACCTTTCACCACGGGCAAATGCCTTAGAGATATAAAAAACTGAGAGAGGTTATTGTAGAAGCACTCTACATGATCGCGTTACCTTAGATGAAATGTTTCTAAGTGACACAGTTTTTGACTAACATCTTGTCAAAGATTGCTGCCTTTTTGCACTTTGGACTCTTCAGGGATATCATCAGTACAATGTAGCTCAGACTGTTTTGACATGTTTGGGTGAAAAATAGGACCATGCCTAGCGTAAATGTACCCATCCTGACGCGTTGGAACAGTCAGTTTGGTCGCATCAGGAGCAGGATACCAAAAATGCATAACATGATGATGTAAAAATGTGTATATGTGTATAAATGCAGTAGGAAATTAAAAAAAGACAAACCTTACAAATTAATGTGCATACTTACAACTCAATGTAACATGACTTTACAAAATCAATGTGAATACTTACAAATTAATCCAATGAACCATCTGGGTCTGCTCTACTCTTTATTGTGTCAAGTATTGCTTCATGGTCAGACTCACGCACCTTCCACAAGATTTTGTTCAAAGGTCTACCTCGATACTTTATCAAATGAACATTGGATGCCACAACAAGGTTCGAGTAATGAAGAATCTTTCGATGTGTGTCAAAGTCCTAAATTAGCCAAACATTAACACTCTTATGTGGGTACCTTCTAAGCCATGTTCCAATAATAACCACTGAGCCTGTAGGGTATTCAATGTTTTCTCCATCTGTAACAGGGGCCTCCAATTTCTTTTTGGCCTCAACACAATGAAATAAGTAATAATCAGTTCCCTCTTCATTATCTTCATCTACAATAACTGCATATACGTGCCCTACATTGATATGTGTAGCAAATTAGATGAAATTAGTCAACATTACAAAAACACTACAAAGTAAGATGACATTACTTGTTGAACTAGATGAAATTAGATGCATATACGTGCCCTATATTACCTGGTTGAACTAAATCTGATATGTGGTCAAAGTCAACTAATGATTCCATCTGTGTTAGTTATAGTGCCATCGGGGGTCGATACGTGTCAAGTGGGCTAAGATAACTTAACTGCCATTCATCAACCCACTCCTTTGACTCGCACTCATCCCAAACTTGAATTGTACAGGAAGAACAAAAGCATGACATCTTTCGCGTACGGATACTCCATGAACCTACAATTGAGCTTCTAAAAGAGTGCATCTTATTTGATCCTGTCAGTGTACAACAATCCTCATATGGTGCAATGTTAGTATCATCTATCAACCAAAAAAATCTACGAACTGAAGACTTACCTTCATTACCTGGACCCATGGAAGCATTACACCACTCAACAATCGATTTTGCATCTGTCAACTTTGCATTGTCTTTATACTTTAATTCTTCTTGTGCTATGGCTCTTTTGATACATGCTCTTGCACCATCATGCTCCCCCTTTCCATGCCCGACCTCACAAAAGTTCCACATATGTTGAATACCTGTAAAATTATGCCTCCTACTCAGCCAATAGAAATTCCACGAGTTCTTGAATTGTGACGCACAGTTATCCGACCATATGATATGCTGACTGAACGATATGCCCCTTCTAGCCAAACCATTGTACAACACTTGAAAGGAACCTTGCACAGACTCCGTAGAATGCGTGCGATCATCACTAATATAGAAATTATACTCCCTTATGATCTTTCTATCATCCTCTATACTATCATTCGCATGAATGAATGCGATGTGCACAAATATAGAAACCTATGTGGAGTTGTAATATTGTGTTGCACCTCACGCTGTGGCTGTAGACTATAGTTCTCTGCAAAGTCGACGATTGAAACAATGCTACCAACCGAAAATGTGTCCTTGCATAACTTGAATTGCAAGTCTAACCATCAACCTCTATGGGCATGTCTTGCATACTCATACACTATGCTGTCACAAAATATAGGCATAAACTGATACACTAGAATCTTTTCAATAACCAATTCACACCTCTTTGCTTCTTTACCATCTTTTGTATTGTATGCCACTGTTTTATACTTGCCAAACTCTACTAGTTTGTTTCCAACCGCATGTATTCTTTCCATATGTTCACATATTGGGAAATGTTACAAGCCACCACAACGATGACATGTGCCATCCAAGCATAATTTCTTGTAGAAATATTTGACCTTCCTCTCTTTCACATAAAATTCTTGATATGAAGTCTCTTGAAGATGTTGGTGGGGCACATATGGTACAACCTTGCAAAACATTGTTAGTATGCATATCTAAACATATAGACTTATAAGCATCAAAATGGTTAGAAAATTCAATATGTAATCTACAACAACAAGTAGTGCGTGTGTGATTTATCTTGACATAGAAAGGTTTTAGCATTTCAAAATATCTTTGACAAATTTTAATTTGAGGATACTTCTCTAGAAATTTACCATAAAACTGTGTTTGAGTCTCATCAAAAAAATGCTTTGGATGTGGCTCATGGTTCTGACTACCGATTCTCCTTCTCACCACATCCCTTTGATTCGGAGATACCCTTGTGTAATTATTCCAAAAGTTTTCAATTAGTGATCTCAATGCTTCAACAATTGGTTTATCTTTTCATGGTAGTCTCCCCAAGAACGCCCATAATTCATTGGCATTAGTGTCCTCAATTCTTTGGCATCTTCCAACGGCTCTTGATAAAGTTTTCCTATTAATTCTCAATTCTTGACTTATCTTTCTAATGAGACAAGCTTTCCTCATTTGACTACTTACTATAGTCGATGTAATCACACGTCATGTTGCATTACTATCTTTTGTGCATGAGGTGTTACCCACACTCTCATACGCACTCATTAGATTCTTGACAATAGGTTTTTCACTTGAAGCCTCTGATGTTCTCAACCCAAGAATCTTCATGATAGACCTATACTTTATACTTCGCATCATTTCAATGAATAGTTGACATCTTGTAGTCTTATTTAACTTTTCAAAGAACAATCTCCAAATCTTATGAGCATATCTTCTACAAGTGCATTTTGGAATCTTACCTTCCATTGGCTACAAAATATTCTCATCAATTTCAATCAAATACTTTGGCTTTCTATGCAAAATTCTAGGTGGTGTTAAGTTAGGTAAATTCATCTCAACATTAGGAATTTCATCAATATTTAAATGAGATTGGTTAGATGGCATACCTTCGATCGAAGATGGAATAGATGACATACCTTGAGGTTGTGGTGGGAACGATGGCGTACCTCCTTCATCACATGTCAGTGATGATGTACTCTTAACTTGAGATGTGGTAGATGGTGTCCCTACATGTTGACTTGCGGTAGAGGACGTGTCTCCAACTATGGTATTCAAATCTCTTGTAGCACGAAGTTTTTGTATTCTTTCTCTTTGTGCTGCCAATACCATATCTCTTTGTGATGGTTGTGGTTCCTCTTCAATTGGTATGTCTTTATTTATTGTATCCAATTTCCTCTTCTCATGAAGTTCCCTCATAGCCATTGCTTTCTTTGCATTCTTAGCTTCTATCTCTTCTTGTGTTGGTTTAATTCTTGATCGTTTCCTTGGCATGACGGAGAATTTGTCTGAAGCATGATAAAGAGACCAATATTACTTCCTAAGAAATGAATACAAGATAATAGTGGGATTGTATTTTTATTATGTTGTAAGGATTTATTCTTGTATAGTTTGACATCATGGTATGTTAAGGTCTATTTATTACACATAATTATTAAAGAGCCCAAGTGTAGAAAATATACATGGCATCATGTGAGATTGTAGGCTGCTTTCTTGATTGGGAATGTGTCTATTTTAAACATGTATGATAAAGCATGATAAAGTAATTCAATCCAAATTAAGGAAAATGTAAAGAACATGCATGTAAAGACTTGACATACCTAAAAAATGAAGATTCGAATGGAGAGAGTAGCCAATTATGTAGTGTTTTTTTCTTCTTGCATCAAACTCCTCAACAATTTGAGTTTTTCACCACTTGCTTCCTTTTCAATGTTAAATTGAATAACACTCAAATATAATTACTAACAACAATACTATTAACCAATCTATAATGTTAAATTCCTAAAATTGAATCACAATTAACATTGCAACACTACAAAAATTGAAACTTGAATAGATATATATCAAACTTGGTGTGAAAACTATGTTATTTCCTCCTCAAGTTGGCAAAGTAGAAAAGGTGGTGGAAAGATCATGCAAAGGTGGTACAATGTGTCAAATGTGCTTGTGAACTTCCCAACAGCATGGAAGCACTTATTTTTTGTTGGAGCACGCATAGAATCAGTATGAAAATAGAGCATGTGGGCCTGGATCACGGGGGTCAACACTTTTTTACTATTTCTATAGCAATACAAAACGTGAGTGCGTTATAACGCGCTCGCATTTTGTCCTGCTATATATTGATCACATCTTGTGCATTTCTCTTTCCAAACCTTCCCCTTCAAACTTGAATGACCACAAGGTTTTTGAGGGAGAACTTTTCATGTTTCCTGCAAGAGTTTGCCAGTTGCTCCACCATATGATAGGCATAACAATGAAGGGGCAAGCCCTCATAATCAAGTTTTTGATAGAAAATGCCCATCGAGGAAGAAAGACAGATGTTCTTTGGAAGCAGAAGTTCTAGTTTTTGACAAATCCTTATCCAAGCATAAATAGCAGGGGTTCTATCAAGCGATTGCCAATCCACTTCCACAAAGTCTCATGAAGACTTCCTGATTGATTCCAAAACATCCACACCCCAAAACTAGAGAGGTAATCAATATAATCGAACCCATAAATCTAAACTTGACGACAGAAACCCTCAACACTATACCTTAAATCTAATCCCTAAACTCTCCAACCCTATCCCTAATCCTTATACCCTCCACACTCTACTTTAACCCTAATCCCTCAACCCTCAACCCTATCCCTAAACCCTTGACCCTCGAACCTCAACATCAAACCCTAATCCCTCAACCCTTAACTCTGATCCCTCGACCCTCAACCCTATCCCTAAACCCTAAACCCTAAAGCCTCAACCCTCAACGTCAAATTCAAATCCCTCAACCCTTCACTCTAATCCCTCAACCCTAAACCCTATCCCTAAACCCTCAACACTATACCTTAAACCGTAATCCCTCAACCCTCAACCCTAAACCTTATCCCTAAACCCTAATCCCTCAACCCTCAACCCTAATCTGTCATCCCTCAACTCTAATCCCTCATCCCTAAACCCTAAATGCTATCCCTATTCCTAAACCCTCAACCGACTCGATACTATACCTTAAACCCTAATCCCTTATCCCTAAACCCTCTAACCCTATCCCTAATCCTTATACCCTCCACACTCTACTTTAACCCTAATCCCTCGACCCTCAACCCTATCCCTAATCCCTTGACCCTCGAACCTCAACCCTCAACCCTCAATGTCAAACCCTAATCCCTCAACTCTTAACTCTGATCCCTCGACCCTCAACCCTATCCCTAAACCCTAAACCCTAAAGCCTCAACCCTCAACCCTCAACGTCAAATCCTAATCCCTCAACCCTTCACCCTAATCCCTCAACCCTAAACCCTATCCCTAAACCCTCAACACTATACCTTAAACCCTAATCCCTCAAACCTCAACCCTAAACCTTATCCCTAAACCCTAATCCCTCAACCCTCAACCCTAATCTGTCATCCCTCAACTCTAATCCCTCATCCCTAAACCCTAAATGCTATCCCTATTCCTAAACTCTCAACAGACTCGATACTATACCTTAAACCCTAATCCCTTATCCCTAAACCCTCCAACCCTATCCCTAATCCTTATACCCTCCACACTCTACTTTAACCCTAATCCCTCGACCCTCAACCGTATCCCTAAACCCTTGACCCTCGAACCTCAACCCTCAACCCTCAATGTCAAACCCTAATCCCTCAACCTTTAACTCTGATCCCTTGACCCTCAACCCTATCCCTAAACCCTAAACCCTAAAGCCTTAACCCTCAACGTCAAATCCTAATCCCTCAACCCTTCACTCTAATCCCTCAACCCTAAACCCTATCCCTAAACCCTCAACACTATACCTTAAACCCTAATCCCTCAACCCTCAACCCTAAACCTTATCCCTAAACCCTAATCCCTCAACCCTTAACCCTAATCCGTCATCCCTCATCCCTAAACCTTAAATGCTATCCCTATTCCTAAACCCTCAACTGACTCGATACTATACCTTAAACCCTAATCCCTTATCCCTAAACCCTCCAACTCTATCCCTAATCCTTATACCCTCCACACTCTACTTTAACCCTAATCCCTCGACCCTCAACCCTATCCCTAAACCCTTGACCCTTGAACCTCAACCCTCAACCCTTAATGTCAAACCCTAATCCCTCAACCCTTAACTCTGATCCCTCGACCCTCAACCCTATCCCTAAACCCTAAAGCCTCAACCCTCAATGTCAAATCCTAATCCCTCAACCCTTCACTCTAATCCCTCAACCCTAAACCCTATCCCTAAACCCTCAACACTATACCTTAAACCCTAATCCCTCAACCCTCAACCCTAATCCGTCATCCCTCAACTCTAATCCCTCATCCCTAAACCCTAAATGTTATCCCTATTCCTAAACCCTAAACCCTATCCCTATTCCTAGACCCTGAACGGGCTCGATACTATACCTTAAACCCTAATCCCTTATCCCTAAACCCTCCAACCCTATCCCTTAACCCTAATCCCTCGACCCTCAACCCTATCCCGAAACCCTTAACCTTCAAACCTCAATGTACTCAACCCTCAACGTCAAACCCTAATCCCTCAACCCTTAACTCTGATCCCTCGACCCTTAACCCTTAAAACTTGAACCCTAAAACCTATCCCTACATGCTCGACACTTGACACTATATCTTAAACCCTAATCCCTTAACCCTCATCCCTAAAGCCTCAACCCTAAATCATTAAACCTTCAACCCTAAACCCTATCCCTAATCCCTCTACCCTCGACACTCTTATTTAACCCTAATCCCTTGACCATTAACCCTATCCCTCAACCTCAACCCTCAATGCTCAACCCTCAACCCTCAACTCTCAACATTAAACACTAATTCATCAACCCTAAACCCTAATCCCTCAAACCTAAACCCTATCCCTAAACCATCAAACCTCAACACTATACCTTAAACCCTAATCCCTATCCCTCAACCCTTAACCCTTAAAACTTAAACCCTATCCCTACACCCTCAACACTTGACACTATATCTTAAGCCTTAAACCCTCATCCCTAAAGCCTCAACCCTCAATCCTTAAACCTTCAACCCTAAACCCTATACCTAATCCCTCTACCCTCGACACTCTAACCCTAACCTTGACATTAAATGCTAATCCATCAACCCTAAACCCTAATCCGTCAACCCTAAACCCTATCCCTAAACCCTCAACCCTCAACACTATACCTTAAACCCTAATCCATCAACCCTAAAACCTAATCCCTTAAGCCTCAACCCTAAACACTATCAATAAACCCTCAACCCTCGACACTATACCTTAAACCCTATGAGAAAAGCTTTGCGTATGGTACATCCACAGTGAGTAATTAATAGTTGAAATCAGAAGGATGATCATTATAAGAAAAGATTTGCATTGGGGTACATCTATGTTTCTTGTTGTCCACCCCGCACTTAGGGAAGGTATATTGTTATGAAACAGGCAAATAATCTCCCATTGTTTACTGGCTCTATCCACAAGAACTACTAAACTATACCTTAAACCCTAATCCCTCAACCCTAAACCCTATCCCTAATCCCTCTACTCTTAACACTCTACCTTAAACCTAATCCCTTGACCCTTAACCCTAAACGCTATCCCTAAAGCCTCAACCCTAAACCCTAATCCCTTAAGGTCCTAAACTCTAATCGCTTATCCCTAAACTCTAAATCCTATCCCTAAACGCTCAACCCTCAACCTTAAACCTTAATCACTCAATCCTTATCCACCCCTCTCCTCCCCTATCTGGCTCACTCCCATCTCTACCCTCCTCTGCCCTCGACACTATACATACATAAATATAAGCATACATAGATACATACATACATATAGGCATACATAGATACATAGATATATACATACATACATGCATACATACATACATACATACATACATACATACATACATATAGGCATACATACATACATACATACATACATACATACATGATTAATAGACTTGAACAGAAAAAAATTTAAGGGGAACATAACGCGAGCGTGTTATAACGCGTTCGCATTATGTCAAACATGACAAACAATAGACTTGCAGAAAAGGAAAAATGCAAAGCAAAACATAATGCGAGCGCATTATAACGCGCTCATGTTATGTCATGCTTTGGGAATCCCAAGCCTTGGGCTTGGGATTTGCTTTGGATTTCCAACCCAAAGGCTTGGAGTGCCTTTTGAACAGTCACAGACGTGTTTTTCCATATTCTTCAAGATTTTATATAATTTCATTCGTGCTAACCCTTAGATTTGCATGTGTTTCAAAGTCAAACAAATCAAACACCTAGGTAATGTTAGGCTTTCTCTTAGCTATTTGACGATGTGATTTTTTTCACATTTTAACAGTGTTAAGCCTGTCATCTTTAATTTCTTTTGTTTGTGTCCGTTTTTGGGCAAAAACCACTGTTTGGTCTTTTTTTCATTGTAAATTAACTATTCATTGAAATTTTAAAAAAATACATATTTAGAAACTAGACTCCATTCTACAAATATGAAAAAAAGAAAAAAATGATTTTCAATTAGTTTTCAAATTTTATAGGGGTAGCACGGCCAAAATTCTATTTTTTAGGATGTGTCCACTTTGAAAATTAGTAAAAAATCAAATATTCATCAAAAAATTATCAGAAAAATCGGGCATAAACTACATGCTATTAGCTAATTTCTCACTGAAGCGATTTTAAAAATACCAAAAACAAGTTGACCTTTTGAGGGAGCCACAAAACATGCTATGTTATGGTTTTTTGACAGAAACAACACCAATTTTTGTGGCTCCCTCTTTTGAACCCCTTAATCTATGCTATTTTCAAAAAAACATAGTAGTTTAGAAAGTAGACTCAGAGCACTATGAACATTGTTTTGGTTGCATCTCCAAATTTTGAGTGTAACTATGCTCAATTTCTCATCCAAGGCTAGTATTTCCTAATTTCAGAAAAAAAGTGGCCACTTAAGACCCCTTTTTGGCCCCCCACCTTCTTGCACTTACCCATAATGAATGTTAAATTAAATTTATAGAAATTAAATGTGATATTTTATTAGATTTTGAAATAGGAAAATGATGTTAGGTGTGTATTTGTCCATGCATTCATAGATATCTTAAATACATCTATCTAAAAGATGCCCACATATATCAATCTTGAGGCGCCTATCTATTCTCAATAATCAATAACAATTTAGAAAAATAAAGTACACGGTAAAATTTTAGATTTAAGTAGAAATAAAATAATAAGCCAACATCTATTTTAAAAATAAAATTAAGTAAAATAAAATAACTTTGAAGTAAATTAAAATTTATATGTCCATATTAAATAAAATGGTTCTAAACTAAAATAAATTAATCTTAAATAAATTCAAATTTATGTGTATGTAGTAAATAAAATAATTCTAAAGTAAAATAAATTAACTCTTAAGTAAATAAAAATAATTTTTAAAGATAAAGTAAACAATGTAAATAAAATAAAATAATTCTTAAATAGCTCTAAATAAAATAAAAGAACTCAAGATGGATATCTCTAGGCATTCTTTTAGATAGATGTATTTGAGCTATTTAAATATCAATATTTTAATGGCTATCAAATTTAAGGTAAAAGGTAAGAGTTTTTGTTAACACGCTCACACCATTACACTCCACCCTATGTTGCCATTGTAGAATGCCTCTTGGCATAATTAGGGCTATGTCTAGATAAGTGTTTTAGAATCTACAAATTTATTGTGTTGCACTCTAGTTCAAATCCACACATGTATAACTATTCACCATATGTGATGCAAGCTTAGACATATCCATTGGATTAATCAAATTTAAAGTAATAAGATTATGTTCCGAAGTTTATTTTAATACAACATGTGGACGCTCCTCTAATATAGTAAATTCTCTAAATTTCTTTGCTTCGATAGGGTATGAAAATATCATTAAGTACATCGACATCCTCCTTTCCCCCATTATCCAAATGTGATGATGACATTAACTCATGAACATAAGGGGAATTGTTATAAATATGTTTTTGATTAAAGTAAATGCTTTTGACTAGAGGTATGAACTAGAAGCACAAAGGAGGGGATGCATCCCAAAGAAAGAAACAACAGGAACAACCAATGAAGACTAGCAATGTCAAGAAATGGCAAGGAGCACAAAGAGAGACAACAACAAGAAACTAAACCCCACACATGATGAAGACAACAAAACTAAGTTAGAATCACCCCAAAAAATAGGGCCACCAATTCAAGGTGGTTTGAAACAAAAGAATTTCAAGGAACTTTGTTTCTTAGCATCCCAATAATTACTTAGGATAGGTCTCTTATTAGCGAGATTCTTGAACTGGGGAGTTTGGTTCAAGTTGAAATGAACACAACTACCAAAAGACTTCTCTTTTCAAATTTCCTTATTGGATCCAGGCAAAGATGTCACCGCTTCCTTCTCATCACTCTTTTCTACCACCATAGTCTTAGGGTTAGTCTTGTCCAAGAGAGGGCTATCCAACCTCCCAATCACCTCTGGGAGTATAAAAAGCCTCCTCAAGAGAAGGAGGAGCGCCCTACTAACTATTTTTGTTGAAGTGTGTCCTAACTTGTGGAAAATGAGACACATCACCTAGGATTCCTCATAAATTATTTGTTTTACCCAATCCCCTAATTTTAATGAAAGAGTGATTGGAGAGGGGAGCACTTTGTCAACAACAATGTTGACATAAAATCTAGCATATAGAAACTACTTCCTAGATTGAGTCACCTCATCGACCATATTGAGATCACCCAAGGAAGAAGCAATGGTTGCCCACACTTCCTCGTCCTAGTATTATAATGGTATTCTAGGTACTCTAACCCATACAGGAACAATTTCAATGTGATCTTTTTCCAAGTCCAATCTTGTCTCCCATTTCTTGAGGAAGAGGCAATATCTTCCAAAGAACCATGGACCACCCTTCATGGTCTGTAAGTTGTCTTCAAGGAGAGATAATGAAAAGAGGAATCTACTCCATCTTCATCACTATTATCTCTAGTGATTCTTTTAACCTCCATTTCCTCTTGGTCCAAATCTTAACGTTGTCCACATTAGGTCTATTTCCAAAAAATTTTCCCACTAGAGAATTGGCCCACATGGAGCAAGATCTAATAATGACAAGATCAAGAATGAAAATCCACCTAACTTGACCCTTTTCACCAAAGCTCGAAGTAGGGTTGTGAGGAGGGGCACCTAAAAACTTATCAACCCTAAGGAATATTCCTAAGCATAGCTCCCTTAGGATGCATATCCATTGATTATAGGGCATTAGGAAACCCTTGGGCCAGTGGTGAGACAAGTCCTGTAGAGGCAACAATAGACAATGAGCCAGTAGAAAAAAAAATTGCTAGTAGCACCAAGAGAACTATCCTATGCCAACTGAAACGTCCCCGAACCCACAACAAGTGGAGACTTTAAGAACACACTAGAACATCCAATGTCCTAGGCAAAAGCAAGCCCCTTCAAAGGGGATTCCTTCAATCACACATCCTTTTGAATCACAGGTGATTTC
Organism: Cunninghamia lanceolata; assembly: GCA_027924645.1. Classification (NCBI taxonomy): domain Eukaryota; kingdom Viridiplantae; phylum Streptophyta; class Pinopsida; order Cupressales; family Cupressaceae; genus Cunninghamia; species Cunninghamia lanceolata. The sequence continues at coordinate 6,814,961 of BSBN01001614.1, read as the reverse complement.
CCATCCAAGTAAATCGTCTCAAACATGTCAAAAAATGAGGGATAGAGCTTGTGGTAGGAGAAGCTAATTCCTTCATGATAGGAGAAGATCCTAAGCTAGGCGAGGGGGAGAGGAAACCATGCCTCAGTTCTTGGTAATACCCACCATCACCAATTTAGTGGGTGAAGAGTTTCTCAAGCCTGAGGATGATGATCGAGCTTGTGAAACTAAGCATTGATCCTCTATCCAAAGTTCCAAAAGGTGCACATCCTCTTCATCATCACTAGGTAGATCCCAATCCTTACCATCGAACTTGTCATCCTTTTCATCCTCTTCATCACCTCCATCTGCATTGCTCCTATTCACTCCTTGAATAGAGTTTGAAAACCCACTTCCTCTCCCACTCTTACTCATCAATGTTTATTCTAGAGATGGATAAAGGTCGAAAGAGTTGTTAGTTAATTGAGTGTAAAATCAATGTTTATTCTAGATCTTCCAATAAAGAACACTCATATTTACATACACTAGCACATAAATAAAAAATGAATGAGAAGACTTTCACAACACTTGTCCTTTTAAGACTAGAAGTTAATCAGTATTAATAAATATTATGTTTATATAAAATAGGATCTTCCAATATAAAGCACACTCATATTTACATACACTAGCACATAAATGAAAAATGAATGATAAGACTTTAACAGCACTTGTCCTTTGAAGACTAGAAGTAAATCGGTATTAATAAATATATCTTGAATCTTAGCATCCCATAATGTAGACTTCAAATCAATAATGAAAGCTTGAAATCTAAATATATATGTTAGGAATACACCTAGTATGCACCTCTAGTACCATAAGATTTACTAAACAAAAACCTTGATACGAGTGCAAACAAACTATGGCCATAAAGTGAAATTAAGACAAATTCATTTCCTATATTAACCTTTAGAGGAAAGTAAATCAATTGTCATATATATAAAAATTTTAGTAGCATAACGACATGTAAAATAACATTTTGAGAACATGAATGAGAGAATAAAATGAGAAGCATAAATAGAAGAGAAGATCTACATCGATATACTTGGGGAAAACCCTTTCTGGTAAAAAATCCACCCACAAAAGCACATAAGAAATGTATTATTCAACAACACATAACAGTTACAATATGTTGGAGCAACCAAGACCGGCCAACAAGAACCAGAAATAACTTCCACAAATAGGCATGAGAGAGGAGGTAGGATGGTCGAACACAACGACTAACTATCCTTCCTAAGATGCAACACTTGTGAGCTCAAGTGACAAGTGCTCATGCAAGTGACAAGTACACATGCAATAGGTGTCTCAAAAGAATGAGGACACATGTCTCCATGTCACACCCCGTATGTTTCTATCCATTTACTATTTACCTAGATTGGTTAATTTGATTGGATAATGAATGATTATGAAATCTTTGCATTTATGTTATTATGAATCTTGATTAGAAAATGAAGAAAATTGGAATAATGTAATGTCTTGTATTATAAATGATTATTGTTAGAAAATGTATGAAGCAAATGATTATATTTTGATCAGCTAACTACTATGGTGACGATCTAAGTGGATGCAGGAACAGGTTGCTCCTCCGGAAAGGAGGGGAAGTATCACTCAGGAGAAGGACTTGGTCTGGTAACCCTAGAGAAACCTAGACTGAGCAAACACACACCACAATTCTATTTTGACCTAAGTTATGTCAAGTCAGTATGGGTAGCAGTAAGTGATCTATGTTGTGAATCTTGAATGCATGTTTGGATGTTTGAGTGAGAAAGGTGATTTAACCTGCATGTTGATTTAAGTCTTCTTTGATAAGTTCATGGTTGCATGGGCAAGGTCATATTATGGTTTGGATATAACTCGTGCAAGTCCACAATATGTTCATACATATGAGTCGATATGAGCATGAGTGTACATAGGTAGACATACCTACGCACACTCACGAGCATATTGCTGATAGGTACAAGGATATTGATTTGGACCATGAAGAGTTATTGTCATTTGTGTGAATGTGAATTTTATGTCAATTATGTCTATGTGGATTTTATGTCAATAAATGAATTTATGAATAATAAGTTGTATGTGATTTTTATATTGATAATATATATATATATATATATATATATATATATATAAAGTTATTTATTTTTATATTCATATAATTATAATTAGGTAATTATTACATTTTTGGTGAAATGAGATTATGTGAATTCTATTTTCAAATAGATATGTTTGTACATAAATATATACAAATATATAATTAGGGTTAATATGGCATGAAGGACGTTGTCCTAGATGGAACATAGCTTATAGACCAGGAAGAACAACACATTAAGCACTTAGAATAGAGGCACATGTTAATAGGTGTCTTGGAGGTTATTATAGTTATTAAAGTGGAGCCTATGTTTAAGGCTATGCAAGCACATGAGTATGAGCACTATATTTATTTTTAAAAGAGTTTTAAAACAAACTCTTAAGTTGTTTTGACCTTGTCTTTGGACGCATGTGGAAGTTGAAAATCAGTTATGAGATTTAAAAGAAGCTTTTCATTTTTTACCAACGTACATTTGACTATTTTCTTACAAACAATTTTTTCTATTTATTAGGGAATGTGGTCTTTTATGTGGCAATTTTTTGAAGAGGTTTGTATACTTTAGAAGTCTGATTTATTTGTTGTTGCTTGGATGTACACTTATGTGGCATTTCTTTTAATTTCCTTTTTTCCACGTCCTCTAATTCAGTTTTGGAGAAGGTGGAGTTGTGGCACTTTTTCAAGCTAGTTTCTAGCCCAAGTTCTCTTTGATTCTTGTATATAAAGAGGTGCTCTCTCATTCTATTCCACACAAGTTTTCAGCCAAGAGCTTTCTTATTTTTGCTATTGTGATTTTGAGCTAGTGTTGTGAGATTCTTGCCATTTTGTTTTGGAGAGTTACTTTACTTGGAAGGGAGGTCTAGTGTGTTGGAAGGAGCTTAAGCAAGGGATTTCGTTGATTTGTTTGGAGCTATAATCATAGGCATGTAGATTTCTCTTTCATTATGTTTTTTGTTTTTAAGGCATTATGCGTTGTTTGTTTTGTGAATGCATTGTTTGTTTATCAATGTGAATGTCTATTTGATTATATAATAATACATATATATCTAGTAAGTGATTTGTATTGTGAATGTCAAAATTAGTCTCCATAGTAGAGATTTGTGCCTAGATGGACTTTTGTGAATAATTATTAGTTTGAGTATGGTTAGATATTGGTATAAGGGGGAAAGATAGTAAACTGTAATTTACAAGTAGTATTACTTCGACATATGTAACTTCGAATAGGTTAACCTTGGGATATGTGATCCATGGAAGAGGTAGATAACCTAGTTTAGAGATTGTTGTCTTTCCCAATCGAGATAGAAGGGTGGATGAACATGTGACGTCCATTCTAAGTTAGGAGTGATGTAACTTTGGCCAAAGTAGTGTAAGTAGCCACTGTTTACACTGTTGGTTTCACTCTGATCCAGGTTTGCATTACTAGGTAGGGATATCATATTTGATGGTTGTAGCCATAGTATGATAGTACTAGTTAATGTAGGACACAACACCTTGCTCAATTTAGGCTTATCTTTGGGGTTATCAAATCAATCCCTTCGACGAAGGGTAGGGCTATTTACCAGTTTGGTAAATGTGAGGGGGACCGCAATTAGTCTGTGGGCGGAGGAAAAGCACTTGAGTGATGCTTCCCCTCATGCAGTCGGTGGCCAGGAATTAAAGACAGAAAAAATGCAATCATGTATCTCTATTTTCAGTTAAGCTCTTGGAGCTTGTATGTATCTACTTTATGAAAAAGTTGTAATTAGAAATATTCAATTCTTTTATTGAGAAATTGTAATTTGATTATGTAATTGGAGTTTGAAATATGTTTCAAATGTGCATCTTATCAAATGGATTTAAGGAAAAAATTTATTGTTTTCCCTATCCATATCTTAATCGTTTACTTTGGAGTTAACTTAGTAAATCTTAGTTGGTAGAACAAGTGGCATGTTACACGTGGTATTAGAGATAACCAGGTTCATCTCTGGAACCTATGTGCTCACTATGCTATGAGAGTCTAAAGATGAAACTGGTTTTATGTGACAATGGCATAGAAGATTAACCAAGAAAATTGTCAGGAAGACTATTTGCCAACAAGTATCTAAGTCAGTGGTTAAGAGAGAACCAACTGAGGAGTTAAAAACTTCCAAAGTCAATGTAACTCTATTGAGAGTATATAACGAAAAGATTCTGAGATTTTGACTAGAACTTAGGTAAAACCTTGGTCGATTACTTATTAAACTAAGACCTCAGGGAGAGCAGTGTCTATATGAATTCAAGATCACTTTTATGTCTCTAGAACTTAGGGATGGGAAGATCCAGAAGTAATCAACTAGGTGCAAAAGCAACTATGGAAGATTCTAGAAATTGTATCAAAGATACATAGAAAAGATGGGTTCTTGTCTAAACTCCTAGATGGCTTGGAATGAGCCAAGTGGAATAAAAGGATCATTATAAGACAAGTCGTGATATGTTGGAATTAAATGCTAAGAAAAATAGTACAGGACTTGGAAATGCTTTTGTTTTCTAAGATTCGTGAGAAAACCAATTGCCATATACAAAGAATCGTGCATAATTAGAGGAGAATAAGAGTTCCCTAATAACTCATGAAGCCTATTGGAAAAGGTGTCAATGTGTAGTAGAGGACGTAAATAAAGAGGATCCTCTCGGGTAATATTTTAATGAATAAAAATTGGGATTAGTATCATTCTTTTGTTGAGAGTCTGCATGAAGTTTGCAAGATAATTCATAATAGTTGTAAGGAGAAGTTATTAGTTATTCTAATGGCATTTTGGCCAGATGGTTGAGAACTTTGTATTTTGTCTCTTGGTGGAGATAGAAAGTATAATTGCAATGAGGAATGTGATCATCACCGAGATATTTAGACAAGTTTTGATTGAACTAAACTATTCTGGGAGGTACGGAATAGAGTTTTGTAAACAAAGGAAAGAAGTGTGTGTACCAACTGAAGTTCTTGTGTGTTGTTGTAACACCATCTTATAATATCATCTAGGTGATGAGAGATAGATATTCCATGATATAAGAGTGGATGTGTTATAACCTTTTGATTTGCAAATTTTTTGTGCTTGATGAAAGTCTTAAGGGACTTATTTATTTATTTTGCTAGTAGCATGTTCTCTAACGCACTGTCAGTTTTTGCAAAACTCAAGTGCAGTACAACAATCTACTCCTTTGTTAGTGACTCAGTCAGTTACGTAGTGCATAATCAGTGTATCTAAATGGATTTTGACACTTCTTGAATGTGTGGTAAAATTCCTTTTTAAATACTTGCATGAATTTTCATTTTTTTTATCCCTTTGTTTTTGGAATGGTCTAGCCAGTGCCGAATTTTGAAGATTATTTATTTTATGACTAGTTGGTCAAAATTTGATTTATTGAACTCAATCTTTTGACTTATTGTTGAAAATGAAATTGCTTATACTTTGATATTGATTGAAATTATTAAGGTGGCTATACTAGAACATTTGAGTTGTTCACTATGTTTTGTGCAATGTTTACCACTATCATGTCTTGGATGGGCCTCTGATGGATTGTGTAAGGGAGTAAATTGTAGAAAATGTACTTGGTATATTCCTAACTCTATAGATTTAAGAAACCTTGTGAGGTAGGAAATTCCTTCTAAATCATAATCGAGGCATCTATGAGTAACTAAACTCCTAGATGATGTGAAATCTCTTTATTTTTGAAAAAGAATGAAGAGTGATAGCAAGTTGTCTAGAATGTGAGAGAGTCAAGGATGAATTGGTATCTATACGACATTCCAAAAGTGGAAGTAGTAGATCATTAACCTGAACTTTGTGTAAGGTCTTCAATGCTAGGAACTTAGTTTAACTTAGCTTAACACTCTGAAAGAGGCTGTAAACTTCGACTGTCTGCTTTTGGTCTCTCCAACCAAATTGGAAGCCTTACCACTTTCTAGGGATATGTCCTTAGAGTATAGTGTGAGTTCCACCATGTTGTTTAGGAATCCTTATGTTCCTCCTTTGGCAGAAGTAATTGTAATTTATTTAAGTGATGATTTGGAGGAATATGTTCCCCGAAATTAAGTATCTAAGGATAAAATCTGAGCGTTATTACCCAATTCGAGAATAATCATGAACTAGAATCTGTGAGAGATACTCCACTCAATTATGTAGCTAAGAGGGTATTCAAATCCTTTTGGATATAAAGAAAAGAAAAGTGTTTTATAAAAAGATTATGTATATGTATTCTTTCTTGGGCAAAAGTTTTGAATATGAATGAGTGATTCTATTTGGAAAAGTTAAATGTTTTTAGAACATTGGGTAACATTCATAGAATTTGAATCTTTATGAAAAACCATAGAGTGAATTTTCTTGGTTAGAACAAGAATTAACATTGGGGGAAGCGAAGAAGTAGGACAAGGAGTTGAGAATATGGATACTAAGTTAGATTAAATCCTAGCAATGTTGATCGAGACAAGAAAGAGAGTCAAGATATTGGAACAGGGAAAGGATAGAGTAGAAAAAGAAGTACCTACCAAGGGAAAAGTCCCTAGCAATGAGAATGAAGGAGAAAATTCTCCAGCTAGTGAACATGAGGATGTAGGATCACAATCACAATGTCAAACTCAGTCCTCATCTCAATAATATTTTAAAAAGATTAAGAGAAGTAGAATGACAAAAGAGTTGTCTAGGGACATGAGAAAAATTACACCTCCGAAGTTTGAAGGAAGTACCAGATGCCTTAGGTGAAGGTTTGGGTGCAGTGTTAAAGTAGGAGGGGTGAGTCATACTTATGAATTAAGGAAGAAAAAACCTTATGAACAAAATTATGCTTCGCATGATTTGGAGTTAGCAGCAGTTGATCATGCATTATATAGGTATGGAGACACTATCTGTTGGAAAAACCTTTTGAATTGAAAATATACCATCATGGTTTAAAGTATCTATTTACTCAACCCAATCTGAATACAAGGCAAAGGAGGTGGTTAGAACTGATATCGGACTAAGATTTCAACATTAACTATATCAAGGGAAATGAGAATAGAGTTGCCAATGCTTTAAGTCAAGGAAGGAATATAACTTCTTTGGTAACTATTCAAACTGACTTTAAAAGTTAAGTATTGCAAGGATCTCGCAGATAATATGCAAGATAAGAGGTATGAAGGTTTTTGTTTTGAAACCCAATGGGCTATTGAGGAATAAAGGAAGAATTTATGTACCTAATTTTGGTGAATTAAGGAATTTGGTATGGAAGGAAGTACATAATGCACCATATTCAGGACATCCTGGTGTCACTAAGATGTTAGCAGATGTAAAGTCATTATATTTCTAGAAGGGAATGAAAGGGGATGCCGCAAGATTTATGGCAAGTTGTTTAAAATGTTAAAGAATAAAGGTTGCACCTTTTATACCAAAGACTTTATCTGGTGGAGCACCAGTGTTAGCTCACAAAATTGTCCAGGAAGTGTTTAGATTACACAGAGTTCCTGAGAAGATTATCTCAGATAGAGATGCGCACATGACAACAAGGTTTTGTTAGATTTCAAACAGACAACTGAGAGGGGGGGTGAATCAGTTGTCAAAAACTTTCTTTCCAATTACAAATTTAAATCCTTTTGTGATTTAGCAGCATATCAATAAATCAATCATGGAAACATAATGCATTGAATCAAGAGTAGAAACACATCAACACATAAGACACCAAGATTTTGATGTGGAAAACCTAGTTAAGGGAAAAACCACGGGGTGATTAACCCAAGATTGTATTCTCTGTTAGAAGAATAGAAAGAACAAAATGGCACATGCCAATTAGGGCTCACTGCCCGAGCACACTGCTCACAAGAGGCTCACTGCCTACAAGAGACACACTGTCTACAAAATGATAAGTATCACATACTTGAACTAGAGAATAGCATCTTCACCATGCTTGAATCAGTTCCATTTAAGCCCAATACTTCTGCTCTACCTTTCACTCTCTTCCTCGCTAGCACACTCACATCTCCATGACACCCTTTGAAATGACTTTACAACTCCTTATTTATACAAGGCATCAACTTAGGAATAATCATCTAAGTCGGCAAACATCTACAAGAACATCCACAAGATGTGTAATACATCCGGTCAGCCAGTCTTCAAGAAGAACACCATCATTCGGAAGTTATTCTTCAATTACGAGCTCCAACTCCAAAATGGACCACTAACATGAACTAGACACGATCCAAAGACCTCCACAAGATTTCCTGAATCACCAAGAACATCCATACTTCATCTGCTTACTGAAATCCTTCTCTCCTTCATCTGAAACCTCAAGAACACAGTCTGTCATCACTATCACAAAGGAATAGATGCTTACGGACCTTCAAACCACAAACCAATCAAGTTGACACTTGACAAAGACTTCCTCAACACTCCCTCAAATCTGTAGAATAGGATAATGCATTTTCGGATCTCACCGGACCCATCTATGTCACTCTGTCACCTCTGAACACCTGCCAGAATTAGTTTTGCTTGAGTGGTCACAACTCCTTCAGATCTTCATGTGGACCTCTGAAATCTTTATTGGATCATCTTAAGACTCATATCTACAAACCCTTTGAACCGTATCCTCTGATAGTCATCTTGTCTTGGATCTTTACCTTACTGTCTTCACTGTTCTTCTCTGTTCCTGATTAGGACTAATTTTCTTAATATCCTCAGCACTCAGCTCATCCAATCCTTTTCATCAATGCAATAGGAGTATGTTGACATCAATGAAAACACCAGTTAGGCCCATATTTGCAACAATCTCCCCCTTTGTCATTGATGGCAACATATGATGTGAAAAACTGTTTTGACCATCAAGACAAGAACTTTTCTTTACTCACACAACTCCCCCTATCACCAACAACTATTCACTTGTCTTCTCTTTCTTTACTGCTCCACCTTTGATCAACCACCACTTGTTTTTCACGTCTTCTCTCCCCCTTTGACATCAATGGCAAAGGGCACATACTTGCAATTCCACCATTTCAGAATCATACCAGCTGCTCCCCCTGAGTAGTAGCTCCCCATCATCAATCCAGATCACAAGATATGACTATGATATCCACCAGACTGATGCACATCAGTGCACCTTAGTTCATCACTGGAGGGGTAATAAACCCTAACTTCTCCCTGAGATACTCAAAAGAGTCCTTAGGTAGAGGTTTAGTAAATATATCTACAATCTAATCCTTGGAAGGCACAAACTCCAATCTGACTTCATTCTTGTTCACTTGCTCTCTCAGAAAGTAAAACTTGATAGATATATGCTTAGTCTTTGAATGCAACACCGGATTCTTAGATATATTTATTACACTTGAATTATCACAGAAGATTGTGATAGGCTCCTCATACTCCACTCTTATGTCTCTTAGCATTTATTTCATCCACAAAACTTGAGTGCAACTACCTACTGCTGCAATATATTTTGCTTCTGCAGTGGACAGAGATATTTCCTCTTGTTTCTTACACAGCCAAGAAACCAATCTCTTCCCCAAAAAGAATGCTCCACCACTGGTACTCTTCCGGTCATCGACATCTCCTACCCAATCCGCATCTGTATATGCATGAAGAGAGAAATCATGATCTCTGGGATACCACAATCCATACTCAACTGTTCCTTTTAGATATCTAAAAATCCTCTTGATTGCCATGACATGAGATTCTCTAGGATCAGCTTGAAATCTAGCAACAAGACCCACAACATTCATAATGTCAGGTCTAGTTTGAGTGAGATACAACAATCCTCCAATCATTGACCTGTATTTTTTCTGATCAGCCTTAGAAGAGTCATCATCTTTTCCCAATTTACATCCGGTTTCCATGGGAGTATTCATTGGTTTTGAGTCTTCCATCCCAAATTTCTTCAACAATTCTTTCACATATTTGGTCTGAGAAATGAAGATTCCTTTCTTTGTTTGAGTGATTTGTAGACCCAAGAAGAAATTCATTTCCCCAAGCATGGACATCTCAAATTCACTTTTCATTTGATTTGCAAAAGTCTTACATACTATCTCTTCCTCAAAAAATGATATCATCAACAAACACTTCAACAATCAAGATGTTTTCATGATCAATTTTGAAATACAAATTACTATCAGCAGTACCTTTGTTGAAACCAATCTTCAAAAGATGCTTATCCAATCTTTCATACCAGGCTCTTGGGGCTTGCTTTAGTCCATACAGAGCTTTGTTCAATTTGCAGAACATATCACCATGATCAGATAATTGAAATCCATCCGATTGCTCAATGTATACTTCTTCTTCCAAGTCACCATTCAGGAAGGCAGACTTGACATCCATCTGATATACTTTGAAGTCCTTGAAGGCAACAAAAGCAAGAAATAATCTGACTGCTTCAATTCTTGCCACCGGAGCAAAATTTTCTTCAAAATCAACTCCTATTTGAGAGTAACCCTTGCAGACCAATCTGGCTTTATTTCTGATTACTTCACCAACTTCATTCAGTTTGTTTTGGATGACCCATTTAGTTCCAATCACATTCTTATTTCTAGGTCTGAGAACAAGATCCCAAGTGTGATTTTTCTCAATTTGCATCAGCTCTTCCTCCATTGCTTTAGTCTAGTTTTCATCATTGCAAGCTTCATTTACTGTCTTAGATTCAATCTTTGACATCACACAATACTGATTTGAATCTTGAGCAATTCTCCTTCTTGTTTGTACACCTTTGCATTTATCACCTATGATCTGATCTTCAGAGTGGTTCAGTCTTACATACCTGGGAACTTTGGGAGTTTCTTGCACTTCTGATTCTTGATTAGGCTCATTGAAACTCATTTCTTCTTCCTGATTTACCGGATCAGTTTGAGTCTGAATTGCAGAAGGGGCTTGGGCTCCTTGAATTAGAACACCATTCTGATCATCTTCATCATATTCATAAAACCTTGAGGGTTTTTCAATTCCTTCATCAACCTTCACATTTGTACTTTCTATGATCTTTCTTAGTCTCTTGTTATAACACCAGTATGCTTTGCTTTGAGTAGAGTAACCCGAGAATATTCCTTCATCACTTCTAGCATCAAACTTGCCTAGATCTTCATCTCTTTTGATGTAACATTTGCTACCAAAGACTCTGAAATACCTCACAGTAGGAGTGATGCCAAACCAAAGTTCATAAGGAGTCTTACTGGTATTGCTTCTGATTTGAACTTGATTGAGAGTATAGACTGCAGTGCTGACAGCTTCTCTCCAATAGATCTGAGGAACATTTGCTTCCATCATCATTGTCCTAGATGCTTCCTAGATGGTCCGGGTTCTTTCTCTCCACTACTCCATTCTGTTGTGGAGTCCTAGGGGTTATTCCATGTTTCTCACAGAATTCTATGAACTCACCGGATGTGAATTCTCCACCTCTATCAGACCTCAGACACTTTAATTTTAATCTAGTTTCATTCTCTACCATAGCCTTGAATATTTTGAATTTCTTAAAAGCTTCTGATTTCTCTTTCAGAAAAGTTACCCACATCATCCGGGATTAGTCATCAATTAGTAACATGAAGTATCTATCACCTTGCACACTCCTGATTCTTGCCGGACCACATAGATCAGTATGAACTAAGTCCAATATTCTGGAAGAAGATTGTTCTTTGCTTTTAAATGAGACTCTGCTTTGTTTTCCCAACTTACATTCTTTGCACAAACTATTTGTAGGTTTCACCAGTTTTGGAAGATCTCTTACAGCCTGAGTGTTGCTTATCTTGGTGATATTATCAAAATTCACATGACACATTCTTCTATGCCATAGCCAACTTTGAACAATTTGCACAAATAGACAACTTTTACCAGTACCAACTAGATGGAAGATATTACCTTTTGTCTGAGTACCAGATGCAATCTCTGTTCTGGAACTTTCAAAGATCTTGCATTTTCCATTCTTGAATTGGAGATCATAGCCTTTGTCCACCAACTGTCCAACACTGAGAAGATTGTGTTTCAATCCTTCAACATACAGTACATTACCGGTTTTGTTCTTTCCATCAAAAGAAATAGTTCCCCTACCTCTGATTCTACCAGCAGAATTATCACCAAACTTTACCACTCCTCCTTCATACCTTTCCAAATCTAAGAACTTATTTTTGTCACCTATCATATGGTGAGAGCATCCACTGTCAATGACCCAATCATCCTTTTCTTCAACTTGGGCAGCCAGAGCTCTTCCTATAACTTTATGATTGACAGATTCAGAGGGCATTGGATCTTCTTCCTTGATGGCAATAAACACCCAATCACTTCTAGATTTTTTTCCTATCACTGATTCATCATCTGTTACTCCTTCATTATCATCCTCTTCATGAACATAGTAACAATTCTTTTGGAACCTTGATCTATTAGGATTTGGCCTTGAAAATCTTTCCGAACACTTTGAGGCAAAATGACCAATCTTATTGCAGTTAAAACACTTAAAAGGCAATTTCCCTTCATACTTACCAGATCCTCTTGGCAGTCTTTTTGCAATAAGGGCTTCAAGCTGAGCAGTTTCAGTTTCTTCTTCTTCCAAATCTTTTCTTTCTTTTTCATACCATGATAGTTTCTTTGAAGAGTTCTCTCCCGGATCAAACCTTTGTTTTCCTTTTACAGAAGCACTGGCTTTGAATGCTGATTCAGTCTTGGGGGGGGGCATCTCCAAACTTGGTCATTTCAAATGCAGCCAATTTACCAGCCAATTGATCTCTTGTGACAGTTGTATGGGCTCTGAATTCTTCAATGGCAACAACCTTGATTTTATAAGAAGCAGGAAGGGATCTGAGAATTTTGCCAACAATCTCATCTTCATCCAAGACTCCACCAGCACATCTAATTCCACAAACAAGCTCATTTATTCTTGGCATAAAAGTAGTGATATTTTCATCTTCTCTCATCTTCAGATTTTCAAATTTCCCTTTCAGACTCTGTAGCCTTGCACATTTAACATACTTGTCTCCTTCATGCAGAAGTTCCAATTTTTTCTAAATCTCAAAGGTAGTTGGTAGGTCAACAACATTTGAAAGCTCTGAATCAAATAATGCACTTAGAAGAGCTTCTATAGTCCGCAGATTATTTTCAGCATATGTGATTTCATTTGGGGCTTTCGGGCCACCCTGTGGAGGAGTATACTTTGTTGAAGCCATGGTCCAGTACTGCATTCTCATACATTGCAAATGACATTTCATGCAACTTTTCCAAAGATTAAAATTGGTTCCATCAAACTTTGGACTATCCTTCTTGTAGGACGACATCCTGGATCTCCTCAAGCGGTTAAGCTCCTTTTAAAGGAACTTGGCTCTAATACCAATTGTTAGATTCAGGATAGACAACTGAGAGGGGGTGAATCAGTTGTCAAAAACTTTCTTTCCAATTACACACTTAAATCCTTTTGTGATTTAGCAGCATATCAATAAATCAATCATGGAAACATAATGAATTGAATCAAGAGTAGAAACACATCAACACATAAGACACCAAGATTTTGACGTGGAAAACCTGGTTAAGGGAAAAACCACGGGGTGATTAACCCAAGATTGTATTCTCTGTTAGAAGAATAGAAAGAATAAAATGGCACATGCCAATTAGGGCTCACTGCCCGAGCACACTACTCACAAGAGGCTCACTGCCTACAAGAGACACACTGTCTACAAAATGATAAGTATCACATACTTGAACTGGAGAATAGCATCTTCACCATGCTTGAATCAGTTCTATTTAAGCCCAATACTTTTGCTCTGCCTTCCGCTCTCTTCCTCGCTACCACACTCACATCTCCATGACACCCTTTGAAATGACTTTACAACTCCTTATTTATACAAGACATCGACTTAGGAATAATCATCTAAGTCGGCAAACATCTACAAGAACATCCACAAGATGTGTAATACATTTGGTCAGCCAGTCTTCAGGAAGAACACCATCATTCAGAAGTTATTCTTCAATTGCAAGCTCCAACTCCATGCAGACCACCAATATGAACTAGACACGATCCAAAGACCTCCACAAGATTGCCTGAATCACCAAGAACATCCATACTTCATCTGCTTACTGAAATCCATCTCTCCTTCATCTGGAACCTTAAGAATACATTTTGTCATCACTGTCACAAAGGAATAGATGCTTGCGGACCTTCAAACCACAAACCAATCGAGTTGACACTTCAAAAAGACTTCCTCAACACTCCTTCAAATCTACAGAATAGGATAATGCATTTCTGAATCTCACCGGACCTATCTGTGTCACTCTGTCACCTCTGAACACCTGCCGGAATTGGTTTTGCTTGAGCGGTCACAACTCCTTCAGATCTTCATGCGGACCTCTGAAATCTTTACTAGATTATCTTAAGACTCATATCTACAAACCCTTTGAACCGTATCCTCTGATAGTCATCTTGTCTTGGATCTTTACCTTATTGTCTTCACTGTTCTTCTATGTTCCTGATTAGGACTAATTTTCTTAATATCCTCAGTACTCAGCTCATCCAATCCTTTTCATCAATGCAACAGGAGTATGTTGACATCAATGACAACACCGATTAGGCCCATACTTGCAATAGGTTTGGGGTAAACCTTATTTTCAGTGCTAGAAACTAAACTTAATGTAAGTACAACTTATCATCTTGAGAACATATGGTTAAACTAAGAGAGTTAACTAGGTTTTGGAAGAATTGTTTGAATATATTGCATGGATCAACATTATAAGTGGGAAGAGTATCTACCACTGATGGGATTTGCTTATAAAAATTCCTATCATTCTACTATCAAAATGACTTCATTTGAAACATTGGATAGAAGAAGATGCCGAACTCCTATAAGTTGGGTAAGCTAAAAGATAGGATTAGCATTAGTGCAGAAATGTTGTTAGAAATGGATGAACATATCATGTTGATTAGAAAAGATTGGAAAAAGACTAATAACGGATAGAAAAGTTATGTTGAAGCTAGGTGTATAGTAAGACAATTCTTGATTAAAAGAATAAAAGTTCTTTTGAGGGTCCAAGTATGGAATGTATTCCAAACCAGCTCCTAGATATAAAGAGCTCCTTGAAAATTCTCAAAGTTAGCAATTCAATTGATTTCAGAATCATTTTGATAATAGCTATTGCTAGGAGGTACAAAGCTTTTAAAGATTCAAATTTGATATATATATATGACTGATGAATATTATATTCTTAGAATGTTTTACAAGTACAAAACCCAGGGATGGTTTTGATCAAGCTTCTTAAATGCTTACAGTTCGCAAGCTCAACTTGCATAATTGAAAGGTTATGTAGTACAAGATCCAATTGGATCAGTATGCAAAAGATTCTGCCACTTGGGAAGATTATGCTAAGATAAAGCAGAAGTTTCCTCAAGTTATTCTAAATTTTGAAAGCTTTTAAAAAACATTATTTTGTGATATGATACTTTTTATGTTTTATTTATGTGATGATAATGCTTGATACTTAAAAATCATCGGGGATGATGATTCACAAGGGAGGGAGTATGTCACACCCTGTGTGTTTCTATCCATTTACTATTTACCTCGATTGGTTAATTTGATTGAATAATGAATGATTATGAAATCTTTGCATTTATGTGTATTATGAATCTTGATTGGAAAATGAAGAAAATTGGAATAATGTAATGTCTTGTATTATAAATGATTATTGTTAGAAAATGTATGAAGCAAATGATTATATTTTGATCAGCTAACTACTGTGGTGATGATCTAAGTGGATGCAGGAATAGGTTGCTCCTTCGGAAAGGAGGGGAAGTATCACTCAGGAGAAGGACTTGGTTTGGTAACCCTAGAGAAACCTAGACTGAGCAAACACACACCACAATTCTATTTTGACCTAAGTTATGTCATGTCAGTATGGGTAGTGGTAAGTGATCTATGTTGTGAATCTTGAATGCATGTTTGGATGTTTGAGTGAGAAAGGTAATTTAACCTGCATGTTGATTTAAGTCTTCTTTGATAAGTTCATGGTTGCATGGGCAAGGTCTTATTGTGGTTTGGATATAACTCATGTAAGTCCACGATATGTTCATACATATGAGTCGATACGAGCATGAGTGTACACAGCTAGACGTACCTACGCACACTCATGAGCGTATTTCTCATAGGTACGAGGATATTGATTTGGACCATGAAGAGTTATTGTCATTTGTGTGAATGTGAATTTGATGTCAATTATGTCAATGTGGATTTTATGTCAATAAATGAATTTATGAATAGTAAGTTGTATGTGATATATATATATATATATATTAAGTTATTTATTATTATATATTCATATAGTTATAATTAGGTAATTATTACATTTTTGGTGAAATGAGATTATGTGAATTCTATTGTCAAATAGATATGTTTGTAAATAAATATATATAAATATATAATTAAGGTTAATAAGGCATGAAGAGCGTTGTCCTAGATGGAATGCAACCTATGGACCAGGAAGAATAACACATTAAGTGCTTGGAATAGAGGCACATGTTAATAGGTGTCTTGGGCATTATTATAGTTATTAAAGTGGAGCCTATGTTTAAGGCTATGCAAGCGCTTATGCAAGCACATGAGTATGAGCACTATATTCATTTTTAAAAGAGTTTTAAAACAAACTCTTAAGATGTTTTGACCTTGTCTTTGGACACATGTGGAAGTTGAAAATTAGTTATGAGATTTAAAAGAAGCTTTTCATTGTTTACCAACGTACATTTGACTATTTTCTTAAAAACAATTTTTGCTATGTATGAGGGAATGTGGTCTTTTATGTGGCAATTTTGTGAAGAGGTTTGTATACTTTAGAAGTATGATATATTTGTTGTTGCTTGGGTGTACACTTATGTGTCATTTCTTTTAATTTCCTTTTTGCCACCTCTAATTTAGTTTTGGAGAAGGTGGAGTTGTGGCACTTTTCCAAGATAGTTTGTAGCCCAAGTTCTCTTTGATTCTTCTATATAAAGAGGTGCTCTCTCATTCTATTCCACACAAGTTTTTAGCCAAGAGCTTTCTTATTTTTGCTATTGTGATTTTGAGCTAGTGTTGTGAGATTCTTGCCATTTTGTTTTGGAGAGTTACTTTACTTGGAAGGGAGGTCTAGTGTGTTGGAAGGAGCTTAAGCAAGGGATTTTGTTGATTTGTTTGGAGCTATAATCACAGGGATGAGGGTTTCTCTTTCATTATGTTTTTCTCTTTTTAAGGCATTATGCGTTGTTTGTTTTGTGAATGCATCAAGTTTTTTTATCAACGTGAATGTCTATTTGATTATATAATAGTACATATATATCTAGTAAGTGATTTGTATTTTGAATGTGAAAATTAGTCTCCATAGTAGAGATTTGTGCCTAGATGGACTTTTGTGAATAATTATTAGTTTGAGTATGGTTAGATACTGGTATAAGGGGGAAAGATAGTAAATTGTAATTTACAAGTAGTATTACTTCAACATATGTAACTTCGAATAGGTTAACCTTGGGATATGTGATCCATGGAAGAGGTAGATAACCTAGTTTAGAGATTGTTGTCTTTCCCAATCGAGATAGAAGGGTGGGTGAACATGTGGCATCCATTCCAAGTTAGGAGTGATGAAACTTTGGCCAAGGTAGTGTAAGTATCCATTATTTACAGTGTTGGCTTCAATGTGATCCAAGTTTGCATTACTATGTAGGGATATCATATTTGATGGTTATAGCCATAGTATGATAGTACTAGTTAATGTAGGACACAACACCTTGCTCAATTTAGGCTTATCTTTGGGGTTATCAAACCAATCCCTTCGACGAAGGGTAGGGCTGTTTACTAGTTTGGTAAATGTGCGGGGGACCGCAGTTAGTCTGTGGTTGGAGGAAAAGCGCTTGAGTGATGCTTCCCCTCATGCAGTTGGTGGCTAGGAATTGAAGACATACAAAATTCAATCATGTATTTCTATTTTCAGGTAAGCTCTTGAAGCTTGTATGTATCTACTTTATGAAAAAGTTGTAATTAGAAATATTCAATTCTTTTATTAAGAAATTGTAATTTGATTATGCAATGGGAGTTTGAAATATGTTTCAAATGTGCATCTTATTGAATGGATTTAAGAAAAAAAATTATTATTTTCACTATCCATATCTTAATCATTAACTTTGGAGTTAACAGTAGTAAATCTTACTTGGTTGAACAAGTGGCCTGTTACACTCCACCACATGAACCTTGAGACAAACTCTAAAAAATCTAAGTAAACTTAAGCTAAGTGTGAATAGGTCAATCCTTAGAAAGGTGATATCCTAACTAGATATAATATGACCTTATTTACACTAAAACCCCCCTTAAGTGCAATTTAGGGAGAAGTAATACAAATATGATGGGTCCCAGCTACTAGGCCATGCTACGTACCCATGTACAAACAAATTTCTCAAAAGTGGAGTAAAGGAGAAAACCGTGTGGGAAAAACCCTTCTCCATAAGAGAAATGATACAAGAAAAATTGTACAAGTGAAGAAGAAGAAGATAAAAGGAGGACTCAACATGCCCCCCCAAGGATAACTTCTAACACTAATGTACAATATATGTTCCCCCATAGGAGAGAAAAGATAAGAAGGTCTATGCGCCCCCCAAAAAATGTGAAGGAATGAAATCCATGCAAAGAAATTCTTCCTCCCAAAAATTGATATGAGAAGACTAACCATGCAACCTCCCCTCAAAATGATTAGTGTGGAAACATAGGCCCCCCAAAAAGATGAGCAAGATAAATTACAACTTGTGTGAAGATTGGATGCCAAATCGACCGTTTATATTATATGGTGATTTTTACAAAAAGGGCTATCCAAATCTTAAAATTACATGTGTATTTATATTCCTTGCGAAATTATGATATGTTTCAAAAAATAGTTTGCAAAATTTTGAATCAATAATCAAGGTGAAAGTTATGCCCCATCAAAATTTGCTTACAATAGTGAACTTCAGAGGCCAAAACATGTTACAAAATAGCACAATTTTGGAAAATTTTTGACATGACTATGTTAGCGATAGAACCAGCTTCCTATCAACTATAAGAATATCAAAATTTGCCTCCGTGGATGAAAATTGTCACAAAATGAAAAAGCCCTAGTTTAGGGACTTTGAAGGCGACCTAGTGGTCACCATCTAACATAAAGTGCTTAGAAATTTCATCAAATGATAATGTTAAATTTATATGCTAGTGGTTAGATGCTAAATTTAAATGTTAACTTTATATGTTAACATTATATGCTAACTTTAAATGTAATGTTTATGTGACTTTGAAAGTCACATAAAAAACCAATCAAAAAAAGCAATTTTTTTAAAAAATGACTAGATGTCATAGTTAAGTTCATGAAAACACCTTTCCATTGATTACAAATTTGTAAAAACTAATAAACAGTTTGTAATATATGAAAATTTGAAAAAAAAGTCTTCGTAGAACAAAAAGGCAGAGCAGGTGGTGGTCTAGTGGAGTTGTGGTGGCTCCCTAGTGGTTGACTAGCAGAACCTTGGTGGTGGCCTGGCAGAGCCCCAAATGAGCCATCTAGATGCAGAATGGGGTGAAAATCAGCCCTGAGACTTGGTCCTTGGGGTGAGGTGGCTTGTTGTGGGCTGGTAGGGCCAGATATGTGACCAAGTGGGTTGAATGCAGGGCCACAAAGGTCAGCCTGTGAGTGTCAACTATGAAGACTTTGATCAGAAAATGATGATCTTAGGAGGCAAGAAATAATGAGCAATATTTTATAAACTTGCAAGAAGGAAAACACCAAAAAACAACCTTGACTATGTTTAAACAGTGACCACTTGCAAAGTGTGACCTTGACCTTGATATTGAAGGCAACGTCTCTGAATGGGTGTCGACCAAGTAGGTGACTTTAGAAACCACAAATCGAGCCCCGATTGCAGACAAAAAAACTGTGACCACGACCTATGGATGGTGAAATGTTGGCATCCAGTACTTTGAAGGCTAGATAGGCCGAGTCCATAGGCTGAATAGAAGTTGACTTCAAGGCCGAGGTGGCCTGAGACAAAGACACCCGAAAATGGGCTGGATTTTGAATAAATCATGATCTGGGTTGTTGGAGACTATGTAGACGAGGCTGAGTAGGTGTAGAGGCAGTTGTGTGTGCTAAAAAAAATAGGACTTTGAGGATGAATGGCCTGTAGAGAGGTTGAAGAAGCTTGTGAAGGCTAGCAAGGTCTAGAAATGGCCAAGAATCTTGAAATCTTGCACAAAATGCCCACACACAAACCCTCGACTATTGTAGAGACCATCGACAATGCAAAGAAACCCTCAATCGAGAAAAAAATCGTAATGAAACCCTTTGAAATCGATGATGGCAGCTAGGGGGCCAAATGAAACCAAAAGAATAGAGGTCAAGAGGCCTAATAATCAACCTGAATCAGCCAAAAGTAGATAATTTCACTAATAAAACTCCTTAAATCTGTACACAATCCTAAAAAATCCAAAAAAAGAACAATTTTGACTAGTTGTAGGGGGCAAATTTGCCCTCTACTAAAAAAAATCTATTTTTGGCAAAAAATCCATATGGTATGGATTTGGAGGCCATACAATCGTAAAAACCCTAGGAGGGGTAAAATTATTTTTGAAAAAAATTAACTCTATCGAAATTCACCAAATGAAGGGTTATTCTTATTGTCTCTAGCCTTCTAGACTCAATGGCAAGGTCCTTTTGGCTCTACAAGGAACTCTTGACACAACTTGGTGTGAGAATCTCTCAATACGAGAAGGGTTTTGCTAGCATGACTCTGATACCATGCCAAAGTAGCCAAGATTACACAAAAGATAATTACACATAATAATCCAAATAATATATTCAAGAGATAATTAAAATATACATAGATGCCTTGTATAAATATGCATTCAAGAGAGGAGGTAGGATGGTTGAACACAACGATTGACTATCCTTCCTAAGATGTGACACTTGTGAGATCAAGTCACAAGTGCTCATGCAAGTGGCAAGTACACATGCAATAGGTGTCTCAAAAGAATGAGGACACATTTCTTCACCACATGAGGTGAGACAAGCAATGATTAACTAAACTATGCAATGTGAAGATCGAAGTGGAAAACTGAACAAACTGATAAGTTACTGTAACTGTGCACAAAAAATAAAAGCATAGCAAATTAGAGGGAACCCGTCACTAGAAGTTGGAGCAGAACTGGTAGGACTCTAGCGTTGGGCACCCTAGTCCTTAGAGTTTGGCTTGAATTTTTGTTTGACAGTCTCTATCAGAGAATCACCCTAAGATGCAAAGGTATTGTCCCATGATGAAAAGATAGCTGCCACTATCATAAAAATTATTGGAGGTATTTAGGATTATCATGATATACTTGACTAAAGATCATCATTTCATGTAAAATAAGTTGTCCTAAACTATATTTTGAGTATATCTCATATGTGAACATTATCATATACAATGATAGACAAATTGCTTATGGAGGTGATGTTGAGGGAAAAGACTATCAAATTGTGCTATGACTATTACAAACAACCACATAGACTGTCACATCATAAACATAAAAGACTATCATGAAACTCTAGATCACTATTAAGGTCAAATATTTAAAATATGCAATAGGCTCTCACTACCCTATTCACATGAAATATTACTATATCAAATGAAAGATTATGAGGATATCAATATGTATGGTACCCCTTAGGATTACAAGGTACGAGATGACAATGATGAAAAGGACTGATTATATATGTAGATTAGAATTGTCAAGCAGGTCTTAAATGGACTATCAAGGACTATCATGACAGTCAATAGGAACATCAAACCATATGAAGATAATTTCATATCTTGTCAAGGTGTAAAGTAGGGGTTTTCTAGGAATCATAAATGTATAGGACAATCATTGTAACCTTAGGAATATCACATGACATTGTTCGAACAATAGTCCAAAATAAGAATGATCAAACCCTAGGACTTTCATAAGTAAATTAGTGCATTACAAAGGCAATCACAAGATCATTGAAGGGTAAATGGTGGGATAAGTTATTAAATGGTGTAGTCATGGTAGGAGAGTTCACAGAATGAACTGTCCGGACTGTGCAACAAGAGTAAACACAACAGAAACAATTCAAAGAAATGAAGCTAATGCATATTCAGTCATTCAATATATCATAGAATTCAAATACAATCTGGTTGGCAACATGTGGGCTTACAATATGGGCTCAAAGCCCTGATTACATACATGTGCAAGATAAAACTTTAAAACTCCTTCTCACAAAATCTAAACTATGGATTATGAATCAATTACTGACTACTTTCCTAAGGATCTATTACATCTATATATATCATTTCCAGACCAGTAGATTCCTCCACGTCAGCTAAGGAAGGTCACAAACTCCAAGGAAGAGCTGTAATGTGTTCACAGATAGGTCATACCAAAATACATAGAACACTTCCTCAAATGAATGGAACAACGTGTAGACCTCTGAGGAAGGTTAGCCACAAACCAAGGATCATTGAATGATGTGTCATTAGGATCCACAAGTCAAGGAATGATCCACAAGTCTTCTCCTTTAGTTGATTGTCTAAGACTGTCAGGATGCTCTGCTCTGAGAAAATAGTTGATCTTCTGATAGCGATATCTTTCCGATAACTGATCCAAATGCTCTGAATTCTTGATATGATGTAGATGAATGAATGTAGGTGCTAAGTCTAGATATCCAAGATGTGAAATGCCAATAGCAAACCACAAGCTGAAACTGCTTTTGACTAAACTGCCTGAACTGAACTAGAAAATGAAAGAACTTGAAATGCAAACGAATTAAAATGCAAATGTTTTTGGTTGATGCAAGATTGCTCTTGAACCAGGGATGCTCCTATATCATTAATGAAGAATATAATGATGAGAAGATGAGAAGGAAGAAGATCTAATGAATATCTAAGTCCAAGAAGTTCTCATGACAACAAATAAAAGATCTAAGGAAGAAGTTCTCATGACAATGTAAATAGAATGTTTCTATCAAGCAAATGTGTTTATTAAAAATAGATCTACTCTAAAAGCAACTCTTGAGGATACAAGTTGGTTATGTCATGTGGTTAGTATGATCAATTGACATTTAAGGACTTGAACTTGTTTTTGATTATGGTAAGCTACAAAACAAGGGTGCAAATCCCTTTACAAAACAACCCAGAGGGCAAGCAAAGGCCACATACAGGCTAGAAATAGTGCTTTAACAACAGATGGACAGCAAAGCCCAATAGGCTAAGCAACAAGAAGTCAACAAGGCTGTAAGGAACAACAACCTAAACAATTGTAAAACCAAACCTATCAGGTCAAACACCCTTGGCTTGAGTGCGGTTCTATGAAACATGCTTGGGAAGACCATGCTTCCTCCTTTGGACAACAGTCCAAAAGACATCATCTCCATCCACAGAAAAAGGAGGAGGATCTCTCTCCAAATCCTTGGAAGGGGCCGGAGCCTGGGGCACAACAACACTAGCCCCAACAACAACCTGTGTACCTATAGTATTAGTTTGAGACATAATAACATTAGAAGGTGAGATCTTAGCAGCATACCTAATAGCAGCAGCAAAAGTAGGAGAGGTCCATGTAGCAGTTCCAGAAACAACAGTAGTAGGGGAGGTCCCTGCAGCACTCCTAGCAACACCAGCAATAGGGGAGGACCCTGACAACACAACAACAACCCCAATAGTAGATGTTGCCCCAACAACAGTATTATAAGAAAGAATGTTAGAAGTCCCAGCAGCAGAACCACCAGTAGAAGCCTTAGTCATAAAATCAAGAACCATCCCAATATTAGGAGCAGACCCATCATCATCAGAGGAAGGTTCAGCTACCTATGACCCAAGAAAATCCTCAGTAGCATCAACTGTAAGATGTTCAGGAGAAGCATTCTTCCACCAGGAGGAAGTACAAGGGATCTTTAAACAAGGGCACCCAGAAGCCAGATGACCTGTAGCGAAGCACCTACGACACCAGAAGGGAATACCTTCATAGTCCAAAATTTGCCTCCAAGAACTATCAGCAACCTACAACACAATCTCCACAGGGAGAGGCTTAGAGAGATCCAGATCCACAAGAACATGAGCGTAAGTGGTATGAGAGAACAAGGTAGTCACTTGATCCACCATAATAAAAGAACCCAAAGAATTACCAATACCCTCATAACAAGAATTGCACCAAAGATGCAGCAGAAGATTCAGGAGGCGAATCCAAACAAGAATTCTATTGAAAGACTCAGTCAACGGGTTAAAGGAGGGAAACCAAGGCTTGAGAAGGAGGGCATGTTGGCCCCAAAACCAAGCATGAGTATCAAGAACAACATTCCAATCAGAAACTGAATCAAAAATAACTACAAAGAAACCCTTTGCACAAGGGTAAATTTCTATTTTCCCTTCTGTGATAGGGCGCTAATGCTCTGAAATCTAGAGGTTGAAATCACCCAGCTAAGGCCACCAACAGTCAAATCTACAAATCAAACCCTGCTTAGAGAAATAGTCCACATTTTTTAAAACCTCATCCCCTAGGACCACTACAGGGGGAGGCAAGTCTGACTGAGAAATAAATATCCTAGCAACCAGAGCAATAGTAGCATTAGTAGACTCCTCACACCTTCGAGGAGAACCACTACTAACAATCTTTGCATAAGAGGTAGCAACAATAATAGCAGCCCCAGACACGGACAATGCTCAATGGCACCAGCTTCAAGAAAACCCTACAAGCCCCTCACCAGAGCAGCAACACCCATAGGTGTTTCACCAGCACCTGAGCTAGCATACACGAATGGTGTACCAACATCCATGGACACCCCAATAGCAGATGGAACCCCTACTTTTAACCCAGCAGCATACGAATCCTGTAAAGCAGCAACCGTAGACACAGATGGCGATCCAACGACAATAGCTCTAGGTAAACCTTGCAAGCCCCCACTGTAGCAGCGACACCCACAGGTGTTTCACCACCAGCTGAGCCCACTGTCATGAATGATGCACCAACAATTGCAGTCACACCAGCTGCAGAAGAAAACCTTGCAATTAACCTAGCAGTAGACAAATCCTGTAAACTAGGAGCATGGGCAGGAAGAGGAGCAGGAGATGCCATTTCAAAAATTGTATTCATTAAAAAAAATAAGGACTTGAACTTGTTACATACTAAGAAATTTGTGGATTGTTCAAGATCTTGTTGAAGAGTTTGATCATAAATTGATAAGATAGTGATAGAAGCCTATGTGGTAACCATGTATTGAGGGTCAAATTGTGCTATATGACTATTACAAACAACCACATAGACTGTCACATCATAAACATAGAAGAATATTATGAAACTCTAGATCACTATTAAGGATAGATATTCAAAATATGCAATAGGCTCTCACTTCCCAATTCACATGAAAGATTACTACATCAAATGCAAAGGTATAGGCACTTTGGAAGAAGACAATCATAGTTTGTAAGTTGAACAAACACACACTATCAATAACAGTCATGTTGAGTTCTCCTCATTTCATATTGTTTGTTATGTATCATGAAAAGATAACCCTAAGAATAAATCCCTCATAGATTGTATCAAATCCTAAGAACATTACCAATTATATGCAAAATAAATAGTGACCTAAGAACACCTAGAAACAAACTACTTGCTAGTCTATCATGCCTAGGTTTATGGATAGTTATTTTTCTACTAATTTTGGATTATTATGAGGATATCAATGCATGGTCACCTATATTGTATGGTACTCCTTAGGATTACAAGGTAAGAGATGACAATGATGAAAATGACTGATTATATACAGATTAGAATTGTCAAGCACCTTAAATGGACCATCAACACAACTAGGACTATCATGACAGTCAATAGGAAAATCAAACCCTATGAAGATAATTTCATATCTTGTCAAGGTGTAAAGGATGGGTTTTCTAGGAATCATAAATGTATAGGACAGTCATTGTAACCTTAGGAATATCACATGATTGTTCAAATAGTAGTTCAAAATAAGAATGATCAAACCCTAGGACTTTCATAAGTAAATTGGTGCATTACAAGGGCAATCACAAGATCATTGAAGGATAAATGGTGAGATAGGTTATTAAAGAAGAATATAATGATGAGAAGATAAGAAGGAAGAAGATCTAATGAATATCTAAGGAAGAAGTTCTCAAGACAACAAATAGAAGATCTAAGGAAGAATTTCTCATGATAATGTAAATAGAATGTTTCTATCAAGCAAACATGTTTATTAAAAATAGATCTGCTCTAAAATCAACTCTTGAAGATATAAATTGGTTCATATGTCATGTGGTTAGTATGGTCATTTGACCTTTAAGGACTTGAACTTGTTACATACTAAGAAATTTGTTGATTGTTCAAGATCTTGTTGAAGAGTTTGATCATAAATTGATAAGATAGTGATAGAAGCCTATGTGGTAACCATGCATTGAGAGTCAAATTGCGCTTTGACTATTACAAACAACCACATAGACTATCACATCATAAACATAGAAGACTATCATGAAACTCTAGAGATCACTATTAAGGTCAGATATTCAAAATATGCAATAGGCTCTCACTACCCTATTCACATGAAAGATTACTACATCAAATGCAAAGGTATTGGCACTTTGGGAGACAACAATCATAGTTTGTAAGTTGAACAAATGCATACTATCAATAATAGTCATGTTGAGTTCTCCTCCTTTCATATTGTTTTTTATGTATCATGAAAAGATAACCCTAAGAATAAATCCCTCATAGATTGTATCAAATCCTAAGAACATTACCAATTACATGCAAAATAATTAGTGAGTTCCTAAAAAACCTAGAAACAAGCTACTTTCTAGTCTATCATGCCTAGGTTTATGGATAGTTGTTTTTCTACTAATTTTGGATGATTATGAGGATATCAATGCATGGTCACCTATATTGTATGGTACTCCTTAGGATTACAAGGTAAGAGATGACAATGATGAAAAGGACTAATTATATATAGATTAGAATTGTCAAGCACCTTAAATGGACTATCAACATAACTAGGACTATCATGACAGTCAATAGGAACATCAAACGCTATGAAGATAATTTCATATCTTGTCAAGGTGTAAAGGAAGGGTTTTCTAGGAATCTTAAATGTATAGGATAGTCGTTGTAACCTTAGGAATATCACATGACATTGTTCGAACAGTAGTCCAAAATAAGAATGATCAAACCCTAGGACTTTCATAAGTAAATTGGTGCATTACAAGGGCAATCACAAGATCATTGAAGGATAAATGATGAGATAGGTTATTAAAGAAGAATATAATGATGAGAAGATGAGAAGGAAGAAGATTTAATGAATATCTAAGGAAGAAGTTCTCATGACATCAAATAGAAGATCTAAGGAAGAAGTTCTCATGACAATGTAAATAGAATGTTTCTATCAAGCAAATGTGTTTATTAAAAATAGATCTGCTCTAAAAGCAACTCTTGAGGATAAAAATTGGTTGTCATGTGGTTAGTATGGTCAATTGACCTTTAATGACTTGAACTTGTTACATACTAAGAAATTTGTGGATTGTTCAAGATCTTGTTGAAGAGTTTGATCATAAATTGATAAGATAGTGATAGAAGCCTATGTGGTAACCATGCATTGAGAGTCAAATTGTGCTATGACTATTACAAACAACCACATAGACTATCGCATCATAAACATAGAAGACTATCATGAAACTCTAGATCACTATTGAGGTCAGATATTCAAATATGCAATAGGCTCTCACTACACTATTCACATGAATGATTACAACATCAAATGCAAAGGTATTGGCACTTTGGGAGACGGCAATCATAGTTTGTAAGTTCAACAAATGCACACTATCAATAACAGTCATGTTGAGTTCTCCTCATTTCATATTGTTTGTTATGTATCATGAAAAGATAACCCTAAGAATAAATCCCTCATAGATTGTATCAAATTCTAAGAACATTACCAATTATACGCAAAATAACTAGTGAGTCCCTAAGAAACCTAGAAACAAACTACTTTCTAGTCTATCATGCCTAGGTTTATGGATAGTTATTTTTCTAATAATTTTGGATGATTATGAGGATATCAATGCATGGTCACCTATATTATATGGTACTCCTTAGGATTACAAGGTAAGAGATGACAGTGATGAAAAGGACTGATTATATACAGCTTAGAATTGTCAAGCACCTTAAATGGACTATCAACATAATTGGGACTATCATGACAGTCAATAGGAACATCAAACCCTATGAAGATAATTTCATATCTTGTCAAGGTGTAAAGGAGGGGTTTTATAGGAATCTTAAATGTATAGGACATTCATTGTAACCTTAGGAATATCACATAAGATTGTTCAAATAGTAGTCCAAAATAAGAATGATCAAACTCTAGGACTTTCATAAGTAAATTGGTGCATCACAAGGGCAGTCACAAGATCATTGGAGGATAAATGATGAGATAGGTTATTAAAGAAGAATATAATGATGAGAAGATGAGAAGGAAGAAGATCTGATGAATATCTAAGGAAGAAGTTCTCATGACAATGTAAATAGAATGTTTCTATCAAGCAAATGTGTTTATTAAAAATAGATCTGCTCTAAAAGAAACTCTTGAGGATAAAAATTGGTTATGTGGTTAGTATGGTCAATTGACCTTTAAGGACTTGAACTTGTTACATAATAAGAAATTTGTGGATTGTTCAAGATCTTGTTGAAGAGTTTGATCATAAATTGATAAGATAGTGATAGAAGCCTATGTGGTAACCATGCATTGAGAGTCAAATTGTGCTATGACTATTATAAAAAGCCACATAGACTATCACATCATAAACATAGAAGACTTTCATGCAACTCTAGATCACTATTAAGGTCAGATATTCAAAATATACAATAGGCTCTCACTACCCTATTCACATGAATGATTACTACATCAAATGCAAAGGTATTGGCACTTTGGGAGAAGACAATCATAGTTTGTAAGTTGAACAAATGCACACTATCAATAATAGTCATGTTGAGTTCTCCTCATTTCATATTGTTTGTTATGTATCATGAAAAGATAACCCTAAGAATAAATCCCTCATAGATTGTATCAAATCCTAAGAACATTACCAACTATATGCAAAATAAATAGTGACCTAAGAACACCTAGAAACAAACTACTTGCTAGTCTATCATGCCTAGGTTTATGGATAGTTATTTCTCTACTAATTTTGGATGATTATGAGGATATCAATGCTGGTCACCTATATTGTATGGTACTCCTTAGGATTACAAGGTAAGAGATGACAATGATGAAAAGGACTGATTATATACAGATTAGAATTGTCAAGCACCTTAAATGGACTATCAACACAACTAGGACTATCATGACAATCAATAGGAACATCAAACCCTATGAAGATAATTTCATATCTTGTCAAGGTGTAAAGGAGGGGTTTTCTAGGAATCATATGTAAATGTATAGGACAGTCATTGTAACCTTAAGAATATCACATGACATTGTTCAAATAGTAGTCCAAAATAAGAATGATCAAACCCTAGGACTTTCATAAGTAAATTGGTGCATTACAAGGGCAGTCACAAGATCATTGAAGGATAAATGGTGAGATAGGTTATTAAAGACTTGCTCTAAAAGCAACTCTTGAGGATACAAATTGGTTGTCATGTGGTCAGTATGGTCAATTGACCTTTAAGGACTTGAACTTGTTACATACTAAGATTTGTGGATTTTTCAAGATCTTGTTGAAGAGTTTGATCATAAATTGATAAGATAGTGATACGAGCCTATGTGGGAACCATGCAATTGCAAGACGCTTGGTGAAGAGCACGCTATTGCATCATGAGCTAAGTGAGTTGCTAGAGCATGTATGGTAGTGCAAGGGCACATGTGGCAGTGTTGGAGTGCATGTATATGTTCTAGAGAATGTTTTGAGGTATCACAAGTGATAAGAAGCAATTGAGAGTTTGTCTTTGTTATCGAGTCATAGTTTGATTTTGGTTACTGTGTAGTAAGACATACACGCACATAATGTGAGGCCTACTTTTTCATTCCCTTACATTTGACTATTTATTTTACTATTGGTGATACATTTAGACTTGTGGGACTGTTGATCCCGAATTTCTGGACTATTAGACTTTATGCTGTATGTGGATTTGTTATGCTTAGTATGATTACGATGTGTTTAGACCTAGATTTTGATTTACTGATGATGTTAGACATATGGTTTATATTATGATGTTATTGGGAAACTATTCTTGTGATGTTAGTTAGAAATTTATTTTGTGATTCAATCTTGGTAATGGATGTTTGAAATGCAGAATTTAGAATCTAATTGTAATGTGACTTCCTTGATGCTTATATGGACATGTGCTGTTGTATGCGAGTGTATGTTTCAATTTGCTTCAGCTATTATATACATGTAGAATTAACTTTTTATTTGAGTGTGCAAGTATTTCTAACAAAGCCACAGAAATTCAGAGATCATCCCACACACGGTATTATTTTCCCCTGTGAAGCTGATCTAGTTCCAAGAGGAACCAAGATCAACTATGTGCATGATGAGTTTTTGTAATGTTGTTGCATGTTGTTAGTCGGGCTAAGTCTACCCTTCTTTTATTTTGAATTCTAATTGGTGTTGTAAGAATAGTGTCTTTTGAATTTTATTTTTTAAGTTATAAATTTTTGAGACCCCTTTTCATATGCTTTAACTCAACCCTTAGTGCTCAAAATGGGCTAAACTTGACCCTAGGTTGTACCCCTTGGGTCTAGGGACCTTTTTGGCTTGTGTAACCCTATGTAAACCTCCATTTGGTCACTTTAACTTCACCCTGAAGTAAAGTGACGAAAATGGAGCTATGGGAGGGAGAGGATGAGTGGGTCAAACACTCAACATCTTCCTTTCCTCTTCCCTAGGTTGGGGAAGTCTCCAAGGCCCCTTAATTATGGAGGACTTTACTCCAAGTCTCTTCCACAATTGGTGAGGGTACCTTGGGGTTGTGTGGTCCCTCTTGGGAGGAAAGGATTGGGGGCACATGTGGCACCCATTTCCTCTTAAGCTCCACTTTTCTCTCCCACATGTTCTAGAGAGGACAACTGGAAGGGAGAGAGACTTGGTGGATGGGTGAATGACATGTGTCACCACCCATTCCAAGGGTCTTGCTTGTAGTTAGGAGGAGGAGTGAGGAGGTGACATGTGTCACCTCCCCATTCCTCAAGGCTCATGGGAAGAGCTTATTATAATCCCACTTAGAGAAGGGTAAGGGGTTGTTGAATTTTTGGAAAATTTTATTGATTTTAATTTACTTTGGGAAAAAGTTGGAGAGAATTTTGTGGCTTATTTTGGAGAATGAGTTGGAGGAGCTCTACTCAACCATCTACCAAATTGGGCTTTTTAAGGTAGGGTTCAAGGCTAAGGCCTTCCCTTATGCATTTTTATTTGCTTGTGTGATGCTATGTGTGAGTTCTATTTTTGTGTTTTTACTTGTTGTTGTGGGAAAAAATTGTATGGGTGTTGTGAGAGCCTCTCTCACTTGGGAGAAGATGCTCAACAAGTGTGGGGTGGGGGAGAAGTGAACCTCCTCAGGGTCATTTCCTTGATTTTGTGGTGTTGTAGCCTTGAGGGCAATATGTGAGTAAGTGTAATATGTGAAATAGCTTGAGAGCCAAATGGAAGTTTTGTGAAAATTATGTTTAAAGGTGTTGGCTTGAGGCCTTGAGAGGTATTTTGTATTGGAATATTTTAGGAGTGGCACTCTTGAGTTGAGTGTTGTCCACTCCCCTACCCCATTGAACTCATCCTGAGTGAGTTCTTGTGTTGTGTTAACCATGGGAGTAAATTTGTGTTTGGTTGTCGAATGCCTTGTTGTGATGTGGTGTGAGTTTCCAAGTGTGTGGATGACCTCCATACCTCGGGGGTGACCCACTAGCGGGTCTATGGTAGGGAGGAGAGCAAGTTGTTGTGGCTTCTTTCCCCTTCTTGTGATATTGCAAGTTCATTAGAGCTAAGTTTGTGAAGTTGAAGAAAATATCTTTGTTCTTGGAGTTACCTTATTTCTTTTTAGCTCTTGAGAGAGAGCATGGCCAAGTTAGGAATTTGTATCTTTCGTTAGTTTTCAAAGAGGAGAACATTGTTCTCTCTCTCTCTCTCTCTTGTTGTAAAAGTATATTCTACTTGTGTGTATGGTTTATTTACATTTGCAATGGAAAAATTTGGTCTTAATGCTATTTCATTTGTATGTTTATCTTTGAAATATCAAATAGGGAAGTCGTTGTTTCATTGTTGAGAGACAACATAAAATTTGTATATTGTTCTTTTGAAAAAGAAAATTAGTTGATGTTATGTATTAAAAGTATTTACTTAATTGCATTTGTTTCTTTTCTTTAAAAATAAAATATTAATAATACAATGAATATATTTTGTTAAGAGAAATGAGTTCCTTGCCTTATTTAAAATAAAAACTAATTTCATTATTCTGTCAAACAAAATAGAGACTACATTATAAATACAATAGTATATATATATAGTTATTTTTTTATATTAAATAAACTATGATTTTAATTGAATAGAGTTTGCTGTGTGTATATATACACTTATATATATATTATAAAAGAAAGAAAAAAACCATTTAAAATGATCACTGTGAAAATGAGGAGCGACTGTGTTTTTTTAAATAGATCGCAGTTTTGTTTTTTTTTTAAAATGATACATGTGGTGGGGGGTCGAACCCCCCACCATCGCCATATATATGAGCGGGAATGTGGGGAGGGGGCGGAGCCCCCACCCACATCCCACTATGTGTGGGATGTGGGTGGAGGCTCTGCCCCCTCTCCACATCCTCACACCCCCAACACCCCGCGGACTCCCTCGTAACCGCCGCCGACCCTGCACTCCCTCTGTGGCCTCTGTCTTCGCAGCCTCCACTGCTCCCCTCACCCCTCCGCCGGTCCGTCCTCTCGAAGGCCGTTCCTCCACCGCTCACAACACCTCCAACTCCGCCGCCGGACCTCCACCGGTGCCACCACTACTGCAGACCTCCGCCACAGTGCCATCCCTCCTCCATGCCTGCAACAATAAGCTTGGGGTTTTTAGTTTTTTTAAATATATATATATATATATATATATATATATTTTAAAAGAAAATCCAGTATATAAACATTCACATTTGAATATATATATGCCATCATATGCATTTCATATATGGCCTCCATTAAACCTGCAAGTACATCCAAGTAGCCCTTGGCCACCAGTCTGGCCTTATAATTCTCTAATGAACCGTCTACTCCAAACTTCTTCTTGTAGACCCACTTAAATCCAATGGCCTTGCTTCCTTTTGGAAAATGAACAAGATCCTAAGTGTCACAAGGGTCTAAGAATATCATCTCCTCCAACATGGCTTGTTTCCAAGACTCACTATCATCTACATGGATAGCTTCCCTATAGGATCTAGGTTCATCATCAATACTTAAGAAAGCAAATATACAACAGAAATCTGGTGGGCTATACCCTTCTTCTTCTTCTTCTTCTTCGTCAAATCCATCTCTTTTTTCTTCCTTAGGCACATCTTCCTACTTAATCACAAAGTGCACTCTCCTTTCATTTTCTTTGTCTTTTGGATATTCAAGATCAAAAATAGCTCTAAGTTCCCTGAAAATCACATCTCTTGAATATATAACTTTCTTAGTTAGTGGATTCCAAACTTATAACCTTTAGCATTCTCACCATATCCAATGAAAATACATCTTTCTACTTTTGAATCTAGCTTAGATCTATTTTCTTTAGGCACATGAACATAAGCCTCGTAGCTAAAAACCCTTAAAATGTGAAACAAAATGTTTCTTACTTATCCACACTTCATAAGGTGTCAAATCAAGAGGCTTACAAGGAGATCTATTTAACAAGTAACAAGTAGTACTCATAACTTCTGCCCAAAATCATCTATCCAACTGTGAACCACTTAACATTCTTCCAGCTCTTTCCATAATTGTTTGGTTCATCCTTTCTGCCACCCCATTCTGTTGAGGAGTGTATGGAGTGGCCTTCTCTCTAACGATACCTACATGCTTAAAAAACTCATCAAATTCCTTAGAATAGTATTCCCCTCTATTATCATATCTCAAAACCTTTATCTTACAATATGATTGCTTTTCAATTAAGACTTTAAAATCCTTAAACTTAGTGAAAACTTCAGATTTATGTCTCATAAAATAAATCTAGGTGAATCTTGAAACATCATCAATGAAGGACACAAAATATCAAGATTTTAAAATAGATTCAATATCCATAGGACCAAATACATCCAAATGACATAATTTTAATTTACTCATAGCTTTATTATCACCTAAAGGAAAAGATGATTTGTTTTGTTTACCAAATACACAATGTTCACATAAATCAAAATTCTCATCAGAATAAGAAAAATAGTCTTACAACTTCTTATTTAAAATGGTTTGTAAACTAGTCTCACTTATGTGGCCTAATCTTTGATGCCACAACCAACATGTATTTTCAGTTTTCTCAGTTACATTGGTAGAGTTAAAATAGTGGTAGCATCTAGCTTAAACAAAGTTCCCATTTCAATAATTAAATAAATATTTGATTTATTTAATTAGTGTTGGATTTAAGATTTAATTAATTAAATAATATAAATTATTTAATTAACATTAGAAGAAAGAAGGGATTAATTAAATAATTGTAAATTATTTAATTAATGTTAGGAAGTGGAGAAAATTAACTTAATTAATGTGGCAGAATAAGGTATAGTGAGTGTTGGTGAAATTGAAGTCAATTTTAGGTGTCTACAACATGTATTCCTAAGACATTCAACTTAGAGAAATTCAATTTATAGCTAATCTAGGAATATGTAAAATGCCAAGGAGAATTTTTTACCTCCCATCACTGAAACACAATTGTACCTTTCCTCATCCAACAATGGGATATGATCTGTTGTCCCCAAGGTATACTTCTCCTCCATCATATTCTTCATATGTGGAAAACCACTTCTTATGAGGAGTCATATGATAGGAGCTTCCTAAATCAATCAACCAATGTCCATTAGATATAATATTACATGAAGAAAGCAAAGATTTATCACTTGAATTAGAAGACTTCTTTGTGGTGGAATCCCATTGCTTCTTTTTGTTTTTGCATTCCTTCTTCACGTGTCCCCTTTTACCATAGTTCCAACACTTCACTTTGTTCTTATTACCTAAAGTCTTGTATTTTCCCTTGGACTTGTCCTTCGGCCCCTTTTGATCTCCCTTAGATCCTCTTTCCTTGGACCCTGACATGGAGAGCATCCTTTGAACCCTCTGCAATGGCTTTATTCCTCATTTCCTCTGATAACAAAATTGCAACAACATTTTCCATCTTCAGAGTGCATTTGATAGGTTAGCACTAAAGGCAAGAATCATGTTCTCCCATGACTCAAGCAAAGAACATAGAAGCATAATATAATTATCTTCTTCATTTATCTTAACAACAACAAAAGCTAATTGACTCAAAATCAAATTAAATGCATTCAAATACTCTGCTATCGAATCGCCCTCCTTCATTTTAAGAGAAAATAATTTTCTTTTCAAATATAACTTATTTACCAGACTCTTTTCTTGATAGAGCTCACCTAACCATTTCCATAATGAATATGCCAAAGGTTCATCAGCTACATTTAACAAAATAGAGTTTGAAAGACAAAGAAGGATGGTCTCTTGAGCTTTCTTGTCCAACTTTTCCCAAATGTCTTAACTATCTCCTAGTGGGAAACTTTTATTTGTTACCACATGCCACTTATTTCTCTCCTCTAGAAGATAATTCATTATAAGATTCCACAACTCATAACTGGTTCCATTGAACTTCTTAATGTCCAAATGAGATGAGGATGTAGCCATGGCTGAACTACACATAGATCTGTAAAACAATTGAACCAGAACTCTCACAACAACTCTTAAAACCTTCACCCTTCCACCTGAGAAGCAAAGTTGGCCAGGCTTTAATACCAAATGTTAGAAATGAAGGTAACTACTATATATGAAAATTTGAATTCAACTATAAATATGATCTTAACCAGTGTATAAACAAATAGAGATTACAAGAAAATAAATCAGTGATGTAGAAACATATGGAACAGAAGAACAAACACATAACATAGTGTTTACATGGAGAAACCCTTTCGGGGAAAAAATCCACTGAGAAGAAATGCCCAACCTTGTATTATCTTAAAAAATAGAGATTGCATAATGTAGACACCTAAAATTGGCTCAGGTTGAATTAAGTAAATATTCTAATATTTATCTTAATTCTTATTTTCTTCTGTCAATTAAATAAATATTATAAGTTTATTTGATTGGTTCATTATACTACAATTAAATAAAATCATTTTATTTAATTAAAATCCCTAAATTCTTCTAATTCTCAAATCCTAAACCCACCTCACAAAATCCACCTCATCAATCCACCTCATCCCTTCCACCTCACCATGTTGCACATATAATTAAATATTCTTAATATTTAATTAGCTAATATCCTCCAAAATCTAAAAATAAATATTTAATTCAATTGTTCCCCACTATTCTCCAAAATTGAATTCTTAATTCAATTGTCCCCCACTATTCTCCACTCATTGAATTCTTAATTCAATTGTCCCCCACTATTCTCCACTCATTGAATTCTTAATTCAATTGTTCCCCACTATCCTCCACCAATTAATTCAATTGTTCCCCACTATTCTCCACTCATTGAATTCTTAATTCAATTGTTCCCCACTATCCTCCACCAATTGAATTTTCAATTCAATTATTCTCCACTATCCTCCACTAATTGAATTCTTAATTCAGTTGGCCCCCACTATCCTCCACTCTTCCCAAAATAAATTTTTAATTCATCCACTATCTTCCACTCTTTCCAAAAAATAAATTTTTAATTCACCCATTATGAATTAAAGATTCACAAAAAATGAGAGCCATTGATCTCATCTTTTGATCCTCACCCTCCATTGCCTTTTTAGAAAATCTATAAATAAAACCATCTTCTAAGCCATTAGGGAGGGACTTCATCTTGCACAATCACTATACCCAAATTTCTCTCATTCTCTTCTTCATTCCATTTTCAATTGTCCTCCATTATCATGTGTTTGAAATTCACATTCAACACAAACAGGTATTAAAGCCATTCTTCCTTTGTCATCTTCAACAAGTAAGCAAGCAAGGAAAGCTTTTGAGGGCTTCACAATCAGGATCAAAGGAAGATAGGAAAACAATGGAAAAGGATAGGTAAAGGAGTTTGTAAGTATATTTACTTGTGTTGGTTTTAAATATTTTTTGCTTTCAACTTCCATTGATGTTTGGGTTTTTGTTTTCATTAATTTGACTAACCTATTTTCCCATTAACATTTTGGCGCCCACCGTGATCTAACCCCCATCTCGTTTGTGACTGTTTGGCTTTGAAAGTTCTTGTTGCAGATTCAGGTGTGTTTCAGAGAGTATTCAGGAATCGACTTCCACAAACGGCCTCCTACACACAAACCGAGCTCACCATTGAGTCTGAAAGGCCTTGGAGGTAAGAAATCACATATCCTTCTCTAGTTTTGTTACATGAAAATTTTTGAAATTTTTTTTACTTTTCCACGTATTTTTACAAAAAAATAAATAAATTTAAAAAAAAACAAATTGAAAAAAAAAAGGGTTGTATTTATTTATTTTTTATTTAGTTTTACATTTTTATTGTATTAAATTTTTTTTTTTTTTAAAAATCACATTGAGATCTATTTGTTTTCTTTGTTTAACATTTTCATTTTATTGAAAAAATAAAAAAATAACCAAAAAAAATAAATTATAAAAAAAAACAAAAAAACAAAACAAAATAAACAAACCCACCCCCGATCACCCCTTACCCCCCATGCCACCTGAGCGCCACCTGCGTGCCCACCCCCCAATGCCTACCCCCACCCCCCATTCCCCTCTCCCGTCCCTCCTGCGTCCACACTACCTAGTCCCTCGCAGCACAACCTCCCGTCTCCTGCGCCTCCCCCAACCCCTGTGCCCAGCTCCCAGCTCCGCTGATCCCCCTCCACCCTGTCTCTGCCGACACCCGCCCACTACTCCTGCTGCTCCACCGCTCCCCTCTGCTGACAAACCCTTCTCCTCCACCCACTGACCCCCATGCCATCACCCCTCCGCGCTGCCCGACTCCCCTCCACCTCCCCTACGCTCCTCCGCTCGGCCATTGCCGCTCCCTTCTCCTGCCTTCCCTGCCACTGTAGCCCTTCCCCCATCCCACATGTTGTCACTCCCACGCACCACCTCGTAGACCCCTACGAATCCTCTGCTCGACCGCCACCATCGCCTCTTCCGCCCAGCCACCACCTTCGCTGTCCCTCCGCCCACCAACCACCACCTCCCCAACTCTGCCCTCCACCTGCACACACTCACAAATAATTTTATAAAATAAAGCAAACACACAAAAAAATTAACCAACTTTTAAAAAATTAAAAAAAACAAACAAACAAAGGAGGGAGTTATTTCTTTCTTTTCCACTTAGCAAAATAGGCTTTTTTTCTCTTGGATATAACTTTTTGTAGGAGTATTAGATTTTCACAAATTTATAGTCATTGGAAAGCTGATTCGATGAATTTCGCAACGGTATAGGTATTTCCAGCTCACTGGGTCAATATCAACAGGTATAATCAGTCAAAGTTGACTTTACCTTGACAACTTCAACCGGCCATAACTTGGACATCTTTCATCGAATTTTCCTGCAATTTTCTTTGAAACGTCATAGAATTTTGTGTAGATTCTGATTTTCATATCTATTTTTGCTCTCAACAATCATATTTTCATGAAAATTTTTAGATTATATGTTTTGCACCTAATCCTTTGACTTACAAAATTCTTGATTCAACTTTTGTTTTGGTGGACTACAGGTGGATATCAGGAGACTGCTAATCCAGTTTGGTGCAAAAACGTCCACTGAAAACCATCATTTTCCTAAATGTTGAACAAGATCGATTTAGGCATTATTATACACCTGACATAAGATGCCCATCTAGTTCTAATTAGGAAGGAATAACCCATTGTTCATACAATTTGCATCTAACTCTAATTAGGAAAGCACAAATGCATACATGCCAATATCACGTAGTCCATAACTAGGAAGAAAGTAATTGAACCATTGCTATATCTACATCTTGCTATCTTCTTTAGTTAGATCATTACTATCTTACAAACAGGAATGAACATTGCTATCTATTTAAACACTTCAAAGTTAACAACTTGGGCTCTCGTGGATTAAAATTGAACTCATCATTGCTATCTGGGTTAAAACTGAACCACTACTATCTCGATCGACCAACACTTCAAAGTTAACAACTCGTGCTATTGTGGATAAAATTGAACTCATCATTGCTATCTTGGTTAAAATTGGACCACTATTATCTTGCTACTCACTTCAAAGTTCTGTGCTTGCCCAAGTAGATAGCTCATCTAGTTTTTTTCATTTTAACTAGAGGGAAAGAACCACTGTATACTGTGTTTTTGGGAATGATACCAGGACTATGCTCTCCCCTATCTTGGGTGACCAAAATGCCAGAAGTATCATTTTTCACATGTGTTTTTCCTTTAGAGGGGCCTACTCTTGGATATCGCTTATCTAAGTAGGAACGACCCTAAGTGGTAACAGGTTAGATGCCAAGCCCTTCCAAGCCACTATAAATAAATTGTGTTTGGAGTGAAAGCTTCAAACAATGAGTGAAGTTGTGTTACACCGACAACCAACCTCCCCCAAAATCCTCCAAGGCGCAACCCTTGCAGGCTGGGAAGACTCCATAATGGAGAGTAGTGCTGCCACATGTGTAACCACTCGAATGGTTGCCCGCATTAAAAACCCCTTGTTCTAATGGCCAAAAACCCTTGTAATCCATTTCTAGCCTAGGATCTTTGTGCTTGCTTTCGTTCCTGTTAGTCCAAAAGAGAGTTAGAAAAACCACACAAACAATGAAAAAACTATAAAATATTCTTTGTGCTTGCTGTGTTTTCTTGCTGTTAATTCGCAAAATCAGATCAAGAAGACCTTTTTTTTTTTAGCCAAAAATACCAAAAACAATGGAAAAATTCTAAAAATTTGCAAAAAAAAACAAAACACCAGAGTTTTGCATTCAGAGATCAGATTCAACCTTGTAGTCAGTCCTCGTCCGTTTCACCCAAATACCTCTCTTTCGTTAGTCATCCCATTCACCTTCTGTCAAAACCTCTCTTGTCCCAAAGTTAGTTTATTCTATAACAGTTCTACATAGGTCCCTTTTTCATACCCTTTGTGAATTCACGTAAGCCTAGTAGGTCACAAAACCTTGCTAGTAGTCTCGTTGCACGACTAGTCCCTACACAATAAGACAGGTATCGAGTGCCCTTACTGGTGGCTACCATCTTGTGTCAACCGTCTTGCTTGAAGTCATTGAGCGAAAAAAATCCTTTGTCCAAGTCCCTTCCTAGATATCCTATTCACCACAGTCTCAGTCGGCACCTTGCCAAAATTTCTAGTCCCAGTCCACTTCATCTCGTGTCACCTTGCATGGTTCTTACTAGATCTCAGTATAAAAAGCAACTTGAAATGACCGGCTCATCCAACCACATCGTCACCCCTCATGATAGTGACGAAGAATTTTCTCACGAAGATTACCAAGAACACATCCAAAGTAGGAAATTCCAACGCACGTTAGAAAAGGTGCTCCATGAGGACCCTCATAAGTATTTCTATTACCTTGCTAATCTTGGAATTAAACTCCTCGTAGATTTTGATGTACACACAATCCAAGAAAATGTAGAAAATGCTCCTGAAAAAGGAAAGAAAACCCTATACTCAAACACAGAGGATAGAGAAAAGAAAACCATGGAAGACATGAGGAAATAGCTTGAGTGCCTCAAACAAGAAATGTCAGATCTCAAGACGGGTACGAATACAAAAACTTACTCCTTGGAGGATATCGCACGATACCCCTTTGACAAAAGTCTAAACATGGCACCCTTTCCCTTCCCATTCGAAGTTCCTAAATTAGATAAGTACAAAGGGAAAGGGGACCCTAGAGATCATATTAGGGAATTCAAGGCAGCATTCATGGAAGTAGCTCACGATGAGACCTACTTAATGAGACTTTTCCCTAGATCTTTGGGTAGTCAAGCTATGGAGTGGTTTTCACGCCTCCCACCGGGCATCAAATCTTTTGATGAACTTGTCAACAAATTTGTCATGCATTTCTCTTACAATATCGAGCACAAGCTATCTATGCTAGATTTATGCAACACCAAACAAAAGAGTGGTGAATCATTTGCCACTTTCCTACAACGATGGAGACAACTAGCAAGTAAGTGCTCCTATGATATGCCTAAGAAACAGCTAATGGAGATGTTTGTCCATAACCTCAATAATGATCTTAGCTATCAAATACTAATACAATGCCCTACATCATTCTCCAAAGTCATTGAAATGGGATCGTTCATTGAAAAAGCTATGATCAACAAGGGGCAAATCAAGTTATAAAAGGACACACCTACCTCCAATTACTCAATAGATAAATCAAAGTTTTGGACCAAAAATAAGAATGTGGTCAATGATGGGGTAGTAGATGCCAAGGCAGTAGCTCCCAAGCAACAACCCATATTCACTCTTAAAGGAGAAACAAACAATCGTACGCTCAATAAACTACCCTATCGGGAGCCCAGACCTTGGTTTAGTTCAAATCCAAGGAGAAAATTCACATTGTTGGGTGAGTCACAAGAGTCCGCACTAAGGAAGTTGTTGGCTAACAATGAAATCTCTCTACTGCCAACAAGTGATTACGAGCCTATAGTCAAACCTCCCTACTGGAAGGAAACAGACTATTGTGAATATCATTGAGGCAGGGGGCATACAACCAACAACTGCATCCGCCTCAAAAATGTCATACAAGATGTGCTAGATCGGAACCAGGGAGGAACCCAACATCATACCTCCAATGAAACTCATGTTGCCTACAGGGATCCACTTCTGAATCACAACAGACCATACAACAACAATAACAACAATGGCAACAACCACAATGACAACCACTACAATGGCAATAACAATAACAACAACAATCGCAACAGGCCAAATCAGAACAACAGGACTAGTAATGCTAACTATGCAAGTGTGCCATTTGATTATACCATAAACTGCATTTCTAAGAAAGTCCCCCAAGTCAATGTCATCTCACCCAACCAACAATCAAGACCTAACAGAACTGGTTGTAGTATAATTACCCACAGTGGTAAAGTCACGCTCAATACTGCCCCTCCCAGGTTGTCCCCTTCTCCATCCAACTTCCGTCAGTACAATGTCATTGACCAATTACAAAAAACCCCGGCTCACATTTCTATCTTGGAGTTACTGTGTCTATCTCCTTCTCATAAGGAGATCCTT
Organism: Cunninghamia lanceolata; assembly: GCA_027924645.1. Classification (NCBI taxonomy): domain Eukaryota; kingdom Viridiplantae; phylum Streptophyta; class Pinopsida; order Cupressales; family Cupressaceae; genus Cunninghamia; species Cunninghamia lanceolata. The sequence goes on along the minus strand of BSBN01001614.1, from coordinate 6,772,501 downwards.
GAGAAAGCCTTAATGGAAACTATTGTCCCCACTAACTTGGCCCAAGAGAAATTCTAGACCATGGTAGGTAATCTGACTTCCTCCAACACCATATCATTTACTGAGCAAGATGACCTCTTTGTATCACAACCCCATAACACCCCTCTCCATATCATCTCCTTCATCCACAAACACCGCATCAAGAGGGTTCTCATTGATGGAGGTGCCGGTCTAAATATTTGCACATTAAAGCTGGTCCTTGCATTGGGGTTCTCTGAATAGGTAGTTGATCCAAGGAGAAAAATCACCAACAAAGCATATGACGAGGAAGAAAGAACCACAAAGGGAACAGTGGTCCTACCCATTCAAGTGGGACCAGTGATAAAAGATGTTGTCTGTCAAGTCCTTGATCGGGAGCTCGCTTATAATATCTTACTAGGGAGACCATGGATTCACGCAATGAAGGCTGTCCCCTCAACCTATCATTAATGCATAAAGTTCCTACACAATGGCAAGCAAATCACAATTCAAGGCAACCCCGACCCCTATCAGCATTGCAACTCTTTCCTTGCAAAACCCGAATGCATCATCTCGAATAATAGAGCATATATATCCCCTATCTCGCAGCATGACCATACCACTGAAGCCTCCTCCTCAAGACCCAAAGAGCAGAAAGTTACCATAAAAGAAACTGGAGTGGGGGAGTACTCAATTGAGCACAGTCTCAATCTTGCCAAATTGCCTTTGTCTCCTAGATCTTTTGGCTGACCTAAGCATTTTCCAAAGCCATCTGCTCCTCCTGTAGCTCCTACAACTCCCTTTGTAAAATGGGGGACCTTATCCAATGAAACAGAGGAGAGAGACATCCTACAATGGCTCTATACTGAAGAAGAAAACACACCCCAAGATCTGCCTAGACTCCCAACAGAACTCTATGGGCGAGGTGAGACTATTCTGCACAGAATGGGGTATGAAGGACAAGGCCCCATCGGCCTCAGAAAAGAAGGAATCATTGAACCTATACAACCTTCTTCATCCTCATCGGCTAGAAACACAAGTGGCCCAGGATACAAAGGCAAGGGTAAAGCCAAGGAAAATGCCTGTCTTGTAGAAATGATCCAAACACTCCAAGAAGACAACGATACAGATTCAAAGGAGTATGAGTGGGATGAGCTAATAGAACATTCCTATGACGACAAGGAAGTCGACACCATTCAAACTTTTAGCCCCCACTGTGAGGGACAAACACTTTCGAACAGACCACTAGAGCTTGATTCGCCCATCCCTGAGATCATGGCTTTCGAGGAAAGTTTAAATTCCATTGCAATAAACAACTTGGAAGAAAGTACCATCCTAACACAATCCCCACCAATGCTCCCAACATTTCCATTCATACCATCAATGAATCAGGTCTACCATCTGACTCCTTCCCCCTCGTGCACCTTGAGCTTATTGACTGGGATATGTGAGGAACTCCTCAACTAGATATGTTCCAAAACGACGATGCTTACATTGATTATATGGAACTTAGGGACCACTTACCCATGGGAGATCATAAAGCTAGTTTTTCTATTGAACTAAATACCGTGGCTTACTTCAGGGAGGGTGCCAAGCCTTCCAGTCACAAAAATATCAAGGTCAAAACTAGATCTAACAATGAAAACCACCTTGCGGCAGTATCAAATCCCAAAACAATAAAAAGAAAGGACGCATTCGAAGGTGAAAACGCAATTGTGGCACCTGACGATGGAAAGCTTGACACTCTCCTTAGTGATATGTACCAGGAAAGGTCACAGATTGTTGTAGAACCGACAGAGCCTATGAATATTGGAATAGAAGAACAGCCCAAGGTTATCCACTTTGCTAAATCTCTTACACCACTAGAGAAAACCAGGTTTGTACCATTCTTTAAGAAAAAGAGAGGCAACTTTGCTTGGTCGTATGCAGACATGCTAGGTTTAGACCCAAACTTAATTCTACATCATCTACCATTGGATCCAGAAGTAAAACCAGTAAAGCAGAAGCTGAGAAGGATGCATCGTCACATAGCACTTTTGGTCAAAGAAGAACTCAAGAAATTGCTGGATGTAGGGTTCATCAGGGCTATAGATTACCCGGAATGGATATCCAACATTGTGCCAGTGTCCAAACCAGACGGTCGAGTCAGATTATGTAATGATTTTTGAGACCTAAATAAAGCATGCCGCAAGGATGATTTTCCATTGCCAAACATCGATATCATAGTCGACCTAACTGCAGGACATACTATGCTATCTCTCATGGATGGATTCTCAGGGTATAATCAAATCAAAATAGCACTAGAGGACCAACACAAGACAACTTTTACTTGCCCATGGGGTACCTTTTGCTGGAACATCATGCCATTTGGGTTGAAAAACGCAGGTGCCACATATTAAAGAGCTATGACTACTATATTTCATGACATGATGCATGTAACAATGGAGGACTATGTCGACGAAATCCTAGCAAAGTCTCTCACAAGGGATTCACACCTGGATGTACTATAAAAAGTCTTTCAAAGATTGGACCAATTCCAAGTCAAGTTGAACCCAAAGAAATGTGTGTTTAGGGTAACTTCAGGCAAACTGCTAGGCTTCATCATGTCGGCAAATGGAATAGAGGTGGACCCTGCCAAGGTCAAAGCTATAATGGACATGCCACCGCCCAAGACTCTAACTCAATTGAGATCGCTACAAGGCAAGCTACAGGCAATCCGCAGATTCATATCTCAGTTGGTAGATAAGTGCCAACCATTCAGCCATCTCCTGCACAAGAATATTCCATTTAGGTGGGATGAGCGGTGTGAAGAAGCATTTAACAAGCTAAAAGAATACCTTATGAATCCACCCATTCTTATGCCTCTGATCCAAGGGAAACCATTAATTCTCTACATATCTGCTACACCTACTACTCTAGGGGCACTTCTAGCACAACATGATTATGAGAACAAAGAAAGAGCTGTCTACTACATCATTCGAACCTTGGTGGGCTATGAGTTACAATACTCACAAGTAGAAAGATCATGTCTCATGGTAGTTTTTGCTTCACAAAAACTCTGACATTACATGCTTGCACATCCAGTTAAACTCATTGCCAAAATAGACCCACTGAAGTAACTCCTGAGCAAAGCAATTCTCACAGGTCACCTAGCAAAATGGGTAATGCTTCTCAGTGAATATGACATCGAATATGTAGACAGAAAAGCCATCAAGGGACAAATCATAGCTGATCAACTAGCAGAGGCACCATTGCAAGACACCACGCCAATGCAGTTTGAGTTCCCAGATGAATCCCTATTCGATGTGTCAACATCTTCTTGGAAACTATACTTTGACGGATCTTACACACACCATGGATCAGGGGCAGGCATCCACAATCCTGAAGTCTTACCGGTTGTTATTTCCATGCACAAACAAGATAGTAGAATATGAAGCCTTAGTAATTGGTCTCAAAATGGCAAATGAATGGAAAATCCAAGAACTGCATGTCTACGGTGATTCTCAGCTTATAATCAATCAGGTCAATGATGAGAACCAAACCAAAAATGAAAAGCTCATCCTGTACAAAAGGATGGTCGATGACTTCAAAGAACACTTTGGCACCATCTCCTTCGAGCAAATACCTAGGATTGAGAATAAAGCAGCAGATGTAATGGCCACCATTGCCTCCCTTCTAGAAATACCTGAAAATGAGTCACGGTACGACTTTTTAGTGGAAACTATCTGGCAACCAGCTTATGATCTTCCTGAGAGCCATTCCATATGCCTTCTCATTGGATCTGATTCACCTTGGTACGGTAAGACCTACGCTTACCTCAAGGACAACATTCTCCCACCTGACCTCTCTTCTAACCAGAGATGAACTTTCATACGACAAACCTCTCGCTACACCATCATAGTCGATACCCTATACCGACGTGGTCTCGATGGTACTTTGCTCTGTTGTTTAGAACAAGAAGAATCCATAACTACCTTGCAGGACGTACATGAGGGGATCTGCAGAACACACTCTAGCGGTCCTTCCTTAGCCAAGAAACTCATGTGTTTGGGTTATTACTGGCCAAACATGGAAATGGATTCATATCAATTTGTCAAAAGGTGCAAATAGTGCCAAATACACAGGAACCTGATCCATGCACCAGCTCAGGAGTTGAGACCTTTAACGACACTCTGGCCCTTTTACCAGTGGGGACTTGACCTTGTGGGAAAGATTCATCCACCCTCATCCAATGGCCACAAAGTCATCATAACTACCACTGAACATTTCACAAAGTGGATAGAAGCCGTTCCCCTCACCATCGTCATAGGTAAGCAAATTTCCTCATTCATCTTGAATTACATTATCTACAGATATGGCATTCCTTCATCTATTATCACTGATAACGGAAGACCATTCAAAAATTAGGATGTCCACGAACTCTGTGAACATTTCAAAATCCAACACCGTTTCTCCACTCCATACTACCCCCAAGGTAATGGTCAAGCTGAAGCATCTAACAAGACCATCTTGAAACTTCTCAAGAAGACAGTCAACGATGCTGGCCGTAATTGGCATGTCCAACTCAATCCCGCTTTGTGGGCCTACAAAACTAGTATACGCACTCCCACAGGTGCTACACCATATGCCCTTGTCTATGGTTCAGAAGCCATCCTTCCCATTGAAGTCGAATTACCATCCCTCAGGGTGTCGCTAAAGGGTCTCATATCAGATGAAGAATACATAGTCTCCAAGCTACAAGAAATAGAGTTACTAGATGAAAGGCGATAGAAAGCCTTCAATCATCTCAAAGCTTATCAACAGATGATGTCAAGAAGCTATAATCACAAGGTTCGCCCAAGAATCTTTAAGATGGGGGATCTTGTCCTCAGAGAAAATCCTCGCAATCAACAAGACAGAGAAAAGAAAGGCAAGTTTGAACCTAACTGGCTTGGGCCTTATGTGATTGTAGCTGCTTACGGATCAGGGGCATATAAGTTGGCAACATCCGAGGGTGAGCTATTCGATGATCCAATCAACAACATGCATCTTCGCCAGTTTTATACCTAGGAGAACCCCAATGTAAGGGAGGCACAAAATACAAAAAAATAAAAAAAATCAGAAAAAAGTACAAAAAAATTATCAAAAAAATCAGAAAAAAGTATAAAAAATATCAGGAAATCAGAAAAGAACAAAAAAAATTGTCCTGTGGTGAAAACCTGGCAAACAGGCTCCTTGGATAGGTATCATGATGAAAACCTAGCAAGCAGGCGTCATGTATACTTTCTAGCTTTTGTGCCAATAAGAGCAAGTGGTGAAAACCTGGTAAACAGGTATTACATGTGATAAACCGCCTTCTCCATCTTCAGGAAACCAATCACCTTGAGTCCATTCTTCCTTGTGTCCCATTCGACCCATATCTGTCCCATAATAAAATCCTGACAGTCACCTATCGTGGCTTGATACTCTATCTCTTTGTTGGCCTTGTCAACCAAAGTTTTGTCCCATACCGCATCTATTGCGCACGCCTAAGCATAGTGTCTCTCATTGGTTTTCCATGGTCCAAGTCCATGAACTATGTTGCCTCTACGTTGTCACGTAGGCAAGGCCATATTCCTATGCGCCCTCGAGGCTCGCACGGTCCCATCCATCCCATTTCTTGTCATCTTTCTTGTTGTCTCTCTTCTAGTCCATCCATGGTCCATTAGGGTTTACCCTGAACTATGTTGCCTCTACGTTGTCACATAGGCAAGGCCATTTAGCCATGAGCCCCTGAGGCACTAGGTCAGTCCCTTAGGGTCCGTCTCACCAATAAGGATTGTGCAATCTTCTCACCAGATAAACAAGAGCAGCAAAGCAAGCTACCAAAAAAAACAAAAATCTTGACGCAAAACATCAACCTATCCTAGACAAAACAAGAGTACCATATCAAAACACTCAAGCTAATTCTATCTCAAATTATGCAAGAAACAAACACATCTAAATGCAAGAATGTTTTGTGTTGGTTAGATTAACTTACAGTCTTGATTTATGTTATCATGCCTTTCTATGCTACTCGAGGATGCCAAAAGCTAGAGATGCTATGATGGGGGCATGATTATTTTCTTTGTCTGCTGCTTGTGGATTAAACTCTAGTAATGTGATGACTTTTGTCTAATGACATGATTGGGAAAAGATCATCGAGGACTCTGAGGTCTAAACATGAAAAGGGGCAATCCTTGTCTGTTGGAAAATGCAAGAAATGCTCAGGTCATCTAGATTCAATCTTGACTAGATGCTTGTATTAACTTGCTAAATCAAAAATCCATGTAAGTAATTCTCAGGTCATCTCGGTTTAATTATACCTAGATGCTTGTATTTTCTTACAACATAATAAAGCCCAATGATGAAAGTGCTTCAAAATACTTGCTATATCAAGGTGACAAATATCCATATCCATATCCATACTATATCCAACTAAAGTTCATATCCATCTCCATATCCATACCATATCAAATTACGTCTCATATCCGTATCCATATCCATATCCATACCGTATCCAATTGCAAGTCTATCCTTAATCCATGCCAATCAAGTCAAGTCAATCTTGTCAAATGATCCAATCACAATCAGTGGTCTTGATCCTTGTCCGGTCGTAAACCAACTCGATCAATTAATCAATCAATTGTCTTAGACATGATGTTGCATTGTCGAAACCAGACCAACACAATCGTCTTACACAACATGCTTCATTTCCTGAAACCAGACACTATCCTTCATGTTGCTTTAGGGATCCATCATTCCCCACCACGACAACATGCCTGCCATGTTGGTCTAGGGATATATTGTTCCCCGCCATGACAACACTATCATATATCATTATCATATCAAATGTCTTAGACAGGATGTTGCATTGTGAAAACTAGACCCAGAGTCTTATACGATATCTCATTCCTAAAACCAGACATCATCGATCCATATCATTGGTTTACTGCTTGACAGGGGCAATACCTTGTTTGTTCCTGTATCATTTGTACATACTTGCTTACTTGCTTGTGTGTGTTATCATTTTTATCTTACATTCCATATCATTCATCCCTTTCTTCTGCATTCAACCATTTCATCTTTTGTCAACATATCTTATCGTGAGATTATCCGTCTCACGCTTGCCGCCTTCTCCCCGTCTAATCTCTTGAGGGGGCATCCTATCATCATAACCTATACCAGAGGCAAACTGGGGCATGTATTATTATCAAACTATTCTTATTCTTTGAAACAACGTGATAAAACACATTGCTTCAAAGAGAGGCAAAATGTAGACACCTAAAATTGGCTCAGGTTGAATTAAGTAAATATTCTAATATTTATCTTAATTCTTATTTTCTTCTATCAATTAAATAAATATTATAAGTTTATTTGATTGGTTCATTATACTACACTTAAATAAAATCATTTTATTTAATTAAAATCCCTAAATTCTTCTAATGTCTCAAATCCTAAACCCACCTCACAAAATCCACCTCATCAATCCACCTCATCTTTCCACCTCATCCCTTCCACCTCACCATGTTGCACATATAATTAAATATTCTTAATATTTAATTAGCTAATATCCTCCAAAATCCAAAAATAAATCTTTAATTCAATTGTTCCCCACTATTCTCTAAAATTGAATTCTTAATTCAATTGTCCCCCACTATTCTCCACTCATTGAATTCTTAATTCAATTGTCCCCCACTATTCTCCACTCATTGAATTCTTAATTCAATTGTTCCCCACTATCCTCCACCAATTCAATTCAATTGTTCCCCACTATTCTCCACTCATTGAATTCTTACTTCAATTGTTCCCCACTATCCTCCACCAATTGAATTTTCAATTCAATTATTCCCCACTATCCTCCACTAATTGAATTCTTAATTCAATTGTCCCCCACTATCCTCCACTCTTCCCAAAATAAATTTTTAATTTATCCACTATCCTCCACTCTTCCCAAAAAATAAATTTTTAATTCACCCATTATGAATTAAAGATTCACAAAAAATGAGAGCCATTGATCTCATCTTTTGATTCTCACCCTCCATTGCCTTTTTAGAAAATCTATAAATAAAACCCTCTTCTAAGCCATTAGGGAGGGACTTCATCTTGCACAATTACTATACCCAAATTTCTCTCATTCTCTTCTTCATTCCATTTTCAAGTGTCCTCCATTATCATGTGTTTGAAATTTACATTCAACACAAACAGGTATCAAAGCCATTCTTCCTTTGTCATCTTCACCAAGCAAGCAAGCAAGGAAAGCTTCTGAGGGCTTCACAATTAGGATCAAAGGAAGATAGGCAAACAATGGAAAAGGATAGGTAAAGGAGTTTGTAAGTATATTTACTTGTGTTGGTTTTAAATCTTTTTTGCTTTCAACTTCCATTGATGTTTGGGTTTTTGTTTTCATTAATTTGACTAACCTATTTTCCCATTAACACATACAATCTTTTATTTCTCCTCTTTATTCTTCGCCCCTTTAATACCTACAAATAGAGTTTTCACTCTAACTCATTATGTTACATTTCTACCACCATAACTTGTGCTTACATAGCATTTTCACCTTCTAAATGGGGCATCCAAGTTGGTTATCATATCCCAACACATCCCTTGGATAAATCCAAGAATTTAATGCATAAAAAATATTGGTATTAACTCCATAAATCACCTAGTACACATGGACAACTAATGTGTCCTATCTTGTAAGGTGGTTATTGTCTTCATGTGGAGGTGTTATAACAAAAAAACATCATTACAAGTGTCTAAAACAACCTCATGGGAAGTTGAACACCCAAAACAACCTTAACCTCTAATATGTCTAGAGTAAATCCCATTGAAAGCCTTCAAATAAAACTTACATTCTCTTTCGAATAGGACTTTAAATGCAAAACAATCCTTACACCATTAAAAAGAAAGAACAAGAAGCTAACCTACAACTACTTTGATCTTAACACATTTAGGTACATGTGTATGCTTCTGCTTTCATCAGTAATTCATCTTAACTTTGTCACAATAGTATTACTTACTTTTTTAATTGATGTGTAGGCCGATGCAGAACATGGACTAGTTAAGGTGTCAAATCATCCATAATCTTGACACCTCTTTCATTTTTTGATGGCACCAATGCAAATAGAAAATGTAAATATATTCACATGTGATTTAACATGTGTACTAGGATTCTATTCTAATTGGTTATTAGAACTCAATTGCCAGCCACTACCTAACTATTTTATGTGTTAGCTAATTTTAGTTGGAAATTAAAAAAATTACATTTACAATATTGACATATTACAACTTGTTTTGTTTATGATATAGGTAATATGATACAAGTCTTCCCCAAAAGTGATCAACATATACAAAGTTAAAGAATCATGGGTTACAAATTGGCTAGCAAACTATCATAATCTACTTTGAGAGCAAGTGTTGCTCAAAATTATAGAACTCCAAGTCCCATATCTCAGGACTTAAAGATAAGATGTCAAGGATATTATAAGAGCCTAGATAGAGCAGAGTATTTATGTCTTATGATGAGGCCTTTGAATTCAATCATGACCATAAAGTTAGGATGGTTGTTAACAAGCACAATGGATGTGTCAAGATATACATCCGAGATTTGATCGGATGATCTTGCAACTTATACCAAGAACTTTGTGATCTCTTTCTTTCGAACTGCATGTACAAGATAATGATCATCCACTTGCCTGTTATGAGAAACTTCAATCTAATAGGATAACTTAGTTTACAATTTTTAAAGTTAGTGAAGGCTAATGAAAATGAAGGAAATCAATTGATCCAAACATAAAAATGGCTTTAACTCCACATCCATTCCAAATACTATATAAAAATTTTGTATTTACTCTATAACACCAACATTCAAATATTTACATGAACACTCAGTGACTTTGACTCTTCAAGCAGTTAAATCTAGTCTCTTAATTGGAATCAATTTTTTCTCTATGACACTAATTATGAACTACCACGATCATAATAGGGTGACAACTATGGAGAACACTTAGTGTAAATGTCATAGATTCTAATAGTAAATTACTAATATAGAAGCTTTTGCTTGGTAGATACTATTTGTAGAATAGCTATGGAGACCACTTATTGTACATTAAAAAATTGTACTATTGGCATTGTTGCATGCTTCTAGATTGTAATTTTCATATTACTACTAACTCTACACCTTTATCACAAGAAGCTTTACTTGGTGTGAGTGTTTTAATATGTTAGAATGATACAACGATGTGTAAATAGATAGCTTTGTAAAAATTAAATAAAGTGAAATTTATGATTTCAAGCATACCTTATAATAGAAACAAGAATCCTTACTATGATGCTTTGCTCTACAAACTACAAATGATAACCATAAAAGAAGACCCACAGGATGAACCAGCTTTTCCTTACGATGTTCTACATTTTTAACTCTCTAGTTGGTATGCTAATGAATGGTTGAAAATTATCAAGATTGTCATATTCAATAGTTGGCAATTCAACATTCAAGGATATGATTATTTCATATTGCAAGCTTTAGGACTAGAAGAAGCCCCCTTTACTATTCATCTAACAAATGCAAATTGCATAGATGTTATTGCATTGCATCTCACATTGAAATGATGGACTACAAAATTTAGAAATAATATTTTAAAATTGTGCTTTATGAGAGTAATAAATAATATACATTTTGCTAAGTATCCTCTAGCTATTCATGTAGACCACTATGGATATATCCTAGAAGATGATATGTGCACATTCTTTGATTAGATTAAAATATGATTTTCACAACAAATAACTAAATGCTTGACAAATTACCTCATGGATCCAGATTCTTACAATTTTCCAAGGGTCAATTTTTACCCCCTCTATTGAGATTACTCATCTAAAGTGAAAATAAAAGATTCTCAAATTATTATGACATGTGCAATCATGACTCAGATATTCAAGTGGGATCAAGTGATTGATGGTATATTGCATGTCTTGTTGATGTTACTGCAAGGAAAGATGTATAATGAAATTACATAATTACATATTTAATTTAGTATCTCTATGTAGCAAGGAAAAACATGCATAACTGAATGATCTATGAATAGAGGCATATTGTGGTACTATGTTCTTTATTATTTTATTTCTTGATGAATCCATATTGAATGGTAATATAATTTATCTAGTAATGTCTAGGACTGTAAGAATTAACTAGGGTAATCACCTTGGTTAATATGGTTGTTTTGTCTGAATTGGCATAACAATATGAGCACACTACCATTCAAATATGTACATACCATAAAAATTTCATTCCACCTTTTCAATCACAAAACCTCTCTCTAAGAATCTGGTAGATTCTTTTTATTGTAACATGGATCTCTATTTTAGTTATACAGTTATAATTGCATAGAGCAAGAGCAATTTTTATGGTAGCTACAAGTTTTTTGTGTCTTAAACTTTTTTCCTTGTTAAGAGGACAGTTGTTTGTTGATTTAAAAAATGTGTAAAATGACTAGCTATGTCACTAACTACCATGCTATGCTAGAAATGGACCAAGATAGCTATGCTTTTGTCTTATAGCTCAATGTTACCTTAGTTGTACCAAGGGTTGTTTTTAAGTTTGTTTCACTAGTTTTTTTTCATATTTTTACAAGTAATTTAATTTTATATGAGCTCTCTCTAAACAGTTAACAAATTCATTTTATCATAGCATGAATTTTTGTTTTAGCTATACAAACATTCATAACTACACAGAGTAGGATCAGTTTTATGGTAGTTACAAATTTTTTAGTCTGAAGCTTTTTCCTTATTTAGAAGGTGGTTATTTGTTGATTAAAAAAATAGGTGTAAAATGATTTATTCTATTGTTAGCAACCAGGGTCTAAATTTGACGGTCGACCCTGCGTGCCAAGTAATTTTTTTTTGATAGTCATCTATTTGAAGTTGCCTTTCAAATATATATACATCTATATATATATCTTGTTGGCAACCATGTTGTACTAGAAATTCCTTTTGTCTCATAACTCAATGTTATCTTAGTTGTACCATGGATTTTTTTTAATTTCTTTTCACTAATTTTCTATTTATATTTCTACAAGTAATCAAATTTTACAGGTCTATTAAGCCATTTTTTACTTTAAAAAGTATTTTATCTTTAGATATTTTTTCTAGAATAATAGATCTATTCCATTGTTCTTAGAGATTTACATAGTTTTTTGTCACCTTTAAATCAAAATCAACATATACAATGAAGATGCAAGTGTTTGGCTTCATTATTCATGAGATTCTCCATTTCCAAAAGATATTCCTCTAATATAAGAAGTTGGGCTATATGTTATGTGTTTAAATTTTTTTTTATTATCTATTATCAAAGGAAACTTGATGTTAAACATATATTTCTATGTTGAAGAAAGCTGCAGTTACATAATAAGATGTTAAACATATTTTACTACCCTGAACCAAAATCCAATCCACCTACTTTTCTTTTTAATAAAATATAAAGATAAATTAAAGTGGAATTTAATAACTAACAAATATAAGCAATATACATAAGGTCATAACTTTCTTAATTTATCTTCGTTTCAACTTGTATATTTTCAAAGGTAAATCAATAGAATTCCTATAAATATGTTTTTCCACATTTGAAAAGCCAACAACAATAAAATTATACAAATCCACATAGATTTTGATAGATGCATGCAACAGATACGCATTTAAAAAAAAAAAAAATCCTAAAATTGGCCATCCTACATCACAAGATTACCTATGGCACGGTCAGTTCCAAATTTCATTAATCAGCTGGTCCTGCTTTGTCTCCCACTTAGTGGCCGGCTCATTCGCTGAAGAATTGTCAGTAGATTTGTGGGGACATGGAGATCTCGTTGAGAAAATAATTCAATTTTAAACTCCCTTGTTTAATAAAGGTGATGTAATTTTTACTTAAAAGATCACTTTCGAATTAAAAGCAATTACGGAGTTGAGGGGTACGGATGGGAATTTAATGAAAAAGAAAGGTGTGTGGCTTCCAGGCTTGAGCAATATTCCTCTGCCTTTTTATTTTACTTCAACAGCGATCATATTTCTCTTCTGTAAACTTTGTACCTTACGACTGGGGTTATAACCTCGTCCGCCTTTGAGTATGATCATAAATGCTCGTCATTTACCTGCACTCTACCCTACCCTTTTACACGTTATACCTGATATTGTTGAATGTGTTTGTAATTGATGTGGGGAATTATAGTCTTGATGTTTATTCTGCGGGCTCTATCTCCTTTGAACAATAGTAGTTCTAATAAATTAAGATTACTTGCAAGCTATAAATGCTTTAAAATGTTGACATGTATGACGGTCTAATGATGATCTATGGATCAGTTCATGACCATGCATGTTATGAAATAAAATCTCTCAACTAATCTTACCTGGGTGGAAGTATTTAGTTACTTCCTAAGGATTTCCATTTTATTGCTTTTGGTTGGTTTAAGTTATTTGTTCTTAACATTTGTACCTTTTTGAATACTTCTCTTTTGCCTTTTAAGTAACATGTTTACTTATTTTAGTTTAGTTCACCCTAGAGATTGGTATGTCTATTGTGGCAATTGCACAAACGTTATAGAGCATGCATATCCATCTCAATGAATGAATTGTTACTAATAGGGGCAAATGCATGCTTTAATTTTGCATCTGTGTAGCTTTTGCATGCACCTAATTTATCATCTTTCACATATCTTATACTCCAGTTTAGGACAATTCTAAATGTTATATGTTTAGTTTACTGCTTGTTCTCCCCTCCAAATTTGGATCTCGCTCTATTTATAAATCTTTGCTTGCCAATTTTGGGATCTTTTATTCTAAGATTTTTACATCAAATTGTCTTTTCTTCTTTTGAATTTTGGATTTTAGCAAGTCTAAGCTTTTGCAAACTCTTGAGGAATTGTGCCATAGCTTCCAAGCTCCTTTACAAATTTTTACATGACTTCTACCACACTTTTACAATCACATACAAACATTAGTCTCTTCAATTCAGCACACTTTGTCGACTTCTACTATTCAAGTAGATTCAAAGCTTCATCATTTGCACCTGCACATCCACATCACTCTTTGGTCCCATTAACATCTAATTGTTTTTGGTATTTTTTCCTTCCTTCCACCACCAAAGGAGTGTCCATAGTAGAGAGAAAAAGTAGAGACTAAACAACTATGTCCATGAGGACTACTTTGCCATTATCAATACATTTTTTAGGTCTTTCTTATCATAGGTGTAAGATTTTCAATTATATTTGTTTTGTTCAAAATAGTTTTGTTATTCTATAGGCTAGACTAACTATTAGATTTAGAATAGCTTAGGAATTTCATTTTCTCTAAATCTAAAACAATTTATGTCTTAGATTTGGATTAAGATTGGTGTAGTGTAGTTTTACTTTAATAGATTAATTTTATTTTGTAAGATCATTGTTAAGACAACTTGTTACAATTCATTTAAAAGTTTATAGAGGAAACTTAAACATAACCAATTAACAGTATACAAACTAGAAATTCAAACAACTTTATGGTCCAAATCAGCGATTGATTCTTCAACACCAACAATCAACTCAAATTAGCAAGATAGTGAATATTGTTTGTAAAGACATTGATTTTTGTTGATTGGAAAATAGTAGAAGAATTTGTTTATTTAATAGTGCTTGAATTTACTTAGTTTTCATCCTATTTTTCATTCATCAAAAGTTAACTATAAAGAGGAACGAATTTATTGCTTGCCAATTTTTTAGTTGAGCTTCTATTTCTAGCTTTCATGCATGCAAACATAAATATAGAAAAAAGTTTCGTTTCTTCCTTATTTCAATAGTTTAGTATAACCTAGAAAGCATTTAGTTTCAGCATTTTAAATATTCAAAAGACCAATACAAAACAAACAAACAAAAAAGATTGTCTATTTCATTTTGAACTAGAAACTACTACAAACATAGTTAATATTTCAAACAATTCAAGTAAGTGACACAATCAAAACATTCTAGTTGCAATCCAACTATTGATATGCACAAATACAAGAGCTTATAAATATTCAAATTTCACAAGCAGCTGAAAACTGACAACAACAATTTTACATTCAACCAAAAAGTATCAAAGATGTCTCAAATCCCCCATTTTCCCCTTTTAGTCTATAATGGGACTTTTCCCCAAAGTAAAAATAATCTTATTTTTCCATGTAAATGACTTCAAAATTAAAAGGGCAATAAAAGTTATTGTTACTTTACCCCTTTGATATAAAAGGAGATAAAAATAAGTCTTATGTAAAAAACCCTTAAGTTTAGGAAGGGGTAAAAAAGAAATTATGCCAATTATATGTAATTATTAGTTGGAAAAGGTTTAGAAACACGTGATTATTAAGAAAAAACAGTCTCAAGATATAAACAAGGGAAAATATTTGATTAAATCCATTGAGATGTAAAAGAGTGTGATGGTTTGAAAAGCTACCCTTTGAAATATTATATAAATTGAGTATGAGAGGCTTGGAAGGCATGGAGATCACTCAAGTAAGAAGCTAGTTTGGCAGACTATGGGCATTATAGAAGGAGCTTACAAGGTGTGTCCAACTCAAGGTACAGGGCACACCTAGGATTGTCTTGTCAAGGCTTTATGTTGTATGTTTGTTCTATTGCACATGATTTACATGTGCTCTAAATAGAATTGTTCCTCCTAGAGCATGCCATATCTAAGAGGACCAAGACTATTAAGGCTTTTTGGAGTGGGAGTGCTCATTCTGGTGGTTGAACTCATACAAGTATTATTTGACATTTAATTTGAAATATAATATTTGAGAGTTGATGATTATTAATATAAAGTTTCACTATTTTAATGTTGGATTTCATATTTTAGGTGTTCAACAATGTGTTTAATTAAATATTATGTTTTAAATAAATCAAACACCTAAAAAGCACTACATTGTATTTGGATATATCGGTCAATGCACAAAGATGGGGGACCAAAAAGTGGCCACAACCACTTTTTGGTCCCATAGGAGCCATAACATGAGCACGTTATAACGCGCTCACATTTTAGGTTATGAAAATAAAACAAGAAAAAGTGAAACTCACAGCCTCATTTGCAAAATTTTGTTCCCAGGTTTCAACTTTCCTATTTCGCAAGCGCGCTATAACAAAGGGGAATCAACAAATTTACCATGCCGCCTTGCCAATCCCACTCTCAAGGATGTTGTGCATGAGGTGTAGAGAGTGTAGTAGCTAAACAAGGTAGGGTTTGTTAGTTTTTTGTGAATTTGAAAAAACATTGTTAGATTTGCAATGTTTTGATTGCATTTTTATCTTAAATTTTTAGCCAATAAGGCACCACAAAACCCTAATCCAATAAAGGAGGCTCAAAACAACCCCCTTCAAACTGGGGAGAACCCTCAAAACCCCCCACCTTCACATCCTCACCATCAAAGAGACACATAAGAAAACTATTTAAGGCAAATTGAAGAAAATAAAAAATAACTTGAAACCCTAATTGAAACATTAAATACTCCAAATTCAAGCACCGACCATAGGAGAGCCCTTACCAAGTCATTAGAGGTCATTATTTCTCATATTGAATCGGTGACAAACCAAATCACCAAATGAAATAACTATAGGGAGAGGATTCGACAATACTAAGTTGACAAATTATCTTACAAACAAGTTAAGGACAAAAAATTATGAAATCTCAATTATGTACACATTTTATCAATCCTAAACTTGGCCAAACACTAGAAGAGAGTTGCAAATAGTTCTCGATTTATTGGTGTGTGCACGATGGTATATCACAAAACTTTTGTGATAGATGGTACATGGTCTTTGATGAGCATCCTTGTAATAATAATGAGGTGCCACAATATTTCCTAAGGAAACTCTATTGTGAGTTCATCCTCAACTAGATTCCTAATTACTTCGACATTTGAGAGTTCCAGGGTAGAGGTGGTGGTTCTGCCCAAGATAGATAGGGGGCAAATTGAGATTAGAACCACGTACCTAGACCCCTCATGAGGCCAACACATATCTCACTTCCTTCAACTTTGAAGGAGAGTGTTGAGGTGGAGACACTGCATTCATTGAGTTCTCTCACCTAGTCTCTGGCACATGGCAATGATCTTACACAAGCCAATGAGGGTGAGAGTAGTAGGTGTCATTGGTCCCCACATCTTTGTAGTTCATGTGGGAATTTGTGCGATTATGGGACCTAGGACTCATGCCATGTAGGCAACCTAGATGATGTTGTAGAGTGTCAAGACATTGTGATGCAAAGGTAGTAGCTAGTGATGGACACATCCATATTGGATGATATTGCCTTCACATATGTCATCTTGCAAGAAATGTTTGGTATTGACTCCTAGGTAATTTTTTACAAGGTTCAACTTGATTTAATATATTTGTATTTGAAATTTCTAATTAATTATATGAGTATCTATATTATAAGTCAAATTTAATGTATGTAATTGTCTGCACTATGAAATTCTAGGGTCAAAGTATTCATTTTGCATCTGTTAGCCATGTGGTGCAAGGTTATCAGTGGAGGTCCAATTAACAGGTATGTAATATATCATAAGTTTGTAAATATAATACATATATTAATGGTAATCTTATTTAGTGACAATTTGATGATGAACAAGGAGCTTCACCACCAACACCATGATTTCCTTGGTCCCCTCCATGCAGAAGCACTTTCAATGAGGTAAATTTTACCATTTGTAATCGTTATGCATTTAAATAATGTTATGTATCTATTTTGGTCAAATAACCTTGAACTCTATTTTCAGATGTTGAATATGGAGACTCCTCCTCATCTTCATTAGTCAACGAAGGTGGGCATTGCTGCAAATCCTTTGACCAAGCCAGTAACATGTAAATGTCATTTTGTATTTCTTATTTTTATCTCATGTCATTTACTATACATAAATTTGATATTCATGTTTACTTGAAATTTTGCTTCTTCACGCTTCTCACAGGAGGTCACAACTCCAACTTGTCTAGCTAGAGATGAAGAGAGATAAAAATGATTGAGAGGGATCACTAGCTAGTGGTAAGTGATTGATTACATATGCCATGTTATATATTTCATGTTTTCTATATTAATGTGGATATTGTTGTTGGCAATATATGTTGTCATTGATGTCAACACTCTGAGTAATGTCTGCACTCTACTTGTGGTTATTTGATGTGGTTGATGTGAATGATACACAAATGTGGTAACAGAGATGCAATAATAATGATGATGTTCTGTGATGTTCAGCAATGTTTCTGATGTTCATAGTTGGACGACATGACTTGCTAATGTTTATGGTTGATTGATGATGTTCATGGTTGGATGCCATGCCTTGATTAGGGTCAAGTAAAGTTCTATTGAGCATGTTTGTGGTCAACAAAGATGATTTCATGATGAAATATTAAGATGGGAATTAGAAGCATAAAGATGAATGATGATATATTAAGATGAGAATTATAAGCTGTGTTGAGGATAAGATGTTGCTGATGACCCACATCATGTTATATGATCCTTTCTGATGATCCTTGTTACATCCCCAAACTTTGACTATGTTTAACTTTTACTTTCATGTGATTATGTCGATGAGTAATCATAGGTTAATGATTTGACGTTTGGGAAAATGTCAGGATAACTCATTGATTATATGAATTATGAGTTATGCTCGGAAATAGGAATGGAATTATGTGTTATTGAGATTATTTAAGCACGATGTGTAATGATTTGTTGATGATCTATTGATCATAGTTTGATTGGCTATGAGTGTAAAGAGGAAAAACATTTCCACCTCCAAGAATGGAAGGAGAGTATCACGAGAGAGAAGGGAATAGGTGTCTTGGAAAAGTTAGCTTTGCCATTTGAATTTCAAAGTTGTACACTGCGTGAACCTTCAAGATGGGGTATGTATCGGTTAACTTCCCTTTTTCAGTCAATCTTTATTCGACTATTTTCGACTGGTTGTTAAGGGTTTTCAATGTTATTCACATTGATTTGCTTGAATAATGTTTAGATAAAATTATAAATGATTAGAGTTTAATCTTTGTCTTTTGTATTAGATTCCCGATATATATTATTATTTTGTAAGTATCGAATTAATTTCATTAACGTCAGTTTTAGATTACGAAGGGGGAGGAAGAAAACCTCAACCTCGTATTCATATTCTATTGCATGATTATTGTTAGCACCATAATGGTGATGATATTTTCTCTTGGTGTTCAATAGTTTAGTATATAATTATTTTAGCTTATTACTACTTATGTGATATCTAAGTAATAATCTTATGATAGTCTTGAATCCTTTCATGCTCTGTTAAGTCTCTTGTGTCGAGAGCACTCATTTTATTCAAGTTGGCATGTGTAATGTCCCTGCGGGCGGGTGATGGGCCCCGCCGCCATGTGTCCGTAGTGGTAGGGAGATGTGCCTCGTTCGCCCTCGGACGCTCCGGTGGGGAAGTCTAGCCTCCACCCTTAACACCTGGGTATGCCGCCCTCACTTCCAGGCTGGTCTTTTGGTGTAGTGTTTGGGCCTTTGTGGTATCAGAGCTGAGGTCTCGTGGTCGAGACCCGCAAAGCGTGGTGGGCTGTAATGTCCCTGTGCACGAGGTTGTTCCCCGGCGGCCACGTGTCCGGGGGAATGGCGCAAGACCTGAGATTTTCGGTGGTGGCCCCGGTGGTGATGTGCCCACCCACGCCACCACCCTTAACGCTCCTGGGTGCCACCCTCACCTCCAGGCCGGTCTTTTGGTGTAGTGGTTGGGCCTTTGTACCTTTGTGGTATCAGAGCTGAGGTCTCGAGGTCAAGCCCTGCGGAGCGTGGTGGGCTGTAATGTCCCTGCGGGCGGGTGATGGGCCCCGCCACCACGTGTCTGTAGTGGTAGGGAGATGTGCCCCGTTCACCCTCAGACGCTCCGATGGGGAAGTCTAGCCTCCACCCTTAACACCTGGGTATGCCGCCCTCACTTCCAGGCTGGTCTTTTGGTGTAGTGGTTAGGCCTTTATGGTATCAGAGATGAGGTCTCGAGGTCGAGCCCTGCGGAGCGTGGTGGGCTGTAATGTCCCTGCGGGCGAGTGATGGGCCCCGCCACCATGTGTCTGTAGTGGTAAGGAGATGTGCCCCGTTCGCCCTCGGACGCTCCAGTGGGGAAGTCTAGCCTCCACCCTTAACACCTGGGTACCAACCACTACACCAAAAGACCAGCCTGGAAGTGAGGGCGGCATACCTAGGTGTTAAGGGTGGAGGCTAGACTTCCCCACCGGAGCATCCGAGGGCGAACGGGGCACATCTCCCTACCACTACGAACATGTGGCAGCGGGGCCAATCACCCGCCCGCAGGGACATTACAGCCCACCACGCTCTGCAGGGCTCGACCTTGAGACCTCGACTCTGATACCACAA
Organism: Cunninghamia lanceolata; assembly: GCA_027924645.1. Lineage (NCBI taxonomy): Eukaryota > Viridiplantae > Streptophyta > Pinopsida > Cupressales > Cupressaceae > Cunninghamia > Cunninghamia lanceolata. The sequence goes on along the minus strand of BSBN01001614.1, from coordinate 6,752,119 downwards.
AGGCCCAACCACTACACCAAAAGACCGGCCTGGAAGTGAGGGCGGCATACCCAAGTGTTAAGGGTGGAGGCTAGACTTCCCCACTAGAGCGTCCGAGGGCGAACGGGGCACATCTCCCTACCACTACGGACACGTGGTGGCGGGGCCCATCACCCACCCGCAGGGACATTACAGCGGCACCCAAGAGCGTTAAGGGTGGTGGCATGGGTGGGCGCATCACCACCGGGGCCACCACCGAAAATCTCGGGTCTTGCGCCATTCCCCCGGACACGTGGCCACCGGGGAACAACCCCGCGCACAGGGACATTACAGCATGACTCCACTCCCCACAGATCATGGAGAAAGTGGAGGGAGTGTAGTTTAAGGTGGAGTGTAAGCCTTGTTATCCACAGGCCCATGATCCTGCATGCTTAAGTTTCGGTGGAAGTTGGTTTCTTTGTTGCTATCCCCGTGAATGAGAAAGGGGATGGAATTATTGTGTAGGGGACTATTTTTGAAAGGAGAGAGAACTCTCAAAAGGAGTTGGAAGGGCACGATTGGAACAATATAGAATCAAGGATTGTAAGACTAAGAAGGACTAACTTACAAAAAACTACATTTGGAGTAGGTGATTCAACGAATATAGGTAAAATTAATGTTGTATTGATAATACCAATTGTATATTGCTTAGAACTTTTGGGTTGGTGCTTGTTTCAGGCCGTTAATAAATGATTGCTAAGAAACATAGTTTTAGCTTGAAACTGTTGTGCTTTGAATGTTTCTTTGTTATATTGTATCGGGCATGTGTATTAAGGTCGATGTATTATAGACAATTCTGTCTCTGCATACTACTAAGAATGAGACTATAGTGAAGCCACCAAAATCTTCGTTATTGTCTTTGTGTCGAAAGGTACCTGTATACATTAAGCCATGTATAGTCTTTATCTACACTACTTCATTAATGTGAAGATTGCCTTATTATTCGAGATTGGCAGGAAACCATGTTATCTGGAGAACCAAGCTTATCTAAATAATAACTATTCATATAGAATGCTCACCATTAATGATAGTATCTCGGAGATGAGAACTTTGGTGTTTGAAACCATGTTTATTGTATTTTAACAATAGTGTTAACAGTTATAACAGTACTGGCCGACTGTGGCTATAGAAACCTAAAAATATCTTAACCATCTAACCATTCTCCAACATCACCCATATCACTAATTTCTCTTCTAACTAATTAATTAAATTTTTATTTAATTAATTACCTCATTCAACACCTAATTTATCCACCTTTTCTTCATCATTCAATCGCTAAAATTGAATTAATTTAATTAATTCAATAGTTACACTTACTAACATTAGCCCAATTAATTAAATAATATGACAAATATTTATTTGATTAAATTCTCCACTTCCCTAAACCTAATTAATTAGATAAACTATGTTTATTTGATTAATAAAGCCTACTAATTAGCATACCCCTAACCTAGTTGATTAAATACTTATTATTTAATTAGCTACCCTAAGCCTACATGACCCCTAGACCTAAATTAATTAAATAGATCATCATTTAATTAATTTTAACCCCTGATTAATCCATCTACTAATTTCTCCATCCATATTAATTGAGCTAATCCCCTTGATTAGCTTGGTCAAACCTCATTTAACACTCATTCCCACACCTCAGAAATAAAAAATTATCTTTTATTCCATATAAGGTAATTTTTTATTCTAACTTGTCCTTAACTCCTTTAAATGAGCTCTTACACACCTAAATTGTCCTAGTCTCCATTTAATGGGACTCTTCCCCATGTGAATTAAAAATTCACTTTTATTCTCATCCATTCAATCTTCTTGATCAAATCTAAGCCCTCCATCTTGCAATCAACCTCATCCATTGATCTCAACATTGAATCTCCACCATTAGATCAAATCTCCCTCCATTTTACCTATAAATACAAGCTCTCACAAACCATTTCATCATCCAAAACTTTGAGTAGAGTTATTATGCTAAAATTTCCTTCATTTCTCTCATCTTGAGCTAGGCTATAGTGACTTGCATTTGAGTTTGTGGGCATTTCACATTGAAAATATGGCCATGGGTGAAGCAAGAGAACTTGGAAATTTAACACTATCTTTGTTTTGACGCTATTAGGTTTATTTGTAATGCCATTTCTCATGATTTTAGCGCCATTTTACTGATTTGTAATGTTATTTATCTATGTTTTAGCGCCATCCCTGTAACTGCTTATGGGACTTGTGTAGGTTGTTAACACATTTTGCAGGGAAAAAGAATGCTTGCCAAAGACAAAAACATAAGACTATTAACATCTTGTAGGGTTCTTTTGTTTGTTTGTACATTGTTATCATAGGAACATTTTGATTTGGTGCACCTAAAAAGAACTTGTGTGCTCAAACTTAGGAACATTTCATTTGGTACTTAAAAAGAACTTAGATTGTTTGGCATATTTGGTTCATTTGCACATTTTGTCAAGTAGATCCCAAAAGATAGAATAAAAGTATCCTCTCCCCTTGCCTTTTAAAGGATCTTAGGTGTAAGAGAAATTATTCTATATTTTTCTTTTATCGTTTTAGGTGATCCTGCCTTGGTGGGAAAAGAGGTACTCATCCCAAGGGATGACTCTAAGTGATGATTTCAATTCAGTCTGCTATACAAATGGTTTAGGCGAAAGCCAAAGACTTCTTGGTGACGTATTCTCAAATTCCAATAGTTCCCCAGTATCCATGCACTTGTGTATGTGATGCGTCAACCTCATTCTCTCCTTGCAAAAGGATTGATGTAAGTAGCTGGGATAGTCTCTTAAGTGAGTCACTGCCGCATGAATGAGCATCAAGTCCCCAAATTTCCACTAGACACCTTAAGCTAGAAGCCTACCCTATTGACCTATTCATGTCTTGTTCAATGCAAGGGTACAATGCCCCTAAGATTACTCACCATAAGGCTCCCTTGAGATGGCACAGAAATCCCCAGCTTGGTATAAGCTACTTGTAGCTTTCTAGGGAGAGGGTGATTGGGTCATCCTTCCAGTCCTGGAGGCCCCTACTTGTCCTCTCTCACAAAGATAAAAGAATGTACACACCCACTTTAGGTGTGATGACATTTGAGTCAACAGAGATTCCAAGTGTGGGTTAAACAAGTTGTCATTCACCTTTGACCTTAGGTAGATTAAACATTGTTTTCAAGTGTTTTTTATTGTGTCTAGACCCGTGGAAATTTGGCCTTAAGGGGCTATTGAACATACACATAACGCTTGTACCTCTCGTCAAACATTTGGCCATTGTGTTCTCTTGTTTGAAGTGTTTTGTATGCTTGCCAACAAGTCTCATTGCCATTTTCTGAAACCACTTGAACCATTTGAAAAATCAAACCATCAGACATTTGAGCCTTCCAAATCAACCATCTGACCTTCAAAAATCCAAAAATTTGAGACCAAAATCCAAAATTTGCCAAAAACCTAGACAAAACCCAAGACACTATCTCACTTTGGCACTATAACTCCTCTATTTAACACCTAAAAATTCCCCTATGGCGCCATTTTCTCTGGCACCATAATTCACTGAAGTAACACTATTTCTATAATTTTTGGTGCCATTTCACTCTATTTTGACACCTTATAACTAAAATCTGATGCCATCTGGAAACTAAACCTCACATGTGTTTGGTAAATTGTCTCAGAATCCTTGAGTCTTGCCCAATCATAATCCGTGGCCACCTTGTCAAAATCTGTCAAAACCCTAGTTCATCTTTGACCATCACCCACCAACCATTTTTCCAAATTCATCCTTACACTTCCATTTTGACCTTAGAGATAATCGCTTTGACTATTGGACACTTCACCTCATATCATTAATTAATAATTAATCCTAACCATAATCCATCCTTATCATCCCCACATAATCCAACTTAACCCCACATTTTGGTTTTCACCTTTAGACCTTTAATCTATCCATTCCAAATTGTATTTTAAAATCCAACATTCACCCAACCTTATCCAAATTATATCCATCAACTCTAAGATCAAAATCATCCAAAATCCAAAATCCAAAATCATCCAAAAATCCAAACATCAACCAACATCCCAAAACCATACCCCAAATCAATTTTTATACCAAAAATTAAATCTAGATCTTATAATCCTATCCCATTTTGCTTGTTGGTCATTAGTCTACCTTCAAGTAAAATAATCATCCCCCCTTTTTTTTTCCTAAGGTCATAAGTCTACCTTAAGTAAAGAAGGACATCCTTTCTATAATCCAAAAGATCTAGATTTATTCAAGCTCCACTTTTGATTTGAACATCCTACCTAAACATCATCAAAATATTTAATCATCCAAAACATCCAAATCACCTAAGGTTTTCCTTAGTTGGTTATCATCCAAAATCCATTAATCTAAATCACCTAAGGTCTCCTCTGGCTGATTCTTATCCAAACCACCTCAAAAACACCTTAGTCACACCATCAGCCCTTTTCTAAATCATCCTAGAATCATTCTTCACCTACATCCCCAAACCATTTTGTTTCATCCACTTCCACTATCCTCTTTGATCCAAAATTTTTGAAAAACCAATTTATCCATTTATCTTTGAGGTTTCAATCTCTAAGATTTCCCATTCATCCTCACACCTTTATCATTAATCATCCTTAGGTTTGTAACTTTTGAGATTTATTCTCTAAAAGATAAAAACCTATATCTCACCATATCATTATCCTTAGGTTTAGAATTTGGAGATTTTTTTCTCTTAAGGCTAAATCTTTATTTCCTTTCGCCATATTTTTATCATCACCTTATCCTTGGGTCCAATACTTTGAAAATCCATTCTCTAAGGTCACAACCTTCCTCCATCTAACCAAATCCACACCCAAATCCATTGTATGCCCTTGACAAGGCTTCAAGATAAGAAGAACAAGGACATGGAATTCTTTAGAATCAACTTTGGCATGGGATGCCTCAAACTGACCAAAACCATGTCCCTATAATCCAACAACAATCAACATTTGATGCCAATGCTATGATAAATCATTTTCCCATCCAACCACAAGCCCCACCATCCAACACCAACCAAGTGGATCAAGATGTCCTAAACTTCACACAAGATGTTGATTCCATGGACATACTCAATAGAGTCCTAAAATTAAACCTCAATAGGTATCTTGAATTCCTCCTTCAAAATGATACCACCATACCTAATGTCACCATGTCATCACAACCGTCCACATCCCATACCATTCCCAACACATCCCAAGCTTCAAATATCACCATAGCTACGATTCCTACCAATACATCAACCACACCAAATATCTCAACCATGTCAGCATCCACCATCACCACATCTACACCACACACGCAAGCACTTCCACAAGTGCTCCCCAAATCGATGTTGACACCATAGCTCTTATGACCTAATTATTCTCACAACTACCTTACAACACATCCAACATCCCTAGAAAAAACCCATGCCATAACCCCTCATCCAATTTCATGTATGTACAAAATCCAATCTCCTAAGCACCTATCACATCCTCCATCCAAACCATGCAACAAAATCCAAACCAAAATCAACAAATCCCACCACATGTTCTACAACTCCTCACATACCAACAACACCTCTCTATTCAAAACCAAATCTCACAACACCAAAATCCACCCCAAAATCAAATTCCACCTTTCCTCCAACAACTAATCCAAAACCAACAAAACCACGTCCCACATTCACCACCACAAGATTTATCTAACACTGTGCAAACGTTGATTCAAAAGGTTGACAACATACAACATGAAAACAGAAGAAAGCAATATTCTTTCGAGGATATTTGCCCATATCTGTTTGATAGAACATTACAAAAGCCTCCCTTTCCTAAAAATTTTGAAATGCCAAAATTTCACAAATACAAAGGAAAGGGAGACCCTAGGGAACACCTTAGAGATTTTTATATAGCTTGCTTAGAGGTCTCATATGATGATACCTATTTGATGAGACTATTTCCTAAAAGCCTCAGTGGTCAAGCTACCGAATGGTTTTCTCACCTTCCCCCCGACATCAAGACATTCCATGAGCTTGCAAAGATGTTTGTGAACCATTTCTCCTATAACTTTGAGCATGAAATATTCATGACCAATCTTTGCAACACAAAACAAAAGAATGGGGAATCCTTCGCCACATTTTTCCAAACATGCAGAGGCTTAGCAAGCAAACTCCCTTGGCCCATTCCCAAAAAGCAACTAGTCACTATGTTTGTGACCAACTTTAACCAAGAAATGGTTTTCCATTTGTAAATCCAATGTAGATCAACCTTTGAGGAGGTTATTGAAAAGGAACAACCATTGAAAGAGCCCTTATCGCTAAAGGCTCTATAAAACTCTACAAAAATGACAACATGACCAACAACAACAACAAGGTCAACAACAATAACACAAACACTTCCCACATGAACAACAACACACAATCCAATGACAAACCTCACTTTTGGGGTAAGAATAAGAATACCCTCAATGACGGCATCACCGATGTGAAAGCTGTCCAAAATGTACAAAATCCCACCCCACCAAGTACATCCAAGAATAATAATGTCAATGTTCCTAAGGGAACGCCCGGACAAAACAACAACCCTAAGAGAAAGTTCACACCTTTAGGGGAGCCCATTGAAAATGTCTTGAATAACCTTGCGAAGGAGGACTTAATCATGTTACCCCCTATTAGACCTTATGACGAAAATCAATTTAAACCCTCCTAGTTCAATGAGAATGTCTATTGCGAATACCACCATGTAAAAGGGCATAAGACATCTAACTGCATGAGGTTGAAACATTGTATATAAGACCTTATTGATAGGGGTGACATAACCATCGACGAACCTCTGAGACAATCACCATATGCCAACTTGGGAGCATACAAGGATCCCCTTCCTAACCATAAGAAAGGTAAAGCATCCTCTTCCAACCAAACATATAATGTTGTACCACCTCCCTCTCCTTTTGACTCCGTTGTGGGACGAATAGAAGATTCTTCCAACCATATCAACACTATCACTATCAGAGCTAAGACACCAAATTGAATCGTCACCACTCATTGCGGTCATGTTTCCATCCATGGAGCCCCCACCAATAATCACCCTTCCACATCTGCACTTACCAACCTACCATCCACTCACAAGTACAACCTCTTAGATCACTTCAGAAAAACCCCCGCACAAATCTCCATCCTTGAGCTACTCTACACATCCCCCTCCATAAGGAAGGCCTCGACAAAGCCCTAATGGAAACCCAAGTCCCTACCAATTTGAATGTTGACCAATTCCAAGCCATGGTAGGCCACATAACCTCACCCCACCGCCTCACATTTTTAGAATAAGATCTACCCACATCTAATGCCACTCATAATGAAGCCCTACACATTGAAGTCCTAATCCATAAGCATATCATTAAATGAGTCTTAATATATGGTGGCTCTGGCCTAAACCTTTGCACTCTAAAATTATTAAAAAATTTGGGATACTCCAATGTGGTTATGGATTCTTGTGAATGTATAACCATCAAAGGATATGATGACACTGAGAGATTCTCTGAAGGCACCATTAAGCTCCCCATTCAAGGAGGACAAAAGATATTGGAAACCAAATGTCAAGTACTTGATCTTGACCTTCCATATAATATTCTTCTCGGCTGACCATGGATTCATGCCATGCAAGTCATCCCATCCACCTTCCATCAATGCTTAAAATTCCCCCATAACGACATGGAAATTACCATCTATGCCGATCCTCATCCTTTATAATATTGTAGTTTATTGAAAGGACTGTCAGACTTAGGGCACACAACTGAGAGGGGGGGTGAATCAGTTGTGTAAAACTTTCTCCAATTTACACACTTAAATCCTCTTAGTGATTAGCAGTATGATAAACATGAGACATAATGCATTCAAATCAAAAGCAGAAACTCATCAACACATGAGACACCAAGATTTTGACGTGGAAAAACCGGTTAAGGGAAAAACCATAGGGTGATTAACCCAAGAATGTATTCTCTATTAGAAGAGTAGAAAGAAAAAAATGGCACATGCCAATTAGGGCTCATTGCTCGAGCATACTGCTCACAAGAGGCTCACTGCCTACAAGAGACACACTGTCTACAAAGAAATAAGTATCACATACATGAACTGGAGAATAGCATCTTCACCATGCTTGAATCAGTTCCATTAAGATCAATACATTTGCTCTGCCTTTCTCTCTCCTCTTCGCTACCACTCGCTCATCTCCACAAGACACACTTTGGAATGACTTCACAATCCCTTATTTATACAAGACAACGACTTAGGAATAATCATCTAAGTCAGCAAACACCTACAAGAACATCCACAAGACATGTAATACATCTGGTCGGCCAGTCTCAGGAAGAACACCAACATTCAGTGGTTATTCTTCAAATACGAACTTTAGCTTCAATGCGGACTACCAACATGAACTGGAACTGATCCAAAGATCACCACAAGCTTTCTTGAAGTACCAACAACATCTGCACTTCATCTGCTTATTGGAATCCTTCTCTCCTTCATCCGGAACCTCAAGAACATAGTCTTCCATCACTATGACAAAGGAATAGGTTCTTCTAGACCTTCAACCCATGAACCAATCGACTTGACACTTCACAAGGATGTTCTCAACACTTCCTCAAATCTACAAAATGGGATAATGAATTTCTGGATCTCACCGGACCTATCTGTGACACTCTGTCACCTTTGAACACCTGCTGGAACCAGTTCTACTTGAGCGATCATAACTTCTTCAGATCTTCATGCGGACCTCTAAAAACTTGACTGGAGCATCTCAAGACTTATATCTACAAACCCTTTAAACCGCACCCTCTAATCCTCAACCTATCTTGGACTTTTACCTTGTTGTCATCACCGTTCTTCACTGTTCCTGATTGAGACTAATTTTCTCAATATCCTCAGCACGCAGCTCATCCAATCCTTCTCATTAATGCAACATGAGTACGTTGACATCAATGACAACACCGGTTAAATCCATACTTGCAACAATCTCCCCCTTTGTCATTGATGGCAACATATGATGTGAAAAACCATCAAGACAAGAACTTCTCCTTACTGTCCCAACTCCCCCTATCAACAACAACTATTCACATGTCTTCTCTTCCTTTACTGCTCCCCCTTTGATCATCAATGATTTGTTTTTCACATGTCTTTTCTCCCCCTTTGACATCAATGGCAAAGGGCTCATACTTGCAACTCCAATACTTCAGAATCATACCTGCTGCTCCCCCTGAGTAGCAGCTTCCCATCATCAATCTGGATCACAAGATATGACTGTGATATCCATCAGACTGATGCACATAAGTGCATCCTAGTTCATCACTGGAGGGGCAATAACCCCTAGGGCTTGCTTTAGTCCATACAATGCTTTCTTCAACTTGCAGACCATATCACCATGCTCAGATAACTGAAATCCATCTAGTTGTTCAATGTACACTTCTTCTTCTAAGTCACCATTCAAGAAAGCAGATTTGACATCCATCTGATACACCTTGAAATCCTTGAAGGCAGAAAATGCAAGAAATAATCTGACTACTTCAATTCTTGCCACTGGAGCAAAAGTTTCTTCAAAATCAATTTCTTCTATTTGAGAGTAACCCTTGCAGACCAATCTGGCTTTATTTCTGATTACTTCACCAACTTCATTTAGTTTGTTCTGGAAGACCCATTTGGTTCCAATCACATTCTTGTTTCTAGGTTTGGGAACAAGATCCCAAGTGTGATTTTTCTCAATTTGCATCAACTCTTCCTCCATTGCTTTGGTCCAATTTTCATCATTGCAGGCTTCATTTATTGTCTTAGGTTCAATCTTTGAAATCAGACAATATTCATCTGAATTTTGAGCAATTTTCCTTCTAGTTTGCACACCTTTGCTTTTGTCACCTATGATCTGATCTTCAGAGTGGTTCAGTCTTACATACCTTGGAACTTTGGGAGTTTCTTGCACTTTTGCTTCTTGATCAGGCTCATTCAGACCTATCTCTTCTTCCTAATTTACCAGATCAGTCTAAATCTGACTTTCAGAAGAGGATTGAACTCCTTGAACCAGAACACCATTCTGATCATCTTCATCATATTCATAAAACCTTGAGGGTTTCTCTATTCCCTCATCAACCTTCACATTTGTACTTTCTATCATCTTTCTTAGTCTCTTGTTATAACACCGGTATGCTTTGCTTTGAGTAGAGTAACCCAAGAATATTCCTTCATCACTTCTAGCATCAAACTTGCCTAGATCTTCATCTCTCTTGATGTAACATTTGCTACCAAAGACTCTGAAATATCTTACAGTAGGAGTAATGCCAAACCAGAGTTCATAAGGGGTCTTATTGGTATTGCTTCTGATTTGAACTCGATTAAGAGTATAGACTGCAGTGCTGACAGCTTCTCTCCAATAGATATGAGGAACATTTGCTTCCATCATCATGGTCCTAGATGCTTCCTGGATGGTCCGGTTCTTTCTCTCCACTACTCCATTCTGCTGTGGAGTCCTAGGAGCAGACAATTGTCTCTTTATTCCATGTTTCTCACAGAACTCTATGAACTCACCGAATGTGAATTCTCCACCTCTATCAGACCTCAGACATTTCAACTTCAATTTGGTTTCATTCTCTACCATAGCCTTGAATATTTTGAATTTCTCAAAAGATTCTGATTTCTCTTTCAGAAAAGTTACCCACATCATCTGGGAATAGTCATCTATTAGCAGCATGAAGTATCTATCACCTTGAATACTCTTGGTTCTTTCTGGACCACAAAGATCAATGTAAATTAAGTCCAATAATCTGATAGAAGATAGTTCCTTGCTTTTGAATGTGACTCTGCTCAGCTTACCCAACTGACATTCCTTGCACAAGCTGTTAGTCGGTTTCACCAAATTTGGAAAATCTCTTATATCCTGAGTATTGCTTATCTTGATGATATTATCAAAATTCACATGACACATCCTTCTATGCCATAACCAACTCTGATCAACTTGAACAAATAAACAACTTTTACCAATACCAACCAAGTGGAAGATATTACCTTTAGTTTGAGCACCAGATGCAATCTCTGTTCTGGAACTTTCAAAGATTTTGCATTTTCCATCCTTGAATCGGAGATCATAGCCTTTGTCCACCAATTGTCCAACACTAAGAAGATTGTGCTTCAAACCTTCAACATACAGTACATTACCGATTTTGTTTCTTCCATCAAAAGAAGTAGTTCCTCTTCCTCTGATTCTACCAATAGAATTATGACTAAACTTCACCACTCCTCCTTCATACCTTTCCAGATCTATGAACTTATTTTTGTCACCTGTCATGTGGTGAGAGCAACCACTGTCAATGACCCAATCATCCTTTTCTTCAACTTGGGCAGCCAGAGCTCTTTCTACAACGTTATGATTGATAGATACAGAGGATATTGGTTCTTCTTCCTTGATGGCAATAAACACCCATTCACTTCCGAATTTGTTACCTATCTTTGATTCATCATCTGTTACTCCTTCATTTTCATCTTCTTCATGAACATAGTAACAATTCCTTTGGAACCTTGATCTGTTAGGATTTGGCTTTGAAAATCTTTCCAGACATCTTGAGGCAAAATGACCAATCTTATTGCAGTTAAAACAATTAAAAGGCAATTTTCCTTCATACTTACCGGATCCTCTTGGCAGTCTCTTTGCAATGAGGGCTTCAAGTTGAGCAGTTTCTACCTCTTCTTCTTCCAGGTCTTTTCTTTCTTTTTCATACCATGACAGTTTCCTTGATGAGTTCTCTCCCAGATCAAATCTTTGTTTACCTTTCACAGAGGCACTAGCTTTGAATGTAGATTCAGTCTTGGGGGGATCATCTCCAAACTCGATCATTTCAAATGCAGCTAGTTTGCCAGTCAATTGGTCTCTTGTGACAGTTGTATGGGCTCTAAATTCATCAATGGCAACAACCTTGATTTTGTAAGAGGCAGGAAGAGATCTGAGAATTTTGGCAACAAACTCATTTTCATCCAAGACTCCACCAACATTTCTAATTCTACAAACCAGCTCATTTACTCTTGGCATAAAAGTAGTAATATTTTCATCATCTCTCATCTTCAGTTTTTCAAATTTCCCTTTTAGACTTTGTAACCTTGCACATTTAACATACTGGTCTCCTTCATGCAAAAGTTCTAGTTTATTCCAAATCTCAAAAGTAGTTGGTAGGTCAATAACATTTGAGAGCTCTGAGTCAGATAATGTGCTTTGAAGAGCCTCTTTGGTCCGCAGATTGTTTTCAGCATCTGTGATTTCATTTAGGGTTGTCGAACCACCCTGTGGAGGTACATATGCTTTTGTAACCATGGACCAGTACGCCATTCCCATACACTGTAAGTGGCATTTCATGTGACATGTCCAAAGAGCAAAGTTGGTTCCATCAAACTTCAGACTATCCTTATTGTAAGATGACATCCTAGATCTTCTCAAGCGGTTAAGCTCCTTTTAGAGGAACTTGGCTCTGATACCAATTGTTAGACTTAGGGCACACAACTGAGAGTGGGGGGTGAATTAGTTGTACAAAACTTTCTCTAATTTACACACTTAAATCCTCTTAGTGATTAGCAGTATATTAAACATGAGACATAATACATTCAAATCAAAAGCAGAAACTCATCAACACATGAGACACCAAGATTTTGATGTGGAAAACCTGGTTAAGGGAAAAACCATGGGGTGATTAACCCAAGAATGTATTCTTTGTTAGAAGAATAGAAAGAACAAAATGGCACATGCCAATTAGGGCTCACTGCCTGAGCACACTGCTCACAAGAGGCTCACTGCCAACAAGAGACACACTGTCTACAAAGAAATAAGCATCACATACATGAACTAGAGAATAGCATCTTCACCATGCTTGAATCAGTTCCATTAAGCTCAATACTTCTACTCTGCCTTTCGCTCTCCTCTTCGCTACCACTCGCTCATCTCCACAAGACACACTTTGGAATGACTTCACAATCCCTTATTTATACAAGACAACGACTTAGGAATAATCATCTAAGTTAGAAAACACCTACAAGAACATCCACAAGACATGTAATACATCTGGTCAGCCAGTCTCAGGAAGAACACCAACATTCAGTGGTTATTCTTCAAATATGAACTTTAGCTTCAATGCGGACTACCAACATGAACTGGAATGGATCCAAAGATCACCACAAGCTTTCCTAAATTACCAACAACATCCACACTTCATCTGCTTACTGGAATCCTTCTCTCCTTCATTCAGAACCTCAAGAACACAGTCTGCCATCACTGTCACAAAGGAATAGGTTCTTCCAGACCTTCAACCCATGAACCAATCGACTTGACACTTCACAAGGACATTCTCAACACTTCCTCAAATCCGCAAAATGGGATAATGAATTTCTGGATCTCACCAGACCTATCTGTGACACTTTGTCACCTCTGAACACCTGCCAGAACCGGTTCTACTTGAGTGATCATAACTTCTTCAGATCTTCATGTAGACCTCTGAAAACTTGACCAGAGCATCTCAAGACTTATATCTACAAACCCTTTAAACCGCATCCTCTAATCCTCAACCTATCTTGGACTTTTACCTTGTTGTCATCACTGTTCTTCACTGTTCCTAATTGAGACTAATTTTCTCAATATCCTCAGCACACAGCTCATCCAATCCTTCTCATTAATGCAACATGAGTATGTTGACATCAATGACAACACCGGTTAAACCCATACTTGCAACAAGGACATGACTGCACTTTCTACCCTTACAACAATGCCACCAAGAGATCCACCTCACATGCCAAGCCCACATCATATACCTCATACATTGATCCCTCCAACATCACGACTACATCAGAAACATCCCCTACACTCGAGGTCAAGATCAAGATAAGTGATATGGGATGTGGTGAATATGACCTACATGGCACATTTTGTGTGGGACTATTGCCATCTCCTAAGACATTTGGTGCTCCTAGGGAAGAGGAAGTCTCTACAGTGATCATCAAGTGCAAGTTGTCACCTACCTTCGAGAAGAAGCACCTTCTTGAACAAGATGTTCTCGAAGATATAACTTCTTAGTTATACAAATAAGAAGAAAATCAAGGAGCTCCTATCCTCCCTACCAAGATCTATGGAAAAGGTCTCGAAATCATCAAGTATATGAGCTAAAAAGGACAAGGCAGCATATGCCTTCATGAACAAGGAATTGTAGAGCCCATCCAAGCAACAAGAAATCCATATCTCCATGGGTTAGGGTATGGAAAACAAGAGTCTACCCCTGCTGATGTCAAGTGTATCTTAAGTGAGGTCACTAAGGCCTTCCCCGCAGTCGATAGCATCAACAAAGAGGACCATCAAGACTCTTTTAGTGACTTCACCGAGTTCTTCGAATCATCCATATGTACCATCTACACCTTAATCACCATGCCATTCACATCCAATGACCTAACTCTTGTTTACCCCCAACTCATAGATTGGAACTAACAAGGACCTCCCATCCTTGATGTTACATAGAATGATGAAGAAATAGCTGAAATGATGGGGGTTAGAGATCACTTTCCCCTTGGAGATCATAGGGCTGACTACATCATGGAACTGAACACATCCACATACTTTAGGGAGACCACCCAAACTCTTAGTTACAAAAATATAAAAATAAAAATAACATCCCCTAGTGAAAACCACTTTGTGGCACTTTTGAATGAAGAAAAAATCAAAATAAAGGATGTATCACCTAGTGAAAACCTCTACGGGGTGCTAGGAGATGAGAGGATGGACCTCCCTGAAGTATCTGAGTTATATCAAGAAAGATCACTAATCCTAGTTGAAGCATCACACGAAATGAATCTTGGAATAGAAGAGATGCCAAAGATCACATTCCGAGCAGAGTCCCTCACAACAAAAGAACAGGAGGCTTTCTTAAATTTCTTCAAATAGAGGATCCATAACTTCACATGGACATATGTTGACATGCCGAGATTAGATCTTTCTCTAGTTGTTCATCACCTTGCAGTGCATCCTGATACGAGGCCAGTAAAACAAAAGCTAAGGAAAATGAATCCCCAAATAGCACTCCTCATCAAGGAAAAAATCAAGAAACTCATGGATGTGGGATTCATCCGACCTATAGACTATCCCGGATGGGTATCCAACATTGTACTAGTAGCCAAAGTCACTGGAGGCATTTGTTGCTACATAGATTTCAGAGATCTTAACAAGACTTGCCCTAAAGATGACTTTTCTCTACCAAACATAAACATCATCATGGATCTCATTGTAGGGCATGAGATGTTATCCTTAATGGATGGATTTTCTAGGTACAATCAGATCAGGATAGCCGAAGAGGATCAACATAAAACCTCCTTTATATGTTCATGGGGAACATACTGCTGGGTTGTGATGCCCTTTGGGTTGAAAAATGCAGGAGCTACTATCAGAGGGCAATGATAATAATCTTCCACGACCTTTTTCACAGCATAATGGAAGATTACGTAGATGATTTGTGGGGAAAGTCCAAAACCATAGAAGAGCACTTAAAATGTGTTGGCAAAAATCTTTGACAGGCTAGAGCAATACAATGTGCAGCTAAATCCCAAGAAATGTGTCTTCGAGGTCACTTTTAGAAATCTTCTAAGATACATTATGTCAAGAAAAGGAATTGAAGTTGATCCCACCAAGGTCAAGGCCATAGTGGATATGTCTTCACCTAAGACACTCAAACAACTTTGAAGCCTACAAGGGACACGCCAATCCATCTGCCGCTTCATAGCGCAGCTTGCCGACAAGTGCCAACCATTTCAACATCTTCTCCAGAAAAATACAACATATGTATGGAATAATCAATTTCAGAGCACCTTTGAACATCTGAAAGAATATCTTGCTAACCCACTTTTCCTTATTATGCCAAGGCAAGGACAACCCCTCCTTTTGTACATTTCAACAATAGAAACAACAATAGGGGCCTTGTTAGCACAACACAATTAACAAGGAAAGGAAAGAGCTATATACTACATTAGTCACACCTTGGTGACTTATAAGCTGAACTACACTCCAATTGAACGAGAATGTCTTGCCATTGGACCTTCACTTCCTAGAAATTAACACACTACATGCTCAATCATAAGACAAAGCTCATTGCCAAGATCGATACACTGAAATATCTACTGACTAGAGTAGCTCTTACAAGATAAATGGCTAAGTGGGTTATGATCTTGAGTGAGTTGGACATTGAATATATAGAAAGGAAAGACATTAAAGAACAAGTGATCGCTGATCAATGGCTGATGCACCAATCCCAACAGAACAACCACTGCTTGCAGAATTTTCAGATGAATCCATATTGACAATAGCACCGATAGAAGATACATAGAAAATGCATTTTGATGGATCTTACACACATCGTGGCTTAGGGGCAGGCATCTTGCTTGTCACCGCTCAAGGAGAAACTATCCCTAAGTCCTACAAAATCACATTTTCATGCACAAATAATGTGGCAGAATATGAGGCCCTCATCACAGGACTTTGCATGGCCATACACTAGAAAATTAAGAAGCTAACAGTTTATGGAGATTCCCAGTTAGTCATCAGACAAGTGAACAACGAGTACAAGACGAAGGATGACAAACTCTTGCCCTACAAGAGAATGGTCGATGATTTCATAGATTATTTCCATGAAATCCATTTTGAGAAAATTCCAAGATTGAACAACAAAGTTGTAGATGCTATGGCTACAATAGGATCCTTGGTCAATATGAAGAAGGATAGCAAAAAGTGTGAGTTCCTAATTGAAGAGCTTCCAATACTGGCTTATGATGTACCATAATCAAAGCTAGTGTGTGACATTGTTGGTTCATTATTTGCTTGGTATCAAGAGACCTACATGTACCTTCACAACATCATCCCATGAAACCTATCATCCACACAACGCAAAAGCTTCATCCATTGAGCTTCCCGTTTTACCCTCATATTAGACACCCTCTATCAAAGAAGTCTAGACGGTACTCTTTTAAGATGTCTCGACTCTAGGGAAGCCGACGTGGCCTTGCAAGAGGTGCACAAAAGCATTTCTGGGGCACACTCTAGTGGACCTACCTTAGCAAAGAAATTCCTAAGGACAGGGTACTATTGGCCGACCATGGAACGAGATGCTTACTGATTTGTGAAGAAATGTCTACCATGTCAACAACATAGTGATCTCATCCATGCACATTCACATGAGCTGCAGCCGATAACAACTCCTTGGCCTTTTTCACTGTGGGGACTTGACCTCATAGGTAAAATTCACCCACCCTCATCCAATGGCCACACGTTCATCATCACTGCGATCGAGTACTTCACGAAGTGGGTTGAAGCCATTCCACTCACTTTCACCACATGTATCCAGATTGCTAAATTCATTCTCCATTACATAATATGCTTCTATGGCATTCCCCATTCCATCATCATAGATAATGAGAAACCATTTAAAAATTGGGAAGTCCGCACCCTGTGCAAAAAATTCCACATCCAACATCACTTTTCCACACCCTATTACCCCCAAGGTAATGGTCAAGCCGAGGCTTCTAACAAAACCATATTACGCATTCTGAAAAAGGTGATTAATGAAGCTGGTCATGACTGACACCTCCAAATCAACCCCGCCCTATGGGCCTACCTTACAAGCATCCGCACACCCACAGGAGCCACACCATATTCCCTAGTATTTGGTTCCAAACCTATTTTGCCTATTAAGATCAAGCTCTCGTCACTCAGGATTTCATTACAAAATACAATCACTGAAGAGGAGTACCGAGTTGCACAACTGAATGAGATAGAGTTACTAGATGAAAAATGCTTGGATGCTCTCAACCACCTTCAAGCCTATCAAAACTGTTTATGTAGGAGCTACAACAAGAAGATCAAGAACCACAAGTTTGAGATAGGTGACCTTGTCCTTATGGAGAATCAGAAAAATCTACAAGAGCGCACCAAGAAAGGAAAGTTCAAGCCTAATTGATTGGGACCATATGTCATCACAACCAGCTATGGGTCAGGGGCATATCAGCTTACAACACCTGAGGGGTAGCCTCTAGATGAACCTATGAACATCCTGCATCTAAAAAGGTTCTACGAATGACCCATTGAGTATCCCAAATCAAAAAATACAAAAAAAATTAAAAAATAAGAAAAAATACAAAAAAATATAAAAATTAAGAAAAACTGGAGTGCAATAAAGTCGTCCAAAGGTGAAAATCACTTCAGTGACACCTTGGATAAGTACCATGGTGAAAACCTATCTTAGGTGCCATGCGTAGTGGCTGGTCCTACCATCTAATAAGTCCTCTTGCCCATCATAACATTCTACGTCACGCACATCCCATGGCTTGGAATTTTGAAACATCAAATCCCATCACCCACCCTACATTATCCCACCCAAAGATAATCCATGGAACAAGGATCATTGTATGCTCTCCCTATATAGCTCAAAAGCAAAAAAATCCAAAAACCTTAGAAAATACAAAGACTCAAAAATAATACAAAATCCAAAAAATTACCAAAAAATAAAAAAAATCACAAAATTACCAAAAATAATCCCACATCATCATCCTATGTAACACATCGTCTTACACTATCATACCCATCCTGAACCATTCCCACATCATCAAGTCAAACCAGAACTACATATTCATCTCACCCGCATCTTAAAATACCTTGATCCCATGGACATAGGGTATGTAGGCAGTCTGGAATATGAAGGAAGTATCCAGTACCCAGGTATATAAGATGCAGCCATCCAACCCATTTGGATGGTCCCCATCTTTTGAGCTTAACTAAATTTACTAAGCAATACACATGCTAAGCATAACGTCAAAACATCACATCTCACACAAAAATCACCAATCAACAAACCAACCATAATCATCACATGTGGCCTTGCTATCCTTTTGCTCACCTTTCAAATTTTATCCAACAGCATCCATTCAATTCTCACCTTAATGGATATATCATTCCTACAATAGGTAGAATCCATCATCAACACTTATCTTGGCAGGAGATACAATGGTTGTTTGTGTAATTTGTTGGTCTTTTTTATTATTGATTTTTATCTTTTGTCTTGTTCTAGGAATCATTCCAAAGCTACCCTGATCTCACTATATCAGGGTATGTGGTGGAAAACACCTAGAATAGACATAGTCAAATGTGTTTTTGTATGTTGTACTTGTGGGTTGATTTCATTACTCCAAGAATAGTATTCATATCTTGGAGATAGGGTTGGTTCTAGCATAGTGTTCCCAATTTATGTATAAGGTTAATCATACCTTCTATGTACTAGAAGAACTTATGTTATGAGTCCCCTTCCCTCATCTAGGCAAGTTTATACTAGCTTGGGCATGCATGAAGTCAACCTATTGTTTATGAGTCTAGTCCATGAAAAGATATGTATCATCACCTTGGTCCTTTTATACATTGGTGAACAATATCCTATTTTTCTATAATAAACCTAGAAATGCTCTCAATAATGTAATGCAAGTACTTTGCCTAGCTTATCCATCTCCCTTTCTAATCACCACCCATTCAACACAATATCTAGACTTAGCATTTGAAGATGATTCAAAACTCCATCCATAATCTCTAACACAACCCCCCATCTAACATACCCCTTCCCCCCACTAATCAATAACCCCAATCAAATCACTTTGCACACTCCACCCATCCCAACAAAACTCCTCTAATATTGTGGCGTCTAGTGACCTACCATCCCCAAACCTATCTCACTATCCCAAACATCCCCACCACCTAACCCCATCGCCCAAGGTTATAAGAACATCACATGTATCATGACATCCAATCATAACACCAACCCATCCCATTTCCCATCTTATCATCATTTGACCATTTCATTAACAATACATTTATCCATTACCATTTCATTAATCATTGCAATTACATAATCATCTATCATTAATCATTTGCATGTATCCATTACCATTTCATCATTTTACCATAACCATTAGATATCATCATCATTAATCCATTACCCATTTCATTAAGCCATTTAAATAACCATTTTTCATCATGCATAATATATGCTTATTAATTTGAGCATATATTTTACATTTTACATTCATTTACAATATATGTTTATTAATTTGAGCATATATTTTCCATATACATCCATTTGCATTCACAATATATGTTTTTTAATTTGAGCATATAATTCACATCATAATCCACATTATAATCCATTTATCCATTTCATTTTTTAACCATGCATAATATATATGTTTAGTAATCTGAGCATATATCCCTTTCATATTATCACATACCAAAAAATTCATCCATAACCATAAATCCATCTATATATGTAATCCATAAATGCATCCATAACATCACATTAATCACATCATAAATATCCATCATGTCATCCACCACATCATATAAATATCCATAATGCATAAATCATCATATCATAAACAACATCATAGACCATCATAATGCATACACCATCATACCAAAAGCATCCATAATATCATAAACCATCATAAAGTACATCATCGTCAAAATATACAACGCTCAAAATAATACAATGTCATGATACAAAAATGCCATGAGGGCCAAAATACATCCAATAAATAAACTATCAACCCTGGGCTGATGATCCCCTAGTAGAATTGGTAGGAGACCCTAGCTGCTATTGTGTCTGCTGAGGTGGCGGTGGTGGGGTCCCATGGGCTATTGCACTGACTGAACCGATCTCCTCGACCTATATGATCCAAACATCTAGGTTCCATTGTACTGGTTGTAGCTAGGTACCTGTTGACCCTCTGGAACCATAGAAAAATAGGCCCTGTAATAATACTCTACCCTCGCATGCACCTCTTTGGGATGGGAGCTATGGTCAAGTG
Organism: Cunninghamia lanceolata; assembly: GCA_027924645.1. Taxonomy (NCBI): domain Eukaryota; kingdom Viridiplantae; phylum Streptophyta; class Pinopsida; order Cupressales; family Cupressaceae; genus Cunninghamia; species Cunninghamia lanceolata. The sequence goes on along the minus strand of BSBN01001614.1, from coordinate 6,731,193 downwards.
TTAGGCACATTCTACAATGTTGACCAAGTGTCCATAGGCGTGGGTTTTGAGCCATGAGGCCAAGTTGGACGCCCATTCGAAGATAGGACCAATTTTTCCTTGTATATTCTATATAAATAAGTGCTTGGAGAAGGAGATGTATTACAAGATTGACAGGTACTATTATGCTTCCAGATTGACTCCAGACACAAGTGTCGAAGACCATTGAAGCTTGCATTGCAAGTGTATTGTAAACAACATTTAGTTTTGATAATACATTGTGCAAGTTTCTGAGTGTGGGGTTTTTCACCCGATAAGGGTTTTCCCCATGTTATATCTTTGTCTCTCTTCTTTTGTCTTCTTTCTAGTTCATGTGTATTGCTGAAATATCTCATTTATATGTTTCATGTTTCTATAGTTGCAAGGATTAAATTGAATTTATATAGCTCTCCCCTCATTAGATTAGTGTAGGAAGTGATTTCTGCACACCTAGCTTCCTTTCACAAATTGCCAAATCATCTCATCATCCTGATTCTCCTCCCTCTAACCATGATATCCAGTGTCATCCTGATCATGTTCTTCATTTTCTTCTATCTCCATATCTCCACTTAAGTGCATCTCATCAACACCACTACCACTACATGTGGTTCTGGTATTCATTGTGTCACTATCATGTGTGCTATTATTGTTTGAAGTGTTGCACAACCCTCTTCTTTCACATAAGGACATCCAGATTGTGAGTGCCCTATCAAAAGGAAAACTCCGGATATCATGTCTAGTTGTATACATTATCAAGCAATTTTCCAAATTCTTGTCAATTTTATTTCTTATCTTTGATTTCAAGAACCCCAATGCAATGAAAACTCTCTCATCCTCCACCAACCCCAATATCATGGTTTGACATAAATAAGCAATTTGAAAATTTTTGATAATGCATCACGCAATATTTTGCTTTGACTTAATGTTGCCCAAATCTTTGTTATCAATCCCTCTTGGTGGGGAGCCTCCATGAGTTTAAGTTGTTCCATCATTGAAGTTGCAAATCAACCTAAGTGCTCTCTAAGATTAGTTTGATTTAAAATTCCTTCTATTTGTTGTCCATCGAATTCTATACTTTTGCAAAAATGATCTATTAAGATCTTTATCTTGTGATAATCACTTCACTTATAGTTGACCCAATATTGAGGTTACACTACAGACATGGCTTCAAGTAGTTCATCATGAGGGAATCAATCTCTAATCTTTGAGGAAAGAGATTTCACAATATTCTTTAGAGTAGTACTCACAAAATTAACAATCTTGTCAAAAGCTTCCCTTGAAACAGGTTCTTCTCTAATAGTGTGTCTGACCTTGTTAAAATAGTGCATTGATATCTCAAATCCCTTTACAAAGACAAATAACTCCCCTCTATCATTAAACTATAAAAAATTAGCAGGATTGGTCACATTTGTTATCAAGTGCCAGCTACTAAATTTTGGACTTATGAAGGATTTGTCTGATAGATATAGATTATCGAGGGTCATGCATATCATTCTACGCAGTTTAGTATATTAAAAAATATACATAATTTTTTCTTGGGCTTTTTTCACAAGCACGTTCATTTCCTCTAGCATGGGAAGAATACTAGCTAAAACGAGGAGTGTCTCTATGTCACTTAACCTATGTAAGAGGTTAGGAACCCTGTCAACTGTGAAGCGATGGTCATACATTACACCAATCAAGGATTGATATTCAGCTAAAACTCTTTTCACTAGTTCATGAAAGGAGATCCATCTGGTATCAACATCCTTAAGAAGTTTTTTTCCTGCAACTATTCCCTCAACAAAATGTTGAAATTCCAAAAACTGTTTGGGACTTTGGTAGAAGTATGAGTAAAGCTTGTAGACTAGATCTTCAACTTTTGATACTGCACAAAAATTGCTCACCATTTTAAATGCTAAATTCATTTTGTGGGCCATGAAGTGAATGTCAATCATGTATGGTGAAATAGAAGTTTGTAGCTTTACACACAGATTGTTCCTATGACCTTGCATTATTGAAGCTCCATCAACCCCTACACAGACCAACTTTTTGGTAATTGTGCAATCATCCATACCTCCAATTTCAATCAAAGATTTCTTAACTCTCTCAAATAGATTTTGTGATGTTGCATTCTCCTTCATTTTATAAACAAAGAGGAGATGAGGTTGGCAGACATGATTTGCCACAATACTTACACATGCATACATACCCAAGAATTATTATCTATTATTGTAACTTCATCTAGAGATAATGCAATAAAAGTTAACTCTTTTACTTTTTCTTGTAAATCATATTTTTCCACATCAACAAGACAACTTGCCCATTCCCATCCACTATTTATTGACCAATGTGTGTTAAGAAAACTAGGAACGCCAATAAAAGATAATAAACTATTATATTCTAGGTAGTCTGTCATAGGACACCCTTTGGTCAAAATATGAAAAACAACACCCAACTGAACAGTTTTTGCCATTTGTGCTTCTCCCATCATCTTTCCAAATTGAGCTTCAATTGAACCTCCACCTGCATGAATCTTCATCTTTCTTTGCTTATGCACATCATATTCAAGGGCATTCTTTACATGAAGACATTCTTCCTTTGTTTTCCATCTTATCATGGATTTTTCCTGTCCATCTATGATTTGTTTTTCATAAACTTTGCCAATATGTTTTTCTATGGTGTCAAGATTTAGCTGCAACCTCTTGTCCCTACGATATTTCCAAATGCATATCTTATACTTGCATTCTGTGGGAGGTTCATCTTTGTTTTCATTCTCCACCAGTTCAATGAATGGGAATTTGGACACCTAATCAATCTAAAAACTCCTTGACATTTCCCATTCATGCCCCTTTTTTTATTTGGATTTTCTTTTCCCCTTGCGTGCACTTGCAGGATCTTCATATTCATTGATTTCTATAACTTCATTATCATTTTTTGAGTTTGATTTATTCATATCATCATTCATGCTACCTTGGGTATTCCCTGGAACATCATCTTTAACATTGTCATCATTCTCGCTACCTTGGGTATTCCATCAAACATCATCTGTGGCATTCTCATCATTCCCGGTACATTGGGTATTGCATAGAACATCATCTATGGCATTGTCACCATTACTGCTACCTTGGGTATTCCCTGGAATATCATCCATGGCATTGTGATCCAAGTCAATAAATGGTACAGGTTTTGATGTTGTAGCTCCATTAGATGGACCACCAACATTGCCAAAGTATGAATTTATGTTTGTCTGGTTTGATGACCTTGACCTCCCTTCACCACCCTCGGACAACTTCTTGCTCGACATCTCTCATGAGTTAAAAGCTACATAAAAATATCATTTTGTTCAAGAAGGAATCATAGATGATAGAATATAGATCCCTGGGTCCTAGATTAAGATATCTCTCTAGTCCTAGACTCCTAACTCCTACTCAATCAATATCATCTGTAACAATGAAACCAAACAAAGACATAAATAATCAAGATGAATCTTATATTATTACACAATAAAGAAATGATCACTTACCTTTTAGTGACTCGCTAATGCCTATAGCTATAAATTCTCTATGATCCTAAATGAATCAAGGATTTGAGAGCTTGGAGCTAAACAAAATGTGTAAAGGATTAATTATAGTTTCAAATGCATTTATATCAATGCATATTTGATGAATACCACAAAATTTTCAAATGGTAGTATAATAATTTGGTGAATCTCGCATACTATTAATAGGACACTTATAAATGTTAGGTGAAATGGATCTCCATCAAACACATACGTTGTAAATTTCTAGGAAAATATGGCCCTTGGATTAGCATGGAGTTATAATGGTATTAGCAAAATTGGTCCTCATACATGTGAACCGTGTTGGTTGTTTTAAATTCCCAACTTGATCTCAAGGAAAAAACATAGGTCTATAGAATAGCCACTTTCTAATAACTGACCTGCCTCGAGGGATTGGCCAACGAACATGAAATAGGGGTTTTCAATCCCTCTTTCCTCTGCACTTTAGGATCTGTGAAACCAAAGAGGGTGTTCCTATTTTTTGGAATCTTTCCCTTTTGGGGAAAACAATGTTCTATTCAAATGGATGGGGGTCCTTGAAATACTTTCTCAATAACACTACTCCAATAGCAGATGTGTTCCTTTAAGCTTTCTTAAAGAATGTTTGATAAAGTAAAGAGATGGACTAGATCCTTAAGCTTTAATTCTGTTTCTTTGCAGAGGAACATGTAAAATAAACTTAACTCCTAACACCTATTGTTGGAAGGCAAAATGTGTTGATTTTCTTTAAAATAATGAGGATAGTTAAAGGGATGCAAACTTAGTACTGTATTCATGAAAAGATCAGTGCATGTCCAAGGGCCATAGAGTCAAGAAGCTTGCATAAACCTTAAAGAACATATGATATAATAAAACCTAGTTTACTGTAAAGATATAGTAATGCCTTACATTAAAATATCTTACTAGTCCTAGAGTTAACCATGCTTAGTTATCCATGTAAACCAAGAATACATTCAATAATTCTCTTGCAGCTAATTAATTTACTACTTGAGTAAATGCCACAAGAAAAATACACAAACACAGGAAAGACTGTGATGATGAATAAAAATGATCCTTAATCAAATATATATTCATAAATGTAGAACTGTATACATGAAGTAGGAGACAATACACTTCAAGACTCAACAAGATTTGTAAAGTAAACTATTCGGTAGATTATAACACAACCTTTGTAGCTCTATCAAAACATCTTAAAACTCAGAATGGAAACTTGAAAAAATGGACAACTAAATCTATTGCATAAGACAAACTATTTACAATTCCTCCTTAACCAGATTGATCCCATTTTTTAGACTAAGTTTGGAGACATGACCTTGAACCAATGAATTTTCACAAGCCATGAATTCCCTTTTATAAAGATAAGGGAGCAGACAAGCTTCAAGCTTCAAGACAAAAGAAGTTACAAATTTTTAGTAACCAAAAGATGAAACTGTGAGAGGAGGCGGTGTAACTGCTTCACAACTGTATGTCCTGCTATTTTGGCAGGAAAAGGAACTAGGCCTTTGATGATTGATCCATTGCCAAATGCCATTGGAGCTAGGCACTCCTCAAATGCCATCAAAGTACTCAATGAGAGCATTTACTGCTCTACCTTGCCAAGTTGTGCACCAAGAAATGAGAAAATGTGCAAGGAACAACATCGAAAGGAAACTTGAGAATTCTAAACCTCCTTCACTATTTCTAGGTTCCATTGCACGAGTGTGATCTTGCCCTCCTAGTTGAGAAGTTTCATGCAACTTCAACCAAGCAGAAACTTGGGGAATCCACACCTGGCTGGCTTCAAAAGTGCTGGAAACCAAGCCAAGAGAATAGTAGCAACAACAACAATTCTCCTCTCATCCCTTATTTGTATCATCCTGGTGGGCAATCTCCCTACACCTAGAGTTGATGCTCTATTAGGAAAATTAGATGTAGGGGAGGGGTAGAGGAAGCTGAGAAGCTTCTCTACTCCAGAAGGGAATCTGCCAACTCTCAGAAATAAGGAACTATTGGAGTTGGGAGATCAGCCCTCAGGACCCACCGTTAGATGAGATAAGAGTCTAGAGAAGAAATCATAGAGGTTCAATGGATGTTGCTACTATTCTCAAATTTTCCCTGCACCACCTATTCTAGAGGAAGAAACTCCAAGTCTCCTAATTCTGTAAGGACAAGTTAATAGCCATGAGAATAAGGAAGAGAATCTGATAGAATAGGGAAGTAAACAAAACACACAGGAACAAGGGAGATCCATACTGCCAGCATGTTTTGAATAGTATAAGGGGTAACACCATCAATTGTCTATTCATAGAAATTCCAAGATGTAAGCACATACCCATACATCTTTGGTTTAATAAATTCCAGTCACTTCAAAGCATTCCAGTCATAAATGGAAATCTTGTGAAGATTACTATAAATGAACAGAAAGATTGGATCTCATAATTTCGTATAACTGAGAACATCACTTCTTGTATTGAATATGGCAGGTTAGGTGTCTTGATTTCCTTAATTTAGTATTGTCATCATGTCAAATTTCATCACACAAGAGATGAAATGTCATTCCTAGTAGCAACATAGATTTCTAGAGGTCGAGCCTGCATAAGCCAAATCTTTTTGTTAATAAATTCCTTTGTAGTGGCACTGATGGAGACTCTGCACATGCCTGAGCAGTTAATGCTAGCAATGAAGCATCATCAGATCAGCACCAACTCAGCTCCCTATCATATTTTTAAATTCTAGCCATCGATCATGATTCTAGTTGGCTTGACTTCAACGGTGCTAATTTGGCCCTTTAAGTAGTAGGAGGGTTATGTTTGCTTTTCCCAATGATGACTTGCCACTTGGATAGCTCTCCCAACCATAATCCCAATAAAATATCCTCTTTGCAGTATAGTTAAGGCCGCATTCCACAATTCCGCACGTAAAGGATATGGCCAGAGATATGGCCTCAGTAGAATAGTGAATAACCATTGGATTAGTTGCACGTGATCAGGATAATTCTCTAGCAAGTGGCCACATCCATAGGACTATGACATGTCATGTTTATTCAATGCACCAGTCCCATCCTTTTAGAATGCCATGTGCCAATATTTTTGCCATTCCACAATCACCCAGAATGACCCCTTAGTGAAGTATGGTGGAATCACAGAAATAACAAAGAAACCATTTCACACTGTCTGGGGCCCACCATCCTTCCCTCCTCGATAGTCACCAACTAGATGTCACTCTTTATGCAATTCTATAGGCACCAACTCCATCAACATTTTAGTGTTGGCAGAATGGCAGAAATGAATCCACCATTGCCACCTGCCAAAAAAAGAATTAGTATGAGTGGACCTTGGCGTCTATGCTTTTAAAATTATCCTTTTCCTTCTAGGAAAAAAGGGGGCCAATGGATCTAAAAAATAAAACTTTTCCAGGCGCGGGCTAGAAAAGGTAATTGTTCAGCAAAGGGCTGGTCAAATAACGTTCAAGGGGACATAAGGGAGCAACTTAAACTCTGGGTAATAGGAGACAAGTGGTCACCAAAGAAATATAATGAAGGTGGCCTTTACATTTAACTTTGCTATGAGGGTTTAGGGTTTAATGCCTCCTTTGGTATGCAAAGAACCCTAAGTCTAGAAATCTTTCAACCTAATGACATAAGCTTGAGGAAAAAAATACTAGAATTATGAAATATTTTATATGGTTCCATCAGTGGCTCTAGTTAGGGATGCATGTTCAACATGAATAGGGTGAGATCACAAAAAAACTTTGGGGAGCAAACCAAACACATAATAGTCCCAGGGCATTATGCAAAGAAAAATTTGAGCCTACCTCTGTCAAACATTCTGTTCTCCAGTGACCTCACTAGGCTGCTTCTAAAAACTTTACTAAGATTTAATCTATTTCTGCCATAGACACTTGGATAGCCTTTTGGACAACTATTTTCTTTAGAGTCTCCCTGACTGCTATGAACCATAGACATTTGAAAAATATTGTCAAAAAGAGAGTTAGCATCTGGTTCAATTATATCCAACAACTTGAGATAATTACTTTCCTCTGATTTATGCTTTTTGCATACATCCAAAAAATAAAAGCAGTCATAATCTATTTCATAGTTGGTAGTGAAGGAATTTTCAGTTTTATTGAGTCAGTGTCAAACCTAAAACAATCATACTCAGTTTCTTCTTTAAAATCTGACACCCTAACTTTATTTTCCAGTATTTGAGTTGACCATTCCATTTGATGGTGAATATGGGATTGGGAATCATCCAAGTCTTGATCCATTAATGAAGTTTTTGTTCCCCCAGATACTTTTGCATGTTGAACTAATATTAGTTCACTAGCCCCCTCGGGATTCTCTTCAAAGATTGGATTATCTATGTATCCATAAGGCTCCATATCCTTTATTGATGACAAGCCCATAGGCTCATCAAAAAGTGGGTTATCTCTTACATGCATTGTGTTTGCATACTCTCCAATATCACTATCATGATAACTTGTATCTTTATCTGACTCAGAGTTTCCACAACTCTGGTATGAGCATTCTGATAACTGCTTACCACTTTCTGCATTGTTGGGGGGAACCAATTCCTTCTGACACTCAAACTCAAAAGAAGTTGTTTCTCTAGGAGATGAAATTTTGTTATTTGATACAAAACATACATCCTCATAAACATGGGATGTGTCCTCATAACTTGCTACATATTCACAAGACAGAGGAACCTCCATAATTTATACTTCTTTATGCACCTGGGTATTAGTTATCTCATAAGTTGCCCTATAAGGTTCTGGAGATTTCCTTTTACTCTGGTAGTAAGGGGAAGAATGAGTAACAGGATTATATAGACTTTGAACTTTTCTGTCTTGATCACAACCTCTATCCCCTTTACTATACTGAGTTATATGTGCTGATTAATCTGACATGGGTTTATTTGAACTGTTGAGTTTACCTCCCACTTGGAAAATGGGGGAATAGATGGATCTATTCTTCCTTTTATAACTATTTCCCACAATTTCATAATCTTTTATCACTGTATGTTTTAAATTATTTTCTGTACTCATGACCAAAGAATATGCTTGCATCATAGTAGTAGGGTTCCTATCTCTTAGTCGATAACTATCTTTTTTATTGAATGCACCTAGATATATAATCAAATAGATGGCCTCATTAGGTCTAATATTTCTAGGAATATCCCTTACTATTTTGGCAAATCTTAAATTGAAAGCTGGGATTGATTCCTTATCTTCTTTCTCAATCTGCATGAGCTTTTTAATCAATATACCGACATCTATCCTTTTCCCAAACTGTTACATAAAAGCCAACTTTAAATCTTGCCATGAAAGAATAAACTAATTGGGTAAACATGCAAACCAATCTCTAACTTCTCCTTTAAAAGTTTAAACAAACAACTTTATGATAACATCCTCATGATCTATTTCACAATCTCCCATTAAGTCACAAAATTCTTGTAAATGGCTACTAGCTGTTTTGGATCTGTCATTATTGAATTTTGTTATCTGACTCCTAACTTCATTAGGCACATGGTTTTGAAACCCATAAATCTTACTGAAATCTATAGCCTTATACCTTTCCCTAACAAATTCACCTTGATAAAAGAAGTGCGATTATTGAGTATAAATCTTTAAATTTCTAGGGAAACTTTCTTGACATTTTGTAAAATACCTGAAAAGAACCTTTGCCACTGGTACAAACTTCATTTTGATTTTATGAAAAATCAGGAACATCAAACTACATCACTAGACTTTTTCTCTCATAGATTTGCCACCTCTACCTATAGAGGAATTGTAGATTAAGAAAACAAAATGAAGTTGAAATACTAACAAAAATGCATAAAACACAAAGTTATACCTTCACATGAAAACCCAATCTCATCAAGGGAGGAGGAAGCTTGCACCCAAAAAGCTCCTAAGACATGATAATCCCTAGATAAGTGATTCAAATGTGCAATGCTATCCTAATTATGCAACTCACAATTCTAGCTCAATAGGCATTTGGACATGGTAACATTACTTAAGACTTGGATCCTCAAATGGGATGAGAGATGTTGTATTTATAGAGATTTTGGAGGGATTTTGATCCAAGGGTGGAGATTGATTTGGAAGATCAATGGTGGAGGATAAAAGTGATGTGGAGGGCCTAGATTTGATCTAGAGGAATGGAGGGCTAGGAATAAAAGTAAATCTTTTATTCATTTTGGGAAAAGGGGTAATTAAATGAGCATAGGTGTGAAGGATTATTTTTGAATTAAAGATTCATATGGGGGAATGTAAAATGAATTAAGAATTCATTTGGGGATAAGTAGAAATAAATGAGTATGGGTGAGGTAAGGGGGTGTAAGGAGAATTAATTGTGATGTGGGATGTTTTTAAATAAAAAATTGACTTATGTGGATTTATTTCAATTTTTTATTTGGAGGATGTGGGGAAGGGTGTTAAACTAGGTTTGACCACCCAAATGAGGGGTTAGGATTAATTAAACATAGGTTTTATTTAATTAATCCTAGGGCTAGGATAAGGTAGGTTAGGGTAGGCACATTAAATAATAGCTATTTAATTACCTAGGGTAGGGATAGGTCAATTAATAGGCTGAATTAATTAGTTAAACATGGTTTAGCTAATTAATTAGATTTAGTGAAAAGGGGGAAATTGATTAAATAAATATTACATATTTATTAAATCAATTGGCTAAGGTTTGGACTATAAAATTAATTCAATTTTGGGGATAAAATGATGTGAATCTGGGAAATGGAGGGATAATTAATTAAATAAAAATTTAATTAATTGGTTAGAAGGGAAATTGGTGTGTTTAGGGATGTTAGGAGTCGGTTTGATGGTAAAAGACATTCTTAGGTGTCTACATTTGCCCCTCTTTGATGTGGCATCAGGACCTAGGAGGGAAGTGGTGTCATGTCGAAGAAAAGTATGCCCCAGTTGCCAGGAAGGAATAAGATGGATAAGGGATGTCCCCTCGAGAGGTCAGCGGGAAAAATAAAAAAATTTCTAGGTGAGTTCTTGAAAGGATGCGATGGGAGTGAAAGTTGGATAGGCGACAGAAAAGGAAGATGATAGGAAGAAAAACAGAGGAAAAAGATTGGGATCTGCACCCTGGAGGGGAAAAAGAGTGGGTGGGGGATGACATGGCATGCTATATTAAGAGTGCCACATTTGCACACATTTGACTTTTGAGAAGGAGCGAAGGAGAGATGACAGACCGCAACCCCCAGTTTCCACGACTTTGACACATCTCTGAGCGGTTTCGATCGTTTGGATGGACATCAGTGGCTGGACCCCAGGTAGGGTCTAATCCTACTTCAAATTTTTGGGTTCTAATTCTCTTATTGTAGCTTCTTCTGAGGCGATTTTGGTATGCCTGTAGGTGGTTCAACGCATTTAGGCATTTCTCATCTAGAAGTTCTAGTTGACGCAACCTTGCGACTCAATATTCCTCATCAAGATTATGTTTTGCAGGGATACTCGTAGGGATGGGAGCTCGACCTCAATAGGTAAAATGGCTTCAGATCCAAATACTAGGGAAAATGGAGTGGCTCCAGTGGGGGTACGGATGCTTGTGTGGTATGCCCATAGGGTAGGGTTGAGTTGGAGGTACTAGTCGAGGCCAACTTCATTGACTGTCTTCTTGAGAATGTGAAGGATGGTTTTATTAGAAGCCTTTGCTTGACCATTTCCTTGAGGGTAATATGGGGTGGAGAAATGGTGTTTGATTTCAAATTTTTTGCACAAAGTGCGAACTTCTTGGTTCTTGAATGGTTTTCCATTGTCAGTGACGATGGAATGAGGGATACCATAGCGGCAGATGATATAGTGGGGGATGAATTTGGCTATCTAGGTTCCAGTGGTGAAGGTGAGTCGTATTGCTTCCACCCACTTGGTGAAGTACTCGATAGTAGTGATTATGAACTTATGGCCATTGGAGGATGGGGGATGTATTTTCCCTACGAGGTCGAGTCCCCACTATGAGAAAGGCCATGACGTCGTGATGGGTTGCAACTCCTGTGCTGTTGACATGGGAGGCATTTTTTGATAAACCAGTAGGTGTCTCGGTCCATGGTTGGCCAATAATATCCGGCCCTGAGGATCTTTTTAGAAAGAGTGGGTCCACTTGAATGTGCCCCACAGATGCCTGTGTATACCTCTTCCAAGGTGACCTCAGCTTCCCTAGTGTCTAAACATCATAGAAGCGTGCCATCAAGACTCCTTTTGTATAGGGTGTCGCCTACAAGGATGAAACGGGAGGCTCGACGGATGAACGATTTTCACTGTGAGGTGGATAGGTTAGGGGGAGGATATTATCGTGGAGGTATAGGTAGGTTTCCCGATACCATGGGGATAGGGGACCAATGACTTCACACACTAGTTCTGATTGAGGAACATCGTATGGGGAGTTCTTCTATTAGGAAATCACATTTCTTGCTGTCTTTCTTCATGTCGACCAATGATCCGATGGTAGCCATGGCGTCTGCAGCTTTGTTGTTGAGCCTTGGGATTTGCTCAAAGTGGATGTCATTGAAGTAGTCTTTGAAGTCATCGACTATCTTTTTGTAGGGCAAGAGTTTGTCATCTTTGGTCTTGTATTCATTATTTACCTACTAGATGACTAGTTGAGATTCTCCATACACAGTCAGGTTCTCAATTTTCCATTTTATTGCCATGCGGAGACCTGTGATGAGGGCCTCATATTATGCCACGTTATTGGTACATGGGAATGTGATTTTGAAGGACTTAGGGATGGTGTCGCCCTGAGGGGTAACAAATAGGATGCCTGCCCCCAAGCCTCTGTGTGTGTATGATCCATCGAAGTACATCTTCCATGTGTCTATGGCTAGTGTGATTGTCAAGATAGCTTCATCATGGAATTCTGCCAGTGTAGGATGCTCTGCAGGAATGGGTGCTTTGGCCAACTAATCGGCGATAACCTATCCTTTGATGGCTTTTCTCTCAATGTATTCAATGTCAAATTTAGTGAGAATCATGACCCATTTTGCCATTCTCCCAGTAAGAGCAGCTCTATTTAGCAGATACTTCAATGGATCGATCTTGGTGATGAGCTTGGTCTTGTGATTGAGCATATAGTGTCTTAACTTTTGTGAAGTAAAGACGAGGGCTAGACATGCTTGTTCAATTTGTGTGTAGTTTAGCTCATATGAGATCAGGGTGTGGCTGATGTAATAGATGGCTCTTTCCTTCCCTTGTTCATCATGTTGTGCTAGTAAGACTCTGATGGATGTCTCTGTTGCTGAGATATATAACAAGAGGGGTTCTCCTTGCCTTGGTGGAGTTAGAACAGGGGGATTAGCTAGATAATCTTTTAGTTGATCAAAGGCATCCTGACACTGAGTGTTCTAGACAAAAGCTATATCTTTTCAGAGTAGATGCTGGAATGGTTGGCATTTATCAGTAAGTTGGGCAATGAACCGATGGATAGACTGGAGTTTTCCTTGCAAACTTCTTAGTTGTTTCAATGTTTTTGGAGGAGGCATTTTGGTGATGGCCTTGACCTTTACGGGATCTACCTCGATTCCTCTTCTAGAGACTATGTATCCCAGGGGTTTTCCGGAGGTGACTCCAAAGACACATTTCTTTGGATTTAGGTGAACATTGTATTGCTCTAATCGATTGAAGATCTTGGCCAATACATCTAGGTGTTCTTCTCTTATTTTTGATTTCCCTAGCAGGTCGTCCACATAGTCTTCCATGATGTGGTGGAAAAGGTCATGGAAGATGACAGTCATAGCTCTTTGATATGTAGCTCCGGCATTCTTCAGGCCAAATGACATTACAACCCAATAGTACATCCCCCATGGGCATATGAAGGTTGTCTTATGTTGATCCTCTTCGGCGATTTTGATTTGGTTATATCCTGAAAAGCCATCCATGAGGGATAACATCTCATGTCCTGCTGTGAGATCCACTATCATGTCAATGTTAGGCAACGGGAAGTCATCCTTTGGGCAGGCTTTGTTGAGATCTTTGAAGTTGGTGCAGTAGCAGATTCGGCCATCTGGTTTGGCTACTAGTACTAGGTTGGAGACCCATTCGGGATAATCAATTGGGCGAATGAACCCAACATCCAGTAGTTTCTGTAGATCTACTTTGACAAGGAGGGCCACCTAAGGATTCATTTTTCTGAGTTTCTGCTTTACTGGTTTCGCATTAGGGCGTACTGCAAGATGATGAACGACCAAGGCGGGATCTAGCCCTGCATGTCTGCATAGGTCCATACAAAATTGCAATTTCAACATTTGAAGAATGCCAAAAAGTTTTCTTGTTCTTGTGTGCTGAGAGATTCTGCCCTAAAAGTGATTTTCAGTTCTTCTATCCCAAGATTCATCTCTTGGGCTGGCTCGACTAGGACATGTGATCTATTTGGATAAACCTTATCTATCTCAAGAAGGCCCATGCTTCCATCTCCTAGCGCCTCGTGGAGGTTTCCACCAGGAGATATGTCTTTTATTTTTACTTTTTTGGGATTTGACACTGCCGCAGAATGGTTTTCACCATTAGATCCATTTTTTATTTTTATGTTTTTATGACTGGAACTCGGGGTTGTCTCCATAAAATAGGTGTGCGTATCAAGTTCCATGATGTATCCTGCTCTGTGATCTCCCAGGGGGAAGTAGTCTCTAACTCCCATCATTTCAGTGATGGCCTCATCATTAGGTGCGATGTCGAAGACAGGACATCCTTGCTGGTCCTAGTCTATGAGGTCCGAGTATACGAGTTGTAAGTCAGTGGAGGACGAGGCTAGGGTGGTGATTGTGTGGATGGTGCATATGGATGAGTCAAAGAAATCAGCAAAGTCACTAAAGGAGTCTTGATAGTCCATTTCATTGATGCTGTCGACTTCAGGGGAGACTGTAGCAACCTTAGCTAAGATACATTCACCAGTAGTGAGGATACATTGTCTTTGACCATATCCTAACCCTTGGGTATAGGGGTTTCTTGTCGCTTGCAACGGTTCCACAATTCCTTGTTCAAGAAGGCCTATACCGCCTTGTCCTTTATAACCCATGCTTTTGACAATTTTAGATCCTTTACCATAGATTTCAGGTGGGATGGTGGGAGCTTCCTGCTCAGATTCTTCGTCCTTATATAGCTAGGATGAGATATCTTCAATTACATCCTGATCCAAGAGATGTTTTCTTTCAAAGATGGGTGATGGTTTGCACTTGATGACAACTGTGTTAGTTGTTTCTGTCTTTGGGATACCAAACATTTTAGGATTGGGTAATGTGCCCACACAAAAGGTACCGTGTAGGTCATATTCCCCACATCCCATGTTGCTGAGCTTGATCTTGACCTCAGGTGGTGGAGGTGCTTGGGATGAAGTGGTGGCAATGTTTGCGGGGTCGATCTATGAGGTTGATGTTGTTGGATTGGCTTTGGTGGTGGCTTTGTTGTATGGGCAGAAGGTTTGGTTGTGGCCTTCCAAGAAACTGCAGTATTGGAAGGGGCAAGGATCGGCATAGACAATTACTTTTGTGTCATTGTGAGGGAACTTGAGGCATTGATGGAATGTGGATGGGATGGCTTGCATGGCATGGATCCATGGTTGGCCAAGAAGAATATTGTAGGGCAGGTTAAGATCAAGGACCTGACATTTTGTTTCCAATATTTTCTATCCCACTTGAATAGGGAGCTTGATGGTGCCTTCAGATAGCCGTTCGGTGTCATCATAGCCTTTGATTGTGATGCACTCGCTGGTGTCTACAACCACATTGGAGTACCCCAAGTGTTTTAGTAGTTTAAGAGTGCATATGTTTAGGCTAAAGCCACCATCTATTGAGATTCTTTTGATTATGTGTTTGTGGATACAGACTTCAATGTGTAGGGCATTGCTATGTAAGTGCTCAGAAGCAGGAAGGTCCTTTTCTAAAAATGTGAGATGGTGAGGTGCGGTGATATGTCCTACCATGGCTTGGAATTGGGTTACATTCAAGTTGGTGGGAACTTGAGTTTCCAAGAGTGCTTTGTCGAGGACATCTTTATGAAGGGGGGATGTACGGAGCAACTCAAGTATGGAGATTTGTGCAGGGGTCTTTCCTAGATGCTCTAGGAGGTTATACTGATTGGTATATGATGGACGTGTGGTTGGACGAGGGGGTAGGGGATCGGATGTGAATGTAGGCGTTTGTTCAGTGGTAGGGGCTGTGCGGATAGATACACGGCCACGACGGGTTGTGACAGGGCAATCAGGGGCTTGTGCCTGAATGGTGATTGTATTAACATAGTAAGACGATGGCTCTATCTGCTCTACGATAGAGTCATATGATACGAGTGGTGGGGTGGCATTGTATGCTTGATTGGATGATGAGGCTTTATTATGGTTGGGCAGTGGATCCTTGTAAGCTTTGAGGTTGGCATTTAGCGATGGTTGGGTGCTTTGATCAAGGCTAACTTGATTTTGATCTATAAGGTCTTGGATGCAATGCTTTAGTTGCATGCAATCAACGGTTTTATGACCCGCGATGCGGTGGTATTCATAATAGTTGTTTTCATCGTACCACGCAGCTTTGAGCTCATTCTCTTGATGGGGTCTAATAGGCGGGAGTGTGATCAAACCTTTCTTGAGACATTTGTCGAGGATGTCCTCGATGGGTTCCCCTAAGGGTGTAAATTGTCTTCGAGGTTTGCATGGTTTAGTTTGCCCCCTTTGGTTATTTACATTGGTGGTATAGGCATGTGCAGGTGTTTGATTCTGTACATGTTGGACGGCTTTCACATCCATGATGCCGTCATTCAAAGTGTTCTTGTTCTTCCCCCAATAGCGTGACTTGTCATATGATTGTGTGTTGGCGTTGTTGTTTGTATTGGGGGTGTTGATATGGGGTTTGTTGTTGTTGGATTTGTAATCATACAATTTGATGGAGCCCTTGGCGATGAGGGCCTGTTTAATGGTGGTACCCTTGTCGATGACCTCTTCAAAGGTAGATGTGCAAAGGATTTGTAGATGAAACCCTATTTCCTGATTGAGGTTGGTCACAAACATGGTGATGAGTTTTTTTTCAGGAATTGGCCATGGGAGTTTGCTTGCTAAGCTTCTCCACCTCTGCAAGAAGGAAGCGAAGGATTCTCCACTTTTCTATTTTGTGTTGCAAAGGTCAGTCATAGATATCTCATGTTTGAAGTTGTAGGAGAAATGGTTGACAAATTTCTCTGGGGGTAGATGTGCAAACCATTCAGCGGCTTGACCACAAAGGCTTCTTGGAAAGAGTCTCATAAGATATGTATCATTATTGGAGACTTCTAAGCAAGTGAGGTAAAACTCCCTAAGATGATCCCTAGGGTCTCCCTTTCCCTTGTATTTATCAAATTTAGGCGTCTCAAAGTTCTTGGGGAAAGGGGGCATGTACAATGTGCAATCAAATGGATAGGGGCAAATGTCCTCAAAGGAATAGTGTTTGCACTTGCCCCCAGTTTGCATGTTGTCTACCTTTTGGATTAAGGCCTGTACAACATTTGTGAGATCTTGTGGTGGTTGTGGTTGGAGTGTGTAGGTCTGTTGATTGGTGAGATGTTGGAGATGAGGTGGGATTTGATGTTGGAGATTTGTTTAGTTGAGGTTTTGGTACTGCAGGTTGGTGTTTTGGTTGATTTGTGCTTGATGTTGTTGATATGCATGGAGTTGTTGGAGAATATGTGGTGGTATTTGGGGATTGGTTTGATGTTGTGTTGATGAGGTTATGGGGTTATGTGGATACGTGACATTGGACGGATTGACGTTGGATAGGTGGACATTGGATGGGTTGGACGCATTGTAAGGTGGTTGTGAGAATAATTGTCTTAGGTAGGCGATGGTTTGGGGGTTGGGTGGAGGCACACTCATGGAGGTACTTGCATGTGTGATGTTTCCTTGTCTACCCAAGGTGATTTGTGGAATGGAAGGGTTTATGGTAGTTGTGGTAGTGGATGTGATGACGGGTTGGGATGTGGTAGGGATGGAGGCACTTGTGGGGATTGTTGATGTGGTAGCGGTAGAGCTTGTGGAGGTGGCAGATACAATGGGTGTTGATGTTTGTGGGATGATGGGTTGGGTGTTTGATGTAGACGATTGGGTGTTTGATGTGGTAGGAATGGTGTTAGAGGTGGATGGTTGTGATGAGGTCGTGTTATGGGGTGGTTGGGCACCAATTTTGAGGAGATAATCAAGAAATCTATTTGGATCCGACCTTAGGACTTTGTCAAGCATGTCCATGTTATCAGCATCTTGTATGAAGGTCAAGACATCTAGATCATCTTGGGATATGGTGGGGATGTTTTGTGGTGGTGGTGGTTGTTGTTGTAAGAAATGGAAGGGATTTTCATTGGGATTATATGGGGGGATATAAGAGTACGTAGGTGGATTGTATGTTTGATTGATGGGTATGTTGTTGCTATTGGTGTTAGGCATTCCTATGCCGCCATATTGTCTGGATTCTGCCATTTCTTGGTTTTTCTTGTGTTGTGATCTAGTTATGGGCATGCAAGTGTATGGATTTGATTTTGAGGTAGAGTAAGATGGGGTGAAATGGGGATGGAGACCTTAGAGAATTTGGATTAATTTGTTGGACCCAAAGATGAATGTGGTAGTGAGATGGAGTAGAAGAGAGGATGTGGTGGAAGATCGATATGTCTTTCTAAAGGTTTTAATCTAAGGGTGGTATGAATGAACGATATTGATTTTTTGCACAATTTTTGGACCAAAGGTGGATGATGGATGATGCTTGTTTGAGGATGATTTTGATGGGAGGGGTTTTGGTTTTGATGTTGATTTTGATTGATTAAGATGATGTCTTTTCAAAAGGGTACGATGGTCAACAAATTGAGCTTAGGTAAGACCTAGATTTTTGTGTCACAAAAATGGATGTTTCTCTCTATTTGGGGTAGACTAATGACCTTACGCAAAGAAGGATGACTATTTCACTTGCAAGGTAGACTATTGACTCTCCAAGCAAGATATGATGTGAATGATGAGATCTAGATCTATCTTTACCTTAAAGGGATGACGAGTTTTTGATTGATGATTTGTTTGATGGGTGTTTTGATTTGGATTTGAATTTTGGATGTGTTTTTG
This sequence comes from Cunninghamia lanceolata, assembly GCA_027924645.1. NCBI lineage: Eukaryota > Viridiplantae > Streptophyta > Pinopsida > Cupressales > Cupressaceae > Cunninghamia > Cunninghamia lanceolata. The sequence continues at coordinate 6,712,582 of BSBN01001614.1, read as the reverse complement.
GGATTTTTGGAATGATTTCTTGTGACAAGGATTTTTGTTATGGTCCAAAAAGGTATGCAAAGATCAATGAGGATGAATGGATACGATTTTGAGTGATTTTGGTATAGCCAAGGGTCCAACAATGATAGTGATTAATCTTGTAAGGTCAAAGTGAAGGTATGATAGGGAAAATTTTGAGAAGAAAATGGATGGACTGTTGTCAGATTTTTGGAAGGTGAATATGGATTATGGCAGAGCAGATGGTGAAGATCACAACTGAATGGGTCTTAGTCTCAGGCAAATCAATCTGAAAATAGCGCCAATCCACAAGTGAAATGGCTTCAAAATCAGACAAAGATGGCGCTGATACAGGGCAGTGTTGGTCGAGGTCCTGAAAAAGACAGATTTTGATGGTAAATTTGGATTTTGTTTTGATTGAGATTTGATCAAATGGTTTTCAATGTCTCTTGGCAAGTTGTTTGAAAATAATTTAAGCACATTAACACACAATTTAAGCACATGAACACACAATAACCAAGATTTTTGTTTGTGAAATGACGTGTGATTTTGTTAAACAAGCACTTTGCACAACCTAAGGCGAAGATATGACAGTATTTGTTGAATCCCGTAGTTGTGCCTATTCAAAGTGGGTAGCTCCAGGATCTTGGTAGCACCGGCTCCTCCTTACAATTGCACACACTTCTCACGCATACCAAGATCTGGGTTTCTTATAAGGCTTGTCCCTCACCAAACCTTTAGATTATCCCTGCTACCTCGGCTAAGAACCGCATGAATCAGGGCCACTTCAAAGGTTTCCCTTCTGCATCAACAAATAGAAGGATTTTGGCTTGCTAAACAATGGTTCATAGTAAGTGCTTTCATTTAGGTGGTTATATGTGCGGCAGCACTATTCTCCGTTATGGAGTCTCCCAACCTCCAAGGGTTATGCCTTGGAGGGTTTTGAGGGAGGTTGGCTGTCGGTATAACACAACAACGCCTGTTGCTTGTGACTTTCATCCCAAACACTTTATTTTATATAGCATCTTGAAAGCGCTTGGCTTTAGCTTGTTACCGCTTGGATCGTTCCCACCTTTCGAAGTGGGGTGGCAGGCCCTCTAAGGATTAATAAAAGCAACACAATCACAAAAATACTTTTGATCCCCAAGTTCATACAAAGATGTGAGGGGAGAGCATACGTATTCCTTATGATTGCATTACACTAAACATGGTTCATTTTAGTTTTTTGGATTATGTTGGGGGTGATTAATGCAAGTTTTGTGAGAAGCTTTTGATTCCCAAGGTCACCAAATGGTGCGAGGGAAGAGCATACACTTTTCACGCTACCAACACAAACCATGAAAACACTTAACACAAATTTAGATTAGTTTTGTTGATTATATGCGTGAAGAATGCAGATTGTTGTTCTTTTTAAATCTAATGATTTGATTGATGCAATTTGTGGTTCTTTTTAAAGCCCAAAATTGAAGTGTTTTGATAGTTATTGGCACACAATTTGTGAATTTTAGAACACCGAATTTAAATGTTTGGCACACACACACAAAGATTTATCTATTTGTTGATCAATTTTATTGCACCAAATCAAAATGTGTGTCTAAGCTAACATGCAAGGGTTCATTTTAGGCTTCCAATTGAAGTGTTTTAAACAAAGATGAAAGAACCTTGTAAAAACTTGTTAGTGTCCACAAAAGGATATTGATGACCTGCGCACAAGCTGTCAGTCCCTGCACAGAGAACAAAGTTAGTTTCTGAAAATAGTGCTAATACAGAGGTCAAATGGTGCCACTGCGAACAACAAATGGTGACACTAACAAAAAATAAATAGGAAACCTGACACCCTATACAGATAGCACCAATTTATCAGATAATGCTAATATCAGACCCAAAAGGTGCCATAACAGAATATGGCACTACAGAATTATACAGAAGGCACTAATAAAATAAATAGCACTAATACATTATAAAAAAAGCACTAATTCAGGTAATAGCGCTAAAATGGGTTTAATAAGGCGCCACTGCGCAAGTTGTCAAGCGGTCTGGTCAAAACTATAGATAGCACCAATCTAGACGCCGATAGCGTCGATACGAGTCTGAGTGTGTCCGTCCTGCAAAAAAGAGGTTTTCCAAGTGGAAACGGAGGTTAGGCTGCACATAAAAGAAGTCCTGTTAGCATTGTTAGTCTTGCCAAGTGAAAAAATAGGACAAAATAGAAGCCAAAATGCATGCTTAGATCTTATGAAAATTTTGGCATAATTTCCTCCTCCTTTTTGAATATTTCTGTGAAAATAGAGAGCAACTAAATAGGAACCATCAGCGGAAAGAGCATAGAAAAATAGACTTATGAGTGAGTTTCAAGAAAGAGAATTGTTGTACAAAATAGCGCTAAAACAGAGAATAGCACTAAAAGATGCCAGAGATAGCGCCACTGTGCAGGTAAGATAGCGCCATACCTACAAAAACACGTATCTCACACCAAAACTCACAAAAACGGATTAGATTCAGACCTTGTGGGTCCCACCGGGTGTACCAATGTAGATTAGAAAACAAAATGAAGTTAAAATACTAACAAAATGCATAAAACACAAAGTTATACCTTCACATGAAAACCCAATCTCATCAAGGGAGAAGGAAGCTTGCACCCAAAAAGCTCCTAAGACATGATAATCCCTAGATAAGTGATTCAAATGTGAAATTCTATCCTAATTATTTATCTCACAATTCTAGCTCAATAGGCATTTGGACATGGTAACATTACTTAAGACTTGGATCCTCAAATGGGATGAGAGATATTGTATTTATAGAGATTTTGGAGGGATTTTGATCCAAGGGTGGAGATTGATTTGGAAGATCAATGGTGGAGGATAAAAGTGATGTGGAGGGCTTAGATTTGATCTTAGAGGAATGGAGGGCTAGGAATAAAAGTAAATCTTTTATTCATTTTGGGAAAAGGGGTAATTAAATGAGCATGGGTGTGAAGGATTATTTTTAAATTAAAGATTCATATGGGGGAATGTAAAATGAATTAAGAATTCATTTGGGGATAAGTGGAAATAAATGAGTATGGGTGAGGTAAGGGGGTGTAAGGAGAATTAATTGTGATGTGGGATGTTTTTAAATAAAAAATTGACTTATGTGGATTTATTTCAATTTTTTATTTGGAGGATGTGGGGAAGGGTGTTAAACTAGGTTTGACCACCCAAATGAGGGGTTAGGATTAATTAAACATAGGTTTTATTTAATTAATCCTAGGGCTAGGATGAGGTAGGCTAGGGTAGGCAAATTAAATAATAGCTATTTAATTACCTAGGGTAGGGATAGGTCAAGTAATAGGCTGAATTAATTAGTTAAACATGGTTTAGCTAATTAATTGGATTTAGTGAAAAGGGGGAAATTGATTAAATAAATATTGCATATTTATTAAATCAATTGGCTAAGGTTTGGACTATGAAATTAATTCAATTTTGGGGATAAAATGATGTGAATTTGGGAAATGGAGGGATAATCAATTAAATAAAAATTTAATTAATTGGTTAGAAGGGAAATTGGTGTGTTTAGGGATGTCGGGAGTCGGTTTGATGGTGAAAGACATTTTTAGGTGTCTACATGGATAAAGCTTGAAAGCATATTACTTCCTTCTAAAATCAACTTCTGAATTATGTTTCACAGTAGAGTTATGTAGAACATTCTGGGATATGAAACTTGATTTGTTATATTTGTATGTACTTCAACTACAAATGAAAAAACATAGTAGAGTCGCCATCCTTTTCTCGTAAGGAACATGATAATCTGACCTCAGACTCTTCAATATATAGGGGGATTTATTTAGCTAAGACCCTAGGATAAAACATTGGTTCACCTTCATGTTCCAATAGAGTCAAAAATATGTGGGTGGCTCAACTAGACAGAAACTTCTTGATCCTTAGCTATAAGAATGCTAGCACTTGCAAGGGAACATATACTTTTAGGATAAGATACTATTCTTATTTTAGTCCCCAGTAGAGTCGCCAATCTGTTGGTTGTTTTAAATTCCCAACCTGATCTCAAGGAAAAAACATAGGTCTATAGAATAGCCACTTTCTAATAACTGACCTACCTCGAGGGATTGGCCAATGAATAGAAAACATGGGTTTTTAGTCCCTCTTTCCTCTACACTTTAGGCTCTATGAAACCAAGGAGGGTGTTCCTATGTTTTGGAATCTTTCCCTTTTGGGGAAAATAGTGTTCTATTCAAATGGATGGGGGTCCCTAAAATACTTTCTCAATAACACTGCTCCAATAACAGATGTGTTCCTTTAAGATTGCTTAAAGAATGTTTGATAAAGTAAAGAGATGGGCTAGATCCTTAAGCTTTAATTCTATTTCTTTGTAGAGGAGCACGTAAAATAAACTTAATTCCTAACACCTATTGTTGGAAGGGAAAATGTGTTGATTTTCTTTAAAATAATGAGGATAGTAAAATGGATGCAAACTTAGTACTATATTCATGACAAGATCAGTGCCTGTCCAAGGGCCAGAGAGTCAAGAAGCTTGCAGAAACCTTAAAGAACATATGATATAATAAAACCTAGTTTACTGTAAAGATATAGTAATGCCTTACATTAGAATACCTTACTAGTCTTGGAGTTAACCATGCTTAGTTATCCCTATAAACCAAGACTACATTTAATATTTCTCTTACAGCTAATTATTTTACTACTTGAGTAAATGCCACAAGAAAAATACACAAACACAGGAAAGACTATGATGATGAATAAAAATGATCCTTAATCAAATATATATTCATAAATGTAGAACTGTATACATGAAGTAGGAGACACTACACTTCAAGACTCAACAAGATTTGTAAAGTAAATTGTTCGGTAGATTATAACACATCCTTTGTAGTTCTATCAAAACATCTTAAAACTCAGAATGGAAACTTGAAAAAATGGAAAATTGAATCTATTGCATAAAACAAACTATTTACAATTCCTCCTTAACCAGATTGATCCCATATTTCAAACTAAGTCTGGAGACATGACCTTGAACCAATGAATTTTCACAAGCCCTGAATTGCCTTTTATAAAGATAAGGGAGGAGATAAGCTTTAGGCTTCAAGACAAAAGAAGTTACAAATTTTTAGTAACTGAAAGATGAAGCTACGAGAGGAGGCTAGTGTAACCACTTCACAACTATATGTCCTGCTATTTTGGCAGGGAAAGGACCCAGGCTTTTGATGATTAATTCATTGCCAGATGCTGTTGGAGCTAGGCACTCCTCAAATGCCATCAAAGTACTTAATGGGAGCATTTATTGCTCTACCTTTCCAAGTAGCGCTCCAAGAAATGAGAAAACGTGCAAGGAACAACATCAAAAGAAAACCCATGAATTCTAAACCTCCTTCACTATTTCCAGGTTCCATTGCACAGGTGTGATCCTGCCCTCCTAGTTGAGAAGTTTCATGCAACTTCAACCAGGCAGAAGCTTAGGGAATCCACACCTGGCTGGCTTCAAAAGTGCTAGAAGCCAAGCCAAGAGAACAACAACAACAACAAATCTCCTCTCATCCCTTATCTGTATCATCCTGGTGGGCAATCTACCTACACCTAGAGTTGATGCTCTGTTAGGAAAATTAGATGTAGGGGAGGGGTAGAGGAAGTTTAGAAGCTTCTCTACTCTAGAAGGGAATCTACATACTCTCATAAATAAGGAACTAATAGAGCTGGGAGATCAGCCCTCAAGACCCACCATCAGATGAGATAAGAGACCGGAGAAGAAATCACAGAGGTTCAATGGATGCTGCTACTATTCTTAAATTTTCCCTGTACCACCTATTCCAGAGGAAGAAACTCCAAGTCTCCTAATTTTGTAAGGACAAGTTAATAGCCATGAGAACAAGGAAGAGAATTTGATAGAACAGGGGAGCAAATAGAACACACAGGAATAGGGGAGATCCATATTGCCAGCACATTTTGAACAGTATAAGGGGTAACACCAACAATTGTCTATTTATAGGAATTCTGGGATGTAAGCACATACCCACACATCTTTGGTATAATAAATTCTAGTCACTTTGAAGCATTCCAGTCATAAATGAAAATCTTGTGAAGATTACTATAAATGAACAGAAAGATTGGATCTCATAATGCCACATAACTGAGAACATCACTTCTTGTATTGAATATGATAGGTCAGGTGTCTTGATTTCCTCAATTTAGCATTGTCATCATGTCAAATTTCATCACATAACAGATTAAATGTCATTCCTGGTAGTAGCACAGATTTCCAGAGGTCGAGGCTACATAAGCCAAATCTTTCTGTTAATAAATTCCTTCATAGTGGCAGCGATGGAGACTCTCTACACATGCTTGAGTAGTTAGTACTAGCAATGAAGCATCATCAGATTAGCGCCAACTCATCTCTTGTCACATTTTTAAATTCTAGCCGTCGATCATGATTCTAGCTGGCTTGACTTCAACGACGCTGATTTGACCCTTTAAGTAGTAGGACAGTTATGTTTACTTTTCCCAATGATGACTTGCCACTTGGATAGCTCTCCCAACCACGATCTCAAGAAAATATCCTCTTTGTAGTATAGTTAAGACTGCATTTTGCAATTTCGCATGCAACAGATATGGCCAGAGATATGGTCTCGACAGAATGGCAAACGACCATTGGATCAGCTTTACATGATCAGGATAACTCTCCAGCAAGTAGCCACGTCCATAGGACTATGACATGTCATGTTTATGCAATGCATCAGTCCCATCCTTTTAGAATGCCATGTGTCAATATTTTTGTCATTCTGCAATCGTCCAGAATGACCCCTTGGTGAAGTATGGTGGAATGGTAGAAATAATAAAGAAACCATTTCACACTATCTGGGGCCCACCATCCTTCCCTCCTCGATAGTCACTGACCAATTGTCACTCTTTCTGCAATTCCGCAGGCGCCAACTCCATCAACATTTCAGTGTTGGCAGAATGGCGAAAATGAATCCACCAAATTGCCACCTGCCAGAAAAAATAATTAGTATGACTGGACCTTGGCGTCTATGCTTTTAAAATTATCCTTTTCCTTCTAGGAAAAAAGGGGGCCAATGGGTCTAAAAAATAAAGTTTTTCTAGCCATGGACTAGAAAAGGTAATTGTTCAGTGAAGGGTCGGTCAAATAATGTTCAAGGGGACATAAGGGAGCAACTTAAACTTTGGGTAATAGGAGACAAGTGGTCACCAAAAAAATATAATGAAGGTGGCCTTTACATTTAACTTTGGCATGAGGGTTTAGGGTTTAACGCCTCCTTTGGTATGCAAAGAACCCTAAGTCTGGAAATCTTTCAACCTAATGACATAAGCTTAAGGATAAAAAATACTAGAATTATGAAAAAATTTATATGGTTCCATCGAACTGTTTAATGATATTGGCAAAATTGGTCCTCATGCATGTCAATCGTTTATTGATATTGGCGAAATTGGTCCTCATGCATGTCAACCGTTTAATGATATTGGTGAATATGTGGGTGAATTAAAACATGTCTTTGAAATTCTAGGTGAATCACCATTAGAACCGTGTAGTATACCGTGGCAAAAATACTAACTATAAATGACTCAAAAATTAATAGGGTGGTGATTTAAAACACATTTGACTGAAAATCCAAAAAATCTGAGCGAATTGGCCCCTTGTTGGTGGGAATGTATTCACCAATTCCCAATTCACAGATATGAACTATTCACCAATTAACGAAGATTCACCACTAAAAAAATCCCTGGACGTAGAATGAAAAACTGGTCAATCAGATAGAAAAATAAGATGAAAAGTGATGGATATTTGGTAGATTTTAACGGGGAAAAATGAATGAAGCAGATGATTTCAACCATCTTCCTGACGATGTGAGGTAATACTCACCGTGGATGTGCCAATGAAGGTCGTCCACTTCAGAAAGGGAACACCTTGGGCTTAATTATTATTAACTACCAATTGGACCCATAGGTTTAATGGGCATGATGATAGTTTTATTATTATATTGAAATATAGTTAGAGTTAGATAATTTTGTGATTGAATGAGTTTGATTTTTAATAAAGAAATTTTTTATAGCAAGTATTAATGTTTAGAAATTTTTTATTATTATTTACTATTTTTTGTATTAGTGTTAATATTTTTTGTTTCATGTTGTTGTAACATTTTATATGAATTCCACATAATTGTTTTACTTCTTCATTATTGAGTCATAATGAATTTGAGAAGAACATGTATTATTCCATGTAAGTTAATGCCTATAACAATGTTTGTTTAATATTTTATTATCCAATGACATTTAATGGATGTACATAAGATAAAATGATAATGAGTTCACCCAACAACATATATATGAAATAAAATTTTAAATACAAGAATTTGAAATTTAAATTTTTTAATTTTAAATACAACATATATAATGGTTTTATTAGATTTATTATGAAGTTATTGTAAACATGTTAACAATGAATAAATGTAGATGGTATTTCATATGTAACGTTGGACAACAAAATCAAAATTATTCCAATTTTGTTAGAGTTAGATAAAATTGGCATAGTGTTTTTTGGTGTTGAATAGTTGTAGTCAATGGATGCAACAATATTGTGCATCAAGGAGGGGGAAATTGTAGTGGCAACCCAATTGTGGCTTGTGTCAAAGTCTTAACATATCGACCTAAGTAGATTTCCAAGTTTGCACTGAATTTGAGGGTGAGCATTACAAGATCCTAGAACTTATGACAATGATTCATCAAGATATCAACATTCATACCTTCTCCTCATTCAAGAGTTAAATACACTCTTTATAATCAATTTCCTAAAATAGCATTGTTTTACATGCTTTATCATTCCCAATTCTCATTGATTTAATCTATTTTAATTTGTGTCTAATTGTATGCATTTATTTAATTAGCCTAGATTAACCTTAAAGAGATATTATTTTCCTTTACACATTTAATTAGTAGTAATAATAATCAACACCATGAACTTTGAAGTAATGAGTAATAGTGCTATAGTATTAAAATATAGTCTTTTAATGATCCAATGCATTCACAACTATCAGTACATGCTCAACTATGGGTAGTTTCCCTTAAGTAGCCTTGTGAGATCATCAAGATAAACGGGACAAGTTTGGGAGCAATGCTACAAATTACACATACATGCCCCTCCTTGTGCTCAATCCATTCAAACAATTTTTAGTTGAGGATATTCTTCTAAAGAATTACATATAATGTTGCATCTACTATAGAATTTGACTATTACAATGATTTTTTTCTAATAAAGCAAAACAAAAACAAAGATGGCACTCATCCACCATCAATGGGGTGATCAAGATAAAAACTTAGTCCAAAAAAGGTGCATTATATTCCTCCAAGATCTAAGAGTGTTGAGATACATTTTGAAGATTGGCTAGAGGTAATCCAAGCCCTATGGGTGCCAAGATTGCTTTTAGAATGGAAGGTGGTAGTTTGTTAGAGAGGCCACATTCTTTCTTGGTTGCAACATAAACAATAAAGTTGAATATTTAGTAGTGTTGAATGAGATCAAATAAAAATAATTAGAACTAAAAATCATGTATCATAGCTGAAATTCTATCCATCTATAATTTATTAAACTAAATTATATCATGTCTAAAATTCTTTCTTTCTTTTCTTTCTCATCGGCAACAAATGTTGCCTTAGGCATTGCTAATTACTATCACTTGGGTTATTTGTTTACATTAATAGGTAAGCAACATGAGCTTAGGGGTTTCTTCGATCACATAGCCAAACATGTGATCTTGCTCTCTTGACATAAATTTTATATCATAAAATTGTTAACACATTTATTATTTTATTTATATAGTTTTTTATTTATTTTTAAATATTAATTCATTTACAAGAAATGTGATTAACACAACTTTTAGTAATCGAGATCATGGAGACCCCTAGGAAGGAAGCTACCAGTAAAATTAATTGTCACACCTACAATAAGGTTAAACAGGACTTGGATGATTTGAAGAATAGGTTGCTCACCCTAGAGAACAAGATGAAGGTGCTTGCTACCATGTGTTCCAAAGTAATTCATCATGCTTCTACTTCGTTGGTTGTCCTGAAGGATGCCCAAGATGACAAGTATGACAAGGATGCTAAGTCTACTAGTAAGGAGGAGCTAGTGGGTTTCCTCATGGAGGATTGGAATGCTCTGCTCAAGTAGTGTTGGTTTCTGCTTCTATTTTTGGTATTGGTTCTTTTTGTCTTTTTAATGGTCTATAGTTGTTAGTCCACTGTTGGTCTGTTGTTTGTGGCCTACTAGCCTATTTTGCTTCCCTTGGGGACTTTTGTATTAGGGATTTGCACCCTTGTTTGCAGCTTACCAATATCAAAAACAAAACTTTTAGTAATAAATTTATTTTTTTACACAATTTATATAATAGAAATTACTAATTCAATATATTGTCTCAATTTTAACTTAGTGTAGTTTGGTTATAATAAAAATAATCAACTAAACCTTTCAATATATTTCAATTAATTTGTTCACTTTTTTAATTTAATAGAAAGACAACACATTATAATATCTTTATTTCTCTTAATCTTAATATAGAATTTTAATTTTCATTTAAAAAATTATTCATATAATAAACAATAATATATCAATTTTATGTTTAATATCCATTTTGACTTGTCAAAAAAATTTTAAAAATACAAATCAATTGTTAAAACATATATATTTTAATCATATTTTATTTCATTCCACTTAAAAACACAATTCTTTTCATTGAATATTTCAATATTATATTCAATTAAGTATAGAAATAAATTAAACTTATACAGCCATAACTCACAAAACTATTATTAGTAATACTTAAGAAATTGACATGTCAAATCTATTGTTCACAAAAAAACTTTAACACAAGCAATTTAGATAGGTGAAAAAAATAGATTTCAATCCACATAGTGTTGATAGACTTTCATTGAATTCTTGTCTCTTCTTTCATTACCCCCTCTTCTGCTCAAATAAGAATGTCTACTTAAATTTTTAAATGACAAACCAATACACTTATCCATACATGTGAAGTACATTAAACTAAAAATTCTAGGCACAAGTCTAATTAAGGGCCACTGTAGACTAGTATGCATTAGCCATTTCATCCTCATTGGTCTCGATACATCCCAAGTCATAACAATTTTCCCATCCTAGACTGGATTACAAGTTTGAATTTTTCCTCTAGACATAATAGCACCCACGATTGCATCTCCTTAATCTAAGCCCACTTTTTACTCATCCTAAGCACACCCTTTCACCAAATTGGCTTGTTGCTCATCATCTTCCATGCCAAAATACTTGAATTTAGTACAAGTAGGGTGTCAATTTATAAGATGAGCCCTTGGACACTATAGATCATCTTAGAATTAGATCTTCAAATCATATCAATAAAGCATCTTGAGAGATATCAGATCATATCTAGAACAACCTAAATCACATCAACATTTCACCAACATATACTACAGCTTAGGCATATTGCATTCACAAGTGTTTTATGTTTTGAATCTTGTGAAAACAACATAGGGGTTTGACTTAAGGTCAAAGAAGTTTCGTACTTCAACATTCACGTGATAGACTCCTCTAGATGCACTTCTTAGCACCACCATGTTAAAAAAGAATATATCATCATAGGTGCATAAGATTAAGACATAATCGTGCCTAGATAGACCAAATCATGACAAAACTTGATGAAATTGCACACGACCACATCTAGAAAAAACAAAGATCAAAGAAAAATTAGTAAGAGTCCCATCCCAAATTTAATATTAGAATTCCAAATCTAATAATTGAACACTTCTACAAAATCAACGCAACAACATCAACATTTTCAACATTCTCATAAAACTAAACATTTTCTAACCTCTCATTCACTTTTGTCAATCTCTAACTCATAATTTAATTATTACATCATTTATTAAACCTTAGATAAATTCATATGTTATTTGGAGGATGTTTTTTTCAACACAAATATGTAAGTTTCTTATTTTTTTAATCAAACCGCTATAAGTTTAGATTTAATGGGCACAAGAAACGTGCCCTTCCTTAAAATTTAGATTTTCGGAAGAAAAAAATTGTGGGAGAGAAAACCCACATTGTAATTATTTTTTTACAAAACAACTTTTCATCTTTAACGTTGTTTCTCATTGATGAATGTTAGCCCATCTCCCATGTGCCGTAGACAGAACGAAGCTTCTACATTTGTCCACTCACTGTTATAATTTAAGACTTTTCAATTTATTACAGTACTCTACAAGCTTCAAAAACTGTGTATGAATTTCACACTTTTCATCACGTTCAGGAAGCCCATCAAGTGCTTCTCTAAGAGACTCTACTGGAACAAACTCCCACCCATCCTCGGTTTGACTCTGCATTTCATGGAAAAGATGAATAAAGGGCCATATATCCTTACCTTTAGTTGAACCATGTTTCCAACATGAGCTTGAATCTGCGCAAGAAATGTTGAGCCCAGAAATGGCCCATATATTTTATTTGGAGTATGGTTTTTTAAACTACACCTTATATCTTTTCGGATCACGAGCATAGCTAATTTGAGGACAACGTCAAAGGATAAATAGTGGTTATTTGCGAAAAAATCATTAGTTGCTTTTGCTCTGCCACCTGCCAGGGCACTCACTGTAGTTGCCGCGACCAAGAAGTTCGTTGTCTATGAAACAGTCAGGTGAGCTCGGATTTATTGAGTGAAAATTTAAGACTAAAAGTAAAATTTTAGATATTTTTATACGGTCAAGATGATTGTAAATTGATTGTCAAGATGGTCCCACAAATCCAGATGGTCAAGATGATTGTAAATTGATTTACAATCAATATATGATTCTTGATTGATGGTGTAGATTCCGACTGTTGCAATCTCTTCTTCATCTTCTCCAACTCGGCGAACACCTCCGCTTGGTATCTCTGGCTCTCCTCCAGCAGGCATTGCAGCTGCTTATTTTGAGATCTCAGTGACTCAATTTCCACCTCTTCTATCGCTACGCTAAAGACCTTTTCGCTGGAAGGCTTTGAGGAAAAAGAGAAATCATCAAGAGCGTGAGCCATTGATAACATTTCTCAGCAGCTGTAATGCCAAATTACAAATCTAAATCTAAGCTGAATGTGCATCAGATGTATTTAAGAAGTAGGAGGTGTCCACATTCAACGAATGTAGATCAAGAATATTCTGATGCTCTATTTCGAATCCGATGTCGCTGACGTGCATTACAAGCCAAAATCGCCACCCACTATTAAGTAGGAAATTGTTCAAACAAATTATGAATAGCGACAATTTATTTCCTATTTGACTTGGGCGAGGGTCCAGCTTGGTGTTCGCAACGATGAAATGCCCACTCGATTTGTGGAACCATCTCGATGGGAAAATAGAATCTAGTCGGATGGATCTTTTTATAGTCTGCAATGTCGGGTGACTTGATTTTGGGTCTACAAATGGCTTATAACATCTGAGACTACCTCATACTGCTTCTAATATGAGGCATACATGCCCTACCCCCTACAGGGTTTGAACTTGTGACCTCTCTTTCAAGAGGGCAAGTTTTTTATCAACATGACAACTCAGGGTGTGTTGTTTATTAAGCCCTATACCTACATACACAAGCACATACAAAAGCATAATTAACTTAAATCTAATAAGTGACAATTGTCAGTTAGGAGTTAAGTTATAAAAGTGAATGTAATGGATAGAGGTATTTAGTTTATGATTGAAGAATGAGTGTCGTTTGATGAAGATTTTGAACTTTTATTGTTTTCGGCTTGAAAGTGTTATATCTCTATTAGTGAAGTGCTTTGAGACTTGTGATGCAACTGTACTTTGTCTAGGATCAAGTCTATAGGTTTAGGTTAGGTCCATGAATGTAAATTTGTGCTCTACATCTAGATTTGACCTTGTGCAATCTATATATCTACTATGTTGTTCCCTTGGTTGACCTTTGTTTGCTATGCTATTCTATAATATTTGAGGGTTGGCAATATTTAGAAATACCTTACAAGAGTTGTTGTGTCTCAAGGAAACATGTTCTCCTAGGTCAACCCAGAAAAAGTGTGTAAAAGATCGCAAACAATAGGCAAGGGTTGTAAAATGGTGTATGCAAATTTGTTACTCCATTTAATGTGTCAAATCCAGATGTTTCACTATTAATTGCTCCTTTAATGCTCCATTATAAAAGAATGCTCGAGAGATTAGAGATAATAAATGAATGCTAATGAATGCCATTAAATATTAGCACATAGCATTAATTTTTTGTAAAACATGTACTTAGTCAACTTAGGGTAAAAAAATAAAGGGGGTCAATTGGCTTAAGGTGGGAAAATAAAGGAACCCAAAAAACCAAAACTTGGTTTTGAATTTAGAAGGCAAGGGTCAAATCTATGACCATGGAAATGACCCTGGGAGGGCAAACGTGTTGGAGATGGATTTTCACCCATAAAGGTTGGGGGGTAAGACTCTAAAAGAAGGGGAGAAAAGAAGGGTTCCCTATGCTCATAGATAAGCGAGAGGGCACTGAGTCACCTAGGGGTTCAAGCCTTTATAGCCACAACCACCACTTACTAGATGCAACAAAATATGAAAATATGTGCCCACTAATTTCAGCTACTACCTGAGAAGCTACAACAAACATACATCTCATCCATCAATGGTTTTCTTTGAAGTAATCATGTGAGAACCTTTAGAGAAATCCAACTTCCTTTTATATTCTATACCTAGAACTGAAAGAAACTAAATGCATGTTATTACTACCACTAAAGATGATGCAAAACAAAAACTACTTTAATGTCTAACCTACCATATACTGATTGATTCAAGGAAAAGGGATAGAAGGAGGATAAGGGTTCAAAGGACATAAGATTTAGAGAAATAAATGAAAAGGGGTGGGCCAAGGAGTGCTAATGAGGAGCAACTTGTTAACCTTCTTTACAACACACAACAATCAGGTCCTTCATGAATAAGAGAAATTTTGTGGCAAGAATGTCTCAACTTACTCTTTGCAATTTTAATTGTGATAGAACAACATTAACTAACATCTATGGCTAGTGGTCATTCAATACACATAAGTAATTCACTTTAATCTAAGGGGCACAAGTAGATAAATGCACACTTGTTCACGAAATTTAATTAGGGGGCACTCTCCAAGATCAATAGTAGAGAAACATAAAATGCTAAAACGCATTCACATTTCCTATGGATTAATAAATAACATGCTAATCAACCTTTTAGTACACAGAGACAAAAGTTGATTTATATTAAAATGCTAAAAATATATTTACAAGAGGGAAGAACCCTTATTTATACATCCATGGGAGTCTTTGTGCAATTACAACATAAGAGCTCAAAAACTTTCAAAAGAATAAAGAATGGGAGAAAGAAGAGAAGGGAAAAATATTAGAAGGGTCACAACATCTACAAGATGATCTTTGACTAGTGCCAGATCGATAGACAAGAGGTGACATGTGTGGGTAGTTAAGAATTTTGACTACAAGTAAATGGAACCATGATGGGTTGCTACCACATATTAGTTCTAGGAGTGGAGAGCCTATCTAATCTGGTGGAGAATGAATCCCAACCAACCAACATGAATGATGAGAGACAACTCACGATCAATAGCTGCTAAGCTAAGTGGGGCACATGCTACACATGAGATGGAGAGGGCCACATCAAATCAACATCAATTTGATCAAATAGACAAGCATACTTGAGTGGAGCAAGGAAGTGATGGCTCCCACACAAATATCATCATAGAGAGGGTCCAATTTGAATTGATAACAAGGAATACCGAGAAGCTTCAAACTATCAAATGTTGCTTAGAATCAATGGCTGGCACAACTTGGAAGGTGCTAGTATGGAGTGAACTCTAAAAATTGTTGAAAAGGAATCCATCATGAGGGGGATCTAGTGTCATATGGATGAGTGATACAAAACCAGTCACACTATTTGATGCCTTCAATAGATCAACAACCGGTGCAATTCAAAGGGTTCCAATGTAGAAATATTGATGTAGACATCTAAAAGGGGAAGGAGACTAGTGGATACGTGGGGCCCACTATGATGTCGTTTCCACAAGAAAGAATCTTTCCATGCTATTTGATGAATGATGAATGACTTGTGGGAATTTTGGCTTATAGAGTAGTTTCTAAGAGCAACATAGTGTGAAGCTAATTACAAAAGAGAGGTGGGGCCCATGTGAATAACAAGTATATGAGTGATAGATTTCTAAAGCCAGTGAATGTAACACTAATGACTTCTTTGAAAGAGGTAAGAACTTAGTCAATTTTGCAAAATGAGGGACTGTGAATGACACCAAGGTGTTGTGAACCAAGAAGTGCTCACGTAGGCACCATGACATCTATGACTCATGCTTTGAGCTATGCAGACCACAGAAGGTGATCTCAAGCTTGAAGAAGATACATCTCTAGGACTCAAGTGGTCCAAAGAAAACAATTAAAAAGATAACCCAAGGAATCTATCTATGGTAGCCCAAATTACATGAAGGGAGTGTATGCAAAACACACTACATTTCTAGTGACTCACAAGGGCATCTTTCTTGAAATATGGAGATCCTAGAATATTATCTATTGGCTTTAGAGTCACACCATTAGGATAATATTATGTAGCTATTAATTGTCTAGAAATCTCTTTTTTTCTCGGGTGGATAGTATGTTCAATGTTGGTATGCGTTGCTTCTATCCTTTTGCTCCATTGGAGTAGGCTCTAGTTGATCCAAAGTTGTGTTAAAAAAGGCACCATAGGATGAGAAAAAATGATCTTCCTACCTATGAGTGTTCATTCAGGTGAAAGGAAGCAACACAATAGAAAGGGGGAAGGACCAATAGAAGGGAAATACACATTGAACCTAAACTAAATAGGTGACTAATAGAGCCTCATAGGAAAAAGTGATTTTTCTTGGGTGGCAAGCTCTTGATAGGTTCATTTTTTTCTTAAGCTACCTAAGGGTGTTAATCTTACTGTCAAGGTGATGAAATCCAAGGGACACATAAAGGGTGTGTGTCCTTCAAAGATCACCACTAACTATAGAAGCTTGTTGGTCAAGTTGGGTACTCACATCTAGGATCTTGATATTAGGGTAGAAATGCTTGTGTTGTGCCATCCAACATGAGGAATAACTAGCTTCCTATAAAAAGGGTCAATGCCATGAGTAGTGCTAATGAACATCCTCATATGTGCACCCTCTTTGAGATGGCCTTGGCCATTATAATGAGCATCAACTAAAAAATATCTAGAAGTAGATACAAGTGTGAAAAAAGATACAGAGCTATACACCATTATGGATAGTTATTGGAGGGGATCACTTATAGTTTTAGCTAAGCTAACAAAAAGTTGGGATCTTCTAATTTTGAGGAACCCTTTCCTCATTTTCCTTACTCAAAAAACACATACAACCAAGAGAAAAGATAGTCATTTCTTCACTATTCCTTAGAATGGTCATTGGGCTATCCTTTAAATAGGTAGGAGGAACTTTGAAATGTAGGCCATGGTTTTGAGAGAAAATACTAGCTAATGGTACATGCCTTGCTATTGCCATTAATAGATAGGCCTTGAATAGACCACAAATATTGGTTAGATCTTGTCCTAGTTCTGAATAACCCAAGTTCAAACCATAAAAGAAAATCTGACTAAAATTATAAGACAGTTAAAACAATATAAGGATTTGGCAAGTAAGAATGAGAGGCTTATAATACAATCTTGGATGGAAGATATTTCATATGTAGTGGAAGAGGAGAGGCTTATAAGTAGTGGTGCTCATCCTATAGAACGGAGAGCCCAAGAGCCAATTGCTAATGAAGATTCTAACTAGCCTTAAGCTAGGGTTATAATAAATTAGGGTTTTAAGGATTTGGAAACCCTAATATCTATAAGGAGCACACTAAACCTTTGCAGTGACCATTGGATTACCAAAACAAGTAGGTGTGATGATATGCAAAGAAGGGAAGAATTTAAGAAGTTGAAATCTAGTAAAATTTATACAAGAGATGAGGAAATGATACAAAGTGTCAATAAAAATTTTGAATTTTCCATAGAAACCTTGGAGATGTTGGAAGAAGACCAACTAGATAAGGATAAGGAAGATAATAACTTGAATATTAATAAATATAACCTATTAAAAAATGAAGAATTACTAAAACCTACATTCCCCAATTTGAAGAGACACTTTAAGGAGATGAACTCCCTGGACCTAGAGTCACCCCATGTGCCATCTAAGACAAGAAGACTCTCCAAAGAAGAGATAAATAGTCAATCCTTACTTAGGATAGAGAAAGTGAGAGTAAGAATTAATTATGTGAAATATTTCAAAAGATATTGGGTCGTGAGTATTTTGATATTTAGTTTCCTAGAGATAGAGGCAGAGAAAGGAAATTGGTAAAATAGATTTTTTAAGTCACCTAGGGTTTTTTATCTTGCAAATAAAAAAGCAATTTGTCTTATGTAATTAATTAATCCAATTCATTTATTGCATCCAGGGTGCTACCACAATAATGGGTTACACTTTCTGGTACATCCTAATTTTTGCTGAAATCACATTTTTTTAGAAAATATAATGATTTAAGCCTTGAAAGGTTCCATTTAAAGGATCAAATGAATATGGAGTCTCCTCTACACCTATCAAAATGCTGATAAAAAACCACTTTTGATTTACCTTTTGGGGGATCAAATGAATTCATTTAAAATTTATGTTTTGTAAGTATGTAGTCCTTATTATAAGCTTCCCAAAAAGTATAATTTTAAATATATTTAATATGATTAGTATATTTATTTTTTATTTCATGTGAATGTAGATTTTTCAATGAACATCAAGGTCTTTGTTTCACACATACGAAAAAATAGGAAAATAGAGAAAAAAATTCTAAAAAATACATGACCTCTAGGTATTGATGTCCTTATTCCAACAAAAATAAATAAATTTTGATACATACAAAAAAAAGTTATGTTGGACAGAATACGCCTATGTCTAAATTATAATTGGTTTGACTTCAAAACTTAATTAAAAAAATATATATTCAACAAAACATTATGAAATCAAATGCATCCTATAGATATCGGTGTTACCAATCTAAATTCAAAATAATCCAAATTTTATCCTTTGTAAAAAAAAGTTATGTGCGATAGAATACACATCACTTTAAAAAAATGTTGTTTACTATTAAAACTAGTTATCAAAGGAGACGCAAAAATTTTACAATTTAACTACAATTTAAAATATATATTTAGAATTTACAGACAAAATCTCACAAATCACTAGTCCGCATCATCTTCAAATTCCTAACAGTTTAGCGGCTATAGGTGTTAGAAAGTGAATATTTAGTTCAAAATGTTGATTTCAATGTCAAGTTTGGCCAAAAAGTGTAACCCATTATTGTGGGATGACCCTCCAACATCGTGCAAATTTATCCTCTTTGCTTTTTTCTCTTGTAGAAGGTAAATCGTAGGTTTTGCAGGTGATCCTGGTAGCTTGACTCAATCAGTGACTCTCATAGTGATCAAGTTCTAATATCACTTGTAGATAAGAAAAGATAGAAAAATTAGCTTCCTACACTAAACCTTGAGAGGAGGGATTTACAAAAACTTCAAAATCTGATCTAATCAATTATAGAAAATGTAGAAACACATATAGAGAAAAAATTAGTGCAAACCATTACATAGTGATTTATGTGGGGAAAACCTTCTGGTAAAAAAACTCACACTTCAAAGTAGCCCAATGTATTATTCAGTAATAATTACAAGTTACAATACACTTGTAGAGCAAGCTTTTATAGGAGTATAATCAACAAATTAATTTTGTAGTGATTTCAACAGCATTCCAGCTTATAAATTACACCATCTCAATAATAACAAAACTACAACTCTAAGAATAAAATTCTTTATTAAAAAAAGCTGCGATGGGTGAAGAAGACTGAAAAAAAATAGGCGATCTAAGCGGGAAGGCATGGGGTGATGTCAAGGATGACTGGAGATCAAGGGAGGAATTAGTAGTAGGAAGATGAACCTCAGAATCGAAGCACATTCCAAAGTGGGTCTTTCTAGGAGGGCGTTGGGTGGATAAGTGTCATCCGGATTTCAGATCAAATGAGAAAAGGAAATTCAGAAACCATGAGCAGGGGATGCGCAATGGGTGTAAGGCATGGGGCACATAGAGAGGTCTTCCATGGATGCAACCAAGGAGATGGAATGCACAAAAACATGCAAAACCTAAGACTCGAGGGCAGGAGGAGCACTGGCAAAGGAACGATAATTGGAGCTCAATATCTTGGAGCAGTTCTTCATAAGGGAGTCATGGGTGGTTTAGGGAAAAGAATTTTTCCAGAGTAGATGCTATGGAAAATTGGCGAATCAAGGAAGATAGCAAGAGGGTGATGGCTTAGGATGATCGGATGAAGATTTCCTAGAAAGGAAAGGAAAAGGCAGTGATTGAAGAACCCTCGCACAACCACAAAGATCTAAAAGGTAAGGTTCCAAACCCTAATTTGTTTAGGTCATATGTTACTTTGGACAAACAGCAAATTGAAAAATCCATAGGAAGGCTCAAGGAGTATGGGGTTTTGGTTAAATGGGGTGGGGGCTGGATTAATTTAGAAAGCATAAAAAAGTGGTGTTGGGGACTGTGGGGAAAACTTGTCCAAATCGTATTCCAAATGCATTCTTTTTGTTAGAATTCCCTTCAAATGCAGAAAAATGGAAAGCACTCAATAGCAGGCTGTATTACCTTGATGGTGCGGGAATGCATATGATTGACTGGCATCCCAATTTTGACATGTGGAAGCACAAAATTGAGGAGGGACCAACATGGAATCACATGTACAACCTCCCGGAAAAATACTGGGAAGAGAATTTCATTAAGGAATTTGGGAGGAGCTTGGGAACACTCATATCAATTGATAAAATGGCAGAAGACAGATGCTTGGGAGCCTATGCCAGAATCTGCATAGGATTGATGCCACATCAACCCCTGCCTTAGGAGATAGAAATCCTCATGGGGGATAGATCTTGGATCCAAATAGTACTAAGAGAAGATCAATTGAAACTATGCCTTATGTGCAAATTGAGGGATCATGGAAATCTGGAATACAAGATCTCTGTGAAGGTAGACAAAGCCAACATGTATAAATGGAGATATTTGCAGACAAGGGAGAGCATCGATGGACAATCGCACCAAAACCCTAGCCTAGAGAAATCTCAGAAGGATGAGGACCTAATAGAAGGCAGACTGATAAAGGATATCCTTACAGAATCTGCATAGGATGGACGCCTCATCAACCCATGCCTCAGGAGATAGATATCCTCGCGGGGGGCAGATCTTGGATCCAAACAATACTAAGAGAAGATCAATTGAAACCATGCCCTATGTGCAAATCAAGGGATCATGGAAATCTCGAATGCAAGATCTCTGTGAAGGTAGACAAAGCCAACATGTATAAATGGAGATATTTGCAGACAAGGGAGAGCATGGATGGACAATCGCACCAAAACCCTAGCCTAGAGAAATCTCAGAAGGATGAGGACCTAACAGAAGGCAGACTGATAAAGGATATCCTTACAGATAAAGGGGAGCCATGTCTTAAAAAACAAAATACCATCCCCACTTCCTCAGAGATCTGTGGATGGATTGAGTCTTGGAAAATGGTAGTGTATAGCCCTTTGGATTTTGGGAACTTGTCAATAGGATGCTAGCAAGAGTCGGTGAAGGAGGAGGCTTTAGAAAGGGGGGAAATGAAGGAGAAATCACAAGAGAAGTTGGGAGATACAATAGATTGCATTGCTCAAGAGGTGATGATGGAGTCAAGGGATCTAGAGCAGGTTGAACCCCCCTCAGGATTGGAGGAGAGTGAAGAAGAACTAGAATTTGAAGATGAAGGAGGAATGGGGGGTGAGGAAGAAATTCTACTAGAAGAAAGTATGTTGGAGCAATCCCAATCAAAGCAATGAAAACCAAACATCAAGAAGAGTGCCAAGCAGGGACCAAAGACTAACCGAGCAAAACTGGAAATTGCAGCCAATGCAGCAAGGCAAATGAAACTCAGATCAAGGAAGGATGTATTCCTTCCCTAGGAGCAATGAGGGCAGTAACCTGGAATGTTAGGGGCATTAATGCCCCTAACAAATGGCATTTGGTCAAATGCCAAATTGACCAATCAAAAGAAGACATCTTTCTATTACAGAAAACTAAACTAGGGAAAGAGGAAAGTAACAAGAGACTAAGGTGCTAGAGACAATGGAAGGGCCATTTCTATGAAGTTGAGGGAGCTTCAGGGGGTTTGGGAATCATCTGGAACCCACTCACAATAGAAGGGGAAATTGTGGAGGAAGATAAAAGGTGGATAATAATGAGGTGTAGAATGCTACAAAAGAATGAGAAATTTTATCTCATCAATGTGTATGGATCGATTGCTACAATGGACAAGAGATCACTGTGGCAGCAAATCACTAGCAAATTGTTAAGTTTTAGTGGGGAGAAAAGCATCATAGCAGGAGATTTCAATGCAACTATAAACAATGAAGAGAAGAGAGGAGGTTTGCAAAGAACTACAAATGTGTAGCAAGACTTTTAGGAATTCATAGATAATAATCAGCTCAAAGATGTACAAACAAGGAATGGGATCTTCACTTGAACAAATAGGAAGAAAGATTTCACAAGCATAGCAGAAAGACTGGATAGATTTCTACTGGCTGGGGATTGGGAAGGTCAGGAAAACCTTATGGAAGTAGTCATTTTATCGCTCTCTGGCTTTGATCACTTTCTGGTCCAATTAATAATTTTACCGGATGAACCCCCAAGGGGCAATCCATTCAAATTTGAAAGTATGTGGTTGAGGGATGACACTCTCTTAGAGTTGCTGGCAGGATGGTTGGATGAAATTCAAATAGTAAATCAGTCCAACCTCTTCAAACTAAGTAAGAAATTGGGTTTTGTAAAATTCAAGCTAAAGGAGTGGAACAAAACTCACTTCAAGAACATTTTCCAAGAAAAAGGAAAGAGTAGAATAGGAAATGGCCACCCTGAATGATCACATAATTAGGAATGGAATGAGGGAGGAGGAGTTTGAAACAGAAAAAGCACTAAAGGAGGAAAGGACAACAATCTTGAAGAGGGAGGAATGTTACTAGCGAAAGAAATCCAGGGAGACGTGGCTCAAAGGAGACGGGAACACCAAATATTTTCACAGAATAGCAGTGGCCAACAAGAGCAAAAATAGAATAACATAAATCAAAAGGATGGATGGAAGTATGAAGCAAACAACAGATGAGGTAAATCAGGAGGTAGTGGCATTCTTTGAAGTAATTTTGAACAAGGAAGCTCCAAGTCAAAGAGTAACAAGGGATAAAATACTAGCCTCAATTCCCATAGTGGTTTCTAAAGAATAGAACCAGGCTCTATTCAAGCAAATAGGGAAAGAGGAAGTGAGAACTACCACATTCCTACTCAACCCGGACAAAGCCCCTAGACCAGATAGATTCACGGCTAGCTTCTTTCAAAAATTTTGGGAGATTGTAGGGGATGATCTCACTAGTACAATGGAGGAATCTAGAAGAAAGATGACTATATTGGGGTCCATGAACCACACATTCCTAGCTTTAATCCCAAATAAAAAGAACCCTTAGGAAATGGGGGACTTCATACCAATAGCACTATGCAACACAATTTACAAGATAGTGACTAAAATCATTACCAATAGGTTTAGAGAAGTTTTGGGTTCAATCATTTCAGAAGAACAGAGTTGTTTCGCCCCAGGGAGAACAATTATGGAGGGAATTATTATTGCCCATGAAGCAATACATTTGGCTAGGAAGACCTGAGGGGCATGTATGATCCTCAAGTTAGACATTCTAAAAGCCTACGACCTAGTGGATAGGCAATTCTTTTTGGAAGTACTAGATAGGTTTGGATTTAGTGGCAATTGGAGGGAGTGGGTCAACAACTACATCTTGACACCAAAATTCTCAATCCTGGTCAACGGTGCAACACATGGTTTCTTCACCTCCACAAGAGGCCTTAGATAGGGAGATCCTCGCTCCCCCTTCCTATTCATCATCATGGTAGAGGCTCTAGGTAGAGGGATCAATGCACTCAGGAGAGAAGGGAAATGGAAAGGGATCACAATAGAAAATGGATTGGAAAATGTGACTCATCAACAATCTGCAGATGATACCATGCTATTTGGAGAGGCATGCAGAAGAGAAGAAAGAACCATTAAAACATTTGTGGATGAGTATTGTCTGGCTTTTGGTCAGGGTGTCAATTGGAGGAAATCGGAGGTCTTCTTTTTGAATATGCAACCTAGTCTCCAAAGGGATCTAGCAAGAATCCTGAATCTATGGGTGGCCAACTTCCCTGGGCACTACTTGGGAACACCTCTTTTTGTAGGATCTAACAAAAAGAGCTATTGGGAAAACCTAGTCAATAGCTACAAGAACAAAATGGGAACTTGGAAAGGAAAGTGGCTATCCTCAGTTGGTAGGCTCTTGATGGTGAAATCAGTCATGTCGGCTATCCTAGTATATTCGATGGCATGCTTGAAAATCCCCAAAGCGATGGAAGAAGCCATCAAGATCCTTAGTAAATTCTTCTAGAGTGGGATAAGGGAGCACTAAAAACTTCCTCTAGTAGCTTGGAATAAAGTTTGCACCCCAAAGGAGGCAAGCGAGACAGGCATAAGATAGCTTGCAATAATGAACTTACCCATGGGAGCCAAGCTTGTTTGGAGCCTTTATGACAAATGAGATCATAAATGGGTTAGAATTCTCAGAAGGAAGTATTTGGACATTGATGAACCCACAAGAATTCTATCCATTGCAGACCTGCCCAAGGGCTCTGCAATCTGGAACTACATTAGATAATGTAGGGACATAATTTTGAAACATGTCTCCTGGGAAGTCAGAAATGGCCAAAGAGCGGTGTTTTGGAGTGATTCTTAGGGTGGTGGAGAGACACTTGCCAACTACCCCAACCTAGAGGAAATAAAAAATGAGACCCTTCGAGTATGGGGTAGCAAGGTTTGTCAATATGGAAAAATAAAAGTTCAAGATGGGGTTCCAACTTGGGAGTGGAGGTCTTTGGAAGAGATTGAGGCCCCCAAGAGCAGAAAAGAGATCTAGCTACAATTTTGAAGAATAGAACCTTTGGTCCTTTAGTCCAAATGGATACAATCAGATGGTGTGGTTTGACCACGGGGTCCTATAAGGTCAAATGAGGATACAAAGTAAAGGAAGCTGCAATAATCAAGCAAAACTGGCCAACAAGGCTAATTTGGAACAAAAATTATCTCCCAAAAGTGGGGGTTTTTACTTGGTTGGCACTATAGAAGAGGATCCTAACAAAGGCTAGATTGGAAAGATTTGGAGTAGCTGGGCTAGGAAGATGTGTTCTTTGCAAAAGCAATAGTGAAAACGCCAATCATATCCTTCTAACTTGCCCCTTCACAATCGAATGTTGGTAGTTCTTTATGAAGAAGGTAAACCAGGATATTGAAATGTGGTTTAACATGTGGCCAGAAATCCATAGGAAGGTAGTTTTTGGAAGCATTTGGAACATCATACCTTCAACCCTCATCTGGGAGATATGGAAAGAGTGGAATAGGTGCATCTTTCAAGACAAGGAGTTGAATTCTGAGAGGCTATGCAAGAAAATTGAAGGCCACATTATAGAGCTAGTTAATGAATCCACCCGTAGGAGATTGAGAAAAAAGAAGAACTTCACTTGCTGGGATGATGGGATAGCTAAGGTTTTCCTTGGTCTAAAAATACCCACAGTGAATGGAGAAGGGGAGTCAGGAAGGGCGAAAAGGCTGGAGGTGAAATGGGAGCCTCTAGAGCCGGGCTGGATAAAGATAAATTTTGATGGAGCTTCCAAGGGCAACCCGGGCCCCAGTGGAGTAGGTTGTGTGGCCCATGATGAACATGGCAATATATTGGCAAAGAAATCCATTGAATTGGGAGAGTCAAAAAATAATTTGGCAGAATTCAGAGCATCTTTGATTGGATTACAATTGGGGAATGAACTTGGTGTCAAGCGTATTCATCTTGAGGGAGATTCACTCATCACAATAAATGCAATCAGGCTAAACTCCACTCCAAACTAGAACCTAGGTTAGTGGCTACGACGCATCAGACAACTATCGGAAGGGTTCGAAGACTTTAGATTGAGCCACGTGCTCAAAGAAGGCAATGCTCTAGTTGATGAGTTGGCAAAGGCAATGACAGAGATTCCCCAAACTTAAGACACCAAGTGGCAGTGGAATGATGGATAGTTAACTTGCACATCAATGAGTTGGCAATTTCAATAATGGCAAGTGTGAGATCAATCTTGCTTGATGGGAAATTAATTTTGAAGAGTGATGAAAGCACTTGTGATACGTCACTATATGCGGAAAAGTATTGCAATCGGATGAACCCACTCAGAGTCTTGATAGTTAAAAGATTATAAGATCTTTGGTTTCGTACAAAAAGGTATGCCTTTGAAAGAATAATCATTATGAAACAGTGTGGGGGCTTACAAATATGGCTTGGGGGTGGTGAGAAAATCAAACTCATTCTCACTCTAATTAAGAAGAGTTGGAGGGGTGCGAGTAATGGATATGGCAATCTGCTTAGAGTCCACTAAACAATAGATGTCATTCTGTGGGGAGGTCTCAAACAAGAGGCTAAAATCCATTCTCACTTCAACTCATCCTCTTGTGCTTTGGGTGGTAAAGAAGGTGTTGGGGGTCGAGTTTCTACAAGCTCATCACCGTTATAGGGTCAACATGGACATCACAACGATGTTCTTAGAAATGCTGTTATACATGGGGGTCAGAAAAGCTAAGGCAAAGCTTATGTGCCAAAAGCTTTTCTTGCACTCCCTTCTAAGTGAGATTGATGCGGCCCTGGACAACGTGGACATGAATCTCCTCTCTCCTCTGTCACAAAATTACTATATGTCGAGTGGCTAAGGTGCGGAGGTTAGGAAGTTCCCTGTTGTGCAAACTTTGAGGTCGGGAGAGCTAGAGAAGCAGTGGGAGGAAATAGAAAGAAGCATCAATTGCCTAGGAAGGATGTCTGACATTTTACAAGTGACTAGCGTAGGCTGGGTCAGGAGATACATGGAAGCCAAAGGTTTGGCTCTAGATGGCGACACGGGGGATGAGCAGAATTGGGGTTTGGGCAAGGGTGAGGACTTGGTGGAAAATGATGGAAGAGACCCTGAAGAAGTGGCTAATAGCCCGACACATCACGCCTATGGTATCAAGTGCCCAATGATTACAAGAGCGATGGTGGAAAGACAAGCTCGTGAGGAGGAAGAAGACTAAGCAAGGGAAGTGTGTTACGTCTTGCATGTTTTTTTGGGCTACTATACATATTTTTTAATTAATTACTCACTATATGGCATAGGGATATGAATGGCCATTTTGTGTATAGAAGGTCGTCAATGTATTAAGGCCTAGAACTGTGGGGCTAGTCCAGAAGTAGTTTGGGTGGGCAGAGAAAGAGAAGGAATTTCTAGGATTGTAGATGAAGCTGGGATGATCAAAGTTTAAAACCTTCAATGTAATCTTTTTGCTTATTAATATAAAGGGTGTTGCCCCTAAGCATCTATTTAACGATAAAAAAAACTACAACTCCAAGAACTAATTTATAAGTGAATTATAAACCACAAACCACAATGGTTTTCAAAAATCAAGTGCCAAAACCATGAGAAAATCCCACCCACAAAATTAGCACAAATTCCAACACCCACTTTTGGAGGTCTCGTGGTTTTTATTAGAATATGCTCTTACAACTAGCATAACCTGTCATCGTAAACTCCACAAGTTGAGCACCCAAGTTTAGAATTTACTTTCATTAAAAATATGCTTATGGCAAGTTTCATAATCCATCAGAAGATTCTTATGTAACTCCTAATTTTATTCTCTTATGCATCACAAGAATCTACCATAAATAATATCATAAAATTTGTCATAGAATGTTCCTTCTTACATCTCAAGATAGTTGACACATGACACAAAATGCCAACACAAAGTGGGATGCCTCATTTCCAATATGAGGCCATTTTAAATAAATATTAAAATATAAAAAATAAATAACTAAATAATTGCAATGCTAGGAACTTGCAAAGGTTGAGACACCTTAATTCCAACAACACCAAGGCATGGGAATAACTCGTATACCAATGAATGTGACACCATGGAAGACAACAATGAGAATGATACAAGACAATAAATCCATCATGTGAAAGTCTAACCAAAGGTCAAATTAAAAATAAACAAGTCTAAAGAGCAAATATTAAGAATATTAACCCAACTCATGAAAAGATGACTCAAATGATGATTGAGACATCGGTAACTCAACTACCCTTTGGATGAACCAAGATGACTGAAACCATTTTGAGAGTCAAGAACAACTAGGACTCCCTAGTAAGAACCTAATGACTCAAATTAAACACAATGATTCAAATGCCTTTGACATAACTTTGAATGTGATAGGTGATGAAAAAACATAACCAAGTGGACTCAAAGATTAAAATGTTGCACTTGACATGACCCAATATAACTAACTTAAGGGATGTGTACCACATGTCAACATCTCCATCCACCTAAATACATTATAATATCATATCCCTAGCTACATAACATAAATCACTTCTACAAAATTTAATAGCTATTAGATCTTGATCAAGAACTTCAATGACCAAATATACAACCAAAGGATGAGATGACAGGATGAAACAATATGACAACAATGAAAAAACAATTGCTCTTCTTAGACCAAAGATATGAAAGATGAATGAAATCTAGGACTAAACAATGAAAGACAAAGGACTAAAAAATAAAAGACAAAGGTCCCTAATCTTGAAAAGATAGGGGCATGTTATGGAGGCCACAACAAATGCCCCCCACCTTAAAACAAAAAGAAAAATCCTGCCTAGGACTAAGCCATGACAAATATGAAAGAATGATGAACTTTATCCCAAGGAAGGGAACTCCTTATTAATAGAAATAATCACAATCTGAGTTGTAAAGTTGATCATCAATTTCACTTTCAAAGACATCATCCACTATGGTCCAATCCCAATGAATTCAAAATAGGAAGATTACCTGGTGGATGGTTTTCAACACACAATGCATCTAGGTACATAGAATTGCATTCATACTAGAGTTAGCATGGGTTAATTTTATAATGATATCTACATGTGTTTCACCCAAGTGTGTGCATCTGATTCTTTCCCTCCTCATCACAATGTCTAAGCAAATCTTGATCATATGACATGGTCATGCCTGAAGTGTTATACCAAGTGTGATGGATTTTGGCAATACCACTTTTCATATGGGCTAAAGTTTCTAAACATTGTCTCTCATTTCATAGATAGTTGAATCAACTAGCATTTATTCTTATTTTTACTTATGTAACAAAAACTGCTCATTACATATATTCTCTCTATTATGTAGGTTCACATGGAGTGTGTATGTCAAAGAGGAGGAACAAATGAAGAATATGTGATGGTTCCATTACTTTACATTGACTCCATCTCCTTTGTATATCTAAATTTTTCATTTTTATGCATTGATGTGAGTGCTCATATACTTTTAAATATGTATGTTCATTTTATGACTTGTTATCACATGAAATTGCACCCTACTTGAAGCCCGTTCAAGCATTCTAATGACACAATGGGACTGATCTCAAGGTGTGGGACCTTGTAGATGAGATCAAACCTCTAGAGAAGGTTGGTTCCTCTTTCTAAGCTTAAGGCTCAGAGAATTGAGCTAAATCTAATGTTGTTCACAGGGAAAAGGGGAAGAAAATATTGAAATTAAAAGGGGGAGGTGATGCACTAGATTTATAAGGTGTTTTAACTGTCTGAATTAACACAACAATGACTTCAAGACTATAAAAAGCTCACACAGACTCACACAAGCTACATAGAGGTTCGATGGATAACTAAAGCCAAGAAAGAGGTTGTTTTACCCACAATATCAATATCTAATTCTCAGATAAACATAGAATAAAACATTGGAGAGAGGCGAAATAACAATCTATATTAGTCATGAAGGCTAAGAAGCCATTATAGGATAGAATAATTTGCAGTAGGAGAAATAGATACAAAATAACTGATTACACTCATTGGTGAACCAGACAAGACATCAAAGGCCTAGCTGCAGGCACAATGCATCAAATTCTACTAGTTTTTGCAATCATGTCACAAGATCTGTGACAACAAATTTTTTAGCATAATAGCCTAGAACAACAACAACCCTTTTACATCTTTGACTCATGTATATATAGAATTTCAAGTCCATATGTAGCAATAGGCACTGAATTCTAGTCAACAAATCGTAGGTGTGCCCACGCTGTAATAAAATAGGGCTTAGAGGCCCTGCACACAAAGGACGGTGGCCATGCTTTGTGAATTCTACAAAATTGCAAAGGAGATTGCCTGCACGCATGGGTGCATGCACATTTATGAGAGAAGACCCCAAAATACCTCCAAGTACCTACAAATCCATTTTTTTCTCATTTGTACAGGAGCATTGAATATTTCCACTATTTTAGCTACCTGTATTTGACTTTGGCCTACGAAATTGAATGTTGGGTACCTCATCCTAAGAAAATGGCATGATTTCAGGGGCTGAGCAAGATTTTACAACACTTTAAAGTGTTGTACCTCTCAAAATCTGCCATGGGATCATTGAATTCTTCATCGGAGGATTTGGCATTCTTAGAACCACATTGCTTTGCCTTATCGGTAAAATCACATTCTTACGAACTATCTCCCTTTGTCGGTTTAGATTCTCCCATATTGTCTTATCGACAAAACTTCCCATTCGTGAAACACCTCTATTTGGCTTGTTTGTTGCCTTATCAGCAAAATGTTAATTTCACAAACTTAGCCTGGGTCCTCCTTTGCTAATGTCTTCCTTCTCTATCAGCTAGTCGCCCTGTCGGTGAACCTTGAAAAATCTAAACCAATCGGAGAGTTTCCCTTTTCACCGATTCCCCAACAGAGTTGCTTGTTTTTCTTTTCCTTATACATTTTCTGCCACCTGCCTTCATTATTCCATTATTTTGTCGGCGAATCACCCGTCAGCAAAACCATTGATCAGAGAACTTAAGGTTCGCCAGACCAACTTTTTGCTGATAAGCCAAGACATTTCCCTTTGCTTTTCTTTCTCCCGCCTATTTTGCTTTAGCTAATTTGCCCCTTAGTCGACAAACCGATGAATTGACTAACTTTCAAACCTACGAACCAAAGTTTCCCAAACTGAACTTTTGTCAATTAAGGCAAAAAAATGGCAAAAAACTTAGAATTTTCTGGGTTCTTCTACTGAGGGAAACTTCTTCCATTTCAAGTGTCTCAGATCAGATATTTTTTATAAAAGAATGGATTTTTTGGTTTATTTTGGCTTGGGCAAAAATAAGACAACATCTTGGTGACTATGCAAGGGTGTTTGCTTGCTAAGCACAAGGATCCATCTACCTTATACAATCCATTAGGCACATGGTCAAAAGAAATGAAGCCACATGACCAAACAGAACTAAAAATGCCTCTAGAAAACACAAAACACACAACAAGGCAAATAATTCACCTAATGAGAAAGCTGCCTATGCAAAAGCACTTAGAGGAAGCACTACAACAAATCCCTGTGATTAGCTCCCTTTTTTGCTCCATTTTTTTGCTTCCACCCATTGTTTTAATGTATTTTTTGTCCAATTTTTTGAAAAAGTCGGCGCTATTTATCAGGATGGCGCTACTTTTGGCTTTTCTAGCACCGATCAGAACAAGTAGGCACTAAATTAGGCACAAATTAGCACTGACTTTAGTGCCTAAATTAGCACCGACTTTAGCACCTAATTTAGGGTTACTTGGGTTTAGGGGTATTATTTAGGGTTAGGGTTTATGATTTTGGGGTTAGGGATTAAGGTTTAGGGTTTAGGGTTTAGAGAGAGATAGAGGACCAATAGGAAGATATAAAGGAGACCGAGGGGAGAGATAGGGAGATAGAGAGTGAGGGACATGGCTAGAGACATAGGGAGAGGGACAAAGGCAATAGGGAGAGAGGGGAGAGATAGGGAGATAGAGGTTTAGGGTTACTTGGGTTTAGGGTTTAGGGGTTTGGGGTTAAGGGTTTGGGGGTTTAGGGTTTCTCTAGTTTAGGGGGTTAGGGGTTAGGGGTTAGGGTTTAGGGGCATTATTTAGGGTTTAGGGTTTAGGGGCATTATTTAGGGTTTAGGGTTTATTGTTTAGGGGTTTAGGTTTAGAGGTTTAGGGTTTATTATTTAGGGGTTTAGGGGTTCAGGTTTAGAGGTTTAGGGTTTATAGAGAGAGAGGAATGATAGGGAGATATAGAGCAGACTGTGGAGAGAGATAGGGAGATAGAGAGTGAGGCACATGGTCAGGGACATAGGGAGAGAGATTGAGAGGTAGAGGGATGATAGAGATAGGGAGATAGAGGTTTAGGGTTTACGAGTTTGGGGTTTATGTTTTCTCGGGTTTGGAGAGAGAGAGAGAGAGAGAGAGAGAGAGAGAGAGAGAGAGAGAGAGAGAGAGAGAGAGAGAGAGAGAGAGAGAGAGAGAGAGAGAGAGAGAGAGAGAGGTTTAGGGTTGCTCGGGTTTAGGGGTTAAGGTTTAGGGGCATTATTTGGGGTTTAGGGTTTATAGTTTAGGGGTTAAGGTTTAGAGGTTTAGGGTTTAGTGTTTAGAGAGAGAGGACCAATAGGGAGATATAGAGAGTGAGGGACATGGCCAAAGACATATGGAGAGATATTGAGAGGTAAAGGAATGATAGAGATAGGGAGATAGGGAGATAGAGGTTTAGTGTTTAGGGTTTAGGGGTTTGTGGTTTAGGATTTAGGGGTTTAGGGTTTCTCAAGTTTAGGGTTTATGGGTTAGGGCTTAGGGGCATTATTTAGGGTTTATGGTTTAGGGGTTAGGGTTTAGGGTTTAGGGCCATTATTCAGGGTTTACAGTTGCATGTCAAAAGAAGTCTCTCTCTCTAAATCCCTCAACCCTAAATAATGACCCTAATCCCTAACCCATAACCCCTAAACCCTAAACCTGAGCAACCCTAAACCTCTATCTCTAGGTATCTCTCCCTCATCTCTCTCTCTCTCTCTCTCTCTCTCTCTCTCTCTCTCTCTCTCTCTCTCTCTCTCCGTGCACATACCCATTAGGTAGGCTATTTTGCATATGGTGCTCATATCCTTTAGGTCCAATCACCTCCAAACTTCACAAATAGACATAGAGCATAATTCTAAGAATCTTTCATAAAGACCACTTCTCTACATAGGTGCAACTAATACCACTTTTTCATTTTTTTCCACATTTAATACTAATTCTTTTCCATTTTCCAAGTCCTACATGTGTCCAAGTTGTATTGTTTGTCAAATTTTTAGTCTAATTGTTAGTCCTAGCTCTCATGGTTATTAAAATGTTAGTATAGTTAGATTTATCCTTAGGTAATATTAATTTACACATTGTTGCACAAACAACCACACTAAAAAATAACCTTACCTAATTAAGGTTAACCTTTAAGGTTCTTTCATTTGGTGAGCCTAACAGATCCAACTAGTTCAATCTTCTTATATTCCATGCTTAGCCTTCCAAGAGAGTTCATTGCATGTTAACTTTGCATTATGTCCTCACTTTCCTTTTGCTAGTTGTAGTACTCTTATTTTCTAATCCTATCCCTATATCATACTATTGTCGTTGACTTTTCTTTTCATCTTCATCATCATAGTCCTAGTTATCCTATTTTGAGCCTACCATTTATCATGTCTTGTACTTCTTCTATTCATATCAATTTTAATGACCAAGCCAAATTTTCCATAAATTCTTCTCCACCAAACCCTAGACCCTCACCCAAATCCTTACTTTCCTAAGAAAAGACCTTCCCCAAACATCATTTGATCATGTGGCTCCTTCCATCACTAGACAAGTGCCCATAGTTTCCATTATTCATCTAATACAATCCTAATGTCATAGCTCACATTCCCACACTTACATTCATAGACTCCATTCCCCCTATTGACACCATCATTGATAATCATTTTAAGGAGTCTCCCTTGAATAATCATTAAACCATGGATTATCCCATATCCCCATCTTACACTTTCCTCACCTTTGAACCCTTAGAAGATGACATTTAGCTATCCCCACCATTACCAATCACACTTTCTAGCAATCCAACAAAAGACATCTTACCCATCACTTCACCTAGGTCATCACCAATTAAATCACCTCATTACTCCATTCAACCATACCCATACCACCTCTTTCTCACTCCGCAATCTGTATTAATGCATGATTCACCCCATGACATGCTACAGTTACCACAATGCCAATTCACTCTACCATCATTCTTCATATTATCTTATGAATCACCATCCTTTCTTCCTATTTCTTAAGACATCATACCATGACACACAACCCTTCCTCCATTATAACCTCCCTAACCCTTTCCCAACATTGATAACCCACTACCCATGCCACCCCATTTTCATAACACATTTGACCATAACATTGCCACAATAATCATCACTCATCTCGACACCATCCTCCACCATGTGACATTTATCTAACACATATTCCCAATTATAATTATATCTACACAAAACTCAAGGTGTTGTAAGTACAATTATAAGACCTTAACAATGTTTAAACGATAGGCATTAAATTAGGCACAACTAGGTGCTAAATTAAGCACACTTTGTGTCGCCTTTGACACCCCAAAGAGATTACTTTTAGGGTTGAAAGTTAGCACTAAAGTCGGCATTAACTATGGCGACTATAGTGCCGACTAATGAATCAAAAACAAAAATTAAAAATTCCCACCACCGCGTAGGGTGAAGACAATAAGCGACAAGTGCAGGAAGAGGAGGATTAGTGTCAAGGCATCCCTTATGGGCAGCAAAAAGTGCAAAGTGGCAATAGGGGCAATTGTGGCTAGAAGAGAGGCAGTCATGGTGGTGCCGGAGCTTACAGGAAGGGCTTCTCTGTTGGCCCTAGATCCCACTCAATTATCCCATTATTTCATGTTGAGGAAAAAAATATTGTTTGGTGACATTCATGCCTTATTGACTGGTATTTTTGGGGCTTAAGGGCTGCATTTGTATTATATATCACAGGTTTGAGCCATATCTGAGTAATGCATGCAAGAGATTTGTGATTCAGCATAGGCCTACTTATATAACAGACGATGATCCCAACAAGGATTTAAATCTCACATTCTACAATATTCCTACTCTAAGAAGGTAAATGATATTATTTTCAATTCTCTGCAATATTTAGAAGCATGCATTGATTATGGTAATTAAACCCTAGAATTGTTTTTAAAATAAACATCTAATCAACTATTAGTATGTCAGGACTACATCTTCAACAACAAAGTGGATTGAGGCTGAGCCTCTAGATTAATAGATTACTTGTTTCAATGCTCATCATTTTTTCTCATTTGAAGCCCATGGTATTCTAATTTACTCTAGATGATTGTTGCTTAGGTTGAGAGATATGACCACTGCTAAAATTGGGAAATTGGTAGCTGTAAGTGGAGTTATGACACGAACAAGTGAGGTGCGGCCCGAGCTCTTGCATGGGACTTTCAAGTGTCTGGATTGTGGAGGAGTGATCAAGAATGTTGAGCAACAATTTAAGTATACATAGGTATTGGTTATGCTTTTGAGTGGTGGATTATTTAGTGTTATTTCCCTGATGCTTTTGTTGGCAAGCATTTGCATTTGGCCCTGTTATTCCATATGTGCTTAAGTTATATCTAATTTGGTTTTGATTTGGCTATGTTTGTTTACCTTGTATAAATTGCTTAAATATATGCCTGAAGACCATTTCCTATGATTTTTTCTGAAGATCCACTTCTATAGAATATTCAGGATGTTATAAAATATATGTTACACTAGAGAGAACTATTTTATATTGCAGTTGCATGTCAAACATTGAAGAAACCATTGTTTGTCTTATTAAGAAATCCTTTAGACATGCAGTCTCATTAATATGACTTGATTTGCAACCCATTATCTGTGTAAATGCTACCTGTGCAAATCAAGACAGATGGGCCCTTCTTCATCAAAAAAGCAAGTTTGCAGATTGGCAGAGAGTTCGAATGCAAGAAACATCTAAAGAGATACCTGTAGGGTCTCTTCCACGGTCCTTAGATGTCATTCTTCGTCACAAGATTGAAGAACAGGCAAGGGCCAGTGACAAGTAAGTTATCTCTACTGAATGTGGTTTCTTAAAAAGATTTTAAATGCTTAATTAGGTTTTAATAAGATACTGATAGTCATTATCAGAAAGATCAATCTTTATATGTTATACTTGGTTATGTAGACAAATGGGCTTAACAGTACTTGCAGATGGCTTCTTTCTTTTAGTGGTCTTGCAGTCATATGCCTTATTATCCCCTCTTCAATTTTAGGGGAGAAAAATGTGTTTTAACTTTAGCTCTACTTGTTTGTAACTCCTGACCTTGTCTTGCTTTTTGTTTTAGGGTGATATTCATGGGTACAATTGTTGTCATACCATATGTATCAGCCTTGGCCTCTCCTGGTGACAGAGTAGAGTCTCACAGAGAAGGTCCTCAAAATCAAAGTGCTTCTAGTGGGTACGAAGGAGTTCGTGGGCTTAAAGCACTTCGTGTGCGAGATCTTTCTTACCGTTTAGCATTTATTGCCAATTTCGTTCAGGTAAAATGTTGCTTGGTATTTCCTTGCCATATTAGATCATTGCTTCTACTTTAAAGATTGTGCCTTGCTTCAGGTAACTGTCTAAACAATTTGGTAGCTGTCCAAGTAATTCTAAATAGTTTTGGACCATCTTGTGCAGTTGCATGATAAGAAAAGATGTTTTGATTTCAGAGGAGCAAAGAAGGATGGTGAGGATGATGATACACCCCACTTCATGGTAAATTTCCCCTGAAATTGTTTTAGGTTTCTCCTATTTAGATTTGAATATGCTTTGACACTTTATGAGTCTAATTTAAATCTTTGTGTTCTAGGTTTTAGGATGAAAACTCCTTGATCTATCCCTACGATAGAAATGTGTTTGATTGTTAACTTGAGTTTGTTTATAAGTTCCATTGAAAATTATGTGACAACTCCAACATATAACAGTTTAGTCACCATTAAAGTCAGTTTCCATGTCCCCATGCTTGTTTATCACGTTTTCTTTATTATTAACATTTAAAAAAAAATTCTAAGCATGGTGTGTAAGAAGCTTCTAGCAGGTCACTTGTTGAATATAAATTTGTGTTTTGTTTCTATTTTTACTACCAATTGGCTTCCTAATTTCCATGAACTAGTTGAGGTTCTAGTATTTTTCTTAGATTTTCAAGTGTTTTCTACAACCATTTTTTGTATATGCTTTAGTGTGGTAAAGTTTATAGTTTTTACACAATTTTAGTGCCATGACAACAATAATCTTTGGCTGCACCTTCTGCATCCCTTATGCTATATGCCTTCACCTACATTCTCAGTTTGGTTTTCAATTTAATTAGACTTGTTTATAGCTTTTGGCCAACTTTTAATCTATTTTCACATAATAATGATTTTGGATATCTCATTGCATACCTTTTTGCCTTTACTTTGACTTCTACTAGCAGTTCACATTTTTGTTTTAATTTCCTTGTAAATGATGCAAATTGAATATAGCCATCTTATAACTTCAAGGGCACCTTGAATTCTTGGCTTTTGTATATATTTCTCTGTGCATTTTTTTTTGGTATTCCTAAAGATTCTTAGTATATACTCTGTATCTTAGTTTCTTCTTGTTGTTTTTATTGCTTATTTACACAAATGCATGCAATTACTAGAGACACCCCTCACAATTTTCTACTGTGGATATGATTGTCTCAATGATTCAAGAGTATCCTTTAGATTAATAAGTTGGATTTATGTTTCAATTTTTTTATTATTTTACATAAAGCAGTTGGACTATGGTTTTATGCATTGGTTATGCCACATTTCTTGAGAAGTGGAGGCCTTGAATTGTATTTTACTAATTGAGAAGAAGAGGACTTAGGTGTCAATACCCCTGATTGTATCTTGTTGTTTGAAAAAAAGGAAGGCTGAGATGTTGAGCCCATTTCTTTTATCTATCATTTGAAAATAATTAAATTGTAAAGAAAACAATTAAAGATATGTAATGGTGTCTTGGGCATGGGCAGATGGAAGAACGGAATGAGATACATCAAATGAGAAGCACCATGGACTTCTTTAATAAATTGGTAGAAAGTCTTGCATCGACTGTATTTGGCCATCAAGACATCAAGCGAGCTTTGTTGCTTATGCTAATAGGTGGTGTGCATAAGCAAACTCATGAGGGCATCAATCTAAGAGAGGACATCAATGTGTGCATTATTGGAGATCCCAGTTGTGCCAAATCACAGTTCCTCAAGTATGTTTCTTGTTTTGAAATATGTATCTGGATATGAGTATATTTCTTGTTATTGGTAACCTAAACTGCTAGAATATATTTCAATTTAATATACTTTGAAAGTCTTGATCTTTAGAGATATATAAATTTATTAGACATTATATGTTACAGTTTCAACGATTACAATTTGTAGCATAAGCATTAGAGAATATGTGTCAACTTGTTTTATAGTCAGCTGAATAAGCTCCATATATGAACCACCAAGGCCTGCACATTCTCAAATGCAGTTGTCTATCAGACTTTCTTAGCCAAGGCAAAATGGTGGCCAAAAAAATTTGCATTTTTTCTTTCTCCCAAATATAGTCCTAAGAGATATATGATGTATAATCCTAAGACCCAGTTGCTAAAGTTGTAAACTGTAGCATATACAGATTTTATGTCTAATTACAAGTGAACATGCCCCATGTCATAATGAGATGCAAAATTTTACCTTGAATATTGCAGGTATGCAGCAAGCATTGTGCCTAGAGATGTATACACCTCTGGAAAATCTTCATCTCCTAGCAACATAATGGCAATCTTCTCAAGGGGTTCTTAAATACCACTAATCTAGGTTAATTTATGCTGAGTTGTGTGCATAAAATAGATTACATCCCTCAAAGAAATGTGGTCTCATGGACTGCAATGATTACACGATATGCACAAAATGGATTTGTTGATAAGGCATTAAAAACTTTCAAGAAAATATAATTGAATATACATATACAGAGAGAAAGATGTATGTGGAAGCATAGACAAGGCATGTGAACTATTTGACAAAATCCCTGAAAGAAATGTGGTTTAATAGATTGCAATGATTGCATGATATGCACAAAATGGATTTGTTGAAAAGGCTTTAGAAACTTTCATGAAAATGAAATTGGAAGGTGTAAAGCCAGATTCCACAACCTTTGCCAGTATCCTCTCTGCCTATATCAAAATGTAAGCTTTGGAACAGGGTATGGACATCCATCAAGGCATAATAGAAGGTAGATTTTTGTCAGATATTATAGTTGGAAATGCTCTGATAGACATATATGAAAAATGTGGAAGCACAAACAAGGAACACAAACTATTTGATAGAATGCCTCAAAGAGATGTCATCTCATGGAATGCAATGATTGCAGGATTACACAAAATGGATTTGTTGAACAGGCTTTAGAAACTTTCAAGCAAATTCAATTATTAGTTGTAAATCCAAATTTCGCAACCTTTGCCAACATCCTCCCTGCCTGTGCCCAAATGGGAGCTTTGGAACAAGGTATGGACATCCTTCAAAGCATAATGGTAGGGAGATTCTTGTGAGATATTATAGTTTAAAATGCTCTCATAGACATGTATGCAAAATATGGAATCATAGACAAAAAACATAAACTGTTTGACAGAATTCCTCAAAGAGATGTCATATCATGGAATGCAATGATTGCAGGATATGCACAAAATGGATTTTGCAAGGATGCTCTCAAAATCTTTGAATTAGTTAAGCACTCTGGAACATATCCTAACATTGTAAGCTTTGCTTGTATTCTAGGTGCATGCAGCCATGCAGGTTTAGTGGATGAGAGCTGTACATACTTCAATCACATTTGTAAACCTTATTGCAATACACCTACAGTTGATCATTATGTGTGCATGGTTGACCTCCTTGCACGTGCTAGCTATCTTGAAGACACCCTAAACTTTATCATTGAGATACCTGTTAAATCTGTGCTGGTTGTATGGATGTGTTTTCTTGGTGCCTGCAGATCACATATGAATATAGGCTTAGGAGTATTTACAACAATACTGCTTTTTGATTTGGATCCTAAAAATCCTACACAACTTATGTTCTTCTCTCAAACATCTATCCACAAGTGGGCAGGTGTGGTGAGGTAAGGAGATTGATGAAAGATAGAGGAATTAAAAAAATCCCCCAATGCAGTTGGATTGAAGGGCATAAAATGGTACATGTTTTTTTTTGTAGGAGATAGATCACATCTAGAGACAAAGGAGACCTATGCAAAGTTAGAGAAATTGGCTTGGAAGATGAAGGCGGCAAGGTATTTTCCAGATTCAAGAATTTACTTAATGTTGTGGAAGGATGGGAAAAAGAATTATTTCTCTGCCACCATGGTGAAAAGTTGGCAATTGCATTTGGTTTGTTAAACATGCCCCATGGAACAACTATTAGAGTTGTTAAGAACCTTCGAGTATGTGCTAATTGCCACACTGCAACAAAATTTATCTCCAAGATTGTCACAAGAGAAATTGTTGTGAGATGTGAACCCTTTCCATCATTTTAAACAGGGACAATGTTCTTGTGGAGATTATTGATGATGCTAAATGAAGCAATCTAAAAAATAGCCTTACACTATAATAATGTGCACTGCATCAGATTTCCTACTAGCGGGTGTAAAGCCCAACTCCTCAACCTTTGCCAGCATCATCCTTACATGTGCACAAATTGAAGCTTTGGATGAGGACATGGACATCCATCAAAGCATAATTGGAAGTGGATTTTGTTAGATGTTTAGTTCCAAGTACCACTTCCGATCATGAAAGCCTTCACAAAGACTTATGCACAAAATTCAATAAAGAAGAATAGAATTTATGTACAAATTCTCTCATCAATGATTTCAAATTGTAATCAATTTCTTTGTAGCTTATAATGTGTGGATAAGAATTGACATTCCTTGTAGTTTTCTATGCCATTAATTAAAAGGAATCTAGATCTACACATTCATCTTAGATGCATATGCATAGTTGAAGCCTGTTGTTTTAAATCCTTTACACAAGTTTTCCATGGGTTAACCTATGATAACATGTCTCCTAGCAACATAACGGCAATCCTATCAAGGGGTTCTTAAATACCACCAATCTGAGTTGTGTGCAAAAAACATATTACATCCCTCAAAGAAATGTGGTCTCATGGACTGCAATGATTGCATGATATGCACACAATGGATTTGTTTTTAAGGCATTAAAAACTTTCAAGAAAATGTAATTGAATATACATAGAGAGAGAGAGAGAGAGAGAGAGAGAGAGAGAGAGAGAGATGTATGTGGAAACATAGACAAGGCATGTGAACTGTTTGAATTAATGTTGCATGTTTTACATCATTGGAATGACATATTAACTGTAACTTTTTTGAAATTTTATTATGGTATGTGCACTTTGATATGATGTAATATGATTATGGTTTCGTTTCATATATTGTAATATTAGATATATAACAGAAAAATAAATTATTGCATGAAATAATAATAACTTTTCATTTTAAATATTTTTTTTTGCAGAACATGGGACTTCCAGAAGATCAAGATGATCCTCATGATATAGATCTAGATTATGTTCGTTCTAGTACAAATCACATGGCAGAGGATGATGATGGCATAGATACAGAAGACACCGAGGTTGATGACGATGATGATGACGATAATGATGATCATGATGATGGTGATGATGATGTTGAGGTAGTTGCTGGTAGTAGCCAGTGACATTCATGATCATATAGACTGCATCATGGATCATTGCTGATATATCATTATGATGCCTCTTTTCATGGTTACTATCATATGTATCATTTTCACAGCCTACAATACCATATTATTGAGTTGTATCATTTTGACTTATATCATTTGGACACATATCATCTTGACTTGTATCATTTTGAGTTACATAATTTATCATTTTTATTTATATCATTTGTACACATATCATTTTGACTTATGTTGACTATTGGACATGTATCATTTTGACATGTTATTGATCTACTGGCATATTTGACTTTCACTTGTTTTAGTTTATATATGATGATGATCTTATCAGTATTGACTTGTCAATTTATATATATTGAAAGTGGTTGATGATTTTTGGATGTATATTTATTACGTATGATGATTTTAATTTACTGCTCAATATGGATGTTGTCAAATTCAATTAAATTATAGATATTTTCAGACTCACTTGTTTTAATTATAGATGATGATCATGTTATAATAATTATCTTGTTATTTAATCATATGAGTTAAATAATTAAATTACTTACTCTATAATCATATGAGTTATTTAAGAGGCATGATATATTTAACTAATTAAATTGAAATAAAACATATTAAATTAATAAATGTAAGAAAAATAAGAAGCACTTTTAGAAGTAAAAAAGGAAGCAACAATGGAAGCCAAACTAGAAGCAAACCAGAAGCAATCTTGGAAGCAAAACTTGGCATT
The DNA here is from genome assembly GCA_027924645.1 of Cunninghamia lanceolata. Classification (NCBI taxonomy): domain Eukaryota; kingdom Viridiplantae; phylum Streptophyta; class Pinopsida; order Cupressales; family Cupressaceae; genus Cunninghamia; species Cunninghamia lanceolata. The sequence continues at coordinate 6,669,946 of BSBN01001614.1, read as the reverse complement.
ATCTAGGAAGCAAAAACATAAGCAATTCAGGTAGCAAACAAAGAAGTAATAATGGAAGTAATTTTAGAAGCAACAAAAGATGCAATAATAGAAGCCATATTAGAAGCAACAAAAGATGCAAAAATGGAAGCAAACCTAGATGCAACAAGTGATGTTATGTCGAAAGCAAAATTGGAAGCAAAACCAGAAGCAAAAGTGGAAGCAAAAGTGGAAGCAAAAGTGGAAGCAAAATTGGAAGCAAAACTGGAAGCAAAACTAGAAGCAAACTTGGAAGCAAACCTGGAAGCAACACAAGAAGTAAAAGTAGAAGCAAAACTGGAAGTAACAAAATTCGGCACTAAATCTAGCACTAAATCCAGTGCTAAAGCTGGTGCTAAATCCAATGCCAAAGTGAAATGTAGTTTGGCACCGAGTTTTTCTTCAGCATTTCGCTCCAATTCATGAACTTAAATGTACTAAAATCTGGCACTATTTTAGGTGCTAATTGCTTGTTTTGTTGTAGTGAAGGGAAACCTAAAACAAAAATAAACTACTCTAAATATTTACAAGAATCTCAAAACCAAACTCAAAAGTAGAGTTTGAGATGAATCCCATTCACTGGGATCAGAAGTGCTTCACCAATCAACTTGGAGAGTTGAAAGGCATTAGCTTGCTTGTAATTGGTGATGATGTAAGGGCCGCTCCATAGGGCATTAAATTTGGAATGCCTCTTAGCGTTAGCTCTGTCTTCATCCCATTTCAACACCAAATCTCCCTCTTGGAAGACTCTATCAACTGATTTTCTATCAAAGGTCCTTTCGACCTGATTTTGGTGGGCTTCAAGGGTTTTTATAGTAGCATCCCTCTTTTCTTCAAGCTCCATCAACTCAATGAATCTGACTATCATGGCATCATTTTCCAGCAGCTCTAGCTGTTGGGCCAACTCAAGGGAAGGCAACTCCAATGACAGTGGAAGTCTTTCTTTCTTTACATATACTAGCATGAAGGATGAATTACCAATGGCCCTCTTAGTGGTGACCGAGTGTGCCAGAAACTGTTATCATGTGAAATTGCACCCTGCTTGAAGCCTGTTCAAACATTCCAATGACACAATGGGATTGATCTCAAGGTGTGGGACCTTGCAGATGAGATCAAACCGCCAAAGAAGGTTGGTTCCTCTTTCTGAGCTTAAGGCTCAGAGAATTGAACTAAATCTAATGATGATCATAGGGAAAAGGGGAAGAAAATACTGAAATTAAAAGGGGGAGGTGATGCACCAGATTTATAAGGTGTTTTAACTGTGTCTGAATTAACACAACAATGACTTCAAGACTATAAAAATCTCACATAGACTCACACAAGCTACATAGAGGTTTGACAGAGAACTAAATCCAAGAAAGGAGTCATTTTACCCATAATATCAGTATCTAATTCTCAAATATTTATAGAATAAAACTTTGGAGAGAGGTGAAATAACAATCTATATTAGTCATGAAGGCTAGAAAGCCATTATAGGGCAGAACAATTTGTAGCAGGAGAAATATATACAAAATAACCGATTGCACTCATTGGTGAACCATACTAGAAGACATCAAAGGCATAGCTATAGGCACAATGCATCAAATTCTACTAGTTCTTGCAATCGTTTTACAAGATCTATGACAACAAATTATCTAGCATAACAGCCTAGAACAACAACTAACAACAACCCTTTTACATCTTTGATTCATGTATATATAGCATTTCAAGTCCATCTGTAGCAATAGGCGCTGAATTCTAGTCAACAAATCGTGCACATGCCCACACTACAATAAAATCAAGCTCAGAGGCCTTGCACACAAAGGATGGTGGCCATGCTCTGTGAATTTTGCAAAATTGCAAAGGAGATTGCCTGCACACATGGGTGCCGGGCACATTTATGAGAGAAGGCCCCAAAATACCTCCAAGTACCTACAAATCCATTTCATTTCTCATTTGTACAGGAGCATTGAATATTTCCACTATTTTAGTTACCTGTATTTGACTTTGGCCTACAAAATTGAATGTTGGGTATCTCATCTTGAGAAAATGGCATGATTTCAAGGGATGAGCAAGCTTTTACAACACTTTAAAGTGTTGTACCTCTCAAAATCTTGCATGGCATCACTGAATTCTTCATTGGTAGATTTCACATTCTCAGAACCACATTGCTTTGCCTTATTGGCAAAATTGCACTCTTACGAACTATCTCCCTTTGTCGGTTCAGATTCTCCCATTTTTCCTTATTGGCAAAACTTCCTATTCATGAACCACCTCTATTTGGCTTGTTTCTCACCTTATCAATGAAATGTCAGTTTGACGAACTTAGCTCGGGTCCTCCTTTGCTGATGTCTTCCTTCTCTATTGGCTAGTCGCCCCGTCGGTGAACCTTGAAAAATTTGAACCAATTGGAGAGTTTCCCTTTTCGACAATTCCCTAATGGAGCCACTTCTTTTTCTTTTCCTTAAACATTTTCCACCGCCTTGCCTTCACTATTCCGTTGCTTTATCAACGAATCGTCCATCGCCAAAACTGCCAATCGACGAACTTAAGGTTCACTGAACCAACTTTTTTCCGATAAGGCAAGACATTTCCCTTTGCTTTTCTTTCGTCCACCTATTTTTCTTTAGCTGATTTGCCTCGTAGTTGGTAAACCGATGAATCGGCTAACTTTTGAACCTGCCAACCAAAAGTTCGCTAAACTAAAATTTTGCGTCTAAGGCAAAGAAATGGCAAAAAAATTAGAATTTTTTAGGGATATTTCTAGGTTTTTTTTGCTGAGGGAAACTCCTTCCAATTTAAGTGTCTCAAATCTGATATTTTTAATGAAAGGGGATTTTTTGGCTTATTTTGGCCTGGGCAAAAATAAGACAATAGGACTCATATGCACCTCAAAATGGAGGAAAAATGTAATAGTGAAATTTGCATACCCAAGCCAATTCCCATTGAGTTTTGGGGCCCATTTTGATGGAATGTCTTAATGGAATTACATATCGACAAATGGTGCACTCTTGTACAAAATTGGGTTCATTCCCTAATCCTATGTTAATCTCTATTTACACATATTTCCACACATTTGAAACCTTATCCTATCTAGGCTATTTTCACCTACTCCTATGTACATTTTCCATTACTATTCATTTATTACACCTATATCCATACATTTATTCCCCAACTCCTATCCTCAGAAATCTCATAGTATATGGGTTTGACCTTGTGCCACTTGGAATTGATCCTTGAAGTTGAAAAAATCAAGTTCAAATTTTATCAACTTTCACCTTTTTCACTAGCTATTATGAGCTGACTAGGTACATGTTTACATAAAATTTATTGCTATGTATTGGTATTTGAAGCCATACATTGTGTAATTAATTCATAAGTTGGAAAAGGAATAAACAAGCACATAAGTTCAAATCAATTTAGGAACATTTCAACTTGGAGCATTAAAATGACTTGTAATTCTACATCAAAGCCATCTAGAACACCTACATTCATAAGTGTGTTGTCTTTGATATTCATCCATGACTATAAAGTCAATCTAAATAGGGAGTAAACCTACAGAACATGACTCATGCAATCTGATGATCTCCCCAAAGTATTTTTCAATAATGCCAATCTTTACACTTTAGTAGATATTAGAATTTGTGGTGATATCAATTTCAACAATATATATTGTATTAGGGGAAAATCAGAGTTATGAATCACAAACAACAATCATTAAACCCTAACAACACAATGGAACACAAAATAGACATAGAAATTCAAATGACAAAGCAAACCAAAACCAAATCCCTATGCTAAGCTTGGCTCTCCTCCATTGCTCTTCTCCATTTTGGATAGGAATGCAAAATATTGAAGGATGAATGTTGATTGCTCACTATTTTAGCAGCATAACAATGGCATGAAAGAGGAATGATGGATGATTCTAGAGGAAATTCAACAACATGATGTTACTTGAAAATGGATCCCCCAAATGGCTTGGGTGAGGGTTGATTTATAGGAAATGAGTGATTTGAATTAATGGCTAAGATTGAAAGTTGATTTGAACGATGTGGACGGTTGAGATTGAATAGGGTTTCCCACTCCATAAGGAGTTGTAGTCATGTGACAAGTGTATGGATTAGAATAGGGCTGACCTAATTTAAATAATAGAATTATTTAAATTAGTTGGACATGTGAAGGCATTAAATGAAAAATGTATTATGGGACATGTGTTGGATTGTGGTGGAAAGTGACGACTAATTCAAATATTTTATTTGAATTAGTTGGAAAATGGGAGAGGGAAATTAATTAAATAAATAGGATTTATTTAATTAATTTGGCTAGTGGGATAAATGGGTTTAGGAATGGGATTAGGACAAAATGCTACAAGATGTCTCTAGTAAAGTATTGACAAGGTGACGTAAGACATGGACAATTTTAAGTATCTACATTTTGCCCCTCTTTGAGAGGGTGTTGTGACTAAGAGAAGTAATATAATTTCAAAGAAGATAAGGTGTGGATAGAAGAAAATGATGATTATGTAAGGATAGGATGATGATGCCCCCTCGAGAGGATAGGTGGGTTGGAAAAACACAGGTAGGCTCTTGAAATTAAAGGATTGGTCAAGGAAGAAAGATAAGGGAATGGATAGAAGAAATGAATGATATGTTATGCTACCATGAAGTTTGATATAACACTAGACGTTATGCACCAAGGTATAAGGACGAAGGTGACGATGTGTCTTGTGCACCCAGTTTAATACAACCTTGTCTAAACATATGAGGAAGAGCACTTAGAGAATTAAAGTCCTAATGCACAAAAGGTATGATATGACCTTAGATGCAAAGGTTAATGTAAAAAGCTATTCCAACATACACAAGATATGAATATTAGCTAGAAAGTGATGGATTTGATTCAAATGCAATATAAAATGATAACACACACAGGCAAGCATGCATGCACAAATGATACAAAACAAACAAGGTATTGCCCCTGTCAAGTTGTAAACCAATGATTGATTGATTGATTGATAAATAATAGTGTTTGGTTTTGGGAAATGAAACATGTCATAGAAGACGCCTAGTCTGGTTTCGATAATGCAAGATCCTGTATAAGACAATTGATTGATGATGATACTAGTGTTGCTGGTCATGCGAATCAACACCAGGATTTGATTGATTGATTTGGTTTACGTCAAGATTAGGATCAAGACCATTGATACAATTGGATAATTTGACAAGATTGATTAACTCGATTGGTATGGATTTATGATGACTTGCAGTTGGATTGATTGCTTGGGATTTTTATTGATTGATTTGACAATTTGATTTTTGATGGAATTGATTTGATTGGATGAATTGAATTGATTTGAGGAATTTATAACTTGATGTGGATGAATTGAATTGAATGATTGATTGGATTGACGAATTGATTTGATTTGAGGGAATGATTTGGTTGATTTGATGATTGGATGAATTGATTTGGAAAATTGATTTGATTGGATGAATTGATGATTTGGATTGATGCGATTTAGATGAATTGATGAATTGATGTGGATGATATGATTTGATTTGATGAATTGATATGATTGGAATGATTTGATTTTGATTTCATTTTTGTGGAATTTTTTGATTTTTTTGTCTTTTTGAATGTTTTGATTTTTTTGGATTTTGAATGTTTTGATTTTTTTGTGATTTTGAATGTTTTGAAATGGCATTGGATGAAAATTTTGATAGCCTTTATGGTAGACACCAATGACAAAGGAAAACCAAGTCTAGATGCAAGGATTGAGGTAGGATTAGATGGATAAAAGGATGGGCGATAGTGGATGGAAGACTCATGATAAATGGATGGGTAGAAGGATAAGATATAGTGGAATGAATGCATGCATCATAAGGGAGCTAGGATGTGATCTCCAAATACTTTGTCACATATAAATAACATGCCCCATTCTAGGTAGAATGCTTAGGATTTTACATGACAAAGTTTATGACACTAGGATAATGATAGGATCGTTTGGAAAGGATGAGGTATGTGAAGAGATATCCAAAACATTTGTCAACATTTTTCCCTCATATATTTATCAAGATCAAAAGGAATAAGGGAGGATGAATGGACTCAATATGATAGGTATGTGGGTTTAATGGATAAGGATGATAAGATGGCATAGGAAATGGTATGATGGGATGGATAGTTTGGAAATGATAGGTTGGACAAGACAACGTGCCCCCAAGTGTAAGTGACATAGAAGATCAACCTACAAATGACACTTGTTTGTCAGGTTTTCATCATCATAAGGGAGCTAGGATGTGATCTCCAAATACTTTGTCACATAGAAATAACATTCCCCATTCTAGGTAGAATGCTTAGGATTTTACATGACAAAGTTTATGACACTAGGAAAATGATAGGATCATTTGGAAAGGATGAGGTATGTGAAGAGATATCCAAAACATTTGTCAACATTTTTCCCCCATATATTTATCAAGATCAAAAGGAAGAAGGGAGGATGAATGGACTCAATATGATAGGTATGTGGGTGTAATGGATAAGGATGGTAAGATGGCATAGGAAATGGTATGATGGGATGGATAGTTTGGAAATGATAGGTTGGATGAGACAACATGCCCCCAAGTGTAAGTGACATAGAAGATCAACCTACACATGACACTTGTTTGTTAGGTTTTCATCATAGTACTTATCCAAGGCACCACCAAGGGTGGTTTTCACCTTTGGACGAAGGGATTTCTCTTTACTATTTTTATTTATTTATTTTTTTTTGAATTTTTTTGATAGGAGAAGGGGAATATGGATAGGAGGGACTCAAGTGTCTAGTTCTATGAAAGGTGATAGTGTCCCATTTAGAGATGGATGTCATTGTACATGGACCATGTCAAATGTCATTATGCTCATAGATTTTGGTAAGGGATTGCATGAAAGTGAGATGGAGTAGGTAGATAGTGGATTATGGAGGGAATGATAGTGGATTATGAGGTGGATTATGGAAGGTAGGATAATGGATTATGATATGGATTATGTAGGACATATGTAAAAGAATGGATGAAAGGTTTATCTAAAAGCATGGACCATAGGAAGGTGATGGGTAAAATATGTAGGATAGTGGATAAAAGATGGGGAGATGGAGGTATGTGGAAGTGTTGTGGAATGGAAGGGAACCAAGACCAACAGTTGCACACACTATGATAAACATTAAAGCTTTTGATTTGGAGGAGGTGTAGGAAGCGATGGACATGTTTTCTTAGAGGATGGTCGATTTAGTGATTTAGGTACCCACATAGACATAGGATTTTTATGATTTTTGTTTTGCTTGTGGGATGAAGGAATTGGAAATTTTTGAATGGAATGGGATTGTTGGGATTTTTTGATGGAAGAGGATTGTTGGGATTTTTGAGATGTGGATGCTTCTTTTGACTTGATTTCTTTTTGCTTAGGTACCCAAACCATTTAAGTTTTGGAATTTTCTTTTGGAGGTATGGGATTATATACCTTTTTAGATGGATTTTTTTTTACTTTTTGCATTTATTTCCCAAAGCATTAGGATCCTTAGGATTTTTAGCTTTACAGGTAGAGGCATCCACATTTTTTCTTTTGAATCCCATGGGATTAGTGGAAGCTTCATGTTTAGACAATGTGTGCATTAATTGATCATGATTGGGATTTTTAGAGGAATTATGGATGGATGGATGGATGAGGGAGTTGGATGACAGGGATATTAGGTGTTGGGAGAAGTTGTGGTAAAGTGGATGGAGAGATATTAGGAGTTGGAAGTAGTGGAGGTAAATTAGATGGTGGAAGGTGTATGGTCACATGCTTTTGGGATTTGTAGGATGATGGAGGAGGAATGGCAACATATGTTTTGGGGGTATGATAAGATTTGTGATGGAAAGGGGTGGATTTAGGAGGAATGGGGGTAGTACCAACATCTTGAGATTGTTTACCTTGGGGTGTATATCCAAGGTCATATGAGCATGGAGGGACTTTGATATGGATGGGCTCCAAAATACCTTGTTCATAAAGGCCTAAGCCTTTACCTTGATAGCTCATTTTTTGGAGTATGCGGCGGACAATTGGACTAGGGGTGTTTTGGGAACTAGACTTGAACTCATTATTTGATGGAGAAGGTGAGATGGTGGACAAAGGTTGTTGCTTCCCTAAGGAGGAACATTCATGGATGAAGGTGGATAGACCAAGGGGATATGATGGTGGATTTAAAATGGGGTTAATAATGGATGAGGAAGGATCATTAGGAGCTTGATTATCATTATTTTAACTAATATCCAAGGTATTGGTTTGATCATCTATGTGTGCTTGGGAGCCAAGTGTCTCATCAAGGGAAGTGGATGTTGGTGGATCATAGATAGGACTAGGTGAAGGATGGATAGGAGCAACTTGGATATCTTGCTCATAGATGGATATGGGATTATTGATAGATGGAGTGATAAGCTCTTGGCCATGGAATGCATAAAGTTGACTAAGAGGGTCATCATGGCTTTCTTGATCATAAATGGGATTAAGTGTGCTGTTGGTGGGATCAATGGAAGGAATTTGATCTTGATTGGAATGAGGGCTTAATGTTTCCACATGCTTAGGATTAGCCTCTTGACATATCTTTTAACTTTCTTGAATGGAAGTGGAAGTGGATGACTCTTGGAAAGGCTTGATATGTTGTGGACTACATGATGGGGTTGAAGGAATGGACATAATGTTTGAGGACTCCTTGATAGGATTAAGGATGGATGTTTGGAGACATGGAGAAGGTTTATTCCTTACTAGTAGCCAATGGATCACATCCTTCATAAGGGTATGGGCGGCTGGACAATATAATAGATAGATAATGAGAGTGGATGGTGTAGGCTTAGGATTAGGATTAGGTGGAGTGGAAAGATCCCATGGTGGAGGAATAAAAGTGGTGGAAGATGTTGTAGGATTAGGATTTTGACTTTGATTGAATGGATGGTTAAATGGATTGGATGAATTGGTAGATTTGGATGACTCCCTAGGTTTTCTTTTGTATGATTTGAATTTGGGGCATAGAGTTAATGGAGGATTAGATAGCGGAAGATACTTATAGGATGGATAAGCTAGGTTGGTGTTCCCCTTGTCAAAGGTAGCATGAGGATTTAAAGGACTTTGATCTTGTTGTAAAGGGTGACTTGGACTCACATGTTCTTGTTGTGAAGTGAATTGATATAGATGTTAGTTTGTATTGAGAGAAGTAGAATTGAATGATGTAGAATTGATTTGATATGTGGATGGATTGGATTTAGGACTTGTCTCATCACTAGAACTTGAACGAGGGCCCCATCAGATTATGGGTTTAGGTCTAAGATTTGTCTCATCATTAGAACTAGAGGGAGGGCTTCCTCGGAGTATGGGTTTAGGCTTAGGATTTGTCTCATCATTAGAACTAGAAGGATGGCCCCATCAGAGTATGAATTTCAGCTTAGGATTTGAACTAGGCTTGTTAAGGATCAGGACCATTTTGGCAAGTGAATGAGTAGGACTAGGATGGTGATGTGGAATGATTAGGATAGATAAGATGTGATAGCGTATGAGGTGATTAGGATTGTGTAGAATGATGAAGGTATGATTAGGATGATGTGGAATGATGATTAGGATATGATGTGGATATGACAAGTAGGATGATTAAGGTGTGGATTAGGTGAATGACAAGGATGATTAGGGTTTTGATTAGGATGAAAGTGACAAGGATGAATGTGATGACAAGAATGTTTGGAATGATGTGTTTATGTGTTTGTGTTGATAGCTTGATTTTTGGCAATTTTCAAACAAATGATTTCACATGTACACACATGAATCACACATGAAAGATACATAAACAAGTTTGACTTTGAAATTTTGAATGTGATGATTATGCAAGCACTTGAAGACACATCAACAACCCTAGGATTAGTCAAGTAGGTGTAGCCAATTTGGTCTTACTCTAGGATACACAAGTTTGACTAAGGATGTCCCCAATATAATCAAGGTACAGGAGGCCTAATTCCATGAAATGAAAATGAAATAATACCACATAGCCAGGAGAAAGGGGTAACCCACCCTTCACCTTCACTTCTCCAAGGTATAAATTTCTTGGGGGATTAGCCCGAGTGACAAGATTTTGACTTCCTAGAGGGTGTCTTTCGATTCACACCTCACTATTTAGAGTCTGCTAGAATGCTAGAGTTGAGGTTGTCCCTTGGAGTGGTGTGTCTCTAAACATGCCTCCTAGGAAGGGTAACAAAAGAAAATCTAGTGGGTGCTTTTGATCTCCAAGATCACCTTACGGTGCGAGGAGAGAGCATACACACACACACTAGATTCACACTCACAATGTAAATTTACCCTTAGAAAATGAAATGTGTGTTGTGAAAGTGAATGGATGAAAGGTGTTTTTGATTCTCAAGATCGCACAAAGAGCATGAGAAGAGCATACACACCCTTAATCACACTCAAGTTCACCAAACAATGCAAGCACTTGTTCATTTTAAATCCAAAGTCAAATGTGTGAAGGAAGACACTAGTTCGTTTTAAGCCCAATTTGAATCTGTGAATGAATACAATAGTTTGTTTTAGAGCCCAAATCCAAATGTGAAGGCAAACAAGATGTTTGTTTTAATGCCCAAATTGAAGTGTGAATACAAGCAAGTTGATTTGATCAAATGAAAAGACATGAGATGAAATGAGTGCACCTGGAATTTTTTTCTTTCAAATCTATTGCTAAGACTAATGTGAATGTTGTTACTATTGGATTTAGGACAAACAACTAAGAGGGGGGCTGAATCAGTTGTTACCAAACTTCTATTTTTATAAACTTTAAAGCTTCTTCAATTTTAATAACATATCAAAGAATCAATCATAATGCATGAATTCAAGAGTAGAAACAGATTTAACACATACAACACCAAGATTTTAACGTGGAAAACCCGATTAAGGGAAAAACCACGGGGTGACTATCCCAAGATTGTATTCTCTGTTAAAAGAATAAGAAGAACAAAATGGCACTTGCCAATTAGGGCTTACTGCTTGAGCACACTGTTCACAAGAGGCCCACTACCTACAAGAGACACACTATCTACAAAAGAATTTAAGTATTACATACTTGAACTGGAGATTAGCATCTTCACTATGCCTAAATCAGTTCCATTAAGCTCAACCCTTCTACTCTACTTTTCGGTCCTCTTCACTACAACCTTCTCATTGCACACACACTTTGAATGACTTTGCAATTCTTATTTATACATAACATCAACTTTGGAATGATCATCAAAGTTGGCAGAACATACACTTATTTTATTACAGAGCAATTACAAAAATACAACTTAACTTATTACAAAAAATTTATGTGCATCACTATACTATTGGCCACACATAACTGGGATTTCAATCTTCTTTGAGGAGCACACCATGCTTCACAAGACATCTTTAAAGTCATCCGCAACATGTGCAAAACATCCAGTCGGCCAAGACTAGGAAGAACGCTATTCCTGGAAGGTAAATCTTCAATTACGAGCTCAATCTTCAATGTAGACCATCAACACAAACTGGACATAGTCTAAAGACCCCCACAAGCTTGCTTGAATCACCAAGAACATCCACACCACTTTTGCTTACTGTAATCAATCGCATCTTCATCTAGAACCTCAAAAACACAGTCGGTCATCACTGTCACATTAGAAGGATTGCTTGTGGACCTCCAAACCATGAACCAATTGAGTTGTCAATTCACATTAGCTTCCCAAACATGCCACCAGATCCGCAGAACATGATATTGTATTTCCAGATCTTACCGAACCTATTTGTGTCACTTTATCACCTCTGAATAGTTGCCAGAACCAGTTTTACTCTTATGGTCATAACTCCTTCACAATTTCATGCAGACCTCTCCAATCTTGACTAGATCACCTTTAGACACATATCTACAAACCTTTTGATGCACATTCTCTAATCTTCATCTAGTTGGGATCTTCACTTCATAGAGCTTCACTGTCTTCACTATTCTTCTCTATTTTTGATAGGACTAATTTTCTCAATATCCTCAGCACACAGCTCATCCAATCCTTGGCATCAATGCAATAGGAGTATGTTGACATCAATGACAACACTGGTTAGGCCCATACTTGCAACAATCTCCCCCTTTGTCATTGATGGCAACATATGATGTGAAAAATTGTTTTAACCATCAAGACAAGAACTTCTCCTCACTGACTGACATAGCTCCCCCTATCAACAACAATCATTCATATGTTTTCTCTTCCTTTACTGCTCCCCCTTTGATCAACAACCATGTTTTGTTTTTCACATGTCTTCTCTCCCCCTTTGACATCAATGGCAAAGGGGACATACTTGCAACCACTTCTCATACTTCAGAATCATGCTGACTGCTTCCCTTGAATAGCAACTTCCTAACACCAATCCAGATCACAAGATATGACTATGGGATCTATCAGACTAATGCACATCAGTACACCTTAATTCAAAACTGGAGGGGTAATAAGCCCTAACTTCTCTCTGAGATACTCAAAAGAGTCCTTAGGTAGAGTTTTAGTAAAAATGTCTGCAATCTGATCCTTTTAGGGCACAAACTCCAGTCTGACTTCATTCTTGTTCACTTGTTCTCTCAAAAAGTGAAACTTGATGGATATATGTTTTGTCTTTGAATGCAACACCGGATTTTTTGATATGTTTATTGCACATGAATTATCACAGAAGATTGTGATAGGTTCTTCATACTCCACTCTAATGTCTCTTAGCATTTGTTTCATCCATAATACTTGAATGCAACTACCTGCTACTATAATATATTCTACTTTTGCAGTGGATAGAGATATTGCCTCTTATTTCTTGCTAAGCCAAGAAACTAATCTTTTACCCAAAAAGAATGCACCACCACTGGTACTCTTCCGATCATCCACATCACCTGCCCAATCAGCATCAGTATAAGTATGAAGAGAGAAATCATGATCCTTAGGATACCATAATCCATATTCAACTGTTCCCTTCAGATATTTAAGAATTCTTTTGATTGCCATGACATGAGACTCTCTAGGATCAGCTTGGAATCTGGCAACAAGACCAACAACATTCATAATATCAGTCTAGTTTGAGTGAGGTAGAGCAATCCTCCAATCATTGACCTGTACTTTTTCTAATCAGTCTTAGGAGATTCATCATTTTTACTCAACTTACATCCAGTTGCCATGGGAGTATTCATTGGCTTTGAATCCTCCATCCCAAATTTCTTCAACAATTCTTTCACATATTTGGTCTGAGATATGAAGACTCCTTTCTTTGTTTGAGTGATTTGTAGACCCAAGAAGAAATTTATTTCCCCAAACATAGACATCTCAAATTCACTTTTCATTTGATTTGCAAAAGTCTTGCACATACTATCTTTTCCTCCAAAAATGATATCATCAACAAATACTTCAACAATAAAGATGTTTTCATGATCAATCTTGAAGTACAAATTACTGTCAGCAGTACCTTTGTTGAAGCCAATCTTCAAAAGATGTTTGTCCAATCTTTCATACTAGGCTCTTGGGGCTTGTTTGAGACCATACAATGCCTTCTTCAATTTGCAGACCATATCTCCATGATCAGACAAGTGAAATCCATCTGATTGCTCAATGTATACCTCTTCTTCCAAATTACTGTTTAGGAAAGCAGACTTGACATCCATCTGATACACCTTGAAATCTCTGAAGGCATCAAAAGTAAGAAATAATCTGACTGCTTCAATTCTTGCCACCAGAGCAAAAGTTTCTTCAAAGTCAACTCCTTCTACTTGAGAATAACCCTTACAGACCAATCTGGCTTTGTTTCTTATTACTTCACCATCTTCATTCAGTTTATTCTGGAAGACCCATTTAGTCCCAATCACATTTTTGTCCTTAGGTCTAGGAACAAGATCCCAAGTGTGATTCTTTTCAATCTGCATCAATTCCTCCATTGCGTTAACCCAACTTTCATCATTGCATGCTTCACTTACTATTTTTGGTTCAATCTTTGAAATTAGACAATACTTCACTGAATCTTGAGAAATTTTCTTCTTGTTTGAACACCTTTGCTTCTATCTCCTATGATCTGGTCTTCTGAATGATTCAATCTTACATACCTGGGAGTTTTGGGAAGCTCTTGTACTTCTAAATCTTGAACAGGTTCATGCAAACTTGTCTCTTCTTCTTGTATTTTAAAATTCTCCGGATCAGTCTGAATCTGAACTAGAGTTGGGACTTGTTCTTCTTGATCAAAGACATCATTCTGATCATCTGCTTCATACTCATAATACCTTGAGGGATTTTCCATGCCTTCATCAACCTTCACATTTGCACTTTCTACAATCTTTCTCAATCTCTTGTTATAACATCGGTATGCTTTGCTTTGAGTAGAATATCCCAAGACTATTCCTTCATCGCTTCTAGCATCAAACTTGCCAAGGTCTTTATCTCTTTTGATATAGCATTTACTAGCAAAGACTCTAAAATATTTCACTGTAGGAGTGATGCCAAACCAAAGTTCATAAGGAGTCTTACCAGTATTACCTCTGATTTGTACTCGATTAAGAGTATAGATAACAGTGCTTACAACTTCTCTCCAGTAGATTTGAGGGACATTTGCTTCCATCATCATGGTTCTAGATGCTTCCTAGATGGTCCAGTTCTTTCTCTCCACTACTCCATTCTACCATGGAGTCCTTGGAGCAGATAACTGTCTCTTTATCCCATGTTCCTCACAGAATGATATGAACTCGCTGGATGTGAATTCTCAACCTCTATCAGACCTGAGGCATTTTATGTTTATGCTAGTTTTATTTTCTACCATAGCCTTGAATATTTTAAATTTCTCAAGTGCTTCAGATTTCTCTTTCAAGAAGGTTACCCACATCATCTAGGAGTGGTCATCAATCGACAACATAAAATACCTATCTCCTTGGAGACTCCTAATTATTGCTAGACCACAGAAATTAGTGTGTACTAAGTCTAACAATCCAGTTGAAGATTGTTCCTTACTTTTGAATGTGACTCTATTATGCTTACCCAATTGACATTCTTTGTACAAATTGTTAGTAGGTTTCACCAGTCTTGGAAGATCTCTTACAACCTGAGTGTTGCTTATCTTGATGATATTATCAAAATTTACATGACACATTCTCTTATGCCACAATCAACTCTAATCAATTTGAATAAATAAATAACTTTTGCCAGTATGAACTAAGTGGAAGATGTTACCTTTTGTCTGTGTACCAGATGCAATCTCAATTCCAAAGCTTTCAAAGATCTTGCATTTTCTATTTTTGAATCAGAGATCATAGCCTTTGTCCACCAACTGTCCAACACTGAGAAGATTATGCTTCATACCTTCAACATATAGAACATCACTAGTTTTGTTCTTTCCATCAAAGGAAATGGTTCCTCTGCCTCTAATTCTGCCAACAGAATTATCTCGAAACTTTACAACTCCACCTTCATATCTTTCCAAGATTAAGAACTTGCTATTGTCACTAGTCATATGGTGAGAGCATCCACTATCAATAACCCATTCATCATTTTCTTCAACCTAAGCAGCCAAAGCACTTTCTATCATCTTATGATTGGCAGATTCAATAGGCATTGGTTCTTCTTCCTTGATGGCAATAAACACCTAGTCACTTCCAGATTTGTTTCCTATCTCGAATTCATCATCTGTTACTCCTTCATCATCATCTTCTTGAACATAGTAACACTTTTTTTGAAACCTTGATCTATTAAAGTTTGGCCTTGAAAACCTTTCCCAACAACTTGAGGCAAAATGACCAATCTTATTGTAGGCAAAGCATTTAAAAGGTAATTTTCCTTCATACTTACCAAATCCTCTTGGCAGTCTTTTTGCAATGAGAGCTTCAAGTTGTTCAGCTTCTAATTCATCCTCTTCTAGATCTTTTCTTTCTTTCTCATACCAAGATGATTTTCTTGAGGAGATTTCCCTTGGATCATATCTATGTTTTCCTTTAGCAGAGGCACTAGCTTTGAAAGTAGATTCAGTCTTGGGAAGTGTATCACCAAACTCAGCCAACTCAAATGCAAATATCTTACCAACCAATTGATCCCTTGTGATAGTTGTTAAAGATATGATTTCCTCAATAGCAGTGACCTTGTGTTTATATGCAGGAGGTAAAGATCTCAGAACTTTAGCAACAATTTCATCTTCATCCAGTACTCCACTAGCACATCTAATGCCACATACAAGCTCATTTACTTTTGCCATATATAAAATGATGTTCTCATCTTCACTCATCCTTAGGTTTTCAAACTTTCCTTTCAGACTTTACATCTTGGAACACTTAACACACTTGTCTCCTTCATATAGATTATCAAGCTTTATCCAAATTTCATAAGCAATCTTTAATCCCATAACATTTGTTAGCTATGTATCAGAGAAGGCACTCAGTAGGGCTTCTTTAGCTTGAAGATTATTTTCTACATCTATGACTTCATCTATAGTTGTTCGCCCATTCCTTGGAGGAACATATTTAGTTGAGGTTATGTTCCAATACTAATATCCCATGCATTGTAAGTGACATTCCATGTGGTTCTTCTAGGCAGTGAAGTTTGTTCCATCAAACCTTGGACTATCCTTCTTATAGGTTGACATCCTGGATCTCCTCAAGCGGTCAAGCTTCTTCTAGAGGAACTTGGCTCTGATACCAATTATTGGATTTAGGATAGACAACTGAGAGGGGGGTGAATCAGTTGTTACCAAACTTCTATTTTTATAAACTTTAAAGCTTCTTCAATTTTAATAACATATCAAAGAATCAATCATAATGCATGAATTCAAGAGAAGAAATAGATTCAACACATACAACACCAAGATTTTAACATGGAAAACCCGGTTAAGGGAAAAACCACGAGGTGACTAACCCAAGATTGTATTCTCTGTTAAAAGAATAAGAAGAACAAAATGGCACTTGCCAATTAGGGCTTACTGCCCGAGCACACTGCTCACAAGAGGCCCACTGCCTACAGGAGACACACTGTCTACAAAAGAATATAAGTATTCCATACTTGAACTAGAGATTAGCATCTTCACTATGCTTGAATCAGTTCCATTAAGCTCAACCCTTCTGCTCTACTTTTCAGTCCTCTTCACTACAACCTTCTCATCACACACACTTTTGAATGACTTCGTAATTCTTATTTATACACGACATCGACTTTGGAATGATCATCAAAGTTGGCACAACATACACTTATTTTATTACAGAGCAATTACAAAAATACAACTTGACTTATTACAAAAACTTCATGCGCATCACTATACTGTCGGCCACACATAACTGGGACTTCAATCTTCTTCGAGGAGCATGCCATGCTTTGCAAGACATCTTTAAAGTCATCTGCAACATGTGCAAAACATCTGGTCAGCCAAGACTAGGAAGAATGCTATTCCTGGAAGGTAAATCTTCAATTACGAGCTCAATCTTCAATGCAGACTATCAACACAAACTGGACACAGTTTAGAGACCCCCACAAGCTTTCTTGAATCACCAAGAACATCCGTACTACTTATGCTTACTGTAATCAATTGCATCTTCATCCGGAACCTCAAGAACACAGCCGGTCATCATTGTCACATTAGAAGGATTGCTTGTGGATCTCTAAACCATGAACCAATTGAGTTGTCAATTCACATTAGCTTCCCAAACATGCCACCAGATCCACAGAACATGATATTGTATTTTTGGATCTTATCAGACGTATTTGTGTCACTCTGTCACCTTTGAATAGTTGCCAGAACCAGTTTTACTCTTATGGCCATAACTGCTTCACAATTTCATGCAAACCTCTCAAATCTTGACTGGATCACCTTTAGACACATATCTACAAACCCTTTGATGCACATTCTCTGATCTTCATCTAGTTGGGATCTTCACTTCATAGAGCTTCACTGTCTTCACTATTCTTCTCTGTTTCTAATAGGACTAATTTTCTCAATATCCTCAGCACATAGCTCATCCAATCCTTGACATCAATGCAATAGAAGTATGTTGACATCAATGACAACATCGGTTAAGCTCATATTTGCAACAGTTACAATGCATTTGGATCACCTAAAAGCCACCAAAACAAGAAAGAGACAAAAAAACCTGCAAAGGAATGTGTTATGTGAAAAAGAAGCAATCTAATGAAATTTGATTTAGATGATCAGTTATAGAAAAATAAATGACATCATAAAAATTTCATGAAATTCTACGCTATTTGAATCTTTTTTTGCAAAAATTGGATTAAATTTGTAATAGTTATGAGTGTTTGTAAGTTCAAAAGGAAGGCTAACTTTGACTAGAAAAAACTTGATAAAAATGGTACAGTTACCTGATGAAACCTTCTCCACAGCATAACTGGGCAAACTAGCTTCGCAACACCGCTCGTTTCATGAAATTTTGACTTGTTTTGACTACGTTATGGCGAAAAGAAAAAGAAAGCCTATTAGGGCATGAGGATGAAAATGGTAGGCCTATCAATTTAGCATTAATTGCTAGCAGTTAGCATTCGATATGTTCACATGTGCCATTTAAGAAAAACTGGCGGTTAAGTCTGAAGTTGGCGGTTTAAGCTTTGGATCAGCCCCTGGTCATCCATATGACCAGGGGCAAGGTCAAAAAAAAATAAAAAAGGTAAAAGAAAAAGGGGGTGCATAAACCCCTCTCCTCTTTCCCTCGGTCACAGATGTGACCGAGCACTATAGAGCTGATGACCCATAGATGTGATAGAGCACTATAAAGTCTTGCAGATAGAGACTAGGGTCGACGAATGGGGTGGCGAGGTTGAACGACAATCGGCGCTAGGGTTTCAGGCCGGTGGTGAAGCAGAAGTACAAGCAATGATGGAAGATAGTCTGTGAGGTTGTGAATAGAGTGGTGGAGGAAGTATTGAGGAAGGCCAGTGGAGGGTTGAGAGGTGAGCAGAAGTATCTCAGCGACGCTAGGGTTTTAAACCAGGTCAGCAGAGTGAATGAGGTCAACAAGCAAGATTTAGGGTTTAGGCAGCAGAAGGCTGGTCAATCGGGAGGCTAACAGAAGCGACTAGAGGATTAAAGTAGAGGTCAATGGAAATAGAATGTAGGTTGATAGGATTTATCCAACAAAAAACCACAGAAACCCTATGGTCAACAAAAAATTTATAGTCGAAACAAATAAAGCAGATAAAAATGATGAAAATACCAGTGGGTAATGTCTGAAAGGAGAGTGATAGACCGCATGATGGTTGAGGTGATAGAAGATGCTTGCACAGAAGTTATACGGATGGTTCGTATAGTACGCATCTGTACGGTACGAACTAGCAACTAAAAAAAAATTCAAAAAAATTCTAGAAATTTCATAGTGAGCAAAACCTAGGGTATTTTATGTCAATCTTCACCTGTGAGGACTTCTGGATGCAATGGTGAAGTCTGTTTCTGGCCAAGAAGCAACCTACAAAAGTTAAACACAAAATCTTGAAAAAAAATGTTAGATTCACGTCGGGTTCACCAAATGTATTAGAGGAAAATCAAGGCTATGAATCACAAATAGAAATCATTAAACCCTTATAGCACAATGCAGCACAAAATAGACATAGAAATCCAAATGACAAAGTAAACCAAAACCAAATCCCTATGCTAAGCTTGGCTCTCCTCCATTGCTCTTCTCCATTTTGCATAGGAATGCAAAATATCGAAGCATGAATGTTGATTGCTCACTATTTCAGTAGCATAACAATGGCATGAAATAGGAATGATGGATGATTCTAGAGGAAATTCGACAGCATGATGTTACTTAAAAATGGATCCCCCAAATGGCTTGGGTGAGGGTTGATTTATAAGAAATGAGTGATTTGAATGAATGGCTAAGATTGAAAGTTGATTTGAATGATGTGGACGGTTGAGATTGAATAGGGTTTCCCACTCCATAAGGAGTTGTAGTCATGTGACAAGTGTAGGGATTAGAATAGGGCTGACCTAATTTAAATAATAGAATTATTTAAATTAGTTGGACATGTGAAGGCATTAAATGAAAAATGTAGTATGGGACATGTGTTGGATTGTGGTGGAAGGTGATGACTAATTCAAATATTTTATTTGAATTAGTTGGAAAATGGAAGAGGGAAATTAATTAAATAAATTAGGATTTATTTAATTAATTTGGTTAGTGGGATAAATGGGTTTATGAGTGGGATTAGGACAAAATGTTACAAGATGTCTCTAGTAAAGTATCGACAAGGTGATGTAAGACATGGACAATTTTAAGTGTCTACATATATCACCTAGATTGATCTTGCACATTACAGAGTGGTTTTATTCATTGGGTAATTTCCACAAAGCGTGAGATCTGTAACATCCCAACTAGAATATTAATTATTCTTAAACATAAATAAAGCAAAAATCTCATTTTCTTTTTTTGGTAAAATAACAAAAATCAAAATATTACATGCAATTTTCCAAGTACAATATCTATAATTTCAAAAGATGGTCGCTTCACATGTGACTAGCAAATCTCATTTATATCAAATGGTCACATTTCTTACAACTTACAATTTATCAATTCCATTTACATAATAAGTAATTTTTTTCCTGTTCACAAGTCTTCGGTAGTCAACTATAGGAGAGAGAGAGAGCATCACCCTGGTGCTTTTCCTCCAACCACAGACCGACGGTCCCCCACACACCTTCCTACCAGAAGTGGTCCTTCCCTTCACGAGGATAATAGATAATGAGAATCAAATGATTCTTTATGCCATCTGATAACTAGTGCTGTGTCCTAGCTAATGACAATCGAGCTTACATCTTTAGTCTAGCTCTAGCTATGTATCACCTACTCTGACTATTTAGCTATCTGGTACATAGTGAACTAACAATGCAAGTAGTGACTTTTGCATTACTTTGGCCAAAGTTTCATATAAATAAAGTCATATGTTCACTCACTCTTTTCTCGACTTGGAGACAATATTCCTATAATTTAGTTTATAACATATATACATGAAAACACTCTTTGACTTGTTTATACAACATTACTATTAAAGACATACGACATTCCTATATCTTCTAGACAACTAGATAAGTATAGGGTGAGAGCTTAGGTGACTTATGCAACATACATTGAGTCCCTCTTTTCATCCTTGCAATCATGGGTATATGACGTCCTGGACCATCTACTCAATGGCTTGTCTAGCTTTTTTCGTGCTCATCTGTATTCCTCTATATAAAAATATATACAAGATTTGGACATTTAAGTCATATGGATTAATGACTAAAGACTCTTTTTGTCTTAGTCTAGGAATATATAATCAACTCATAATTTTTCAAAGATAAATAATAAGTGTTGGCAAGAGACACTACTACGCATGACAGGTGTTATCATTGATGGCAACTGAATCTATCTTACATATCCGCATTACATAATTTGTTCATACCGGAAGTCAGAGTGAAGATTTATCTAAGTCCAGGTAGTCAGAAATAGAGCATGTGACATGGTCCAGTATCTTGGTTTGGATCTCTTCGGTGGTAAATCACAGTGTACTGCAGATTTGAGGGAGTGATAAGGAATGTCAGGACTATCTAAATCTAGAAATTTAGCCTCCGGTGATGAAGGATTCAAAAGTTATAAACATCTGAGTATCGGGTTCCAATTAGTCAATACACTCAGAAGAAGGACAGGTTGGCCAACATGATTGATGATTTGAGAATACAAATTTTTGGTCCACGGTGTTGGTTGTGCATGGATTCAGATGACAGAAAAAGTTCTTAATAAATGTTCTAATTTTTCTTGAAGCCGACTATAGTTGATTGAATTTCTTGATGCAGATATATATAGCCGATGGATTCAAATGTTTTGATGTGTGAGTGTGATGTAAAAATGGAGTAAGTGTGAAAAAGGCAGAAAGAAGTACGAAGGTGAATATCTAAGCTCAGGTTAAGGCCGAAGAGTGAAACAAGGTAGAATAGGGATGAAGTGTGTAAGATCAGTATTCTATGCTTAACCAGAAATGAATTTTTGCATTGGTAGATGCCATTTATCAGTTCAAACATTCTGTAATCTTCTTGTAATCATTTCTGTAGGCAGTGAGCCTCTTCGAGCAGTGAGCTCTGGGCAGTGCACCCTGAAGGCATGTGCCTTCCCCATTTGTAATACTTTTAACAGAGTATAAATTCTTGTGGGTTAACCCCCACCGTGGTTTTTCCCTTAACCGGGTTTCCACATAAAAATCCTAGTGTTCATGTGTTGTGATCTTGCTATTTCAGTTCTTATGTTTATGCTTCTTTCTTTTGGATGCTTGAGGCAAATTAATAAAGGAACAAAGTAACAAGTTTTGCAAAACATTGATTCACTCCCCCTCTTAGTGTTCCTTAATTCCAACAATTGGTATCAAAGCCTAGTTCCTTAGAAGTTTAACAGCTTGAGGAAGATCTGGGAAAGTGTTTTCAATGGGTTCATTCAAGTATTCTGATGGCATGGGTATGTGCAAGATCATGATGGGCCAAACTATACCTCTAAGTGGCAATGAAAATACAAAAAATCAGACTTTGTCAAGTTCATATGAAATTTTGAATGCATTATCTACACAATTTGAAAAAGATGTAAGAACAAAATTTGTAGAGAATTGAATCTAGTTTATAGGCTACTATTTTATTAAAAAAAAAACTAAATTTACTTAGTGAAAAATGAATATTTCAATGAATTTTTCAGGAAAAAAAAAAAAAGTGGGTGTCTGTCCAGCCAACCTAACTATGAGTAAAAAAAAATATTTTTTTTAAACTTTCAAAATAAGTAGAGGACTCATGCCTGGATGTGATGCATATTTATTTGAAATTTTTTTCCAATAAAATAATTAATTATGATTTTTTTACTGTGACTTTTTTTAAAAACTAAAAAGTAATTTTCCAGCCAACCTAACTCGATAAAAAAAATTGAAATTCAATTTTTTTTTTAACCTATAGCCAGAAAAGCATAGAGTGTGATGCAGGTTTTGGATCTCAAAAAGGTGAAACGGTTTGAAAGTTATGGATTTTTTCAATCAATGTGTCCATCCGGATTTCAGAGACACACTATATAGAAAATTATTAAAAATTATTTAATAAAATGATAACCAAACAAATCTTATATTTTAGAAAGCTAACATTTTTTTCTATAAACCCTTTTCGTTTTATCAATTTTGCACAAAAAAAAAGTCGTCAGCACGAAGGGTGAAGTTTGAAGAAGAGACTGGAACATGAAAACATGTTAGAATCCATGAAAAGTCAACAATGAAAACGAATATCCGTCTTGCTTTGTACCAAAGCAAAACAGATATCCATTTTGCTTCGGAAAAAGCAAAATGGATATCCATTTTGGCAGCTCAAAACGGATTCAAAAATAGATATCCATTTCTTGAAAATGGATATCCGTTTCTCTGATATGTTTCTTGACCACAAATCACCTAGAACTGTCCTTAGTGAGACTATACCTTATTTTGATAGTGATAGTCATCTTCCATTCACAACTCTCCTCTTTAACATAGATACCCTTTGCACATGTTTTGACTTCATGATTTTCCTTTTGTATGTTGTATTATGGTATGAAAATACTATGGTCCCTTCTTCATCCTCTTGTATAATGAAATTGACGGTCGACACTTACGGTTACTCTTCTCTATTACTTGGTGATAATGAATCCCTAAACTCATTTTTTAATGTCTTGAAGCCAACTTTACCACAGTTGAGATAGTCGAAGTTGATTCTTGATCATGAATATTGCAAATTACTTCAAATATCCATGGACAATTTCAATGTGTTTCTTAAAACAACCATGCCTTGACTATCCCTTGATGTTGGTCATGATTGTGTTTGGATGGCACAATAGATCATAGTTAGATTTTTGCCACTAAAGTTTTCCTTTGACAAAGTAGTATTTTTAGTCCACCTTTTGATGATGTTCAAACAATATAAATACTTATTCTTAACATAAGCAATACATTTCTCACAAATACCAATGCATTCTACTCATAAGGTTCATGGCACCATGCCTAAAGGTATGATAGTCAACAGTGTACTATTATGGCAGCCTATGGTTGGTTTGACAATCCATAATAGTGATAGCATTCATGCTTAATAGTCTTTATCATTATTGTCATAATATATTTTACATTTGATGCCTTGTCTACAACATACAAAGTTTACCTTTCTCACCCATACCTTCAGTATCTAAAGGACATTGATAGGGAATTTTTAATTTCCAATCAGTCAGTGTAATCTAGGAGAGGATAGATTGTCTAAAGTTGTAATCTATTTCCATTTACACTTGCCATAACTACAAATGCTTAGTGTTTATTCTCAACCCCGGTATATGAATAAAATGCACGACCTATTGTTCTAATAGGCCTATAGGGACAAAGAGGTGATAAAGCCTTTAATTCTAAACATGACATGATTTTGATAACTTCCCATATTGGTAAGGTCTTGGATGACAATCCTTTGATGCACCTAATTGTAATAGGTGTTATGATAGTCCTTGGTATCTTTTCATTTCTTTCCTTAATGGCTTGCAAATAAGACATAAGACCTATTAGATCCTTCATAAATAAGAATTCTCATACATTACATTTAAACTTATTCCCTAAACATCCATCAATCCATCCATTAATATGAAAATGTCATGAATATCCTATGATCAACCATTCTAATGCCTAGGATAGTTATATTGCAATTTTACTTCTCTATACTAAAACAGCCCAAGGAATATCTACCCTTGAATTTGCATTTTAACAATCTAATGTCTTTACAAATAACATTGAGCCTTCTTTTGGGACAACATTTTTGCCTTTAGAAGCTCCTCATTTCATGATAGCCTAAAATAGAATAAGTGAATAGTCATAACATTTTAGCATAATGGGAAAATGCTAAAGTGTGATTAATTCTATACATTATCTATTCCCATCCATGTCACGAAGCAACTATTCAAATGCTAGGCCAACATGATGTAAACAATCATAAGGGCCAACAATCCACTCCAAATGCATGGGAAAAGGACAACTCTTGGATCCCATATTAATCATGTTCACATGGCTGCTAGCATCTTCAAGTGAGTCAATACAAAAAATTGAAAGCCTCAAACTCATACACTTCAGAAAAATATACCTAATTAGAAATTTGATATGCATTCAAATAAGGAAGTCCTCATGCAATACAAACTAAAATGTGTCACATTTAGACATGTCATCAAGTTGAACTACATCATGTTGAGACTTGTGTTTACTTAAGCATTACAATTCACTTGCCTCTTTGTATGCTTCAAATTTCCAAACAAAGGACTCAACTTTAGGTGTAGCAGAGTCCTCATCAATGAGTGATTTACATGGCCTTCAACAAACTAAAATTATATATCATCTTTATGTTTATATGGAGGCTATATCATATTTACAATTGTATGTCCAGGCTCTTTAGGAGTCTTCACAAATGTGTCCAAAGTAAGATTACTCAAATCAAATAATGGCTTATATCTAGAGCTTTATTAAGTTGATATCTATGTGGATTAGTGTGTAAACATTCAAATTAGATGGTAATTCACAAGTTTATAGAATAATAAAATGAATCCCTAGTCTAGAATCCAAATGTACATATTCAAAGGCATTAAATACTTTGAACAAATTACTTTATTGAATTGGAGAAGGCATGTACAAATGTGCAATGTTTAGCTTATTCTTCCTTATCTATACTTTTATACAAATTTGTATGTACATGAGTGTGGTGCATGGATCAAGTGGTTAAGGTGACGATAGATGTCAAACCCATATGACTTGTTGTTCCTATCTTCCATGATTACCATAAATTCTATCCTATGTTACTTGTTTAGCTCGTATTCTTTCATATAGTAAGCATGAGTTTTCCACAGTTGATTTGACTTGTTTGGATACTTGATTGATTTGATTTTAACTCTTATGGTCTATTTTCCAACCTTTATCTTGCTCACCCCTATCATATTTTTCTATCCTCTCCTTAGGCCCCTTGTTTTTTGTTCCCTTCATATCCTCTCTTCTCCTTTAAAAAGCCCAAGTCTACTTTTCAATCTTACACTCTCCTCTTCCTGATGATGGATCATTGAGCATGATCCAAAACGTTGAATCAAAAACATACATAGTTGTATCTAGAAGAAATCTCATTATTCTTTCATATATTCAATCCTTACCTCCCATGCTTTCCTCTATGCCTTGTTTGGTTCCTAAACATCTCTATGTTCTATGTTTAGAACCTATATTTTTCCATGTTACTTTTTTACTTATGTATCCCTATGCTATATATCCATGATGTCCCTATGTTCCTATGATCTATGCTTGTGATCTCTATCTCTTATGTATCCATATTCCATGCTTATCATGATGTTTCTAATACTTAAACATACTTATGGTTCTTACACATTTAGCATTCTTATTGTTTAGTAGCAATCCATAGGAGATTTGATTTTTGGACATTTTGTTACATATGCCTATTTGGATTTGTAAACATAATTTTGTATGTTATCGATGTATATCATTGTATATGCCCATATGGTTTTATTTGTACATGCCTATATGGCTTGATATATACACTATACATTATTTTCATGACATCATGCATATATAAGATTATGTATATTTTCATGACATTATATTTTTATGACATTATATATATTTTCATGACATTATATATGTTTACAACATCCTTACAAAATACATTTTGTGCATATCTTGCAATCACTGCATTCCATGAGACTGCATTTCTTTGAGGCATCATGTCAAACAATTCACGTGCCTTGTCTATTGTTCCACACTTTGCATACATGGTTACAATGGCTACTGCAAATACAATATCTAACAAAGTTCACATATCCTTTATTCTTTCATGGTTGTCCATACCATCTTTCAAAGATCCTAATTTGGCACAAGTAGGGAGAATGCTTGCAAAGGTTATGGAATTTGGTTTTACATGTTCCAATTGTATTTGCTTCAAAGTTTCTAAAGCCTTTTCAAAAAATCCATTTTGCGCATATCTTTCAATCATTGCATTCCATGAGATAGCATCTCTTTAAGGTGTCATGCCAAACTGTTCACATGCCTTGTTTATGCTTCCACACTTTGCATACATGTCTACAAGGGTGCAACTATAAATACATCATGTTCCGAAGATCCCATTTTTGCATAGGCAAGGAAAATGGTGGATAAGGTTGTGGAATTTGGATTTACACCCACCAATTGAATTTTCTTAACATTTCCTTTCAATCCTTATCAAAAATTCCATTTTGTGCACATATTGCAATCATTGCATTCCTTCATTTATGATGTGCATAACATTCCTTCATTTGTGATGTGCATAACATGCTATAATTGTACATGCTTACAACAAGTGATTCATGCTACAATGAAGCACAACATGATGAAATAAGAAGATGCATATTTACAACACTTAAGAATATGTAGTAGTGTTGCTCATGTCACAAATACATGTTATATCCCTTATTTTCTCATGCAAATGGATAAACTATGTTTACATCTTCACATACATGGCTTACAACATGTGACAATAAACCACTACAAGTTGTATATGTGCTTAACAACAAGTATACATGTGATACAACACCCCAAAATGTGCATTGAATAAGGTGAGTGGTTCTTTTATTAGTGGTGGTGTTCATTTTGGACATAAAATAATGGTTAATTTTGTAAAGTTGTTTCATAAGTTAGTTGGGGTCGATTGAATGGTGAAAACTATTTGTAGAGGCATAAATAGGTCTATATTGTACAACCCAAGGGTTGAAACTACCTATATTTTTTGTTCTTCTCGTCGTGGGGCCGACCAGACTGCACCAACGCATTGGGGTGGGTGGGTACATGCCAGGGGAGGTCTCGTTGACGGAGCAGTTCTCAAAATTTGTGATAGTTGGGAATGTTCTATTTAGACCTATAGGTGCATGTGGGGTCCATCCACAAAAACCTCTCTTAGTTTTGGTCAACTCCATTCTGTTTGACCGTGCCAAAATCAAACGCATTGTTGCAAAATGCTTCATTTTTTGCAGTAGAAAGGTGCTAGGTGTGACATTTTTCATTCAATAGCTCATGGGGCTGAACGAACTATGCCAACATATTGGGGTGGGTGGGTAAATACTAGGGGAGGTCTTGTTTTGTGTGCCAAGTGTCCCAGTCATTCCGGGCAACAAGCTACCGGCAAAGTCCCTTAAGATTCCTGAGACCAAAAAATTGCCAAACTTTGACAGAGCAGTTCTCAAAATTTGTGATAGTTGGGAATGTTCTATTTGAACCTACAGGTGCATGTGGGGTCCATCCACAATAAACTCTCTCATTTTTGGTCAAATCCATTCCGTTTGACCGTGTTGAAATCAAATGCATTGTTGCAAAATGCTTCAATTTGATGCAGTGGAAAGGTGCTAGGTGTGACATTTTTCATTCCATAGCTCATGGGGCCGAATGGAATGCGTGAATGCATCGGGGTGTACATGTAAATGCTAGGGGAGGTCTCATTTTGTGCGCCAAGCATCCCAGTCATTCCGGGCAATAGGCTACCGGCAAAGTCCCTTAAGATCCTTGAGACCAAAAAAACTACCAAACTTTGATAGAGTAGTTCTCAGAATTTGTGATAGTTGGGAATGTTCTGGTTGGACCTACAGGTGCATGTGGGGTCTGTCCACAATAACCTCTCTCAGTTTTAATCAAATCCATTTTGTTTGACCGTGCCGAAATCAAACACATTGTTGCAAAATGCTTCAATTTGATGCAGTAGAAAGGTGCTAGGTGTGACATTTTTCATTCCATAGCTCATGGGGCCGAATGGACTACCCCAATGCATCAAGGTGTGTGGTTAAATGCCAAGGGAGGTCTCATTTCGTGCACCAAGCATCCCAGTCATTTTGGGCAACAAGCTACTGGCAAAGTCCCTTAAGATCCCTGAGACCAAAAAATTGCCAAACTTTGACGGAGCAATTCTCAGAATTCGTGACAGTTGAGAACATTTTATTTGGACCTACATGTACATGTGGGGTCCGTCCACAATAACCTCTCTCAATTTGGTCAACTCCATTCCGTTCAACCATGCTGAAATCAAACACATTGTTGCAAAATGCTTCAATTTGATGTAGTGGAAAGGAGCTAGGTGTGACATTTTTCATTCCATAGCTTGTGGGGCTGAATGGACTACACCAACGCATTAGGGTGGGTAGGTAAATGCCAAGGGAGGTCTCGTTTTGTGTGCCAAGTGTCCCAGTTGTTCCAAGCTGTAAGCTACCGACAAAGTCAAAAGTTGCTAGGATTGAAATTTTGCATTCCATAGGTCCTGGGGCCAAACGAATTGTGCCAACATGTTGGGGTGGGCGGGTAAATGGTAGGGGAGGTCTTGTTTTGTGTGCAAAGCATCACAGTCATTCCAAGCTATAAGCTACCGGTAAAGTCACTTTACCAGTAGCTTACAGCTCAGAAGGACTGGGAGCCTTGGCACATAAAAAGAGACCTCACCTAGCATTAACCCACCCACCCTGATGTGTTGGCACAATCCGTCCGGCCCCAGGACCTGTGGAATGCAAAATTTCAATCCTAGCAACTTTTGACTTTGTTGGTAGCTTACAACTCGGAATGACTGGGAAGCTTGGTGCATGAAATGAGACCTCCCTTGGCATTTACCCACCCACCCCAATGTGTTGGTGCAGTTTGTTCTGCCCCACAAGATGTGGAATGAAAAATGTCACACCTAGCACCTTTCCATTGCATCAAATAGAAGCATTTTGTAACAATGTGTTTGATTTCAACACGATCAAACAGAATGGAGTTGACCAAAACTGAGAGAGGTTATTGTGGATGGACCCCAGGTGCACCTATAGGTCTAAACAGAACATTCCCAACTATCATGAATTCTAAGAACCACTCCATCAAAGTTTGGCAGTTTTTTGGTCTCAGGGATCTTAAGGGACTTTGTCGGTAGCTTGTTGCTCGAAATGACTGGGACACTTGGCGCATGAAACAAGACCTCCCTTGGCATTTTCCCTCCCACCCTGATGCATTGGCCCAGTCCGTTTGGCCCCACAAGCTATAGAATGAAAAATGTCACACCTAGCACCTTTCCACTGCATCAAATTGAATCATTTTGCAACAATGCGTTTGATTTTGACACGGTCAAAGGGAATGGAGTTGACCAAAAATGAGAGAGGTTATTGTGGATGGACCCCACATGCACATGTAGGTCCAAACAGAATATTCCCAACTACCACGAATTCTAAGAACTACTCCATCAAAGTTTGGCAGTTTTTTGGTCTCAGGGATCTTAAGGGACTTTGCTGGTAGCCTGTTGCCTGGAATGACTAGGATGCTTTGCACATGAACTGAGACCTCCCTTGGCATTTAACCACCCACCCCGACGTGTTGATGCATTCTGTTCGGTCCCACGACAAGCAGAACAAAAAATATGGCACTTGGAAAGGTTTTTGCTCTTAGGATCTTAAGTGACTTTGCTCTTACAAAACAATGTATCGGTAAAGATCCTATTTTTCATAAGGGGAGACGTGATTTTAAGAGTTTTTTGGGAATGTGACTTTATCCTTCCACTCCTTATCCAATGATGAGTTTATTCTCAGAGTTTGATGGCTTTTATGAGCATATACACGATGTTGTTTTAGGAGTCATAAAGGGTAGTTTTGGACAGCCATGTGTATCTTTTTAACAATCATAAAGGGAAAGTTGTACATGGACTGTGACAGTCCCAAAACTCGTATAAATCATCCATGTTGGTGTTTGACAACCTTATAAATCCATCAGATCATTTATACAAACCCTAATGTAACTTATAAACCCTCTTTGCATAGTAATTTCATGAATGACTGTCTTGTATGATTGTTTTATGTATTTTAACAGCCCAATGAGGATTGTATGGTGTTGTGATCTTCATGATTTTAAATTGATGTAGAGATAGGATTCAACTCAACATGATAGAGGCATCATTACAAATGGATTGAATTGCAATAGTCGGAGAGCCAACCTCCTATCAATGAGAGTTCAATGATAGTAAATAGAGAGCTACTTGACCATAAATAGGATTTACATACATACATACATACATATATGATCTCGTAGGCATCTAGGTTTCATACACATCCATTAGGTAATCACCTTATCTTGTCATTTGACTAAATCCTTGTCATATACATGAGTAGATACCTAATAATTATGCAACCCTTCCCCCATCATTGCAAATGAATCAAATTGCAATAGTTGTAGAGCCAACCTCTTATCAACGAGAGTTCAATAATAGTAAATAGAGAGCTACTCGGCCATAAATGGGATTTGCATACACACACACACCCAAATGAAATAGTATCCTTAGTACTTGACTTTTGAGTACTTGACTGTTCATCTTCCATACTTTTGCATTTTTTTTACATTTTTCATATGACAACTTTGACATATATACAAAATTTGACAAGATGAAGACTAAATACATGATGAAATGGTCTATCATGACCTTATTAGATTTCAAGATACTATGCTTGATTAGGGCATATAAGGAATTTTGTCATATTGGTTCTATTGATTCTATTGATCTAAAACCATTCTCAATGCTAAACATATCATCAATGGGCCATGATCTACATGATAGAAAAGAAGGACTAGGAACACCACGTGAAGGTAAAACATGTGTACATCATCATTATTAGTATTCTTAAGGTATGATGAAGCATGGGAAGAAAAGTTGGAGATTCCATAACTAAACAAGAAATTCTAGCATGAGAGATAAGTTTAGTAGGGGTAGAAGGTATACAAGTATCAAAATATAAATCATTGGAAGGTATCATTAGATCCATACTATCCTTTGCACACTAGGACTTGAAAGATAAGAAATTAAAGTATCCACATGAGAGACTAAAGAACTATCATCATAATGTATGGCATCATGGGAAGTATCATGACATGCACATAAGGAATTTAAATTATATTGTATATCAAGGTGTATATATATTAAAATCTAGTCCATAATGGTAGACATATACAAAAAGTTGGCAAATATTCTAACTCAAAACATTTTTTACAAAATGTGGCATATGCCATGTCTCAAAATCTATATGCAATCTACATGCCGAATAGCTACATCAAATACTACAAGTCTACTTGACCCTTAATCTGTGATGGATCCTCAAAAAGTGTCCTCTTTGTACCAGAATGTCTAGTAGTTGATGGAGGCAAAGTTTCCTGCATTAACAAGTCAAAACACAAATTTGATTAATCTCTTCAATGGTAATTAAAAATAAGTTAAAGTTAGTAAATAAATTCTTATCTACTACAATTAAGAACTTTCATTTATTAACATACATCTAAATCACTACAATCAACTATAAGACCGCTAGATAAACTATCAATTATTTAGAAAAATTCAATTGAATTACCTTGACTCTATGTTGTTGTTCAGACAATCATTCTACAAATGATTTTCTCTTAAGATGATCAAGTGTCCTAGTGAAGCATGATGGCAAAGGCAGTACATCACTCACATTCTCAAGAGACTACATAAAAGAAAAGTAACATTGAAATAAATTAATATATAATTATTAAACAAAATAGGAAATGCATACATTTAAAAAGGTTAGATGTGTTACACACAAACAATCTAGAGTGAACCACACAAAAACTTATCTACTAGAAAAAAAAGCACATACCACCATTGAGGCCTCCTACATCAATTAAGAAGGACTCTGAATTATAAAAATGACAAAAATGTAAGACTCTAAATGACTATAATCAAATATTTAAGTTTTCTAAATTATCAATTAAAGTACAATTCAATCAAATTACCTCCATCCTTTGTTGGCATTGAGAAAGCCATTCTGCAAATGATAGTCCCTTGGGTCGATCGGGAGTTCGAGAAAAGACTATTGGCAAAGATGCCACATCATTCACATTTTTGATTGACTATAAAATAAAATTAACATCAAGATATAAATTAATATATAATTACTCACAAAGAAATAAATGCATAAAAAAAAAAGTTGATGTGTAGAACAAATTATACCGGCAAGTCCAAGCCAAATTCGATGGCAAACAAAGTTCCATGATCAACTTCTGTTAGCTCCTCCTCTGTCATCAACTGTTATCCCACTTAGATATATTAGTACTAATAAATTTGTTTATATATTCAAATGGAATAGACCATAAAATTTAACTTTAAATTTTACCTATTTAAAAGATTGCTCATGCATTTCT
The DNA here is from genome assembly GCA_027924645.1 of Cunninghamia lanceolata. Taxonomy (NCBI): domain Eukaryota; kingdom Viridiplantae; phylum Streptophyta; class Pinopsida; order Cupressales; family Cupressaceae; genus Cunninghamia; species Cunninghamia lanceolata. The sequence continues at coordinate 6,636,731 of BSBN01001614.1, read as the reverse complement.
CCTTCTCTACGGTTCATTGATCCAGTAGCTTCTACTCTTGTCCTTGACCCCTCAGCTTGAATTCTGGACCCTATTGTCTCATCTCATGAATGGAGATCATACCCTAATGTGTTCAACGATGGCTCACTACTCTCCATAATAGGACCTAAGCATAACTGATTGCAAGAAATGCAATGATGGGGCATACATACATGTGTGGACGATGACGGTCTAATAAAACTAGGTGATCCAATATCATCGCCAACATCATGTTCTTGTGCAAACTAAGATGTCTATATAGTCAAATGCTCAGTTAAAGAGTGTATGGCACTAAGGCCCTATTGTGTTGCATTGGGGGGGAGAAGGGATAGCAGGAGGGGGAATATAGGGAACTTGTACTTGTCTCATTGCCCTAGGTCTATCTTGAGGCATTCCCTTACCAACTCCTTGAAACTCTCTAAAATCAAAATAATTAACATGTTGACCCATGACGAACTCTGCATAGAGTTTACGAAGGAAATACAAAGGTACATCTAAATTGTTGTTGGGTGGTTTATCAAAAACCATCCACCAACGATCCCAAAAGTTTTGACTAATGCCCTCATGAATACACCATTTGATTGAAAACTTGGGCTTATGGACATCAACATGCAATCCAGTTTTAGGATTGAAAAAGTATTGGGCTAACATAGATTTTGTAATCTCTAATTCTTTGACTTCATCATATGACAAACCGTTAGCATATTCGGCGTTCTTGGCTTCTCACCATTTCCTAAATGATTCATGTTGGGTTGACAAGGTTTGGACATGATTAATGATTCCCTCTAAATTCAATGTCATTGTAGACAATCAAGGGTGGCGGCGATACATTTCTATGATCCTACTTATTTGATCAATATTTCTTTGAATTTTCTCTTCTATTGTTGGAGGGGGAGGGTTTGGTGGTGGATGGTTTGGGTTTTCATTTTGTGCATCCATTTTACCTAATTAAAATATAAAACATACCCACTTAGCATAAAAAACCAAAATGTTTGCTTGAATATACAAAATAAACAAAAAAAATTGTGAAAGATCTTACCTTTTTGGATCGGATATCTATTCTTCACCTCTGATATCCATTCTTGAGAGCTGACACTACATTTTAAAAGCCACGGGTTTACAAAAATGCAACCCTTTTTTGCTTTTTATGTTTTAAAAAAATGGATATCCGTTTTCTTTTTCCCAATTGTTTTCATTGTTTTTTATTTTAGTATTTTAGCATTTTAGTATTTAGGCATTTTAGCTATAAAATACAATCAAAATTTTAGAAAGACTGTATCATATGAAAGGAGAGATTTTGGACAAACTATCAAATTTTATATAGGATTATGATGATATATATATTTGATTTTTATATGATTTACTTATACTAAGGTATCTCATAGTATTTCAAAGGCACTTTTGAATAGATAATTGTCTTCTCTTCTCTTCATCTTGATGATGGATCGCAGAGTGTGATCCAAAACATCGATCTAAAAAAAGCTATACACAGTCTAATCCAGAAGCACACATTTTTAGTTAGATAATTGTCATAAAAAAATTGCAAAAGCAAGTAGTTTTCGTGTAAATTCTAACAAATCATTTCATGTAACTTACATAATAGATGATATTTGTGTCAACAATTGAGATCAAACTTGTAACACTCGGGATCAACTTCTCATTTTTCTATACCTATTCAAATTCTAAGACAATCATTGGATTGATGTCATTTATTTTCTAAAGGTGGCAAATCAATTTAGCACATCCTCAACATCATTGGATTGATATTGATAGAGAGAGGGAGATAGAGAGAGGGAGATATCTATAGAGAGGTAGATATGGGTTAGGGGTTAGGGATTAGGGGCATTATTTAGGGTTTGGGGATTTAGAGAGAGAGAGACTGCTTTTGACATGCAACTATAAACCCGAAATAATGCCCCTAAACCCTAAACCCTAAACCCTAACCCCTAAACTATAAACCCTAAATAATTCCCCTAAGCCCTAAACCCTAAACCTGAGAAAGGGAGTCCTAGTTTTCTTATTTCCATTTCCTTCGTTGATAAGGGAGAGGGAAAGATAGAGGGGAGAGATATGATATATAGGAATGATAGGGGGAGAGAGGCAAGAGATAGAGAGATTGGGAGAGATGGCTAGGTACATAGAGATAGAGAGGAGACAGATAGGAAGAGATAGAGGAGACGAAGGGGAGAGATAGGGAGATAGAGAGTGAGAGAGATGTCCAGAGAGATAGGGAGATAGAAGAATGATAGGGGAGAGAGAGGCAAGAGATAGGGAGAGATAGATATAGGTAGAGAGAGAGAGGAGATAGATTGGGAGAGATAGAGGAGACAAAGGGAGAGATAGGGAGATAGAGAGTGAGTGAGATGTCTAGAGAGATAGGGAGATAGAGGTGGAGGGATGTTTTTTAATGACCTCCAAATTTTCCATAAATTCTTCTCCACTAAACCCTAGACCATCACCCAAATCCTTACTTTCCTAATAAAAGCCCTTCCCCAAACATCATTTGATCATGTGGCTCCTTCCATCACTAGACAGGTGCCCAAGTACTTTCCATTATTCATCTAATACTATAATCTCAATTTCATAGCTCACATTCCCACACCTACATTCATAGACTCTATTCCCCCTATTAACACCATCGTTGATAATCATTATATAAGGAGACTCCCTTGAATAATAATTAAACCATGGATTATTCTATATCCCCATCTTACACTTTCCTCACATTTGAACCCTTAGAAGATGACATTTAGCTATCCCCACCATTACCAATCACACCTTCTAGCAATCCCACATAGGACACCTTACCCATCACTTCACCTAGGTCATCACCAATTAAATCACCTCATTACTCCATTCAACCATACCCATACCACCCCTTTCTCACTCCACAACCTTTATTAATGCATAATTAAACCTAACCCCTAACCCATAAACCCTAACCCCTAACCCCTAACCCCTATTTCCTAACCCCTAAACCCTAAACCTAAGAAACCATAAACCCCTAAATCCTAAACCCTAAATCCTAAACACTAAACCTAGGAAACCCTAAACCTCTATCTCTCTATCTCCCTATCTCACTATCTCCCCATCACTATCATTCCTCTACCTCTCAATCTCTCTCCCTATTATTTGGCCATGTCCCTCACTCTATACCTCCCTATTGGTCCTCTCTCTCTAAACACTAAACCCTAAACCTCTAAACCTTAACCCCTAAACCCTAAACCCTAAACCCTAAATAATGCCCCTAAACCTTAACCCATAACCCCTAACCCCTAAACCCTAAACATGAGCAACCCTAAACCCTATCTCCTATCTCTCCCTTATCTCCCTATCTCTATCGTCCCTCTACCTCTCAATCCTTCTCCCTGTTTCTCTGGACATCTCGCTCACTCTCTATCTCCCTATCTCTCCCCTCTATCTCCTCTATCTCTCCCTATCTGTCTCCTCTCTCTTTCTATCTAGCTATCTCTAAAACTGAGAAACCCTAAACCCCTACCAATCAACTCTAAACCTCTATCTCCCTATCTCTCCCCTATCTACCTATCTCTATCATCCCTCTACCTCTCTTGATCTCTCTCCCTATGTCCCTGGCCATGTGCCTCACTCTCTATCTCCTTATCTCTCTCCTTAGTCTCCTCTCTCTATCTCCCTATCATTCTCTCTCTCTATAAACTGTAAATCCAAAACCCTAAACCTCTAAACCTAACCCCTAACCCCTAATCAATTTAAATACTAAACCCTAAATAATGCCCCTAAACCCTAACCCCTAACCACTAAACCTCAGAAACCCTAAACCCCTAAACCCTAAAACCCAAGCCCCTAAACCCTAAACCCAAGTAACCCTAAACCACTATCTCCCTATTTCTCCCCTATCTCCCTATCACCTTTGTCCCTCTACCTCTCAATCTCTCTCCCTATGTCTTTGGCCATGTCCCTCTCTCTCTCTCTCTATAAACCCTAAATGCAAAACCCTAAACCTCTAAACATAACCCCTAACCCCTAAATTATAATGCCCCTAAACCCTAACCCCTAAACCTGAGAAACCCTAAACCCTAAACCCAAGTAACCATAAACCACTATCTCCCTATCTCTCCCTTATCTCCCTATCACCTTTGTCCCTCTACCTCTCAATCTCTCTCCCTATGTCTCTTGCCATGTCCCTCACTCTTTATCTCCCTATCTCTCCCCTCAGACTCCTCTATATCTCCCTATTGGTCCTTTATCTCTCTCTAAACCCTAAACCCTAAACCTCTAAACCTTAACCCCTAACCCCAAAACCATAAACCCTAAACCCTAAATAATTCCCCTAAACCCAACCAACCCTAAACCTCTATCTCCCTATCTCTATCATCCCTCTACCTCTCAATCTCTCTCTTTCTCTATGTCTCTGGACATGTCTCTCACTCTCTATCTCCCTATCTCTCCCCTCTGTCTCCTCTATCTCTCCCAAACTCTATCAGTCTCCTCTCTCTATCTCTCTTTAAACCATAAACCCCAAACCCCTAAACCCAAGCAACCCTAAACCTCTAAACCCTAAATAATTCCCCTAACCCCTAAACCTCTAAACCACTTCTCTATATAGGTGCAACTAATACTACGTTTTCATTGTTTTCCACATTTAATTATATTCTTTTCCATTTTCCAATTTCTATTGTTTGTCAAGTTTTTAGTATAATTGTTAGTCCCAGCTCTCATGGTTATTAAAATGTTAGTAAAGTTAGATTTATCCTTAGGTAACATTAATTTACACATTGTTGTACAAACAGCCACACTGAAACATAACCTTACCTAATTAAGGTTAACCTTTAAGGTTCTTTCATAAATGGCGAGCTTAACAGATCTAACTAGTTCAATGTTCTTATAGTCCATGCTTACCCTTCCAAGAGAGTTCATGCGATGTTAACTTTGCATTATGTCCTAACATATCACATGAAGGATCATCATCATCACAAGGAATAACAATGTCATGAAGGATTAACGAAGGTGTAGCTTCACCACATAAAGTATCATTCATAATTTTATCACTAGAGGGTAAGGGTATATCATGTGTAACCTTCTCAAACCATGTATCATGAATCAAATCATATGAAGGATTGGGTAAAGTAATTTAGGGCATGAGGTTTAAGGAACATACATGTTCTTTCTTCTGTTGGTGAGATAAAGTTGCTTTCATACAAGAATGCACATTTGTATGAAGTACACTTTCTTAGTTTCAATGTGTTTTGAATCTTTTTAAACATGGATCCTTGGCCTAATGGTTTTCCTAGGGCTTCCCTTTCATATAATTAATATCATAGTTCTAGGCCTAGCTAATATGAAGTGTATGAAGAAGAAGATTGTTATAATGAAATCTCATATTACTGCTCAAATAGTTATATATATCCTCTCTATATAGGGAGGTGTTATTAACAATCATTAGAATCCTTCACAAATTGAAACACTCTTAAATTTTTTCATGAATGAATACCATGCTTGGTAGTATAAATAAATTAATAATTAAAGGATAAATTAGTAATCAACAAACATTCAATCATGTGTAAGTGGTTTATATTTGGTATACCTCATATAGAATTGGTTAAGTAATATATACGTACACTAAATTGGAGGAAGGGAAATGAATATCCATTTTGGCTTGGTCAAAATAGATATCCATTTTGGATTTCTAGAAATGGATATCCATTTCAAAACATATGAAAGTCAAACTTTGCCAAGTCGTGAATTTGGCTAAGTAAAAACGTGATTTTTTTCCTATTGCCACTATTTGGCCCGCGATGATCTTGCACGTACCCGCATCCATGAACAACTTAAACTTTCTTTAGAAGATCTTGATCAATCCAGAGAAAAAGTGAAAGAATTGCAAGAGAACCTTAAAGATACTAAAGACTTCATTGAGACCTTAAAATAAAAATTGACCAAATCTAATGGAAAGAGGAAGGAGCTACTTCTTCAACTAGGAAATCAGAAAGAAGACAATGACATGGATGAGGCCCTGAAAGAGAAGACAAAGGAATGTGAGAAGTTAGCAAAAGAAGTTGTTCTAAAACATGAGATGGAATCCGGGGTGATGAGGCTAACCAAGGAAATTGAAGAAAGGAAGAAGACTGAAGAAAAATAGAATCAATCTCTGAAAGAAAGAATTGAAGAATGGTTCAAATTGGACAGAATAATTGGCCATCTAGAGTCTGATCTACATGAAAGTAGGGACAATGAGGAAGAACTTGAAAGGCAAATTGTCATTCTCAAACATGACCTAAAAGTTGCAAATGAATACAAAGAAAATTTCAAGATAAGCTCAGCCAAACTTGAAGTGCTGCTTGATAGTCAGAAGATGGTAGATGATAAGCATGGTCTGGGATTTGAGAAAGGTGAAAGTTCTGGATCTGGCCAAAGAAATCCTAAAGCAAGAAAATAAAGAAGGAATCCTAGAAGACCTCTGGTAAGACAACCTAATGCTCAAAGGTATCCATCTTTCAATGGAAATTGTTTCAAATGCAATAAGTATGGTCATAGAGCTAATCAATATAGAAGTCAAGTAATTCAAAATGAATCATCTTTCTTTGGTCAATGCTTTAATTGCAAAAGGATAGGTCATAAGGCTGAGGAATGCAGAAGTGGATCAAGAAATCCTCCTAAGAACAAACACGTTTTTAATGGAAGATGTTTTACTTGCAACAAGTTTGGGCATATGGAGATGCAATATAGATCTAAACCTACTCCAACATGTGATTGTTAGAGAAACAAGACTATATGTTTTAATTGCAACAAATCTAGACACATTGCTAAATTTTGCAGAAGCAAAAAGGTGAACTCACAGACAGGAAGAACAGAGCAGAAGATGGACAAAGGAAAAAGAAAAATAGATGTGAATGAGATTCAAAAAGAAATGAATAAAATGTGGGTGAAGAAAGATGCAAACAATGAAGGTGATGGATAGACACCAGAATCCGGTGCCAATATTTCCTTCAAGAATTGAATCAGGAGCTCTGGCTCAGAGGGAGTTGCATTGGAAATCTAATTCCCCCTACCAGTAAGTGGGTGCCTGAATCTGGCATGATGAATGAAGATAGAGAAGCCTATTGCAGATCTGTTGAAGCAAATTCTAGAAGAAAAGAAGCAAATGTGATTGATTGCAAAGCAATTAAAGATTGACTGCATGCAGAAATAGTGTAACTGGATGTATTAGAGTAAAGCATTTATTACAATGACAAATTAGGTTTTGCGGAGGATAAAAAGTCATTCATTCAATCATTTGGATCACTTTGTATTTGAAGAGAGTGAGCAGAAGAGTACCTAAGCTAAGATTTCAAGGATTTGAAGTGTGACCGGTGAATTCATCGGCTAACCCTAATTTTGTGGAAGAAAAAGATATTTTCTGCAAAGATTTGAACTTGTAATCTTTTGCAATGGCTACACCATTGGTTGTTGATATTACTAAAAGGCCCTGACCCAAATTCAAGAAGCATCCACACAAATCAATAGAAGTTGACCCGTTAGGTGCATTTTCAAATGTTTCATATGGTGTATTTCATGTTGAAGATATTAGGGCCTATATTCATGCGAGCATAGATGAATTTGGGGACTCAAAATTTATGGATTTGTTCAAGAATCATCTAAGGGATAAAATTCATGGTCTTAAACCTGAGTATAAGGTACTGCACGATAAACATTTCATTCAGATTATAGGGTTTCCATCCTTTGATGAAGATGAATGGGTCTAGTATGTTTTAAGCCATATGCATGATGAGTTTATGTGGCTAATGAAACCTTTCAAGATCACCAAGCACACCATCAAGGTCATGATAGGGTTAAACTCATCTGGTGGACTGCTAATGTTGAAAGCAGTAAAGACTGGAACAACAACTGATGTTACTAGTTCAAGGTTTGACAAAAGGGCAATGACAATAAATGACATCACTGATCCGGATGTCAAATTTGCTTCAATGGTGATTGGATACAAGATTTATCATTCTAGCAGGGAGAATTCTATATCTGGTGCAGCTATCTATGCAGCTTATAAGATGTTGAGAGAGAATGCTGGTTATGACTTGTGTGAGTTGCTATAGAACTAGCTAATGGAAAATTTGAATAAGGTTAAGAAGGATAAAAAGAATACCTTCAAATATGGTACACTGGTCCTATGTTTGTTCTTCTATTTCATGAATGAGTTACCCGGCAAGAAAATCATGTGTTGGACCAATGATAAACTTGTTGCTATTCAAATAAGAGAGCACTTGAATAGTATTGGTGACTCCAATGCACAAAGGACTGCTCTTTGGGGATTTTTCAAGAATTTTTAGAACATGATGCATTCAAGGGAAAGAATTCCTACATCTATGGTTGAAAAATTCAAGGATACAGTCTTGTTTTATGGTGGATACAGATCAGTGTTTGATGGAAGCAGTTGAACCAAGAATTGTGTGGATCATGCCCATGGGGTATGAAGTTGATGAGCAAGTATTGGATATGTATGCTCAACACCTTTTGAGCAAGCTAAAGGACACAACAATTGAAAGATTTGGGACATATAAAGAGCTAAGTATGAAACTGCATGTTGAGCTCAGAAAACTAGAAATCAAGAGGAAAGTTCAAAAGCAAGTGGAAATGTATGCAGAGAGCATAGGGATAACCAAAGAGGTAGAAAGAGAAGTCAGGAAGAGAACCGAGCAAGATGAAAAAGAACAATCTAGTACTTTAAAAGTCTCCACCAGCCAGCCCAGAAAAACAAGAAGCTTTGTTGTTGCCTCTAATCACACAAAACCTGTCATAATAGAGAAACTGGAAGACGAACCATCCAGTAAAGATGGTAAAAGAATGTAGACTAAAGCATCCAGAACATATGTGAGCATTAAAGATGATGAGGAAATAGAATCAGATGAAGCAGTAAAGGAAAAAAAGACAAAGAAAGCAGAAGCTTCAAAGGCTGTAAAAGATAAGTCTTTCAGAAGTATGAAGGTAAGTAAAAGACAAAAGACTGAAACCCAAGCTAGAAAATCTACTTTTTCTGTAGAAGAAATTGTGAATGTTGTGATGATTCATGGGAATCTGAAACCCATAATGAAATACTATGACACTTTTGATAATGCAAACAAGAGAATTTTAGAGGATGCCATTGTAAAATACTTGAATACATTCAATAGAGCTCTTGTGGAAATTTTATCTAAAATCCCTAAGAGTCTGAGTAACATTTTGGAAATGAGGAAAGAGGCTACTAAAGCTAAAGATATGGAGCTGATGGAACATGTGTTATCTAGTTTGTGTCTAGTGATCAACAAAGAAGCAGATAAAATTTTTAAAGAGGTCAAGAATGATTTCAGAAGCAAGACAAGGATGAATAAGATGATGATTGGAGATATTGATGAAGTTGTTAAAGAAACAAAATAGATTCTAAAGAAAGCACTAGACAAGAACAAGTTCTATGTGGTTACAAAAGAACTAGTTGATACTAAGGATGCATCAATTCTGAATGATGAAGAGCAGTAGGAAAATAAGCAACAAACTAGCGTAGATGATGACTCCTTTCTGGAAGAAGAAGCATTGAATAAAGGGGATGAAGAAATGATGGAAGAAGATCAAGTAAAGGAAATTGATGGTGGAGTTGACTATTCCATTTCGGATGTTGAGGAACCTGATAAAACTGCCATTGCGGATACACCAAATTCTCTGAAAGAGATTGTAGAAGATATCTCTGAGATAGATAAAAGCAAGAATGTTTCTAATGAAGATGCAGAAAAGGTAGAAGCAGAGAAAAGGAAAGAAAATGATGGGTAGGACAATATGGTTGACTCTCAAAAGGGAGGAGATGGAGGCCTTGAAGAACATCAATCAGAAACATCATTTTGGGCAAGAGACATTGCAGAAGTAGTGAAAGAAATTTTGGAAAATGATAAACTAGTTGCAGAAGAGTTGAAAGGTCCAATCAATTTGGACAGTCTTTCACCAATTCAGAAGATAAAGTGGGCCTCTCTCACACAAGCTAAGGCTAGAGAAGATATTTTGAAGTCTCACATAGAAGACAGTGAGCTACTTGGTCTGGCATCAGGGATTTTGGAGAAAATCATGCCAACTTACCAGAAGGACTCATCAGCTTCCCCCTCTAGTCAGTTAAAGAACTTAATAAACTTTGTAAGTATTCATTTTGAATCTCTTGAAAAGTCTGCAAAGGTCAAGGTTCAAAATGAATTCAATGGTAAAAGATTTGATGCTCTAAAAGGGATGATTGGAGTAGATAGAATTGTGCTAGATACCAGTGTAAAGAGTATTCAAAATGCTCTTACAAACGGAGAAAATGTATATAAATTTTGCTTATCTTGTTCTAAAGTTATAGAGGATATTGAAGATAAAATAAAGGAGTCTAAGAAAAAACTATCAAGTGTATCCAAATCTTTTGATCCTTTGACAACATCAGTGGCAAGCAAGGAGTGTCAGACAATCAGATTGATTGAAGAACTAAAGAAATTGTCAAAAGAAAAGGAGAGCATTGAGGTAAGGATGAGTGAGCTCCGGGGACTAATTTCCCCCAAAATGGAAGCAATGTTCAATGCCTTGATCGAAGCCCAAGTTGCCGCTCAAACAAGTGACCCTACTGATCTGCGGAAGGTAGAGTCACAAGCATTTCTATTCAGTGGGCACATCTCAATTTTGAATAGTATGAAGAAGAGCTAGGATAGTGAGCTAGCACTATTGAATTTTTTTTTTTTGTGATATACTTAAGTTTATGTAAATAGGACTTAAGGATTGTTTGTACATATGCGGCTTGGTATATAGAATTTTTGTGTAAATTCTGGCTTGCAGATCCCACCCTTTGCCATTGATGTCAAAGGGGGAGTGAAGAGCAGTGGAAAATGAGGAATCCAACAAAGGGGGAGCACTAGAGAATAGTGAAAAGAATAAGTGTACAAAGTAAAGGGGAGTTGTTCTGACACTTAGTCATTTTTCACTAAGTGTTGCCATCAATGCCAAAGGGGGAGATTGTTGGCAAGAGACACTGCTATGCATGACAGTTGTTGTCATTGATGGCAACTAAGTCTATCTTACATATCTGCATTCAATAATTTGTTCATACCAAAAGTCAGATTGAAGATTTGTCTAAGTTCAGGTAGTCAAAAACAGAGCATGTGATAGGGTCCAGTATCTTGGTCTGGATCACTCTGGTGATAAATCATAGTGTGCTGGGGATCTGAGGGAGTGATAAGGATTGTCAGGACTATATAAATCTAGAAATTTAGCCTCTGGTGATGAAGGATTCAAAAGTTATAAACATCTGAGTATCAGGTTCCAGTTAGTCACTACAGTCAGAAGGACAGGTTGACCTAGCATTTGATCTTGGTCTAGATGAAGAAAAGCTGTTGGTTAAGTAATTTGTGATAATCAGTGGTATTGGTCAACATGATTGATGATTTGAGAACACAAGTTTTTGGTCCACGGTGTTGTTTGTGCATGGATTCAGCAGACAGAACAGAGTTCTTAATAAATGTTCTAAGTTTTCTTGAAGCTGACTACAGTTGATTGAATTTCTTGATGCGGATATATATAGACGATGGATTCGAGTGTTTTGATGTGTGAGTGTGATGTAATAATGGAGTAAGTGTGAAAAAGGTAGAAAGAAGTGTGAAGGTGAAGATCTAAGCTTGGGTTATGGCTGAAGAGCAAAACAGGGTAGAATAAGGATGAAGTGTGTAAGATCAGTATTATGTGCTTAATCAAAACTAAAATTTTTCATTGGTAGATTCCATTCATCAATTCAAACATTCTGTAATCTTCTTGTAATCATTTCTTTAGGCAGTGAGCCTCTTGGAGCAATGAGCTCTGGGCAGTGCGCCCTAAAGGCATGTGCCTTCCCCATTTGTAATACTTTTAACAGAGTATAAATTCTTGTGGGTTAACCCCCACCATAGTTTTTCCCTTAACTGGGTTTCCACGTAAAAATCCTAGTGTTCATGTGTTGAGATCTTGTTGTTTTAGTTCTTATGTTTATGCTTCTTTCTTTTGGATGCTTGAGGTAAATTAATAAAGGAACAAAGTAACAAGTTTTGCAGAACACTGATTCACCCGCCCTCTCAGTGTTCCTTAATTCCAAAAATAAATTCATAACTTACATATTGAATATACTTTCTTATGAATATCAAAAGAGAATTCCAATATTAACAAGTAGTCTAAATCTTGACCTCTCACAATGACATAGTGAGTATATCTCTTGACAATGTTGTGGCTACTTAGCCTAGGATTCCAGGGCAAAAAGAATATTCCTCTACAAAACTAGGATTAAGATAGTTTAATATAACTCTAGAAAAGCATCTAAAAACAACTTATACTTCTTCATTTATACTCAGAAGTAGCAGTCTAATGTCAAGTGTTCCTACATAATGACATAAACTCATTAACTCTTTTAAGCTTACCAATAAACTCTCTACCTTCTCAGTTAGCTACTTCTATGAGTAAAATACTATGTTTAATAAATGACCTTCTCATAGGTCTCTTGATATACTTGCCATCGACCCATATATTGAGTTTTTAAAACAAAAACATGGTTTCATTTAGTAATTGGCCCGTACTTAACACAGTCGGCCTAGACTTATCACAATCAGTCTTGACTTAACACAATCAGCCTAGACTTATCACAGTTGGCCTTTATCTTTCATAGTCAACCAATGTTTAACACAGTTAGCCTAGACTTATCACAGTCATCCTTTATCTTTCATAGTCGACCAATGTTTAACATAGTTGGCCTAGACTTATCACAATCAACCTTGACTTACCACTGTCGGCTTCCATCTTTAACATAGTCATACGAAGGTTGTACTACATACAAAACCTATGTTAAATATCATTGCCATCAGCTCAGTTACATAGTCTTTTGACTAATACACCATTTATTCTCCTGTGTATGGTTATCAGTAGAGAACAACATAAGTTTATGATATATATAAACATGAAACTCTTAACTAGAAGCATCAAAATGTATAGTCATGCAACAACAATCACTATTCAACATGGGATAAACATATCCTACATAGTTATCATAACTCTTTTGATTACCGTCATTCAGTATAAAGATACAGAGATAATCCTCTAATAAGGTTAAACAATGACATGTTTAACTATCATTTAGATCCTTGATAACCTACATGCCAATCGACAGTTAAAAAATAACTCCATACACATCTTACTTATAGTTATCAATGAACATGAAGCAATGTATTTGACTTCTTTCATAAGATACAATAGGCTTTCCTGTTCAATGTAATAGGTAGTAGGCTCACCGAAGCTTCACTTTCTCCCAATAAACCTACGCTCCTATCCTTTCCTCCTCTGCCCTCTGTACTTTCGAGCCTCCTGCAAAATGATAAAAGATTCTCCTTTTTACATTTCTCTTGCTCATGCCTAGTTATGGGTTGAATATTAAATGCTTCACCACCAATTTCTCTCCACTCCCCCATGGCTCTTCACATGCAAAAATAAGCGGAAAGTAACTTCTCCTTCCCCCATTCCCCAAGCATCTAGGAAGAATGCCTAGGGTGAAATAAAAATACTTTTGCCTCATACTAGACAATATTCTTTAACCAAAACTAGGCTTAAATAAAAGATAATAATAATATATAAAATAAACAATAGTACACCTATTGTATAGATGTCACTAATAGATATTGTCGAATACTTAATTATGCTTATTCATGAGCACAATTGTTGACGAAGGATTCTCACAAAGTTGACTAAAACCTCAATGACAAAATATAAACTTGTTTAGTCAATTTCTCATGTCGAATTAGCATTCAAAGACAAATACTACATTACTATCTATCGATAAAGAAGATTTAGCTATCGACTTGATGACGACAAAAATTGACAAGAATAAAATGATCTCAATACTTAAAAAGTATTTCTAATATAACCAAAGACATAGGGATTAAGACTTAATCCAAAACTAACTTATCCTCTAATAAGTATATTTGTGTGTGTGGGTTTCCAGATGGAATAAGGATAGTTGTATTCCCATGATCTAGCATCCTCTCCATGGTGATACTGTCTCTCCTCATCTCGAAGGGAAAAAACATTGTTCTTGCATCCACCTTAGTTGCACGATGGTAGTTAGTCCATTACATCTTTTAACCACATGTTAAATAATAACGTCATAAACAAGTATTCTTTGCATATAAACTAATATAAGGCAAATGCATTTTCTATCATTTCTTTAATCATAATATTTTCTCTGACTAACTATCTGTCTTCTTGAAAATAAAGAAAATAAATATGTTAGTTTAAAAATGGGGTGTGACATATCTCCACCCTTAGAGATCATCATCCTCAATGATTATGTCCAAACAAAATAAATGTATCAAATATGTTCTTTTACATCATGTTTATATAAAAAGATGTGGAAACTTTTGATAGATATCATCGTATTCCTCCCAAGTAGCATTTTCCTTCAAATATTGGTCCCACTAGACCTTGCACTGGGTAACCTCTTTGTTACACAGGCAGAGCTTGTGTACCTCGAGCACTTTGAGAGGCTCAATCATGACCACCCTTGGGTCTTGTACCTAGAGAGCATTCCAATCAAGTATATGATTAGATCCTAATATATCACTCATAGAATTTGGGCAAATAAATGACTACGTGACTAAAACTTTTAGTCATTCTACTAATTTTTTGCAACAGAGCTATAAATGACAAAATAAATGACTAATTTGATTGTCGGGTAAAAAACACAAGTAAATAATTAGTTGCACAAATAAAAATAAAAGTGGGGGAAAGAGAAGGCGCATATTTTTTGTTTAATTTTTGAGCATATTATTATTCACGCTCTTTGGTTTTGGGCGAAGGAAAGCAATAGAGAAGGAAAATCAACATTACAGAGTTGAGACGGGAATTAGGCGGGGAGTTACAAATTGTGAGGGAAAGAACTTTTAACAGAATGCAAAGGCTTTGATTCTGTCTACGCTATTTAGAACTCCTTTTTTGCTGGAGGATAATGAGTCCCTTGCTTATTTTGGACATGGCTTAGGGGTTTTGTGGCATTCGATGGTTTTTCGTAGATGCTAGATTTTTCAAAATTTCATCTGGTACAAATTTTGTTTTTGTGGTTTTTGGCAAAGTAACGAATCATTCAAACCCTTTTCCTCACTGCTCTGCAACACTGCTTGTTTTGATTGTTTTATTGTTGTCCTTGTCTTCCAAATGTAAAATCACTGGAAAAACCTGTGTAAAATCTTCATCGAGCTTGGTTTACTTCTATACTGCATTACTGTGAAGGCTCATAAGGAGATATGCGGGCTGACAGCGCCACTCGCCACCCAGCGGTGATCTACAAGGGTCTAAGTGGGGGTTCAGGGTTACCCATATTCTATGACATCCAACCTTCAGACCTTCTCTATGTTTACAAGGGAGCATATGTCGAAGCCTTTCGGGATCATAGAAACAAGGGCAGGGTTACCATTGAATAGGACAACTGGATAAGCGCCCTCAATAAAGTCTCATATTTATGGCGTGGTGATCAACACGAAGGAAAAGTAAGTATTTACACATCTAAAAATATATTAATGTACATTTATTCACATGAACTTCTAGTTTATGACCTTCAACAGTCCAAAACTGCCCTTTGATATATTCATTTAACTATGATCTTCTTTTATGACTGTCTTTCAATAATAATTGTCATCATGCAAAATCTACCGTTTGTAACTGCCATTCAAATGGTAGTACCTTCATAAACCCTAGTCCCTCTCTCTTATAGTGATCTTTTCTCTTGTTACCCTTTGTCAGCCTCTTTTAGAGTTATAAAACTCCCTCACAATGTTTCTTAAGGTATCCTCTTTCACGTAGCATGTCTATGGTTCCTTCATACCTTGCATTGACAGTCCTTCTCTAAAACCCACTATGCAGATCTTCTTGTATTGGCAGTGTTCTATATTTTAGGTAGATTGTGTGGCCTTTCTAGGCTCATGTGAATCCTAAAAACTTAGACAAAGTTGTATAGTTGTTGATAAATCTCTAAACCTTGTGAGACCTCTAGGACTCTCTGAAGACTCTTGCACAAAACATTACAAAGGATTCTCTAGTCTAAAAGAACTTCATAGTCCCTGTCATGATACTATTTTGACTCATAAATCTCCTTTGTATAGGTTTGAGAGACCCTAATCTTCTATAAAAACTTGTTCATCATTTGGTGGGGTTTAATGATTCAATATTACTAGTTCAAAACAACACTACTCTTGATATTCTTAGATCTCCTATTCCATGGAACTTCTTATGTTTCTAAAAATTTGATATACCTTTGTAAAAGTTCAACCCAAGTTTGTAATAGTATTTAGCACTATAAGATAGAGTTACTCAAGAGTCTTCATAAACTACCTTTGTTATGTGAGACGAATATAGGGTCCATCTGGATCTTTATTTGATATGCCTTATCTCTTCTCATTACACTCCTAGTACAGATCTTCTTTGCATAGTTGTTCATTAGACCTTTCTCCTCTTGGATTGAATTCTGTATCATTCTAGATCCCTTTTCTTCCTTTAGTGTAGGCTTGTCAATGCTATCTTTGCATTGTATATCTTCACAAGGTCACTATATTTATTACCTTGATGCCCTATTACCAATCCCTTGCTTTCAATACTGAGTGTAGGAATCTCATGAGTTCCTTTAAATGTCTATCATCAAGCCCTCCTTTAACATATGCATATCTAACACTGGAGATGCAAGGTTATACTAGACCCTTTTACAATGACTGTATTGAACTTATACTAGTTTAGCAAGCCTTCTTTTGCAAGGTGCCCATAATGAACATGTAGATCTCACACATTCCTATAAGGTGCATGGGATTCCCTTATCATATAGACTTCATAATGTTTGTGCAGGGCTTGGTGAAGAGATCCTAGCAAGTGGGTTTATGCACACTATCTTCACAACCTTTATGAGATCATGTTGACTGTCCCATACTCAAATCTTAGTGTCTTCTCATGTCTGCCAACTTTGTGATAGTCCATATAGTTGTTTGCAAATTTCTAGTGTAGGTCTCTATTAATAATGGGACAATCATATCATGCAGATCTCATAGTTGAAAATGGATAGAGAGATGTAAAGGTGGGTTTGGACTGTCACCTTTCCTTAGACCTCTGTATCCTTGAACTAACAGTCTTGAGTCACCATCTCTCTTGTGCAATGTATCTCAGTCTCTTCTTCATTTTTCCCTATATGCATTTGATGTAGTTTAAAATCCCTCTACATTCTTGTTTTTCTAGTCTTAGAGATTTCTTATGAATGAAAATATTCTTTAATTCAAACCTTTGTGTGATAGTGTAAATTTTTGCATGATAGTGTAGACTTTCTACAAGACATTGTAAAGCTCAAACATGATACCCTAGAGTGTTGGTGACAAGGCTCTATATAATTTTTTATGATGGACCTCTGTTTACTGTTATCAATTTCTCTTTGTAACCTAACCAAAAGCTATGTCTAAAGAGATCCTCTATTACAATTTTATATGTGATTTTTGTTCTTTGTCATGTATATCTCCAATTATGAGGTTTTCAACAAAGGTTAACCATGATCAAAACTACTTTCAAGATCAAGCAGCACCTCTGTTCACTTTGTCCACCCTCAGTCTTCTTGACCCTCTTCATTGTCTATCTTCTTGACCACATATCTACAAGCCTTTCTAGAAACTCTACCTCTTTGCAATGTATCTTAGTCTCTATTCCTTTGTAGCTATCTCCTACACATTGTCATGCAACCATTGAATGAACTTATTGGTTACAAGGAGCATACAGAGAGTCCCTTCTTTCCAAGTCAAGGAAAACTGAATGTAATTCATACTCTTCTTGAGGTTCACATGCAACACGATGCTTCAAAGTTGATATTTGATGGGCACAACCTTACCGAACTATCTTGTGAAGGACTTCATTGCTCTATTTTGGCAATTTGCCTGGTGACATGGTAAGCATTTAGAATGAATTCATATTTTGAAATTCTTATGAAGTGTATTTTAATGGCATCTATTTGTTTGTTTTTTAATGGTTATCACCAAAATGTTTGCATGCTTGTGGAGTACAATCCATACGTTTGCCTAGCTTTTAGACTAAAATTTTCATTAGGTTGTCTGTTTATGGTGTGCATGATGTGATAATGAATTAATCAGAGCCATATTTTAAGAAATTTCATTTAGAATATCTCAACAGTCTTTGTGGTTCTAGTATTCCTTTTGTCTTAACAACCTCTTTACTTGTATGCCACTACTGGATAAATCTAATATGCAACATTGCTACTCTCACTCCATAGCATTAGAAGATGAGGAAAGTTAACTCATTTTTTGTAATATAAATAATTTTAACCTTGTTTGTGCATCCCAAATTTGAAAACAAATTAGAACACTTAAAACTTGTTCCATTGATAAGGATTTGCAGGAGAATGTCATTGGTGCATGCATTGTGGAATGTAATTATCTAAAATATTCACCTTGTCAATAATTAATGAGCCAATCCCTTTGGCAAGGATTAGTGTGAAAAGTTGAGAATTTATTGATTCAAGGGGACAGTCTGGACTGGGGTTTACTTTCTCTCTTTTTAGGTTATTAATTTTTTTGTCAGTTTATACAAGGAAATGGGCTCCTTGGTTGTCTTATAGAGGGAGCAAAGACAAAGCAAGTGGAGGCTTTGGGGCCCTCACAAAGATTGGCAAGCTTTTCTCACTTACTAGAATTATTGTGCCCATGTCTTTAATGAATATTTTAATGTCATGCATTAAATACACATTCTATTGGTTGTTTTTTGTAATCAAGTATGTTGTAATATGAGTATCTCCTCTCTAAATTAACAGGGCATGTTGCCCCATATATATTTTCTAGACAATTTATGCTTGATTTTGACATGTCTATAGGTAGGAACTCTATTGCAGTTGGCATGTAGTGACAGAGAATGATCCTTCTTTTGTCTCGATAATTGAAATCTCTTATACATGTCATGATAGTATTTGAGGTGATGAGATGGTAGTATTCTACACATACGCCTTAAGCAATTCTAGACAATGTGTCAGTAAGTGCAATCTTACCAGCTATTATCTCCTGAGGGTTTCCTTGTTAAGGTTGTATTAGGTTTTACAATTTTCTTTTTTGAAACTACCTTGTAATTTTTGTTTATGAAATGATTGTTAATTTATCACAAAATTCATCCACCAATTGTGAAAAGTGGGGCTTTCTTGCTTTGCTTGTAGAGTACAACTAAAGAAGAGTCACTCAATTCAACATTTTCATATATGCCTTTTGATAGGCAGGTAGATTAGAGGTTTGCTACCAAAGCTTTCCCATGTTACATGACTGTATGTTTTCACTACCCTAGGCTTCTTAATGATTATAGCTTTGTTATTCTAATGTTTGTTGTCAACCATAGGGAAAATTTCCTTTGACATAATTCTATCTATAGCATTCTTATGTATCAATATTTGAAGGTTTCTATTGACCGGAATACAAGCTTTTTTGAAAGTAGCAGTGCTATCAATCAAATTGTTGCATTAGAGATGGCAGCTACTATACAGGTTAGCCCATTAGGTTTTACCTTAATTTGTATGCATGGAAAATTAAGGTCAACCCATTAGATTAGAGTTTACAATGTTAGGATATGTTCCAGAGTGCTTCATTAATTCAAATATTTTGAGGGCATCCATGCAAAATCCATTTTGTGCATATCCTGCAATCATTGCATTCCAAGAGATGACATCTCTTTAAGCCATTCTATCAAACAATTCATGTGCCTTATCTATACTTCCACATTTTGCATGTACATGTCTATCTAACAAAAATCCCTCTTCAATTATGTTATGATGGATGTCCATACCCTGTTCCAAAGCTCCCATTTTAGCACAGGTAGGGAGTATGCTGGTAAAGGTTGTCAAATTTGGCTTTACACCTGCTAATTGTATTTGCTTGAAAGTTTCTAAAGCCTTTTCAACAAATCCATTTTGTGCATATCCTGCAACCATTATATTCCATGAGATGACATCTCTTTGAGGCATTCTGCCAAATAGTTCACATGCCTTGTCAATGCTTCCACATTTTGCATACATGTCTACCAGGGCAGTTGCAACTACACCAAATGACAAAATTCCTCTATCCTTCATTCTTTGATGGGTGTCCATGCCCTGTTCCAAAGCTCCAACATGACCAGAATTCCATATGAACATACAAAATCCTAAGAAATTAAGCTTAACGTTCTTGCAGGCACAAGGTGTTTAAAGATCACCTCTAAATTTACATCAAAACTCTCCACCTACTTATATTTATCAGATCCCGTATCTAGTTCAAGGGATCTTCCACAACTGCCTGCGTTGTTTGTACCATAATTTAAATTGCTTTGCGTAGACGAGCTATCTTCTCTAGTCAAGATTGAAAAATCCTCCCACACAAATGAGGGCTTCCATGGAGATTTTGGTTTGATATCTTTTCCACCCACATTTTTGGCTATGGGTATCTTTTTTGCAGAAAACTATTTAAAAAGCTTTTTCATTGCTTGGATTTTGTCCACCAAGGCAAAAAATTCTTTAACTTCATTATCATCTGCTCTTGGACACAATTTACTCTCCTTGTCCTCCATATCTAAAAACTCTCCACCTTCATTATCGTCTGTTCGTTGACGTTTACTCTTTTTTTCCCCTCATGGATTCCTTCAAATTATATGCATACAGTTAGTTAATTTAAGGCAACGACCTCTATAAATACAAAACAAAGACTACCTTGTGAAGCATTATTCTACCAACTTTGATTTTCACCAAGGATAGATACAATTCAATTCGTAATGGGGATGGAGAGACCCATATTTTTGTTGGCTCTGTTTGTCCTGCTTTGCATTGGCTTGTGTAAAGGAGGTGAGGAGGAGCTCCTCCACCTTTATGAACAATGGATGGGTGAGCATGGCAAAGCCTACAATGACCTGCTTGAGAAAGAAGAACGCTTCCACATATTCAAGAATAACCTTGTTTATATAGAGGCACACAACCAAAAGAATGAGTCTTATAGGTTGGGCCTCAACAAGTTTGCAGACCTCACCCATGATGAATTCAAAAACATCTACTTGGGTACCATGTTTCACTCCACAAGCTCTCCCTCTCTTCATTATCAGTATGCCCATGGGGACCGCTTACCTACATTTCCAGATTGGAGGAAGAATGGTGCTATCAATCCAAACTTTCAATGGAAGGTGCATCCACTCTTATGCTTGGGTCACCGCAACACCACAAGGTGGTTGTTGGGCCTTTACGGTGATGTGGGGAGTTTCTCCACATCACCGCGAAGGCCCAACAACCACCTTGCAGTGTTGTGGTGGTCTTCTGCACAACTGTCCTAGTAGACATGTATGCAAAATGTGGAAGCATTGACAAGGTATGTAAACTGTTTGGCAGAATGCCTCGAAGAGATGTCATCTCATGGAATGCAATGGTTGCAAAATATGCACAAAATGGATTTGTTGAAAAGGCTTTAGAAACTTTTAAGCAAATGCAATTAGCAGGTGTAAAGCCAAATTCGACAACCTTTGCTAGCATACTCCCTGCCTGTGCCAAAATGAGAGCTTTGGAACAAGGTATGGACATCCATCAAAGCATGAAGGATAGACGAATTTTGTCATTTGTTGTAGTTGCATTCTTGTTGAATTCTTTCAATTAGCATAATAAATGGCATTGTTGTCAAGTTCAACATGGACTACAAAATAATGGTAATTTTATATTTTGATTGAAAGTTTATTGAAAATTTTGAGGACTATCTTACATTGTTGTAATATTGATCTATATGATAAGTAGTGAATGTTCTCCATCCAAGTTGAAGTCTAGTAAAAATCACAATATATATAGGCTTAGTATCATAAATACATCGAAATTGTATTTTTGCATGTGAGGAAGCTCAACATTGGTCCACTTATATCTGGCATGAATGGTCTTTGTAGGACTTATCCCCTGTTCTATTTTGGTCTTGGGTCTCCTCTTTATTCCAGAGTCTCCTAGGTGGTTGGTGAGTAGCTTTTTCATTTGGTAATTTCATCATGTTTTGTGGTTAATATGTAGACAATTAAAAGAGTGAGTGGAATTAATATGTTTGGTGGTCCTCTTCCTTTTAGATGTTTTCATCCTTAATCACTTCACCTCATAGTGTTGTTTACTTGTAGTCACTAATCTGCCATGTGAACCTCAAGACACTATCATCAAGCATTGACTCCTAGAGGATTGTCTTTGATTTCTAATTCTTCATGAACCTTCAAGACTTTCCTACCTCTGAATTTGTTCATTGTCTTACACTTCATTGGTCATTTACTATCACAAATAACAACCAAGTTCTTCCTTACAGTCCTAAAGGCTATCCTTTACCATCTGATGCTTGATATTGCATGGTCTATCCTCATGTCTTATGAATACCTTTTTCAGCATACTCTGTTACTTTGATCCATCAAGATTAATGTCATTTGTTGCATTCATGGTTTTGATCTAAAACATAAGCTATGACTGTCTTCTTATGAGATTACTGGAACCGTCCTTCTTGGTGACTATCACCTTCAATATGGACTATCATACTTACTTTATGATGCATGATATTGCCCTTATGTCTACCTCAAGGCCACTATCATAAATGATAAACCACTGTCATCAATGAAAATGAGTTACATAAAGTTATGGCTATCCTTACATGCCATAAAGAACTTGGTCTTCTTTGTTACACATCCCTTCAACCTTGACCAATGACAAGGTAGGGTTACAAGAGGTTATGAGCCATGTTTAACAAACCAAATACAATTGCTAACTTTTCACTATGGTGGCAGATAAATGATTCTTTTTTCTTCTATTCCATAGCATTAAGTAAAACTCTTGAATCTGGAAATACCCTAATGCCTTCATTTGCCAAGTTGTTTGATAGTTGTTTGACTCTTTACTTGATATAAGAATATAGTCAACTCCAACTGCTTTAATGGAGTGATTGTTAGCCATTCCACATGTTATACCCTTGTAATATTGGAATAGTAAGCATCAATTACTTGTATGTTATAAGCATATTTGAGCTCCAGGTGATTTGACTTTGGATTGTCACTTGTATCATTTTGTCACTGATATTCATTGATCTATTTGAGGAGGTAATTTTTTAGTAGCTTGGGAACCTTGTACTTATATGGTAAACTATATTTTCAATGTCATTGGCAGCGAGGATCCTAACAGTCGCTTCAAATACATTGAAGCAATAGCCAAAACTGGACAAATCAAGGGGTGGAATGTGTAACCAGAGAGTCAAACTTCTATGATACTGAAAAGACAAAGAACTTTCTTATGGAAGCAAGACTTCCAGATGCTTGTCCACTGATAAATGTTTGTGATCGGTTTGGATTTGTCCACTGTCATGTTTAGTAAAGCTTATCAGTCAAGGTATATGTAGAACATAGTTCTCAATCCATACTGAGTATTCATGGTGTGAAGTCTACAGAGAAGTCTTTCATAGGACCCTTAGGCTTCGTTTTTCAAGTAGTTATTTCATGTTTTGAAGATCTATAAGCAAAAAATAGAGCATTGCAACTTAGTTTTCTCAATCATAGCACTAAGAAACACACTTTGTAACACATTTGTCAAAGCGAAGACACATATTTCTATCTTGTATCTTCTATAAGAACACCTTTTCTCAATAAAATTTCAATATTTTTCCTTCTTAATAGCTATTTCATTATGTGCAAATGAACGATTGGTTATATTTTTCTGTGTTTTATGTTTAAACCTCAAAAGCATTGTCTCATTTCCAGCACCTTTAGGTAGAAATTAGTGAACTAAAAAAAATTAAATAAACTACCAATTGACTAAATATACTACCAACTGACAGAAATCAGTGAATAAATATGACTAAATATACTACTAGTTGACAGAAATCAGTGAATAAATATACTACCAATTGACAGAAATCAGTGAATAAATATGACTAAATCAATGACTAAAAATATACTACCAAATTGATCAATCAAAACAACCAAATAAATGACTGGAAATAAACTACTAATGGTCACATGACTAAGCCCAGTGAATAATATGACTAAATATATGACTAAATCAATGACTAAATATACCACCAAATCGATCAATCAAAATGACCAAATAAATGACTAAAATTGGTTTAGTCATAAATTTGGTCGTGTTATAAATGGCTAGAAATAAACTACTAATGGTCATGTGAATTAGTTTAGTCATTTATAAGCAGTTTTTAATAGTTTTTTAATCACATATTGCTGTTTATGTACTAGTGTATATTTCTTCAAATATGACACATGGAAAACATCATGCATTCTAGTGAGAGTTGGAGGTAGAGCTATCCATTAAGCAACTAGATTAACCACTTCTAGGACTTCAAAAGGTCCAACATATCTAGGGGCTAGTTTGGAAGACTTTCTAAACTTAATTGGGCTCTTATGTGGTTTGACTCTTAAGAAAACTTTATCTCCTACTAAAAATTGTTGGGGTATTCACTTGGCATCATCATAGCTTTTATGTCTATTATTTGCTTCTACCAATATTTTCCTTATTAGCTTCACTTACTCTTACATCTTCAAAAGCATTTTTAGCCCAAGACAAATCCTATCTTCTAGCTTATCCTAGCTTATAGGAGTTTGACACTTCCTGCCATACAATGCTTCTGTTGGTACTTGAAAAAATTAGTCCCCAAAGTGCCCCCATGTTCCATTTGAGTCCCATTTGTATCTATAGCTTATAATTGATCAGAGACATCTTTCATAGATTTTCATGTGTTTGCCGTTTGAAAATGCAAGGTAGAAAAACTCAAAAAAATGGCCAAGTCCTAATATCCTAAGGTTCCCTTGTGTTTTCTCTTTTTATCAGAAGTTAGAGTTTCAGGCTTCTTCCTTCCTACTTCCCCTTTCGGTCCCGAAAATTGCCTAAGTGTTGAAGTTTTCTTAGTGTTCGGTGGAGTTTTGGAGGTCAGAGTTCCTCCCTTCTGCCTTCTTAATGGCAAGCATAGGGATGAAGGCCCGAGGGTTGAGGTCTGTTGAAAGGCACAAGACAACTAAGAGGGGGGGTGAATTAGTTGTATCAAAAACTTTAACTTCTTTACACAATAACACTTTCACATTCACTTAATTTAACTCCTTATTCTATTATGAACATTAAGCATGAATAGCAGAATCAAAACATGAATAGCAGAATCAAAACATGAACACATCAACACCATACACACATGAACACCAGATTTTTTATATGGAAAATCCTAAATAGGGAAAAGCCACGGTGAGTGTTAGTTCACAATATAATGTAGTAACAATACCGAATATCAAAGAGGCTAACTACCAAAGGGGCTCACTGCCCAAATGAAAGGCTCACTGCCAAAGGGGTGGCTCACTACTGAGGGTTGGATCACTATCAAGGGTTGGCTCACTGCCAGGATGAACTAATATAGTAGCATCTACACCATCCCTGAGTTCAGTTCCATTTAAGCACAATTTATCTCCTTTGCTCTGCTCTACTTTTACAACTCACACTTTTATCTTTGTATGTTCACTCTCACACCTCAATAACAAATTCATTACACACATTTATACCTATCATCAACCTTGGAATGTACATCAAGGTCGGCATTACATTCTACAACCATTGGAACCATCTCCAAGGTCGACATACATACATAAATCAAATAAGGACTAGACCTAAACAAAATTGCAAAGCAAATGAATGAAGGATGAACACTTCATGACTTAGTTCAGACCCAGATACATCTTCACATGCTTCTACAATCCATGAATCACCTCTGCAACAAGTTTAACTAATCGAGTTGGCTAGAACAAGTGCACAACATCAAGAACACTTAGATACATGCTTCCAAGATCTTCATTGTAGCTTGTGGATCAAGCACACACCTTCAATACATTCTAGAGACATCTACAAACAACATAGAATCACTTGGGAGCTGACAAATCCAACCGCAACAGATCTCACTTGAAGACAACAGATATCACTTGAAGACACATCACAAACTACTTCTCAATAGACACTGTCAAACTCTAGTGATCAGTAACTTGCTTTCCAGAGCACCAAATAACAAATCCTTTGGAATGAAGATAGCTAAGTGTTGGAGCACCCAGGCCTCCACTGCACATCGAATAACCTTCACGGCTGAGAGAAGTTACACGCACAAAACTATTTCATCAAGAATGCCAAACATTGTATTAAGAGATTGAGATTGATAAGTTAGATAATGTACAAGCCTTTTAAAGGCATGAAATATTTGACGGGTGGGAAAACTACCCGATATGGGAAAAAACCACCATATGAGAAAAACAAATTATCCCTATGTTAAAACTTAACACACTAACACCCCCCCTTAAGTGCAAACTTAGGGAGAATTATTATGCAAAACCAAGATGCAATATGGGTCCTAGCTACACAACCATGTTAGGTACCCATTTACAATGCATAAAGGAAAAAACTCTCACAAGCGAAGAAAAAGAGAAAATCCTTGTGGGAAAAAACTCCTCTCCAAAAGAGAGAAAAGAAAAACAAGATGCATGGTATGGAGGACTCAATACCACCCCCCAAGGACTACATACATCATGTATATACAATCAATGACCCCCCCATAAGAGGAAAAGAGAGAGACTATATAGCCCCCCCACAGTGTGTAATCACCTACAAAAATGGTAAGTGCCTGAAGACAAAACATGATCCAATGGACATCGACAAACAACTTGTCTTCCTTTTGGAAGAAACAAAACCAGGTATAAATGTAGGTATTCTTCCCATTCTGGATAGGAATTAGCATGTGAAATCCAAATGTAGGATGGAAATGTCTCTAAAATCTAATCATGTGTCACTAAGGCCTTGGAAAATGATGCCATGAACCAATCAGGAACATGCCCAATCACAATAGAAGGTGACAAACAAGGTACCACTGGAAACTAATCTTGAACATTTTCCAAAGATGATGATTCCTCCGAATGCTGCTCAAGATACTCCAACTCACTACCAAACTGTAACAAAAGAAGAGAAGAAGAAAGATCAAGAGGGTTTGAAGGTTCCCTCATCACATCCGAAGTAGTGAAGTCAACTCCTTTAAAGAGGAGATGAATATCATCAATGGTGTCTTCCAAATCTTCAATGTGAGATTCCAGAAACAAAGAACCAATGTCCGCAAGATAAGAATCCCAATGAGGAAGACAATATGAATCTTGCTAATCAGGAATGATTGAAGTGCTTAATGAAGGTGGATCAACTATCTCTAACAAAGAATCAAGAACCTCTAAAGCAACTGCAACCTCATCTAAAGTCTCAAAAACCTCCAAAGGATCGCAAGCATGGTTTATCTTTTCTGAAGAACAAAGAGACACACTGTATTAGAAGGAGGGTCATCGATAGATGGTGGAGTATTAGGATCTCCATATGATTCTTGAATGTAAGTCCAAAGAGCATGAGGGCACTCAAAATGAACAAGTGAATCCAAAAAGTCCTCGTCATTTATATACTCAAAAATAACTCCAAAGACTCTAGCCCTAAATCCTTTCCAAATAATATCCCCACAAGGTGTGTTGGGAATAGGAACTTCATTATACAAATATGGCAAGAGATTTTGCCCACTAAGATAAGTGAGGATGTAATCACTCCATTGCTCATAGCTCCCTTTCTCCAAAGAAAAACCCATTAAGCTATGATTCTTTAAAAAAATAGAAAAAATAGTACCTTTCATATGTAAAAACCTCTAAAATAAATGATGGCAATTGTGTCAATCAATAGAAATCTACACCAGATCCAAGTTACGAAGAAAGCACTCCATGCTACCCACAAGCTATGCACAAGCTTTCACAAATATGAAGCAACTGCTTTGAGATATTAGTGCTACAAGAGACCGATGAGGTCAAATGTGGGACTAATTGTCCAAAGAAATCCCTAAAAAAGCCATGAACGATCCCACCCAAGTAAACCCTAGGAAATATTAGGTTGAAAAAAATTTAGTAATACTAAAGTCTTAGTAGAGGATCTACGCCAAATCTAGGGCTGTGAGTAGTGCTCAAGGCTCTTTGAATTGAATCTGCACCTCACTTTAGATGCACTAGAGATATTATATGGGGGCAGTGAACATGCAGTCCAAGTTCTTTGAAATGAATTTGCACCTTTCAAATGTGGAAAAAAGGACATTGCGTTGGACTTTTGTGAGGAGAGGCACTGAAATCTATACCTGTCACGGTGGAATGGATTTGGATCTTGCACCTCTTTCACAATGAAACCACAATCCAAGTTTTATGTATGGAAACTGCCCCTTGCACAACATTGAAACTCCAAGCTTTTGGATATGTGCCTTTCACAACTAAATGCGAGTGGGCTATGAGACTCCAAATGCTCTAAAAAGTACCTGATTCTACCGGAAAGAAACCATGGGTGAGTGTATAGGAGGATGGGACTGTGGATGAGAAGTCCAAGATCTCTCAAATGAATCTATATAGAGATCCCTGGAATGAATCTATAGCTTGCAGATTGAAAAAAGGGTGAATATGGCATAGGTAGAGTCACCTTTCACATTGGGATCTTGTAGAGATTATAAGACATGCCAAACACCACGAATCTGCACCTTTCAGGAGCGCTGGAATCTGCACAGATATAGCACTCATGGAACGAAGCCTATGTGAGTTTCCAATTGGCCAAGGAAGCCCCAAAAAATGGCACCAGATTGGAAATGAATCTGCAATGTCTCTAGAGACAAAACCCTCTGTGATCTGCAAGATGTGATGCTCACCGAGGAGAGATTGTGGTGTTAAAGACACCCTACACAATCTCTACGAAGAAAAAGTGATCTAAAAAAAAAACTTGATGAAAACTCTCAAACGAAAGGGGTGGCAGGATGGGAAAGCTCTAATACCATGTTGGAGCACCCAAGCCTCCACTGCACACCGAATAACCTTCACAGCTGAGAGAAGTTACACGCATCAAACTATTTCATCAAGAATGCCAAAAATTACATTAAGAGATTGAGATTGATAAGTTACATAATGTACAAGCCTTTTAAAGGCATTAAATATTTGATTGGTGGGAGAACTACCCAATACGGGAAAAAATGACCCTACGGGAAAAAAAAATTATCCCTATGTTAAAACTTAACACACTAATACTAAGGACCTTATAAGCTTAAGTCCAAAACCACAAGACCAAATTCCAACCTGCGAAGAAATGCAGAGGAAAATACTATCTCCCTGTCATTCTGCAAACATTGCTATGCACAATCTTCAAACTGGTGAATAGAACTTTTTCTGCATAGCATTCTAGACCATCAAATTCTAGATTTAGCATCTTTAAATACTTCTCTAAATCATATCCAAATCTCATACTCCGGTCTTCAATACAGAGAAAATGCGGAGTATAATACTCAGATGGTGTTCTGCAATCAATCAACAAACAACAATATCAAAAGATATAGTTGACACCAATGACAACACCCATTAGCACATACTTGCAACAATCTTCCCTTTTGTCATTGATGGCAACATATGATGTGAAAAACTTAATAACATGTTCCTCCATCAAGACACAATTTTGCATCAGGACTCCCCTTTCTTTTTACACATCTGAACTCTTTCTCCCCCTGAGTTTTTCACATAAACTCTCTCCCCCTTTGACATCAATGGTAAAGGGCATAACATCTCTTCTAGTACTGCACATGCTTGCACACTACTACTTTGATTAGTATGAAATCATTCTTTACTCCCCCTAAATGAAACAATCATCTCAAACCACTACCTACTCCCCCTGAGAGGTAGCCTTCAACATCAGTCCAAAAAGGAGAAATGTACTTTGAAGCACACTGGACTGATGCATCTTCTTATGCATCTAGTTCAATGAAGGAGGGGCAATAACCCCTAATTTCTCCCGGAGATACTCAAATGTGTCTTTTGGAAGAGCCTTAGTGAATATATTAGCAACTCAATCTTTTGTAGGCACATACTCAAGCTTCACCTCATTCTCTACAACTTTCCCTCTCAAAAAGTGATACTTAATTGAAATGTGCTTTGTCTTTGAATGCATCACTAAATTATTTGAAATATTTATGGCACTTGTGTTATCACAAAGAATAGGAATTGGCCCATCATACTCAACTTTGATATCCTTCAAGGTCTGTTTCATCCAAAGCACCTAAGTGCAACATGATACTACAACAATATATTCTGCCTTTGCAATAGATAAGGAGACTGATTCTTGCTTCTTGCTATGCCAGGATACTACCCTATCTCCAAGGAAGAATGCACCTCCACTTGTGTTTTTCCTGTCATCAACACATCTTGCCCAATCTGCATCTGTATAGGCACTTAAATAAAAATCATTATTCTTAGGATACCACAAGCCATGATCAGGGGTGCTTCAAATACTTGAATATCCTCTTTACTGCCATCACGTGTGATTATCTGGGATCTGATTGAAATCTAGCCACAAGATAGACTACATGCATGATATCTGGTCTGGTAGCAGTCAGGTAAAGTAGTCCTCCAATCATTGTTCTATACTTGCTTTGATTAGCCTTAGGAGATTCATCATTCTTGCTTAGTTTACAACCAGTAACCATAGGAGTGCATACTGGTTTAGAATCCTCCATTCCAAACTTCTTCAATAATTCCATGACATACTTTGATTAAGAAATGAAAATGCCTTTATCTGTCTGATTGATTTGCAGTCCAAGAAAGAAGTTCATCTCACCAGACATAGATATCTCAAATTCCTTTTGCATTTCATTTGCAAAATTATTACACATCTCTTCATTTCAACCAAATATGATATCATCTACATAGACTTCAATAATCAGGATTTGATCTTTGCTTACCTTGATATACAAATTACTATTTGTGGACCCTTTACTGAAACCTTGCTGCAACAGATACTTATCTTGTCTTGCATACCAATCTCTGGGAGCTTGCTTCAATCCATACAAAGCCTTCTTCAACTTGCATACCATGTCTGGTTTGTCTGATAACTGGAACCCATCTAGTTACTCTATGTAGACCTCTTCTTCTAATTCACCATTCAGGAAGGTAGATTTCACATCCATCTGATATACCTTGAAATTTTTATGTGTTGCAAATGCCAAAATTGTCTGATAGCTTCCATTCTTGCCACTAGAGCATAGGTCTCTTCATAGTCAATTTCTTCCACTTGTGAGTAGCCTTTACACACAAGTCTTGCCTTGTTTCTCACAACTTCTCCAACTTCATTTAGTTTTTCTGGAAAACCCACTTTGTTCCAATTGCATTCTTGCTTGCAGGTCTAGGGACAAGTTCCCAAGTCTTGTTCTTCTCAATCTACATTAATTCTTCTTCCATTGCCTTACCCCAATGCTCATCATTGCATGCTTCATTGACTATTTTAGGTTCCACCTTTGAAAGAAGACAAAGATTCACTTGTTCTTTTGCAGCCCTGCTTCTTGTCATCACACCTTTCCTTTTGTCACCAATAATCTGATTTTCAAAATGATCTCTTTGCACATACCTGGGAGTTTTTGGAATTCTTATTGGAGCTTCATCTTGAGTTTCTTCTTCTTCCTGAGCAGCTTGCTCTTTAGTCTAAACTTCCTTTTCTTTCCCTTTTTCAACCTTTTCTATATCAGCAGGTCCATTTGACTCATATACATTTGGTTGGATATCTTCATCTACCTTCACATTTGCACTTTCTATGATCTTTCTCAATCTTTTGTTAAGCACCGGTAAGCCTTGCTCTTAGTAGAGTAACCAAGGAATATGCCTTCATCACATCTAGCATCAAACTTTCCTAATTCTTCATCTCTTCTGATGTAGCATTTGCTTCTAAAAACTTTGAAGTATTTGGCAGTAGGAGTTCTACCATACCATAGCTCATAAGGTGTCTTTGTTTCTTCTGCTCTGATTTGTACTCTGTTTTGAATGTAGACAATAGTGTGTATTGCTTCTTTCTAGTATACTTCTGGTAGGTCTGCTTCCTTGATTATTGCTCTGGCAGCTTCTTGAATAGTTCTATTAATCCTTTCAACCACTCCATTTTGTTGAGGAGTCCGGGGGGCAGACAAATGTCTCTTTATTCCATGTTCTTCACAAAAAGTATTGAACTCATTTAAAGTAAACTCGCCACCTCTGTCAAACCTTAAGCACTTGATTCTTAAATCCAACTCATTTTCAACCATAGCTTTGAATGCTTTGAACTTATCTAATGCTTCTACTTTTTCTCTAAGAAAAGTAACCCAAGTTATTCTTGAAAAATCATCAATAAGAAGCATAAAATACCTTTCACCTTACAGACTTCTTGTTCTTGTAGGACCACATAGGTCTGTATGCACCAACTCCAACAAATCGGTAGAGGATTGTTCTTTGCATATAACATTGGCAGGCTTCACAATCTTAGGCAGGTCTCTTACAGCTTGAACAATGTTTATTCTCAATAGATTATTGAAGTTAATGTGACACATTCTCCTATTCCATAACCAACTTTCATCTGTCTTAGCCAAAAAACAACAATTTTAAGCACCTTTCAAATGATAGGCATTACCATGAGTCTTCTTACCAACAACAATTAAGGTTCTAGATCTATTCTTTATCTTACACCCATTGTCCTTGAACACAAGAATATACCCTTTGTAACACATTTGTCCAACACTTAGAAGATTATGCTTTAGGCCTTTGACATAAAGAACATCATCTATATTATGCTTGCCATCTAAAGTAATAGATCCTTTTCCACAAATCTTACCAGCTGCATCATCACCAAACCTAACAAGTCCTCCATCATACTTTTCAAACTTAATAAACTTACTCTTGTCTCTTGTAATGTGATTTGAACATCTGCTATCAATGATCCATTCATTTTCCTTTTCAGCATGAAATGCAGACAACTCTCTTGGACTTTCTTCCTTCACATAGCTTGCAAGATTAGTAGAAATAGGTTCTTCTCTAAGTGCAATAAACAAGCATTCACTACTATTACCATCATCAGAATTAGATTCATCATCAATTGCACCATCATCATCTCTAAAATAGTAACTCTTTCTTACCATTTTTCCTTTACTTTCATTCATTTTCAAAGCTCTGTCAGGACATCTTAAAGCATAGTGGCCAATTTTACCACAATTGAAACATTTGAAAGGTAGTTCTTAAACCTTTAAACTTTCCTCTCCTACCCCTTTTTATTCTGCTTGCAAATTTTGCCTTAAGCTCTGCAAAGTCTTCTTCATCTGATTCCACAGTATATTTCTCTGATCTAGTAGTCTGTTGGTTTTTTCCCAGACTGGATGCTTATTCCCAGATTTCCCTACAAGGTAGCCATCAATGATCAACAGGATCTCTAGGCCAGGGGCCAACAGTGTAGGAGATAGACTCTATATTTTATCTCCTCTTCTTCTTCAGGCTCTGCAAAACCTAGGGGGGTATTCCCTACTCAACATCCATGAGGATATACATACAAGGCTGGGATGCTAATAGAAAGCAGATAAGTCCTCCTGTAAGTAGACCAAAACTATAAGATTAGAGCAAAGGGGCTAGCTTTGGGCCTATTTGCAGTTGTAGACAGAGGACTTGGATCCTAAAACTAATTCTACTGTCCTAATGGTTGTTTTAGAGTTTGGTTTTGATTTTAAGTTTGGATGCAAAGCTGGACATGGTTGTAACACAAACACAAAGCAAGATTGGTGCCTATCTAGGGCCTGGAGTCAGTAGACATACACCTGTGAATGATATGCATGAACAACTAAAACTGGATTTCAGGGGGATACATATGATACCTGCCTTACAGATATCTCCCAATACAGAGTGTTAAGCTATCTATACTTATGGCATCCCTATTGCAGTATACCCTTCCCAATATTCAATCTGAAAACAGTTTAATCTACCCCTTGAGCAAAAGTTAAAAGATTAAACATTCAACATAGGAATTCTATGTTCTAGAATCTTAGACATTCCTTGAATACCTAGACTCAGAAGAAAGATACATGCAAAACTAGAGACAGAATCAGCATAACACATGCAAACATAGCATTATTCATATAAGATTGACCATGAAAACAGTGGATTCATGCA
The DNA here is from genome assembly GCA_027924645.1 of Cunninghamia lanceolata. NCBI lineage: Eukaryota > Viridiplantae > Streptophyta > Pinopsida > Cupressales > Cupressaceae > Cunninghamia > Cunninghamia lanceolata. The sequence continues at coordinate 6,602,690 of BSBN01001614.1, read as the reverse complement.
AAAACATACAACAAGAGATACATAAACTCACAAGTTTTTGCTGTATAGAGCAACCAAAACCAACTGTATTGTATTACAGAGCCAAAATGTTTAACTTTCAACAACCTAAAATGAGTAACACTTCCTACTTATAATAGCCAAAGAAGCGTACTTAGCATTAATTACATGGCTTTGACAAAAAATTTGCCAGATACAGATCCTTCAAAGGAATGGTGCTCAAAATTTATTGCTGCAGAGACAGAAAGTAGACAATGGTGGCCTCGAGCCCTGTGCCACCATCTGGAAGTCCTCATGCCAAAAATCGGGTACATGACTGTTCAACAACTCGCCCATGCCCCTGCTATAGTCTCCATTGATGGCTCAACCACCCGCGGCCACTTGAAAACCGTCGCAGCACTTCAAAAAAGAAATTCCCACCAAAACGCATTCTATCGCAGTTTCAAATTATACAGGGAGATTAGTCCCACATGCACTGTGAGGAGATCACTTTAGTAGTTTAAAAGCATAGTCACTTGCATAATAGGTGTTGAGCGCTTTTGCCACGCTCGACACACTCTCCTCCACCCAAAGCCCATCGCCGAGATCAACACCATCGGCCAAGCCCACGAATCTCCTGCCGATCTCAATTGTCCTGCCGACCGCTACATTACAATCCCCTCCATCGGCCAGAGATGCACCATTGGGCCAACTCTCCAGATCTCCACCGATAGTATGAGTCTCTCCGATGACCAGCTCGCACCCCATTAGCAGTTACCATCCTACCACCATCAGCCAGACCAATATCATCGGCCAAGAAAAAAACCCCTCGGTCGACACAGCCAATCACACCGATGAACAACCTTACTCCGATGGCATTCCCCATCGGGGTGACTTCCTTCCATCGGCAAACCATAAAAGACTGCTGCCGATAGAACAACTCCCACCGATAACATATCAGCTTCCCCCTTCATCGGTCAGACCCTCCACTATCGGCCCAACGCAATCCATCCTCACCGACAACACAAGTCACACCGAAGACCACCTCCGTCGGTGTGACTTACACTGTCAGAGCAACCAAAATCTCCCCAGCCGATCACAATAGTCTCGCCGATGCACCAACGAGCTACACTCTGCTCCTCCATCGGCCAGACACACACCAACGACTCCTCATCGGCCAAACCTCCCGTCGTCAGCATAACTCAAAACACTTAGGTCAACAATACAGCTCTCACCGATAACATATCCATCGGCCAAACATTGTATATCAGTGAACCCTCCAACGGTTAGCCCAATAGTCCATGTCACACCGAAACCAACCTTGCAAATCGCTAACCTTCCATCGGCCAGAGGCAAACCATCTGGCCAACACTCCACCGTCCACCCGATGATGAATGTTACGCCAATAAGACCAAAATCATAAGGCTTTGAACCATTGAACCCTGAACCAGTTCAACCCGATGGTTCAAAAGAGAAGTTCAACCAAGAAGTTCAACGCCGATAACACAGATGAACAAAGAATTCACTGACGGGAAAAGATGGAGCCTAAGCCCATGAACTGTTGAACCTTGAACCAAAAGGATTCAACGCGATGGTTCAAAACGATGGTTCAAGCAAAATCTGAGTACCCAAAAAGAAGTTTCGCCGATAGAGAAAATCACAGCGATGAACAAGGAAACTGAGGGCCCAAAAAGGAAAAAACCCTCTAACATCTTGCGCTCAGATCCAGACCAAAATTAGTGCTAACACAATCTTTTCTTCCTTGGCCTTGAAAGCAGTCCTAGTTTTCACAAGGCCATCAGTAGTACCAAACTCTCATCTCAAAAGCAATCAATTTACCAAGCAATTGATCTTTTGAAAGTTTGCCCCTATCAAACAATTCTTCAATGGTAGATACCTTGTGACTATAAGATTTAGGGAGAGTTCTGAGTATCCTATCTACCACATCCTTATTCTTTAATTTTCCACCAAGACCCTTGATGTTGTTGACAAATTCATCAATCTTTTGTATGTAGCTTGTTATGTTCTCATCTTCAGCCATTCACATGGTTTCATATGTGGTCTTCAAGTTCTGCAACTTAGCCTTCTTAACAGATGCATCACCTTCATAAATTTTCTTCAACTTGTCCCAAATCTCGTGAGTAGTTTCTAGATCCACAACTTTTGCCATTCTAGTGCTAGATAGGGCATTTAATAGAGCATTTTTAGCTTTATGGTTGGCCTCAAAATATTTAATCTCTTCTTCAGACTGCGGACCATCTTTAGGTACTGTGTACTTATCTTTAACCATTATCCAAACATGATAACCAATAGAGATAAGATAACTTTGCATTCGTACCTTCTAGTAGGCATAGTCAGATCCATTGAACTGAGGAATGTCTTCCTTGTGTGCCATCTCGGATCTACCTTAAGCTGTTAGGATTTCTTCCAAGGAACCTTGCTCTGATACCAATTGTTGAAAGGTACAAGATAACTGAGAGGGGGGGTGAATCGGTTGTATCAAAAACTTTAACTTCTTTACACAATAACACTTTCACATTCACTTAATTTAACTCCTTATTCTGTTATGAACATTAATCATGTATAGAAGAATCAAAACATGAACACATCAACACCATACACACATGAACACTAGATTTTTTGTGGAAAACCCTAAACAGGGAAAAACTGCAGTGAGTGTTAGCTCACAATATAATGTAGTAACAATATCTGAATATCAAAGAGGCTTACTGCCAAAATGAAAGGCTCACTACCAAAGGGGTGGCTCACTACCGAAGGTGACTCGCTGTCGAGGGTTGGCTCACTGCCAGGATGAACTGATATAGTAGCATCTACACCATGCCTGAGTTCTATTCCATTGAAGCATAATTTATCTCCTCTGCTCTGCTCTGCTTTTACAACTCACACTTTTATCTTCACATCTTCACTCTCATACCTCAATCACAAATTCATTACATACATTTATACCTATCATCAACCTTGGAATGTACATCAAGGTTGGCATTACATTTTACAACCATTGGAACTATCTCCAAGGTCACCATACATACATAAATAAAATAAGGACTAGACCTAAACAAAATTGTAGAGAAAATGAATGAAGGATGAACAATTCATGGCTTAGTTCAGACCTAGATACATCTTCACACGCTTGGACATGCTTCTACAATCTACGAATCACCTCTGCAACAAGTGTAACTAACGAGGTTGGCCAAATCAAGTGCACAACATCAAGAACACTTAGATACATGATTCCAAGATCTTCATTGTAGCTTGTGGATCGAGCACACACCTTCAATACATTTTGGAGACATCTACGAACAACATAGAATCACTTGGGAGCCGACAAATCCAACTACAATAGATCTCAGTTGAAGACACATCACAGACTGCTTCTTAATAGACATTGTCAAACTCTGCTGATTAGTAACTTGCTTTCCAGAGCACCAAATAACAAATCCTTTGGAATTAAGATAGATAAGGACCTTATAAGCTTAAGTCCAAAACCATAAGACCAAATTCCATCCTGCAGAGAAATGCGGAGCAAAATACTATCTCCTTGTCATTCTGCAAACATTGCCAGGCACAATCTTCAAACTAGTTCCACGAATAGAACTTTTTCTGTACAATGATCTAGACCATAAAATTTTGAATTTAGAATCTTCAAAGACTTCTCTAAATCATATCCAAATCTCATACTCTAGTCTTCAATACAAAGAAAATGCAGATTAAAATACTTAGACAGTGTTCTTCAATCAATCAACGAACAACAATATCAAAAGATACAGTTGACACCAATGACAACACAAACATGTTGACATCAATGACCACCAGTTAGCACATACTTGCAACAAGGTCCACTCAAAGAGATGAAAAATATTCTAAGTATGGAAAGTATTTTAGAGGTCAGACTTCAGGCCTTCAGCGTTTGGTCTTCTTGGCCTGCGTTAGGAAGAAGCCCCGAAGTCCAAAGTCTGATGGGTTTCAAAAATATTCTAAGTGTGAAGTATGCGGTGAAGGTCAGAGTTCTTCTCTTCTTCCTTCCTTTAAGGAAGGTGAAATGGAGAAGGCCCGATGACTGACCCCTGATAATTATAAGTTATCTTGCCATCCCACGGAGTCTTTTGGTGGGCCCGTGGTAGGCTGGCGGGACAACGGGAAGGGGACACATGGCGGTTTCGATGGATGGTGGGCCTCTTCTATTTTCTCTTCTAGTGGGAAGGTGGTAGATGGAAAGCCCGGGGGTTGACCCCCGACATTTTTAGATTTGACTAAGTGTTTCAGAGGGTGGGAGTTAGGGCTTTGGCTTTTCCTCTTCCTCAAAGACAAGCGCAAGGCGGAAGGCCGAAAGGCTAAAGTTCGCCTAAGGTCTAAAGAAATTTCTATGTATGAGGTGGACTTTGGGGGTTAGAGTTGTGGTGTTTTCTCTTCTCCCTTTTACAAGACAGAACAGCGAAGGCCTAAAGCTCAAAGTCTAACAAAAGAAAAGTGACTAAGGTAGAGAGAAACAAAGGATGAGGAGCAAAGGCTAAAAGCCCGAGAACTGAAACTCTAATTTTTTGGAGGTTGTCTTCCTGGCCTTCCATGCTCTTCCAATCGCTTGGGAATATACTGACAATGTCCAGAGTGGTACAAATAGAAGTCAAATGCCTCAAAATGGAGAGGGAGAATGATACACCGAGAATGCTATCAATATTAGAAATGGTTAATTCTTGGAACGCATGCCATGATTGCAAGGATGTATAAATGTAGCTTTTGTACTCAGCATTAATGATTTGTAGGCCAGACTTGTGCAAGTTATTCAAACAGTGAAATTATTCAATGCACAGAGGACAAATCAGATATGTCAGAGGCTGCAGGTGGGAAGGATAGGATTGGAGGCTTCCCTCATTATTGCTTGGGGTACATTTGGAGTGCAAGCAATCTTTAATAGGTTGATTACAGAGGTGGTATGACATGGGTCTCAGTTCCAATGTGCAAATCAACTAACAGATTGGGAGATGAGTTTAATGTAGCATGAAATGTACTCATTGACTGAGTGCAACACTTGAAATGGGGACGCTCAATTTGAATTGAAGGGCTATATATGTAGGGTCTAAATTGGTGTTAGGGATTGCTCATTTTTGGCATTTGCTCAACAGGATTGTGAGTTCCAGGAGGCATATTAAGAAAGAATATTTTGCAGGTTTTTTTTACACATGAATCAATCATGAAGTGTATGTAATATTATTCAAATCTTTTTATCAGATTATTGTTTTTCTCCATTACTGTAGGTGTTTTTCTTAGTAAACTGTAATCGCAATTTTAGTTTGCTCTTACCACTTTTCACGGTATGATTGTAATCTCTGATTTGATGAATGTGAAAGTTCTTAATTCATTCCCATTGACTGAGTGTGGCACTTGAAATGGGGATGCTCAATTTGAATTGAAGGGCTATATATGTAGGGTCTGAATTGGTGTTAGGGGTTGGTCATTTTTGGCATTTTCTCAACAGGATTGTGAGTTCCAGGAGGCATTTTAAGAAAGAATATTTTGCAAGTTTTGTTTACACATGAATCAATCATGAAGTGTATGTAACATAATTGAAATCTTTGTATTAGATTATTGTTTTTCTCCATTATTGTAGGTGTTTTTCTTAGTAAATTGTAATCGCAATTTTAGTTTGCTCTTACCACTTTTCATGGTATGATTGTAATCTCTGATTTGATGAATGTGATAGTTCTTAATTCATTCCCAAGTTTTGTGAATGATCATTTCAATATTGCATAGGGAAAAACATGGTATAGTGTGTGATTCTTAAGTATTTTTAGTAATCTGATAGTGATTTACTTTGCATTTGATTCGTCAAATAGGCAATTATACATTTCTGTGTGATTGTTTTCCTCAGTTTTACATTAGACTCTGCAGCCCAATGGATAGGCACCAGTCTGAGTAGCCTTCGATCACCCATTTTCAAAACAAAAACTATACATCTTATTTTTAGAAGCAAAAGTAATCTTCATGCATCCTCACTGTATAGTATTGCATTTATCAACTATATAGGGGTCATACAACAACCAACTTTGCTTAGTTCATTGACAGATTTGGGGCTAAGAAAGCAATCTGGGTTTGGTTGTTACATTTTTAGTTGTTCATATAGTTTGATTTTAATACCTACTCGGGTATAAAATCCCTAGGAATATCCCTCCAGAGTTTAAGCTGAGCTCAAAGAGCAGAGGATTTTACCCACTCCTGTAGTTGGCCAAAATCACCTAGAACTTGTTGACAAACCTCTTCCTTTCACCCTAACAACCACCCCTGGCCTAGGTGAGTTAGGAAAGTTTTAGAGTTTTATGTTGTTGTAATTTTGGGAACCAACATCTTTGAAGGGAGCCATCTTAAGTGTAGACTAATAAGAGTTATTATATGTAAATTCAACAAGTGGAAGATACTCTTCCCACTTATACTATTGATCCATGTAATACATCCTCAACAAATTCTCCAGTATTTGATTCACTCTCTCAATTTATCCATCTGTTTCTAGATGATAGGTTGAGCTTATATTCGGTTGTGTTCCCAAAGCCAAGAACAAGGTTTTACAAAACCTCAAAGTTAACCAAGCATCTCTGTCTAAAATTATCTTTTTTGGAATTCCATGCAATCTAAAAATTTCTTTCATGAATTCTTGGCTAAGATGAGTGCTCCATTTGTAAGATTACTAGGTATAAAATAAGCTACCTTAGAAAGCTTATCCACTATTACCAGAATAGCATCATGCTTATAGTGTGACATAGGCAATCCTTTGACAAAATCCATACTGATCACTTGTCAACTCCATTCAGGAATATCATGAGGATACAAAAGTCCTATCGGGTGCTAGTGTTCAACCTTAACTCATTGACACTCTAGACATCATGCCACAAATATTACAACATCAATCTTCATTCCCTTCCAAAAATATAGGGGTTTAACATCAGCTAACAACTTTGTCACTCCTGGATGACCTAAATATGGTGCAAAATGTACTTCTTTCCACACAGTTCTTCTTAAATCTCCCTAATTTGAAATGTAAATTTGGTTATTGTATCTCAATAACCCATTAGGTTCAAAATAAAATCCATCATACCTTGTATCCTAAGGATTTTATATTAGATCTTTCAAAATTTGCTCATAAGGTCACAACTTCCTGGACTCATAGGCCACAACTTAGTCTTCTTGCATGATAACTCCATCTAACCCTTCTCTTGAAGTGTCAGTCACAACAACAAAACAACCCTCTAGGTCTAGCACTTTAAGAATTAGTGTTGAAGTCAGTTTCCTTTTAAGAATATTGAAAGTTTCTTCACACTTGTCAGACCATTCAAATCTCTTTCCTTTTCTCTACAAGGAAGTGATAGGATGGGCAATTCTAGAAAAGTTCAAAATGAACTTCCTATAATACCCTGCTAATCCCATAAAACTACACACTTCATTCACATTTTTACGTGTAGGCCATTCCAAAATAGCCTTTACCTTTGAAGGATCTACAACAATTCCTTTAGCTGATATGATATGGCCCAAGTACTACACCTCTTTTTGGAAGAAGGTACATTTGGATAGTTTTCCTTAAAGTTTGTGCTCCCTAAATCATTGCAGAACTATCCGTAAGTGCTAATGATGGTCCTCCTCATTATGAGAGTAGATTAAAATATCATCTAGAAACACTAGAACAAATTTGTCTAGACAGTCTCTAAAAACATTGTTCATCAAATCCATGAATGCTGCTAGAGCATTAGTCAAACCAAAAGGTAAGACTGTGAACTCATAATGTCCATACCTTGTTTGAAATGTTGTCTTGTGAATGTCCTCTTCTTTCAATCTCTACTGATGATAACTTGACCTAAGGTCAATCTTTAAAAATGCATTTGTGTCACGCATTTTGTCAAAGAGATCATCTATGTGTGATAGAGGATACTTGTTCTTAATCATTGCTTTATTAAGCATATGATAATCTATACAAAGGCGTCGAGTGCCATTTTTCTTAACAAAGATCATTGGCACTCCCCAAGGTGACACACTTGGTCTAATCAGTCCTTTTTGTAACAATTCCTGGAGTTGAGCCTTTAGCTCCATCAACTTAGCATTAGTCATCTGATAAGGTGCTTTGGACACTAGTTCAGAAGTAGGAATAATATCTATTATAAAATCAAAAACTCTTTTTGGGGGTAGACTTGGAATATCTTCTGGAAACACATCCTGAAAATCATGGAGATAAGGGTACACTTCAAAAGATTTTTCCTTAAGTCCCTTCTCCTCTTCATCTTTCACCTCTTCCATTTTAAGTACAAACATCTAGCATCCCTTCCATTTTTCTCTTTTCAATTGCATCACAGAAATTTGCCTGATTTTCATTTCTCGCTAAAAACCTTGGATAAGGACAACATTCCCATCATCATCTAGGTATTCTACTGATTTGGAAAGATAATCAACTTTTTCTTTGTGTTGTGATAACCATCTCATCCCTAAAATGACATCATAGGATCCTAGAGGTGCTACATATAGATTGACCTCTATGGAAAAAGTAGGTAGGATTAATCTAGCTCCAAAAAAACATTGCTCTACCTGAGCTCTTGTCTAGGTTGCAAACTCTACTATCCAAGAATTAGCCATGAAACCAACTCTAATAGACATTTTATCAAGTATTCTAGGGTTAAAAAAAAATCTAGTTGCTCTTGTATCTATAAGAATAGAAATTGGGATTCCAAATAGAGTACCTGTGGTTTCAATAGGAGTCATCTGATACTCATCGTGATGACTATCTAGAGCAACATAAATCCTTTGTTGAAAAGCTGTTTACTGTGAAGGTAAATATTTTCCTCCATAAGAATTCCATTGACTCTTTGTGGGGCACTAGTTAGCATGATGATCTCCTTCACATGTGTGAAACACCCTCTAGGAGGACCTCTCTTTCCTAAAGATCAGTTGGAATTATCATAATTTTTTTAAGGATTATAATCCTTGTCTCCATCCCTAGATTCATTTATGTTAAATCTAGAACTTTTACCATGGTTCCTCTCTCTAGATTCTTGTTTCTTATTTCTCTTCTTGAAGGATGTTGAAGGATGACTCCAGTTAAATTTCTTTTGAGATCTTTCTCAATACAAAGAGATAGATTTAAGCTTTTGCTCTTATTTGATGGCTTTCTCAAAGACTTGATTCATGGTTGTGGGTCCATGGAGGTCCACTTCTCCACCAATCTAAGCATTCAAGAACATAATAAACTTCCTTATTCTAAATCTCTCATCCTTCTGATATTGTGGCACATACTTTAATAATCTGGTAAATTTTTCCTAGTATTTAGTGACAGTCATATCTCCTTGACACAAATTTTAGAAATCTGTTAATTTTTGGTCAAAGTAAAGTTGGGGCAACCACCTTTTCCTGAATATGACCATAAATTGATCCCAAGTTAGACTCAAGGAACTTTATCCTAATTCCATTTTTTTGTTCATCCAGCACATGGATGCTTCTCCTACTAACTGGTATGCTCCCCATACAGCTTTGGTGATCTTAGAATAATTTCTTATCTAAAGATATTTTTCCATCTCTTTCAGCCAAGCCTCGGTTGCATCTCCACTAATGATTCCATCAAACTTAAGAGGTATAACTTTCTTCATATCTTTGGCTAGCTCGCTGGTAAGATGAGTTTTTGCCTCATTTTGATTTAGTGAATCTAAATTGTTTACTCTTGGTTCACCATGAAAACCAGATTCTTCTCTTCCTTCATAGTGGTGTTCTTGATTAGTTTCTCCCCCTCTAACTTCATGTTCCAGGGTTTCCAGTCTTTCTTTTGTTTCATTTAAAACTGACAAAATTTGATCTAATTTTGCCATAGGATCATTCTCAGAAACTAGGCCATCTGGGTTCCCTCTTGGTTGGTTTCCAAAATGTTCCATAACATTACCGCACCTAATCATTTGCATAGAAATTTATCAAAACATGTAACTTTCTGATACTCTACCATAAAATTACAAGTTCATAAATATAGAAACTCATGGATTCATCACATAAACAATTTCTTATTCTAAAAGTCAAAACTTTACTTTATTCACTTTCTAGATTTTTACATGCTTATTCAAATACAAACATTTTCTATTTTTCATATATAAGAAATGTCTACATATCACTTTCTAATAGAGGAATTTCCTCGGGTTCCTCCTCTCTGTCAGAATCAAGTAACACAAAATTAGTGGGTGGATGTACTCGCGAGTACTCCATCAACACCTCTTTACCCATAACAGGTGCATCATGACCACACCCAAAAGGCATGTCACGATGAGCAGATGGTTTACTAATCTTAGCAATAGTAGGGGTTGGCAACCTTTTTCCCACCTCAATCTGTTTCCTCCATTCTAGGAGAATAGGTTAGAGTGCATCAGCTAGTGTTTCAAAATCAATGAACCAAACTTCCTTTGTATAGATTTATATTTCTCTCATCTTTGGTTCAAGAGATGGTGTTACATCTCTAACTTAAAATTAGACATAATCATTAACTTTGCATGATAATCAGGAGGATTAGTCATAGTTAACTGATTTGATCTTGCGGAAAAATCTAATTTGATCTTTGATTATGAGGTTAATGACTGATGTTAATTAGTTTTGAACATTAATTAATTTATATTATGGGATATGATAATGATGCACTGATCATGGTTTTGTGGTCCTGAGTGTGAATAGGAAAATGTAATGACCTTCGAAGAAGGAAGGAGGGTATCATCCTGGAGGAAGGGTTAGATGTTGAGAAAACAAGGTTGTTTAGTCATCCGAGTATTGGTTTCTATGTCCTTCCAAATTCCTCTGTATGTTGTCATGAGTCATGCCTTTTTTCTTAGTAATTGTATTCTTTGTGAGTCATTTTTTCATTGGTGCTATCATGACAAGATATAATGACTAGATGACATTCTTGGAACATCGTCACAGGTTGAGTGATAGTCGTATTTAGAGATCTCTCGTTATCCTATTTTTTAAATAGGGATATTAATTCTTTATTTCTAGTCATTCGAATAAGGTTTATCATCGATATTGGGGGAGTTTTACTCAACCCTAAATATCCTAAGCTTTTAATGTGTTGTCCATTGCTTACATCATTATGATGATCTTTAATATTATAAAAGTTCTTTAACCCTTATTGTTAGTCAAGGGTGATTTTATATATATATATATATATAAATGAACCTCTTTGGAGGTCGATGATAATAGCTTTTGACTATGTTTATAACTATTATATCCTATCTTCTTACTTACCACTCTAATATTCCTTACCCACGAGGAGTGGGAAAGGAGATATGTTAGGCCGAGTGGACTGCGTGGATCAAAGATCCCATAAGGTGGCAAGCCGAGAACGCATGCAAAGAACATGTTTTATTTGGTTATTGAAATGCTATCTTGAGAAACTTAGTGGATGGCATAGGAGAGTTTTGTTTTTCCTATTGGATATACTTCGAGGAGGAAGTGGGTGTGTGGGGTGGTGAACACCGAGAATGACATCCTCTTATTGCAATGAGCTATAGACAGGTTGAGGCACAAGAGAAGGTAGGGAAGCTCGAGCTCTGTGAGCTAGTTACTTACTTCTGTGTTATAAATACAGGCAAGTCTATCTTAGAGCTCTCAGCTCATGTGTTTAATAGACTTCAATATAGTTTTAAACCCTTCATTTGAAAGAACGTCAACACTGCAGACTTTAGAGAATGATTCATGCATTGCTAAAGATGTGTTGAGTTGTGACTGTATATTTATATGTGCATCTTGATGATTGTTTCTGGTAGTCGAAGGCTCTTGAAGCCTCAATGAAATATAATGCATGAGACTTTGAAAGCTACTGTTATTTAGTGGCACTCAACCAACTTGAGGCCATAAAAGGTACAAGGGAATACATGCATGAGCACCTGCGAGATACACTTATTTCTATGTGTCATACATCTTTAATGATGTCTTCTTTTATTTTGATTACTAGTTGATATTACTTGCAAACTTGTATATGCTAATGAGCCCGATAGGGAAATATTCTTTAATGAATGGTTGTTCGATGGTATCGGTTTGTGGAGTAGTCCACACCATCATATCTATGGCCACAACCATGATTAAGTTGAAACACAGTAAACCAGAGATAAAACTAGGTCATGCTATTGTACTTGATACCTTATTTTTCCAATTCGATAGTAAATGATGATATGAATCGAATGGTTATCAATTATATATATTTTGTGAACATATTGACTCTTCAAGGAGAGTAATAGAGTATTAATCATATGTTGTTATAGTATGGCTTTCATGGCAGCCGTGACTGCAATCTTGTTCTCATTAAGAAGTAGAGTCTTGAAATATCCTTTGGTACAAGAATCTACCCTAGTTATATTAGAAGCTAGTGGTATTATATGAGATGAATGCCATCTCCATAAATGGTAGTTATGTTTTTATATTTGATTTTATGAAATCTTCTTAAGAAAGAACTTAGAAAGGGTTTGACTTTATGAGTCTTATGAGCCTTTAAAGGGTATTATTTATTGAGACTTTAATATTTATTATGAACTATTTCTAACCTTGACAATAGGTAAACAAAGTAAACACTGACCGGGTAGGGTAAGTGTTGAAACCAAGAATGTACTTGTTTGTTCAAGAAATACGGGATAGTGTGACGTGGAGTCACTTGCTCCCAAATGTCTAAGAAACCAAGAAACCTAAGTATGGGTTTTCCAGATAACAATCAAATTTCTAAGGATTGGACTAAGATGTATTGAAAACTAATTATACTAGACCAAGAATGGTCAATTTTGAAATGAATTGAAAGTGGAATAAGGTGATGAGGAGTCACAAGTTCCTCATTATGAAAGTAATCCATTTAGTCATAACCAACCTATGATGGGAGTCGAGTGTCCTGGTATGGATGATGAATCGAATTGATTCCACTTATGCTAGACCTAGAGAGAAAGGTCAATTTGAACTTACTATAGGACATGAAAGCTTATAAGTTGAGTTAGGGTGGTGGACATACAACAACATTCAATGTGTAATGTTTATGTATGAAAATCTTTGGTCAAAGTAATGCATCCATCTCTACATGCATTGTTAGTCTGCAGTGCTCCAGATGGCTTTGTGTCTCCAGTAGTGTCATACATAGTTAGAGTGGATCTATAGTTGTGTGACAGTGAGACATTAGGAAGGACACAACACCAGATACTTAGATGGCTAACCTAATGGTTCCTAATATCTAACCTTTTCGTGAAGCGTAGGACCACTTCTAGTTAGGAAGATGAGCAGGGGACCACAGGCCCATGGTTGGAGGAAAAGCATCGGGAAGATGCTCTCCTTCCCAAGCATGAGACAAGTCGAGGCTTATGAAGACTGATGTCATTTGTTCCAGATACAGTGTTTTGTATTTAATGACCTATTGGTCAAATGTAATTTATAAATTAATTCATGATGCCTTGGGCATAACTTGTACATGATTAGTGATGGTTACTCACTAAGGATATGTAATGATTATTGTATTATAATCTTTTTTATATTCTGTTAGAATAACATGCTTAGTTGATGAAATTGATAATGATTCATTATGGTTAAATTTTGGTTTGGATAATCATATTGTTAACTAATCTCTTGATTAAGATGAATGTTTATGCCATTAAGGAAAGTGATGTTACATATGGTATCAAAGCTACTAGGTTCAATACATGGACCTATGAGCTCACTACTTGATGATTATTTGTATCCAACATTAAGTATGCTAATGTTTGGATGTTCTATGCCAGAATGGTAAGAACTAGAACAACACCCCGAAAGAAGGTAATGGATAAAGGGGTAAGTGCAAGAAGATGGGGGGCCAAAAAGTGGCCAAAAAATTTTCAAAAAAATTTAAGTCATAACGCGAGCGCGTTATAATGCACTCGCGTTATGGCTTGGTAATGACAAGCCTCAGGCTCGTCATTACTGAGCCATAACACGAGCGCGTTATAATGTGCTTGCGTTATAACTTGTTATAAATTAAAAAAAAGCAATGCCATTTCATTTCATTCTATTTTTCTCCTCTGCCCGTGGCTTCAAAACCCTAAAAAACGCGCTCGCGTTCTACAAAACGCCAATCAACACAAAAAGCTTATCGATTCATTGCCAAAATGCTGCCACGACGTCGAGCACGCCAAAGGGGTGAGTTATCTTTGTTTTTTTGTTTGAATTTCTTCCTAAATAGGTAGGTTTTTGTTGATTTTTGATGTATATTTCGTTAATTGTAGGAAATGTTAATGCACCTCCTCCTCCTCAAAATCCACAAAATCCTGAGGAGGAAATACCTGCAGAACAACAACCTCCTCCATTCATTCCTCAACATGCCCCTGGAACACAAGATAATATAATGGGGGAAATTGAAAACAACAAAAAATAAATTGAAGATATAATTGCAAGGTTGAAAGATCCTTCCACTTCAACCTTGCATAGGTCCACGCTTGCCGAATCTCTTGAGTCTATGTTATCAAATGTAAATTCAATTAGCAAGCAAATAACTAGTTGGACTGATAAAAAGAGAGAGTTTAGAGATTACTATGCAGATAAATTGTCACACCAAGATGTCAAAAAATTACAAATTACAAAATTAGACTTGTGTTCAATTTTCACAAATCCACAAACAAATCAACCTCCACCCATTACATGCAAGAGGTTCCCTATCCATTGGTGCAACAACCAAGTGATAAGGGACAATTTCAGGCAGAGGTGGTGGATGGTTTTTGACCATCCTCCATGCAATAATAATGAGGTCCCGCAATACTTTTTGAGGAAACTCTACTGTGAGTTTGTCCTCAATAAAGTGCCAAACTATTTTGATATGCAGGACTTCTAGGGTAGAGGTGGGGGCTCAGCACAGGATAGACCAGGGGCACGTCTTGACCCACAGCGGGTAGTGAGACGAGTAATCAGCAGACCAGCCCACGAGCATGTTTCTATCCCTTCCATTGTGAAGGAGAGTGTTGAGGTTGATACACTGAGGTCGATTAGTGCCTTGACCCAGAGCATCATAGAGCATGCCGATCCTACAACACAGAGTGGGTTGGGAGATAGTGCGAGGAGTAGGGTCCCACCGCATACTTGCCAGGCTTGCGGGTCAGCCTGTGGTTATGACCCCATGGACAGTCAGGACGCAGGTGCACAGGCTACATCTGCAGCTGAGCAGATGGTGATGACAGATACCCTCCTGAGTGAGACTTTTGGCCTTGATACTCAGGTAAATATTAGCAAGTTTATTGAATTTAATTAATTAAATTTTATTTTTGAAATACAAGATTAACTAATTTAAATTGATGATTTTAATAAAATTTCAGGGTCATAGCGTCGATGCAGTTTTCAGTGGTTCTCCACCTACATTTTTCACTAGATCATCTACTGTCGAGGTATGTAACTAGTAAACAATTATAAATATTACATGTGAATAGCATTTTTATATGAATGGTATTCTAA
Organism: Cunninghamia lanceolata; assembly: GCA_027924645.1. Lineage (NCBI taxonomy): Eukaryota > Viridiplantae > Streptophyta > Pinopsida > Cupressales > Cupressaceae > Cunninghamia > Cunninghamia lanceolata. The sequence goes on along the minus strand of BSBN01001614.1, from coordinate 6,587,252 downwards.
TTTCTGATTTTGGATGTTGAATAGGTTAACACTGTAGATTTCATGGCAACACCTGCCAGCGGTGGTGGACTTCAAAGCTTTACAGAGGTAATAAAATAAATAGTTTAATGAATGAATTGTACTTACTAAATTTTTGTATGTGATTTGTGTGTTTTATTGTGTGTACTTCCATGTTTAGATGAATGTGTGTGTATGTTAGGAGCCATGATTTGCATCACTATTATAGTTTTCGTAATTAAATAATGTTGTTTTATTTCCAGATGATGCAGGCTACGGATACACCTCCCCATGTTCATAGGGCAATGGAGCAGGGTGTGGCCTCTGCGATTCATAGCTCTATGGCATTGACAGGGGTATGAGGCAGATTAGTAAATTTCAATTTACATTCATTGTTATAGTTGTCTATTTTTGAAAAATCAAAAGATTATTGATTTGAAGTTTAATTTCTATCTGGATGGTTTCTATAGGACATGACATCACCAGGGCCTATTCCTGCTACTGAGGCAAGCGAGGAGATAGATTATATGTTAGCGGTAAGTGATTATTTTGTTAAATGTTTCATTTTTTTATAACATGTAATTTCTATATATTAATGTCTATACTTTTTTTTGTAACAGGTAAAGGTGCAGGAAGAACTAAATAGGAGGAGTAGCCCTCGGGTTCGTAGTAGACCACCCACATGCATGTCTCCATCCCCTAGAAGATCAAAGGCTGCTCATGATTTATTCTCTTCACCAGCCAGAGGGGAATGACTTTTTATTGTGTTCCTCTGTTGTATGCCTATATGGCATTTGTGGACATATATTTTGTATTGTACATAGTTGACATTGTATGCCTATATGGCATTCTTGTAAGTCTATATGGCTATTTTGTATATATGTTATACTTATATCGATAGATATTGATGTATGCCTATATGGATATTTGGTTAATACAAATCTTTTTTATTTATGGCGTCCATACTTGCATTATAAATCCACTTTTGAATGGATATTTGTAGATGGCTACTTCAAATATTTAAAGTCTGATTATATTACATAGGATGTTTGCATTTTCTTTGATAGGCTTAATAGGCCATGGATTACATGATGGTGTTTGATGGAAAAATATGGTACTAGAAGACTCTAGTTCATTCTTAATAGGCTTGTGATTGATAATATCTTTGCATGATTGCACTTGATCTTGGATCATGGGCATGTTGTTAGGATTTTGATTGCATTGTGATGTTTGATGGATAGGCATGGTGTAAGTGTAAGATACCCAACTAGTTCTACAAAAACTTTTCCTTACTTAAACACTTATACTTGCTAACAATTCATCAACTACTTCAATAACATAAAGATATACATCAAGATAACTATTTGAATAAAACAACATTAGAGTTGGATACTTGTCTTGTTACTTGATTCAATCAACTTGCAATGTCTTATTACATGGAAAATGCTTTCAATAGCATGAAGTACAACTCATTCAATGGAAATACAAGGACAGGCAAAGATTTGGAATGTTCAACTCATCACCTCACAAGGTAGGCGCATATTTGAAGGATTTACAGGTTTTTCTGACTTGTGTGCCAAGTTGAGGTGACCTCCTCCTGAAGTTGCGCCTTGTCAACATTAGGCGCCAATTAGAGTTTATGGATGCTCTGGATTGTTTCCAAGAGTAGGCGCCAAAACATCATCATTAAGAAAGTGTTTTAAATGCTAGGCGCCCAAATGAGCCCTCTGGAGTCTAGGCGCTCCTTTCCTGCATTCTGTGTTCTAGGCACCAATTGAAAGGAGTGGAGAATAGGGCAAGTGCCTTCCAAACTAGGTGTTTCCTTGAGGTGACAAGGACTTAGAAAGTGCACCTAAGGTGAGCGCCTTGAGTGAAAAGGTCTAACAAACATCTTTGAACCCCCTTTCAAGGTTAGACGCATTCTGGAGGTGGAAACAAGTAGACGGTGTGCCTTGGCTTCCTTTGTCAATTCTTTCAAGTCTTTGATAATTAGGAAGGTGGAATGCTTCATTGTAGAATGAGTGCCTATCTTCTAATGTCCAAACTACTTCTTCTGGCTCACTCTGTGGCTAGGCGCCAGAGCTAAACTGTTCACACAAGGGAGTGCGCCTAGACTCACTTGATGTTTTCTTACTACTTCAACCCCTGGAAGATGTTCCAAGGTGTTCCCTTTTACAAGCACCTGACCTCCCAAGTTCCTTCATGTGCTATTCCTTGAAGGCACCAAAACTGAGCTCCAGTGCCATGGGATTGTGCCTAACATCTTTGAAGAGTTTCTAAGCCTTTTGCAAGTTGATATCCCAAACTCATGCTTCTAGGCACAACAGGAGCTTTCCAAAGGAGTTTCCAAGTTTTAGACGCCAAGCGAGGTCATGGGTGAATGGAACTGCACCTTAGGAGATGACTGGATCCTAAGCGTCAGTCTGGAGTTACAGTGGAATTGATATGCACCTCAACTAGCTTAGGCGCCCATTTGAAGTGATTCCTTTAACACTTCTCTGTCAATCTCAACTGCGAGGATGATCTCCTAATCCAATTTTGATCCTCTGGAGATGCAAATAGCTTTTCATTTCACTAGGCGCCATCAATGATGATCATCAACCAAAGCGCATTTCAAAGGTGAGATAGGCAAGTGAGGCACCAAACTAGTCCTTAAGACTTATCTCCTTCTATCAAGTCAATTTCAACTATGTGAGAGAGTTCTATTCTAGGTACAAAATGGAAATGTTTCATCAATTGGTGCATCTTACAAAGCTCCCAATTCTAGGTGCCAGAGCCAAAGAGTTTTTCCCAACACATGCACCTGGGCTAGGAATTCACCTAAGAGACATCACTTAGCTTTAAAACTTTCAATCTATAGCCATCTGGGCTAGGCGCTCCAATGGAGGATCCTTGAACTCATGCATTGGCGCCTTCTAGTTCTAGGCACCCATTTTAGATGATTCATCCTGATACTAGCGCCCAAAATGACTAGACTCTCTTCATCATCCAATTCACTTAGAAGACTCAAGTTGGAGACTTAGTTGTCTATCCATGTTCTCTGGAAGATTCATTGTACCTCTATGCACTTAGGCGCCCTAGTTGATGTGATTAAATTGCTTCAAAGCTCCATGATTCTTGGTTAGGCACACATTTGACATTGAGCAAGCAAGAAAGTGCGCCCTAACTCTAGGAGTCCTGCCTTAGTCAAGTTTAGCATCCAGACTTAACTAATTTCAAGTTTCTGACTTTATTCCTGCAAAAAACAAAAGTTAAGTTAGTCAAAAACCAATTCATTCCCTCATTATTTCAAATTAGCCTCCGGGAATGAGGAATAGGCTAACTCATTCTTCATTTGATGATCAGGCCGGAAACGGGGACATGACAGTAAGATACCCAACTAGTTCTACGAAAATTTTTCCTTACTTAAACAATTTTACTTGCTATCAATTCATCAACTACTTCAACAACACAAAGATATACATCAAAGATAACTACTTGAATGAATCAACCTTAGAGTTGGGTACTTGTCTAGTTATTTGACTCAATCAACTTGCAATGTCTTATTACATGGATAATGCTTTCAATAGCATGAAGTTACAACTTATTCAATGGAGATACAAAAGAAAGGCCTTGAAGCCTTGATGTTTACAATGGCGTCTACACTTGATCAACTCAATCAAACTCAATGATGTCAACTGAATGTCAACACCTCACAATATCACAAGGGAGCATCACCTTGCTTGTTGCATGGATGAACGTCATAGTTGCAAGACTCTTAGGGTTAGGCGCCAACTGAAGGTAGTAGAGACCAGACTAGGCGCCATCCTAAGCTGGGCGCTTCCTTGAGGTGGTAGAGACATGGATGAACATCTAGTGGGGTTTGATGACTCTATATTGACACTCAAATTCACTTAGGTGCAATATTAGTGTTCTTCTAACTAGGCACCAGATAGGAGGATTCTCAGGGGTTTTGGCACCTAGGTTACAACTTGTCAATTTCTCAAAGAATCTTTGAAACACTTGACTTCTAAGGATTATCATCTTAAGAGTAGATGATGATGACATGAAGTAGAGATCTCTCTAGGACTGGATGAAGCCTTGCTTGATGATAAGATGAAGATGAAGTGATCCTTCATGACGACCCTTGGAGTGACCCTCTTGGAGTTGTGGACTTTGAAACTTTGAAGATTGAGAGATCTTGAAACTCGGATGGATGAATGTCTATCATTGATGAAGTACACTTGCAAGATATTCCTCAAAGAACTTGAATGGATAGATGCCTTGAAATTTCAACATGACGTTAGTGATGAAGAGTATTGACATGTTGGACTTGATGTGATCTTGCTGAAGGCGCATTTTCTTTCTTAGCATGATCATCCCAAACCAAGGCGCCAACTTGGAAAACCTTGTGAAGGCACCACTATCTGGAATTTCTTCCAAGGTGTTAAAACTTGACATCTTTTCTTCTCTAGGTACTATCTCCTTCAAGGCACTCCTTAAAATCATTGGAAGTGCTCAGGACTTACCTTAGTCCAAAGTGCCACAATCCATTCCTTAAAGTACAAAGAATTCTCAAAGGCGCCCCTATTTACCTCTAAGCACTCAAATATCATTTAGATTCAAGGCGCACATTTAGCTCCAAAGCACAAATTTCCATCATCAACCCATCAAGGTGCATCATCTTCCCTTTGTATCCCCTTCAAGGCACAGACATTCACTTCTTCACACTCAAACTCACTCTCTGGCGCTAGAATAGGTGTATAACTTCAAATAAGGCGCTAATCTTAGGTTTCTAAGTACTTAGTTGATCTTAAGGCTATCCTTCCTCTAAGCACTCTCTTCAACTCCCTCACTGAAGGCCCTCTATAAGTTTGGGTGCATTTCATCCCAAGCCGCTTCAACATCATCCAAGGCGCAAATTCACTCTCCAAGACAAGGTGCAAAAAACCCTATCCTAAGGCACTCAAATCTTGCTTCTAGACCTAGGCACACAAACATGAGATTGTGACTTCAATCATCATTCTTGGTTAAGGCACACAAACTCTCATTCAAGGTGCATATCTTTCTCCAACAAGGCGCATATATTCCTCCAACAAAGCGCATATTTAATTCTAGGGTGCTCTATCTTGGATTAAATCAGGGTATCTCCTCAACAAGGCGCTCCAAACCATACCAAGGCGCTAAAACACTTAATGCAAGTTCTTCAAGTGTTTATCCAACTTGATTCCTCCAACACAGGGCACCCAATCTACTTTCTCAAACTTTCAACTCAAATCCTCACCTTATATTCTCCAAGGCAAAAAGGTGCAATTTGATTGAGGGCGCTAAAACTCTTAGGCGCACTTATCTCCCTGAACTTACCTCTTTTCTTCCCTAGGCGCCAGAAACACCTCTTTATCTCAACTAGGCACTTATCTTCTCTAGGCACACATGGTCTTCAAGGCGCATTTCATTCATCAAGGCACCTATCTCTAACAATCTCAACACTCAAAGGGACTCAAAACTCATCTGGACACCATCACTTCCCTAAAGGCGCAAAATTGGTGTAGATACATTCCATTTATTAAGGATCATTCTGGCGCCCAAATCTTGTCAAAGCAAAGGATCAATAGGTTCTCTCTAAGGTGCACTCTAGGGTTTGATCTTGCAAGACTTCTCATGTCAAAATTTTGACCAAGACACTCAAGGCGCTAGTCTTTATCATCTAACCCTACAGTGCACTTACTCATTATGATATACTCCTCAACTTTGTATTCAACCTTGCCCAAGGCGCATATTCACTATAAGGCATTCTCACTTTGTCAAGGCTCAAAGGGCTTCAACTTGCTAAAGGGTAGAGGTCTAGGCGCATATTTGACTTGAAGCTCAAGGCACTCCAACCCTCTTGCTCTAGAATTCCTTCTAGGCACTAAGTGACTTCTCCAATTCCTTGAAAACATTTGAAGTGTTTTACCTTCTCAAGGTGCTCCTTCGAACTTGACTCCAAGGTGTTATAATCTCAAAGGTGCTGACATCATCTCAACCAAAGGTGCTCAATGATTCATCCCATATCTAGGCACTAAAACACTTAATCAACCAAGTCATTCAAGGCGCCATTCAGTAAACTCATCTTCCATGATATTCCTATCAAGGCGCATATCACTTCTCTCATGGGCTTTAGGCGCTCAGTTGAGTGTTTCAATACTACTTAGGTGCCAAATTCATTTTAATGCACCAAACACAAAGAGCTTTCAAACACTGGGCACTCACAAAGAGTCTTCCAACCTTGGGCGCTAAATTAGGTCTTTGCAACTATCCAAGGCGCATATCTTGGTTTGAACAACTTATGGTGCCAAGACAACTTCTCATTAGGGTGCTCAAAACACTTGTGTTTACATTTGAAGTGCTTTACCTTCTTAAGGTGCTCCAGACTACCCTGACTCCAAGGCACTCCATCATCATACTTAAGGTGCTAAAAACATCATCTCCACTCTAGGCAAAAACATCATCCAACTCCTTAAGGCACTTCACTGTCAAAGTCTGAAGGCGCTCTACCTAGACCTTTCCCCTAGGCACCAGAACTCCTAAGCGCTCACCAGATAACTCTCTTCTTCAAGGCGCAAATCTTCCTATACTATGATTGCCTCTGAAATGCTGATTAACGTGATGTGAGGGTGCAAAGGCTACTCCAATCCTCAGTGAGTGCCTAGTTTAAACAAGGAGAAATAAAGCATTCAAAACTATCCAAACGATCATCCCCTTCCTAACGTCTTCACTGCTCCGGAAAACCTTGGCCAAAATGACACATAACAACTCCTGTGCAAAGCACCTAAGCAAGAAAAGAGGGGGTCCCCAATCTGATGGGGTGATGTGTGATTTGGTCACAACAGTTACCCTTTTGGGGTGATGTGTGATTTGGAGGGCTCAATTCTTCAAGGCGCCCATTTTGTTCACCACTTGTAGCATCACTTGTTCAAGGCACATGTGTGATTTGGTCAAAAACAGGTGCCTAGAGTGAATAGGCTTTCATCCTGACTTAATACACTACCTCCTTCTGATGATTTTTGGGGCAGCAGAAAACCTTTCACCACGGGCAAATGGCTTAGAGCTATAAAAATTGAGAGAGGTTATTGTAGAGGCACTCTACATGATCACGTTGCCTTAGATGGAATGTTTCTAAGTGACATGGTTTTCGAGTAACATCTCGTCAAAGATTGCTGCCTTTTTGCACTTTGGACTCTTCAAGGATATCGTCAGTACAATGTAGCTCCGACTGTTTTGACATATTTGGGTGAAAAATAGGACCATGCCTAGTGTAAATGTACCCATTCAGATGCGTTGGAACAGTCAGTTTGGTCACATCACGAGCAGGATGAAAGTTACACCCCTTTGCAACTTTACACTGCCTCCTTCTGATGATTTTTGGGGCAGCAGAAAACCTTTCACCACGGGCAAATGCCTCAGAGCTATAAAAAAATGAGAGAGGTTATTGTAGAGGCACTCTACGTGATCTTGTTACCTTAGACGGAATGTTTCTAAGTGACACAGTTTTTGAGTAACATCTCGTCAAAGACTACTGCCTTTTTGCACTTTGGACTCTTTAGGGATATCGTCGGTACAATGTAGCTCTGACTGTTTTGACATGTTTGGGTGAAAAATAGGACCATGCCTAGCGTAAATGTACCCATTTGGACGCGTTGGAATAGTCAGTTTGGTCGCATCAGGAGCAGGATGAAAGTTACACCCCTTTGCAACTTTACACTACCTCCTTCTGACGATTTTTGGGGCAGCAGAAAACCTTTCACCACGGGCAAATGCCTCAGAGCTATAAAAAACCGAGAGAGGTTTTTGTAGAGGCACTCTACATGATCGCGTTGCCTCAAATAGAATATTTCTAAGTGACACAGTTTTTGAGTAACATCTCATCAAAGATTGCTACCTTTTTGCACTTTGGACTCTTCAGGGATATCGTCGGTACAATGTAGCTCCGACTGTTTCGACATGTTTGGGTGAAAAATAGGACCATGCCTAGTGTAAATGTACCCATCCAGATGTGTTGGAATAGTCAGTTTGGTCACATCACGTGCAGGACACCAAAAATGCAAAAGTTGCTTTGTGCAACTTGACAACATTGACACTTTTTTGCAACATGACTCAAAGACTCAAACTGACCCCAAATGACTCAAAGTGACTTAAAATCACCTTGATTTGGTGCCCAATGTACATTATAGAGGTCGAGGTGCTCCTTATCATTCAAACATCTTAGATGAGCGCATAGGAAAGGAAAAAGCTCTAAGTTTCATCATCATGAGCACCTAATATCAAGAGACTTTAATGGCTCAAACCTTAGCATGGAGTCCTAAGGCGCATTTCATGTCTCCTTTCATCCAATTTGGCGCCCTTATGTAGATTTTTCAACTTGATTTGGTGCCCTATATGTGAAGGAGATCTAAAGGCATGAAAGTGGATGTCATATTGCAAGAGTTTGGATCATCAAAATTGAAAAAAATAAGTCTATTAAGCTTGGGCGCCCTTGGTCTTCTTTTCATTCATTATGAGCGCCTTGGGAGAATGGTATATAGGTCATCATCATGATTGGGTGCCCTGGATCTAGAGTGTTGGAGAGATCATCAAATGGTGTCTAGTAGGGTGAGTTATGAGTTTGGTCGCATCAGGAGCAGGACACCAAAAATGCATAACATGATGATGTAAAAATGTGTACATATGTGTAAAAATGCAGGAGGAAATTAAAAAAGACAAACCTTACAAATTAATGTGCATACTTACAACTCAATGTAACATAACTTTACAAAATCAATGTGAATACTTACAAATTAATCCAATGAACCATCCGGGTCTGCTCTACTCTTTATTGTGTCAAGTATTGCTTCATGGTCAGACTCACGCACCTTCCACAATATTTTGTTCAAAGGTCTACCCCGATACTTTATCAAATGAACATTGGATGCCACGACAAGGTTCGAGTAATGAAGAATCTTCCGATGCATGTCAAAGTCCTAAAATAGCCAAATATTAACACTCTTATGTGGGTACCTTCTAAGCCATGTTTCAGTAATAACCACTGATCCTGTAGAGTATTCGATGTTTTCTCCATCTGTAACAGGGGCCTCCAATTCTTTTTGGCCTCAACACAACGACATAAGTAATAATCTGTTCCCTCTTCATTATCTTCATCTGCAATAACTGCATATACGTGCCCTACATTGATATGTGTAGCAAATTAGATGAAATTAGTCAACATTACAAAAACACTACAAAGTAAGACGACATTACCTGGTTGAACTAGATGAAATTAGATGCATATACGTGCCCTATATTACCTGGTTGAACTAAATCTGATATGTGGTCAAAGTCAACTGACGATTCCATCTGTGTTAGTTCCAGTGCCGTCAGGGGTTGATACGTGTCAAGTGGGGCTAAGATAACTTAACTGCCATTCGTCAACCCACTCCTTTGACTCGCACTCATCCCAGACTTGAATTGTACAGGAAGAACAAAAGCATGACATCTTTCGTGTATGGATACTCCATGAACCTGCAATTGAGCTTCTGAAAGAGTGCATCTCATTTGATCCTGTACAACAATCCTCATATGGTGCAATGTTAGTATCATCTATCAACCAAAAAAATCTACGAACTAAAGACTTACCTTCATTACCTGGACCCATGGAAGCATTACACCACTCAACAATCAATTTTGCATCTGTCAACTTTGCATTGTCTTTATACTTTAACTCTTCTCATGCTATGGCTCTTTTGATACATGCTCCTGCACCATCATGCTCCCCCTTTCCATGCCCGGCCTCTCAAAAGTTCCACATATGTTGAATACTTGTAAAATTATGCCTCCTACTCAACCAATAGAAATTCCGCGAGTTCTTGAATTATGACGCACAATTATCTGACCATATGATATGCTGACTGAACGATATGCCCCTTCTAGCCAAATCATTGTAGAACACCTGAAAGCAACCTTGCACGAACTCTGTAGAATGCATGCGATCATCACTAATATAGAAATTATACTCCCTTATGATCTTTCTGTCATCCTCTGTACTATCATTCGCATGAATGAATGCGATGTGCACAAATATAGAAACCTATGTGGAGTTGTAATATTGTGATTGCACCTCACACTGTGGCTGTAGACTGTAGTTCTCTGCAAAGTTGACGGCTGAAACAATGCTACAACCGGAAATGTGTCCTTGCATAACTTGAATTGCAAGTCCAACCATCGAGCTCTATGGGCATATCTTGCATACTCATACACTATGCTGTCGCGAAATATAGGCATAAACTGATACACTGGAATCTTTTCAATAACTAATTCACACCTCTTTGCTTCTTTACCATCTTTTGTATTGTATGCCACTGTTTTATACTTGCCAAACTCTACTAGTTCATTTCCAACCGCATGTGTTATTTCCATATGTTCACATATTGGCAAATGTTGCAAGCCACCGCAACGATGACATGTGCCATCCAAGCATAATTTCTTATAGAATATTTGACCTTCCTCTCTTTCACATAAAATTCTTGATATGAAGTCTCTTGAAGATGTTGGTGGGGCACATATGGCACAACCCTGCAAATCATTGTTAGTATGCATATCTAAATATATAGACCTATAAGCATCAAAATGGTTAGAAAATTCAATATGTAATCTACAACAACAAGTAGTGCATGTGTGATTTATCTTAACATAGAAAGGTTTTAGCATTTCAAAATATCTTTGACAAATTTTAATTTGAGGATACTTCTCTAGAAATTTACCATAAAACTGTGTTTGAGTCTCATCCAAAAAATGCTTTGGATGTGGCTCGCGGTTCTGACTACCAATTCTCCTTCTTACCACATCCCTTTGATTCAGAGATACCCTTGTGTAATTCTTCTAAAAGTCTTCAATTAGTGATCTCAATGCTTCAACAATTGGTTTATCTTTTCGTGGTAGTCTCCCCGAGAACACCCATAATTCATTGGCATTAGTGTCCTCAATTCTTTGGCGTCTTCCAACGGCTCTTGATAAAGTTTTCCTATTAATTCTCAATTCTTGACTTGTCTTTCTAATGAGATGAGCTTTCCTCGTTTGACTACTTACTATAGTCGATGTAATCACACGCCGTGTTGCATTACTATCTTTTGTGTGTGAGGTGTTACCCACACTCTCATACGCACTCATTAGATTCTTGACAATAGATTTTTCACTTGAAGCCTCTGATGTTCTCAACCCAAGAATCTTCATGATAGACCTATACTTTATACTTCGCATCATTTCAACGAATAGTTGACATCTTGCAGTCTCATTTAACTTTTCAAAGAACAATCTCCAAATCTTATTAGCATATCTTCTACAAGTGCGTTTTGGAATCTTACCTTCCATTGGCTGCAAAATATTCTCATCAATATCAATCAAATACTTTGGCTTTCTATGCAAAATTCTAGGTGGTGTCAAGTTAGGTAAATTCATCTCAACATTAGGAATTTCATCAATATTTAAATGAGATGGGTTAGATGGCATACCTTCGATCGAAGATGGAATAGATGACATACCTTGAGGTTGAGGTGGGAATGATGGCGTACCTCCTTCATCACATGTGAGTGATGATGTACTGTCAACTTGAGATGTGGTAGATGGTATCCCTACATGTTGACTTGTGGTAAAGGACGTGTCTCCAACTATGGTATTCAAATCTCTCGTACCACAAAGTTTTTCCATTCGTTCTCTTTGTGCCACCAATACCATATCTCTTTGTGATGGTTGTGGTTCCTCTTCAATTGGTATGTCTTCATTTATCGTGTCCAATTTCCTCTTCTCACGAAGTTCCCTCATAGCCATTGCTTTCTTTGCATTCTTAGCTTCTATCTCTTCCTATGTTGGTTTAATTCTTGATCGTTTGCTCAACATGACGGAGAATTTGTTTGTAGCATGATAAAGAGACCAATATTAGTTCCTAAGAAATGAATACATGATAATAGTGGGATTGTATTTTTTTTATGTTGTAAGGATTTATTCTTGTATAGTTTGACATCATGGTATGAACTACGGTTTGTTTATTACACATAATTATTAAAGAGCCCAAGTGTAGAAAATATACATGGCATCATGTGAGATTGTAGGTTACTTTCTTGATTGGGAATGTGTCTATTTTAAACATGTATGATAAAGCATGATAGAGTAATTCAATCCGAAGTAAGGAAAATGTAAAGAACATGCATGGAAAGACTTGACATACCTAAATAACGAAGATTTGAATGGAGAGAGTACCCAATTATGTAGTGTTTTTATCTTCTTGCATCAAACTCCTCAACAACTTGAGTTTTTCACCACTTGCTTCCTTTTCAATGTTAAATTCTTAAAATTGAATCACAATTAACATTGCAACACTACAAAAATTGAAACTTCAATAGATATATATCAAACTTGGTGTGAAAACTATGTTATTTCCTCCTTCTCAAGTTGGCAAAGCAGAAAAGGTGGTGGAAAGATCATGCAAAGGTGGTACAATGTGTCAAATGTGCATGTGAACTTCCCAATAGCATGAAAACACTTCTTTTTTGTCAGAGCACACGCAGAATCAGTAAGAAAATAGAGCATGTGGGCCTGGATCATGGGGGTAACCACTTTTTTACTGTTTTAATAGAAATACAAAACGTGAGCACGTTATAACGAGCTCACGTTTTATCCTGCTATACATTCATCACATCCTTTACATTGATCACATCTTTTTCTTGCAAGGGCTTGCCAGATGCTCTGCCATATGATAGGCATAACAATGTAGGGGCAAGCCCTCATAATCAAGTTCGTGATAGAAAATGCCCACAACCCTCAACATCAAACCCTAATCCCTAAACCCTCAACTCTGATCCCTCGACCCTCAACCCTCAATGTCAAATCCTAATCCCTCAACCCTATCCCTAAACCCTCAACCCTCAACGTCAAATCCTAATCCCTCAACCCTATCCCTAAACCCTCAACGTCAAATCCTAATCCCTCAACCCTATCCCTAAACCCTCAACGTCAAATCCTAATCCCTCAACCCTAATCCATCATCCCTCAATGTCAAATCCTAATCCCTCAACCCTAATCCATCATCCCTCAACTCTAATCCCTCATCCCTAAACCCTAAATGCTATCCCTAATCCTACACCCTCAACAGACTTGATTAAATACCTTAAACTCTAATCCCTTATCCCTAAACCCTCCAACCCTATCCCTAATCCTTACAACCCTCAACCCTAATCCCTCAACCCTTAACTCTAATCCATCAACCCTCAACACTATACCTTAAACCCTAATCCCTTCAACCTCAACCCTCAACCCTTGACGTCAAACCCTAATCCCTCAACCCTTAACTCTGATCCCTCATCTCTCAACCCTAACCCTAAACCCTCATCCCTCAACATCAAATCCTAATCCCTCAACCCTTCACTCTAATCCCTCAACCCTAAACCCTATCCCTAAACCCTCAACACTATACCTTAAACCCTAATCCCTCAACCCTCAACCCTAAACCTTATCCCTAAACCCTAATCCCTCAACCCTCAACCCTAATTCATCATCCCTCAACTCTAATCCCTCATCCCTAAACCCTAAATGCTATCCCTATTCCTACACCCTCAACAGAATTGATACTATACCTTAAATCCTAATCCCTCAACCCTTAACTCTGATCCCTCGACCTTCAACCCTAATCCTAAACCCTAAACCCTCAACGTCAAATTCTAATACCTCAACCCTTCACTCTAATCCCTCAACCTTAAGCCCTATCCCTAAACCCTCAACACTATACCTTAAACCCTAATCCCTCAACCCTAACCTTAAACCTTGTCCCTAAACCCTAATCCCTCAACCCTCAACCCTAATTTGTCATCCGTCATCCCTCAACTCTAATCCCTCATTCCTAAACCCTAAATGCTATCCCTATTCCTAGACCCTCAACAGGCTCGATACTATACCTTAAACCCTAATCCCTCTACCCTCGACACTCTTATTTAACCCTAATCCCTTGACCATTAACCCTATCCCTCAACCTCAACCCTCAACCCTCAACCCTCAACTCTCAACATTAAACCCTAATTCATCAACCCTAAACCCTAATCCCTCAAACCTAAACCCTATCCCTAAACCATCAACCCTCAACACTATACCTTAAACCCTAATCCCTCAACCTTCAACCCTAAACCTTATCCCTAAACCCTAATCCCTCAACCCTCAACCCTAATCCATCATCCCTCAACTCTAATCCCTCATCCCTAAACCCTAAATGCTATCCCTATTCCTAAACCCTCAACAGACTCGATACTATACCTTAAACTCTAATCCCTTATCCCTAAACCCTCCAACCCTATCCCTAATCCTTATACCCTCCACACTCAACTTTAACCCTAATTCCTCGACCCTCAACACTATCCCTAAACCCTTGACCCTCGAACCTCAACCCTCAACCCTCAACATCAAACCCTAATCCTTCAACCCTTAACTCTGATCCCTCAACCTTCAACCCTAACCCTAAACCCTAAACCCTCAACGTCAAATTCTAATCCCTCAACCCTTCACTCTAATCCCTCAACCTTAAACCCTCAACACTATACCTTAAACCCTAATCCCTCAACCCTAACCCTAAACCCTAATGCCTCAACCCTCAACCCTAATCTATCATCCATCATCCCTCAACTCTAATCCCTCATTCCTAAATCCTAAATGCTATCCCTATTCCTAGACCCTCAACAGGCTCAATACTATACCTTAAACCCTAATCCCTCTACCCTCGACACTCTTATTTAACCCTAATCCCTTGACCATTAACCCTATCCCTCAACCTCAACCCTCAACCCTCAACTCTCAACATTAAACCCTAATTCATCAACCCTAAACCCTAATCCCTCAAACCTAAACCCTATCCCTAAACCATCAACCCTCAACACTATACCTTAAACCCTAATCCCTCAACCCTCAACCCTAAACCTTATCCCTAAACCCTAATCCCTCAACCCTCAACCCTAATCCCTCATCCCTCAACTCTAATCCCTCATCCCTAAACCCTAAATGTTATCCCTATTCCTAAACCCTCAACAAACTCGATACTATACCTTAAACTCTAATCCCTTATCCCTAAACCCTCCAACCCTATCCCTAATCCTTACACCCTCCACACTCTACTTTAACCGTAATCACTTCAACCTCAACCCTATCCCTAAACCCTTGACCCTCGAACCTTAACCCTCAACCCTCAACATCAAACCCTAATCCCTCAACCCTTAACTCTGATCCCTCGACCTTCAACCCTAATCCTAAACCCTAAACCCTCAATGTCAAATTCTAATCCCTCAACCCTTCACTCTAATCCCTCAACCCTAACCCTAAACCTTGTCCCTAAACCCTAATACCTCAACCCTCAACCCTAATCTGTCATCCGTTATCCCTCAACTCTAATCCCTCATTCCTAAACCCTAAACGCTATCCCTATTCCTAGACCCTCAACAGGCTCGATACTATACCTTAAACCCTAATCCCTCTACCCTCGACACTCTTATTTAACCCTAATCCCTTGACCATTAACCCTATCCCTCAACCTCAACCCTCAACCCTCAACCCTCAACCCTCAACTCTCAACATTAAACCCTAATTCATCAACCCTAAACCCTAATCCCTCAAACCTAAACCCTATCCCTAAACCATCAACCCTCAACACTATACCTTAAACCCTAATCCCTCAACCCTCAACCCTAAACCTTATCCCTAAACCCTAATCCCTCAACCCTAATCCATCATCCCTCAACTCTAATCCCTCATCCCTAAACCCTAAATGCTATCCCTATTCCTAAACCCTCAACAGACTCGATACTATACCTTAAACTCTAATCCCTTATCCCTAAACCCTCCAACCCTATCCCTAATCCTTATACCCTCCACACTCAACTCTAACCCTAATTCCTCTACCCTCAACCCTATGCCTAAACCCTTAACCCTCGAACCTCAACCCTCAACCCTCAACATCAAACCCTAATCCCTCAACCCTTAACTCTGATCCCTCGACCTTCAACCCTAACCCTAAACCCTAAACCCTCAACGTCAAATTCTAATCCCTCAACCCTAAACCCTATCCCTAAATCCTCAACACTATACCTTAAACCCTAATCCCTCAACCCTAACCCTAAACCTTGTCCCTAAACCCTAATGCCTCAACCCTCAACCCTAATCTGTCATCCGTCATCCCTCAACTCTAATCCCTCATTCCTAAATCCTAAATGCTATCCCTATTCCTAGACCCTCAACAGGCTCGATACTATACCTTAAACCCTAATCCCTCTACCTTTGACACTCTTATTTAACCCTAATCCCTTGACCATTAACCCTATCCCTCAACCTCAACCCTCAACCCTCAACTCTCAACATTAAACCCTAATTCATCAACCCTAAACCCTAATCCCTCAAACCTAAACCCTATCCCTAAACCATCAACCCTCAACACTATACCTTAAACCCTAATCCCTCAACCCTCAACCCTAAACCTTATCCCTAAACCCTAATCCCTCAACCCTCAACCCTAATCCCTCATTCCTCAACTCTAATCCCTCATCCCTAAACCCTAAATGCTATCCCTATTCCTAAAACCTCAACAAACTTGATACTATACCTTAAACTCTAAACCCTTATCCCTAAACCCTCCAACCCTATCCCTAATCCTTACACCCTCCACACTCTACTTTAACCCTAATCTCTTCAACCTCAACCCTATCCCTAAACCCTTGACCCTCGAACCTCAACCCTCAACCCTCAACATCAAACCCTAATCCCTCAACCCTTAACTCTGATCCCTCGACCTTCAACCTTAATCCTAAACCCTAAACCCTCAACGTCAAATTCTAATCCCTCAACCCTTCACTCTAATCCCTCAACCCTAAACCCTCAACACTATACATTAAACCCTAATCCCTCAACCCTAACCCTAAACCTTGTCCCTAAACCCTAATACCTCAACCCTCAAACCTAATCTGTCATCCGTCATCCCTCAACTCTAATCCCTCATTCCTAAACCCTAAACGCTATCCCTATTCCTAGACCCTCAACAGGCTCGATACTATACCTTAAACCCTAATCCCTCTACCCTCGACACTCTTATTTAACCCTAATCCCTTGACCATTAACCCTATCCCTCAACCTCAACCCTCAACCCTCAACCCTCAACTCTCAACATTAAACCCTAATTCATCAACCCTAAACCCTAATCCCTCAAACCTAAACCCTATCCCTAAACCATCAACCCTCAACACTATACCTTAAACCCTAATCCCTCAACCCTCAACCCTAAACCTTATCCCTAAACCCTAATCCCTCAACCCTCAACCCTAATCCATCATCCCTCAACTCTAATCCCTCATCCCTAAACCCTAAATGCTATCCCTATTCCTAAACCCTCAACAGACTCGATACTATACCTTAAACTCTAATCCCTTATCCCTAAACCCTCCAACCCTATCCCTAATCCTTATACCCTCCACACTCAACTTTAACCCTAATTCCTCGACCCTCAACCCTATCCCTAAACCCTTGACCCTCGAACCTCAACCCTCAACCCTCAACATCAAACCCTAATCCCTCAACCCTTAACTCTAATCCCTCGACCTTCAACCCTAACCCTAAACCCTAAACCCTCAATGTCAAATTATAATCCCTCAACCCTAAACCCTATCCCTAAACCCTCAACACTATACCTTAAACCCTAATCCCTCAACCCTAACCCTAAACCTTGTCCCTAAAACCTAATGCCTCAACCCTCAACCCTAATCTGTCATCCGTCATCCCTCAACTCTAATCCCTCATTCCTAAATCCTAAAAGCTATCCCTATTCCTAGACCCTCAACAGGCTTGATACTATACCTTAAACCCTAATCCCTCTACCCTCGACACTCTTATTTAACCCTAATCCCTTGACCATTAACCCTATCCCTCAACCTCAACCCTCAACCCTCAACTCTCAACATTAAACCCTAATTCATCAACCCTAAACCCTAATCCCTCAAACCTAAACCCTATCCCTAAACCATCAACCCTCAACACTATACCTTAAACCCTAATCCCTCAACCCTCAACCCTAAACCTTATCCCTAAACCCTAATCCCTCAACCCTCAACCCTAATCCCTCATCCCTCAACTCTAATCCCTCATCCCTAAACCCTAAATGCTATCCCTATTCATAAACCCTCAACAAACTCGATACTATACCTTAAACTCTAATCCCTTATCCCTAAACCCTCCAACCCTATCCCTAATCCTTACACCCTCCACACTCTATTTTAACCCTAATCCCTTCAACCTCAACCCTATCCCTAAACCCTTGACCCTTGAACCTCAACCCTCAACCCTCGACGTCAAACCCTATTCCCTCAACCCTTAACTCTGATCCCTCATCTTTCAACCCTAACCCTAAACCCTAAACCCTCAACCCTCAATGTTAAATCCTAATCCCTCAACCCTAAACCCTATCCCTAAACCCTCAACACTATACCTTAAACCCTAATCCCTCAGTCCTCAACCCTAAACCTTATCCCTAAACCCTAATCCCTCAACCCTCAACCCTAATCTGTCATCCCTCAACTCTAATCCCTCATCCCTAAACCCTAAATGCTATCCCTATTCCTACACCCTCAACAGAATCGATACTATACCTTAAACCCTAATCCCTTATCCCTAAACCCTCAAACCCTATCCCTAATCCTTATACCCTCCACACTCTACTTTAACCCTAATTCCTCGACCCTCAACCCTATCCCTAAACCCTTGACCCTCGAACCTCAACCCTCAACCCTCAACGTCAAACCCTAATCCCTCAACCCTTAACTCTGATCCCTCGACCCTCAACACTATACCTTAAACCCTAATCCCTATCCCTCAACCCTTAACCCTTAAAACTTAAACCCTATCCCTACACCCTCAACACTTGACACTATATCTTAAGCCTTAAACCCTCATCCCTAAACCCTCAACCCTCAATCCTTAAACCTTCAACCCTAAACCCTATCCCTAATCCCTCTACCCTCGACACTCTAACCCTAACCTCGACATTAAATGCTAATCTGTCAACCCTAAACCCTAATCCTAAACCCTCAACCCTCAACACTATACCTTAAACCCTAATCCCTCAACCCTCAACCCTAAACCTTATCCCTAAACCCTAATCCCTCAACCCTCAACCCTAATCCATCATCCCTCAACTATAATCCCTCATCCCTAATCCCTAAATGCTATCCCTATTCCTAAACCCTCAACAGACTTGATACTATACCTTAAACTCTAATCCCTTATCCCTAAACCCTCCAACCCTATCCCTAATCCTTACACCCTCCACACTCTACTTTAACCCTAATCCCTCGACCCTAAACCCTATCCCTAAACCCTTGACCCTTGAACCTCAACCCTCAACCCTCAATGTCAAACCCTAATCCCTCAACCCTTAACTTTGATCCCTCGACCCTCAACTCTATCCCTAAACCCTAAACCGTAATCTGTCATCCCTCATCCCTAAACCTTAAACGCTATTCCTATTCCTAGACCCTCAATGGGCTCGATACTATACCTTAAACGCTAATCCCTTATCCCTAAACCCTCCAACTCTATCCCTTATCCCTTAACCCTCATGATTAATAGCCTTGAACGTAAAAAAATTTGAGTGGGACATAACACGAGCGCATTATAACGCGCTCACGTTATGTCAAACATGACAAAAGACAGACTTGCGGGAAAGAAAAATGCAAGGCAAAACATAACGCGAGCACGTTATTTCTTGCTTTGGGAATCCCAAGCCTTGGGCTTGGGATTTGCTTTGGATTTCCAACCCAAAGGCTTGGAGTGCCTTATGAACAGTCACAGACGTGTTTTTCTATATTCTTCAAAATTTCACATAATTTCGTTCGTGCTAACCCTCAGATTTGCACGTGTTTCAAGGTTGAACAAATTGAACACATGGGTAATGTTAGGCTTTCTCTTAGCTATTTGACGACGTGATTTTTTTCACATTTTAACAATGTTAAGCCTTTCATCTTTAATTTCTTTTGTTTGTGTGTCTGTTTTTAGGCAAAAACCACTGTTTGGTCTTTTTTTCATTGTAAAATAACTATTCATTCAAATTTCAAAAAAATTACATATTTAGAAACTAGACTCCATTCTACAAATATTAAAAAAATAAAAAAAATGATTTTCAATTAGTTTTCAAATTTTATAGGGGTAGCACGGCCAAAATTCTATTTTTTAGGATGTGTCCACTTTAAAAATTAGTAAAAAATCAAATATTCATCAAAAAATTATTAGAAAAATCAGGCATAAACTACATGCTATTAGCTAATTTCTCACTAAAGCGATTTTAAAAATACCAAAAAAAAGTTGACCTTTTGAGGGAGCCACAAAACATGCTATGTTATGTTTTTTTGACAGAAACAACACCAGTTTCTGTGGCTCCCTCTTTTGAACCCCTTAATCTATGCCATTTTCAAAACAAAATAGTAGTTTAGAAAGTAGACTCGGAGCACTATGAACATTGTTTTGGTTGCATCTCCAAATTTTGAGTGTAACTATGCTCAATTTCTCAATCAAGGCCAGTATTTCCTGATTTCAGAAAAAAAGTGGCCACTTAAGACCCCTTTTTGGCCCCCCATCTTCTTGCACTTACCCAAAGGGCGTTACCTTAAGTACTAGAAGGAAAAAGCAAGAGCCTCAAGGGTGAGGAAATGTGAACAAACTGGCTACCTGGTAGGAGGATGGTTAAGTGATGAGGAAACCCTCACTGATGCCATGAAACACATCAAGCAAGAGTTAAGGAAAGCAGAAAGGATGGCTGCCCATAACTCTGCTGATGCATTAGCAGAACCCTCTGCACTTAAAGCACCAACTGTGGAAAAAAGTCCTAAGGATTATGAAGTACCCAAGGAGATTGTGAAGGAGTACCTATGTGTACCCTAAAACTAAAATGACAAATCTCAAGATTGAGAAATGAATAAGGGAAGTTATCACAAACTGTAAATGACTTGTAGTAGCAAGGTGTAAAAACAATTTTGTAATTTTGTGGGTTAGATGTAATCCAATGAAAACTACAATGCAATGGCAAATTTTGACAATCTTTCCTTTCTTGTTAAAGATTACATGAATAAAAATAGATTTGTATAATGAATGAATTAAATGATATGGAAAAACTAATCTGTGATTAATCTACAAACTTCAAGAAGTAGATTGCAACAAAGGTTCATATTAGAACTAGGATGGGAGACAGCTATGAAGAAGGATATCCTTCAGAGCACTTCAAGTCTAAGTTAGACCAGATCCTAACTTTGTTGAAAGAAACAAGAACGAGGGTAGAAAATCTCAAACAGGAGGTCAAGGGCTGACAAGGACCCAGGCGGGATGCCTATGATGGGGGTGATGGTGAGGAATGCCATAATGACACCACCCACAATGAGCACGGAGAGAATAACTCCAAGACTAGGAAAGAAGAGGATAGGAGGATCCATATGGCTTTGGAACTATCCCGAGACATGAAGAAGGTCATGCCTCCTAAATTTGATGGATCTGTAAGTGGAGATGCCGTGGAGGCATGGCTTATGGAAATGGAAAGGTATTTTGAAATCTGAAACTATAATGAGGTCACTAAAGCTATGTGGGGAGCATTCTAGCTGGCAGGTGAAGCATCCACATGTTGGATAAACAAAAATATGGAACTAGGATTGAGGTCTACAAGCCTTACATGGGATAGGTTCATAGAACTTTTTAGGAAAAGATGGTTGTCTCAATTGTTCTATGATCATAAACTTATAGACTTTTAAAATTTGAAACAGACTGATATGACTATGAATGAATATTGGGAAAAATTCACCCAACTACTGAAGTATGTGCTGCAGTACCAATAGGATGAGAAATTTCGCATTCAAAAGTTCCTAATGGGGTTGAAAGCCTAGATTGGGGGTGAGATTTATGTTCACAATCCTACTACAATGGACTAGATCTATGAAAAGGCCATCAAATAGGAATAGAAATTGAAAGCTATGTCAGCTTATAGAGAAAGAAACTAAAAGAGATATAATTGGTCTCAATCCTCGCAATCCTCTAAGAAAAAGGGGAAGAAATAGTATTATGATAAGAAAAATGATAAGGGGACCAAACATAAGCAAACTAAGTCCAAGGGAGAGAAAAAGGGGAATAATCACTCTAGGAAGAATGGAGACAATTCTGGCAAACCTCAGGAGAGATGAGGACCAGTAGTAGGGTGCTACACTTGTGGCAGAGATCATTACGCCAACTAGTGTCCTAACAAGACATAGGGAGCACAACCAAGAGGAAACCCTCTACCCTCTCAACAAGCGGTGTTCCAACAATGCATTCATGCAACCTTGGACAACAGGAAAGCCGAATACCAAATAACTCCCATTGAGACAACAGTTATTTTATTTGGACTTCTGATTTCAGTTTTGATTGATACTGGTGCTACTGAATGTTTTGATTCATGGAAAACACATGGTCTATAGAGTATGCAAATCACACCAAGGCTCAGGTAGAGCAATGCCTGTTTGAGGCTAGGGTTGAACTTCTGAGTTTCTCCATGGAAGTAAATCTTTATGTAGCCCCACTAGACTCGTACAATGTTATCCTAGGGATAAATTGGCTATGGAGACATCGAGCCAAAGTGGACTATTATGCCAAAATAGTAGAGTGTTTGGATGATTTAGGAAACAAAGTCTTTCTGCAAGGGAAACCTAGGGAAGTCAAACTAAGACAAATTTTCTCTACAAATGAAAGAGCTCAAAGAAAAGGATGCTAGCTTTTTGCCATCAAAATGAAAAAGCTAAATGAGAATGGGTAAACTTATTTCCAAGATGAATTAATGTTTTATGAATCTCAGAAACTTAATGAAGTTGGGATGAAGAATTTCATAGGTCAGGAAAGATCATATATGGACAGGTATCCTTTCCTAGAGATTTTGAGGATGTATTTTTGGATAAACTACCAAGATTACCTCCTAAAAGAGCCTTTGATTTTGCCATTGATATAATTCCTAGATCGGAACCTATTTCTAAAGCCCCCTACAAAATGACTACTATAGAACTAATGGAGCTAAAGGCTCAATTGTAGGAGTTGTTAGAGAAAGGGTTGATTAGACCCAATGTGTCACCATGGGGAGCCCCAGTTATTTTTGTGAAAAAGAAAGATGGCAGTTTGTGGTTGTGCATAGATAATTACATGATGAATAAAGCAACCACTAAGAATAAATACCCATTACCTTGCATTGATGATCTTTTTGATCAAAGGAAGGGAACAATCATGTTTTCCAAGATTGATCTTCGGTCTGGATATCACCAGTTGAAGTTGAAGGATGAGGACATCCATAAGACAACCTTTAGAACTAGGTATGGACATTATGAATTCACTGTCCTACCTTTTGGATTGACAAATGCACCGGCAACATTTATGAATCTTATGAACAGTGTGTTCAAGGATTGTTTGGACAAGTTTGTCCTAGTATTCCTTGATGACATTCTAATCTATTCCAAGAATGAGGAAGAACATTTACAACATTTGAGAGTTGTTCTTCAGAGGTTGAGAGAGCCTAAACTATATGACAAGCTCTCCAAATGTACTTTCTTTCAAAAAGAGGTACAATACTTGGGCCATATAATATCAGCTAAAGGGATAGCTGTGGACCCAGCTAAGATTAAGGCTATTTTGGAATGGTTGATACTCAAAAATGTACATGAGGTCCAAAGTTTCATGGGCCTTGCTGGTTATTATAGGAAGTTTGTGAAAAACATCTCTAAAATTGCTTATCCTATAACTTCCTTACAGAGAAAAGGAAAAAAAATTGAATGGTCAAATAAGTGTCAGGAGGCCTTTGACCTACTGAAGTAAAAATTGACTTCAGCGCCAATTTTGAAAGTACCTGACCTAGAGGGTCAATTTGTAGTCATTACCAATGCCTTAAGAGAAGGCTTAGGTGGTGTACTAATCCAGGATGGATAGGTCATCACATATGAATCGCGTAAACTGAAAAACTATGAACAAAATTATGCCCCACATGATTTGGAACTTGCAGCAGTCATTCATGCACTTCAAATGTGGAGACACTATTTACTTGGGAAACCTTTTGAACTGAAAATAGATCACGAAGGACTCAAATATATGTTCACTCAACCACATCTTAATGGTCGGCAAAGAAGATGGTTGGAATTCGTCTCAAATTATGATTTTGAGATTAAATATATTCATGGAAAAGAAAACCAAGTGGTAGATGCTTTGCGTAGGAGAAGACACATCTCCTCCATGATCTCCATACATTCCAATTTTAGGAATCAGGTGTTACAAAAATCTAAGGGAGATGAGTTTTATGAGCAGGTAAAACAAGCCCTTGAAGAAAACCCCTAGGATCTGAGATATGAAGGATTCAACCTTGAACCAGATGGGTTATTAAGGTTTAAAGGAAGGATGTATGTACCTAACTCAGCAGAGTTAAGGAATATGGTATGGAAAGAGGTTCATTCTGCACCATATTCTAGGCATCCTGGAGTAACAAAGTTACTTGCTGATGTGAAACCCCTATATTTTTGGAAAGGAATGAAGAGGGATGCTTCAAATTTTGTAGCTACGTGTATTGAATGCTAGAGGGTGAAGGTGGAACACCATCACCCAGCAGGGCTCTTATACCCTCATGAAATTCCTGAGTGGAAATGGCAAATTATAAGCATTGACTTTGTGCAAGGGATTCCTATGTCAAGGAACAGGCACAATGCTATCTTGGTTGTGGTGGATAGACTCACCAAAGTTGCTCATTTATACCTAGAAACTTGATAGATGGAGCACCTGTCATTTCTCAAAAATTTGTTCAAGAGATTTTCAGACTACATGGCATTCCTGAGAAGATTATCTCAGATAGGGATGCACAAATGACATCGAGGTTTTGAAAAACCTTGTTCTCTTCACTTGGAACCTAGTTGAATATAAGCTCTGCTTATCATCCTAAAATGGATGGACAAACTAAGAGGGTGAACCAAGTGCTGGAGGATTTATTGAGGATGTATTGCATGGATCAATAATACAAGTGGGAGGATTATCTTCCTCTAGTGGAATTTCCCTATAATAATTCCTATCACTCAGCTATTAAGATGGCTCCATTGGAGGCATTATATGGAAGGAAGTGTTGAACCCCTATAAGCTGGAACAAGCTAGAAGATAGGATTAGCCTTGGTCTAGAAATGCAGATGCTAAGCACATCAAAAGGCATTTCACAGTAGGAGAGAAGTTCTCCTAAGGGTAAAACCTTAGAAAAGTTTCATTAAATTTGGGAAAATGTCTAAACTGGCACCAAGATATGTGGTTCCTTTCAAAGTTCTTGAATAAGTCAACCTAATGGCATATAGAATTGCTCTACCACCAGCTCTTGCCATGCTGCATAATGTGTTTCATGTTTCATATTTGAAAAAGTGTAATTCTGCTAATAATCAAATTCCTATGCTTGATTGGAATACTCTATAGGTGAAAGACCCAGAAGTGGTGGTGATTGAGCCCATCAAGGTGCTCGAAATGTGTAAGCTACGCTTACGTAACAAAGATATAACATAGTGCAAGGTCCAGTGGGACCAATATGCAGAGGAAAATGCCACCTGGGAAAATTATGATGATTTTCATGCTAGATTTCCTCATCTTTTCTGAAACATTTATTTATTATGCTCTTGAAGACATTTCCTTATTATGTTGATTTACTTTTAAGACAATTAATCATCGGGGATGATAATTCTTATGGGGGAAGATATGTTACATCCCCAACTTACAATTAGACATAATCATTAACTTTACATGATAATCAGGAGGATTAGTCACAGTTAACTAATTTTTTGAACATTAATTAATTTATATTATGGGATATGATAATGATGCACTGATCATGGTTTTGTGGTCCTGAGTGTGAATAGGAAAATGTAATGACCTTCGAAGAAGGAAGGAGGGTATCATCCTGGAGGAAGGGTTAGATGTTGAGAAAACAAGGTTGTTTAGTCATCCGAGTATTGGTTTCTATGTCCTTCCAAATTCCTCTGTAAGTTGTCATGAGTCATGCCTTTTTTCTTAGTAATTGTATTCTTTGTGAGTCATTTTTTCATCGGTGCTATCATGACAAGATATAATGACTAGATGACGTTCTTGGAACATCATCACAGGTTGAGTGATAGTCATATTTAGAGATCTCTCGTTACCCTATTTTTTAAATGGGGATATTAATTCTTTATTTCTAGTCATTCGAATATGGTTTATCATCAATATTGGGGGAGTATTACTCAACCCTAAATATCCTAAGCTTTTAAAGTGTTGTCCTTTGCTTACATCATTATGATGATCTTTAATATTATAAAAGTTCTTTAACCCTTATTGTTAGTCAAGGGTGATTATATATATATATATATATATATATATATATATATAAATGAACCTCTTTAGAGGTCGATGATAATAGCTTTTGACTATGTTTATAACTATTCTATCCTATATTCTTACTTACCACTCTGATATTCCTTACCCACGAGGAGTGGGAAAGGAGATATGTTAGGCCAAGTGGACTGTGTGGATCAAAGATCCCGCAAGGTGGCAAGCTGAGAACTCACGTAAAGAACATGTTTTAGTTGGTTATCAAAATGCTATCTTGAGAAAATTAGCGGATGGCATAGGAGAGTTTTGTTTTTCCTATTGGATAGACTTCAAGGAGAAAGTGGGTGTGCGGGGTAGTCAACACTAAGAATGATATCCTCTTATTGCAGTGAACTATAGACAGGATAAGACACAAGAGAAGGTGTGGAAGATCGAGCTATGCGAGCTAGTTACTTAGTTCTGTGTTATAAATACAGGTAATTCTATCTTAGAGCTCTCAACTCATGTGTTTAATAGACTTCAATATAGTTTTAAACCCTTCATTTGAAAGAACGTTGACACTGCAAACTTTAGAGAATGAGTCATGCATTGCTAAAGACGTGTTGAGTTGTGACTGTATATTTATATGTGCATCTTGATGATTGTTTTTGGTAATCAAAGGCTCTTGAAGCCTCAATGAAATATAATTCATGATACTTTGAAAGCTATTGTTCTTTAGTGGTGCTCCCCTAGCTTGAGGCCATAAAACCTATGAGGGAATGCATGCATGAGCACCCGTGAGATACAGTTATTTCTATGCGCCATACATCTTTAATGATGTCTTCTTTTATTTTGATTACTAGACCAAGAATGGTCGATTTTGATATGATTTGAAAGTGGAACAAGGTGACGAGGAGTCACAAGTTTCTCATTATGAAAGTAATCCATTTGGTCATAACCAACCTATGATGGGAGTTGAGTGTCCTGGTATGGACGATGAATCGAATTGATCCCATTTGTACTAGACCTAGAAAGAAAGGTCAATTTGAACTTACTATAGGACATGACAACTTATAAGTTGAGTTAGGGTTGTGGACATATGACAACATTCAATACATAACATTTATGTATGAAAATCTTTGGCCAAAGTAATGCATCTATCTCTGCATGTATTGTCGATCCACAGTGCTCCAGATGGCTTAGTGTCTCCAGTAGTGTCATACATAGTTAGAGTGGTTCTATAGTTGTGTGACCATGATACTTTAGGAAGGACACAACACTAGATACTCAGATGGCTAACCTAATCATTCCTAATATCTAACCTTTCCGTGAAGGGTAGGGCCACTTCTAGTTAGGAAGTTGAGTGGGGGACCACAGGTCCGTGGTTGGAGGAAAAGCACCGGGATGATGCTCTCCTTCCCAAGCATGAGACAAGCTGAGGATTATGAAGACTGATGTCATTTGTTCCAGATACAATGTTTTGCATTTAATGACCTGTCAGCCAAATGTAATTTATAAATTGATTCATGATGCCTTGGGCATAACTTGTACATGATTAGTGATGGTTACTCACTAAGGATATGTAATGATTGTTGTATTATAAGCTTTGTTATATTCTATTAGAATAACATGCTTAGTTGATGAAATTGATAATGATTCATTAATGTTAAATTTTGGTTTCGATAATCATATTGTTAACTAATCTCTTGATTAAGATGAATGTTTATGGCATTAAGAAAACTGATGTTACATATGGCTTTATGTTAATAGTGATCTTAGGCATGTCACTAAGTTTTGTTTTCTTGGATCGTTTTCTTGTTCTTCTCTTTCCTATTATTCTAGCACAAGAATAAATGTTTTATTATTAGCATATCTTGCCAATCTTGCCAAAACTCACAATGAGCTCCAAGGTCCATGTGTTGAACCAGGTAGCTCTGATACCATGTGTAACATCCCAACCAGAATATTAGTTTTCCTTAAAAATAAATAAACCAAAAATCTCTTTTTTTTGTAAAATAACAAAAGTCAAAATATTACACTGCAATTTTCCAAGTACAATATATATAATTTCAAAAGATAGTTACTTCACATGTGACTAGCAAATCTCATTTATATCAAATGGTCAAATTTCTTACGGCTTACAATTTATCAATTTCATTTACAAAATAAGTAATTTTTTTCCTGTTCACAAGTCTTCAATAGTCAACTGTAGGAGAGAGAGAAAATCACCCTAGTGCTTTTCCTCCAACCACACACCAATGGTCCCCCACACACCTTCCTACTAGAAGTGGCCCTTCCCTTCACAAGGATAATAGATAATGAGAATCAACTGATTCTTTATGCCATCTGAGAACTAGTGGTGTGTCCTAGTTAATGATAATCGGGCTTACAACTCTAGTCTAGCTCTAGCTATGTATCATCCACTCTGACTGTTTAGCTATTTGGTACACAGTGAATTGACAATGCAAGTAGTGACTTTTGCATTATGTTGGGCAAAGTTTCATATAAATAAAGTAATATGTTCACTCACTCTTTTCTCGACTTGGAGACAACATTCTCATAATTTGGTTTATAACATATATACATGAAAACACTCTTTGACTTGTTTATACAACATTAGTCTTAAAGACATACGATATTCCCTTATCTTATAGACAACTAGGTAAGTATAGGGTGAAAGCTTAGGTGACTTTGCAACATACATTAAGTCTATCTTTGCATCCTTGCAATCACAAGTCTATGACGTCTTGTCATCTACTCAATGGCTTGTCTACCTATCTCCATGCTCATCTATATTCCTCTATATGAAAATATAAATAAGATTTGGACATTTAAGTCATATGGATTAATGACTAAAGACTCTTTCTGACTTAGTCTAGGAATATGTAATCGACTCATAATCTGTCGAAGATAAACAATAACTTCACAACGTACGTATTAAATATACTTCCTCATGAATATCAAAAGAGAATTCCAATATTAACAAGTAATCTAAATCTTGACCTCTCATTGCCATAGTGAGTATAACTCTCGACAATCTTGTGGCTATTCTTAGCCTAGGATTGGGCAAAAAGAATATTCCTCTACAAAACTAGGATTAAGATAGTTTAAGATAACTCTAGAAAAGAATCTAAAAGCAACTTATACTTCTTCATTTATACTTAGAAGTAGCAATCTAATGTTAAGTGTTCCTACACAATGACATAGACTCATTTACTATATTTTAAGCTTACCAATAAACTCTCTACCTTCTCAGTTATCTACTGCTATGAGTAAAATACTATGTTTAATAAATGACCTTCTCATAGGTCTCTCAATATACCTGCCATAGACCCATATTGAGTCTTTCAAACAAAAACATGGTTTCATTTAGAATTCAGCCCATACTTAACACAATCGGCCTAGACTTATCACAATCGGCCTTGACTTAACACAGTCGGCCTAGACTTATCACAGTCGACCTTTATCTTTCATATTTGGCCAATGTTTAACACAATTAGCCTAGACTTATCAAAGTTGACCTTTATCTTTCATAGTCAGCCAATGTTTAACATAGTCAACCTAGACTTATCACAGTCAGCCTTGACTTACCACTATCAGCCTCCATCATTAACATAGTCATATGGAGGTTGTACTACATACAAAACCTACATTAAATACCACTGCCATCAGCTCGGTTACAAAATATTTTGACTGTTGCACCACCAATTCTCCTGTGAATGGTTATCAGTAGAGAACAACATAAGTTTATGATATATACAAACATGACACTCTTAACTAGAAGTATCAAAATGTATAATCATTAAACAACAATCACTATTTGACATGGGATAAACATATCCTACAGAGTTATAATAACTCTTTTGATTATCATCATTTAGTATAAAGATACAAAGATAATCCTCTGTTAAGGTTAAACAATGATAAGTTTAACTATCATTTAGATCATCGATAACCTACATGCCAATCGACAGTTAAACAATAACTCCATACACATATTACTTACAGTTATCAATGAGCATTAAGCAATGTATTCGACTTATTTCATAAGATATGATAGGCTTGTTCAATGTAATAGGCAGTAGGCTCACCAAAGCTTCACATCCTCCCAATAAACCTATACTCCTATCCTTTCCTCCTCTGACCTCTATGCTTTCGAACCTCTTGAAAAATAATTAAAGATTCTCCTTTTTACATTTCTCCCACTCGTGCCTAGTTATGGGCTGAATAGTAAATGCTTCACCACCAATTTCTCTCCACTCCCTCATGGCTCTTCATGTACAAAAACAAGTGGAAAGTATGGAGCTATTTCTCCTTCCCCCACTCCCCAAGCATCTAGGAAGAAAACCTGGGGTGAAATAAAAAGACTTTTACCTCTTACTAGACAATATTCTTTAACCAGAACTAGGCTTAAATAAAAGATAATAATAATATATAAAATAAACAATAGTACATCTATTGTATAGATGCTACTAATGCATATTATTGAATACTTAATTATGCTTATTCATGAGCACAATTATCGATAAAAGATTTTCACAAAGTCAACTAAAACCCCAACGATAAAATATAAACTTGTTTAGTCAATTTCTCACGTCGAATTAACATTCAAAGACAAATACTACGTTACTATATGTCGGCAAAGAAGATTTATCCATCAACTTGATGGTGACAAAAATCAACAAGAATAAAATGATCTCAATACTCAAAAAGTAATTCTAAGATAACCAGAGACATAGGGATTAAGAATTAATCCAAAACTAACTTATCCTCTAATAAGTATATGTGTGTGTGTGGGTTTTCAGATGTCATAAGGATTGTTGTGTTGGTACGCAAATCAATAAATCATAAAACCTTAAAGATATGCCAGGTCTTATGATATGGTTTTATATGTGAATTTGGCCAACTGACAGAATTAATCAAACTAATTTAAATTCTCTACACTTTAGGCTCTGTTTGGCCTAGGTGGGTATACCTTATATTCACCAGATAACTATTGGGGTTTAAATATGTTGGTGACTTCAAAACATATTAAGGAATTTATATAATTTTATCAATTAAATCATCCACTTCACTTAATCCAGTTTGGCATATGATTTGGATTAATTTCTTTTATAAATGTTTAAACCCTACTAAAACAGAAAATTAAAATTGGATTTTTTCAAAATATATACAAGGAAATTATTTTCAGAAGAGACCGACCGATGCATGCTCTTGGGTTACAGAGTCTTTATTCAGAAAAGATTTGTGCTTCCCTTTCAGCCACAACTCAATTTGTTTGGCAATTGTAGGTCTAGGACTTGCATAGACATTCAAATATGTAAATTATCTGGTTCTTCTTCAATTATCTAATTAATTTTCCTAGGTTATTGTGATTCACCTAGAGGATTTTAATCTTTTCTTGAAGGATCCCAACAAACAAACCACATAAGAAACATCAAATGTGTTCTGACAAATCAAAGATATACTTGATATATTGATTTGAATAACAAAGGAGAACTAAGTTGGAGACAACTAGATAAATTGTTAACAATTGAAATCAATAAACAAATGAGAACTAAAAGTTTAGCACTAGAGAAAAACAACTTTTGTATTGATTGGCTTCAAAGAACAGACTGTGCAATGTCTCTTTCAAAAATCCAAAATCCCAGAGAGAGAGCCCATAAGGTCTTAGATTCCCTTTTATAGATTCAAGGGAAGCAACAAGCTTCAAACCTTTCACATTCAAAATGGCTCTTTATATTCCCAACCCTTGACATTCATTACAATATTTCCATTTTGATAAGTCTAAATTACACTTTCAAGTACATTTTGAATACATTATTAAAACATATAAACATAAAGAGACAAAAAGGAGAGCATCCAAGATGTGGTGGTGCTATTTGATGCCAGCATATAGCTCGTTGCTGCCCTGCATGAAAACCTGGGCTGCTTATCAATCTGCAAGATACGTGCTCTTCCATTGAAAAATTGCAAAATAACTAGGCCATTTGTAGTTTTGAATCTCGAGCAAGTTAGCCTGATGATCCTTCCATCTTTTATCCAACAAAGCTTTGACATCCATCACAAATTTCCCATGCCCAACATCCAAGGCAATCACTCTGTCCAAGATCATGTTGAAGATGACGATGTTGACATCTCCATCCTTCTTCAAAAAGTCCATAATTTGACATACTGTTTGGCCAAACTCCACTCTCCATGCATCAAGGCTCTTGATTTGCTTGTCTTCTGATAGAATTGATGGGATAAACTGATGCTTAAATGTGGCAAAAGAATCATTTTTGGTCTGCATCTTCTGGCCTTCACCATTGGCATATTGGTGCTCCTCCAAGATCAATCTGATCATCCTTTCTATAGGATTCAAAGCTGTAGGGGCATCAGAATTTATTTGTAAGACTTTATAGAGAATGGTCAAAGTGTGGTGTGAAGGTTGCCATCTTTGATACAATGGGTCCAAAATAGAAAAATTCACTTTGAGCTGCTCCATGGCTTGAGATAAGGAAGAGTAACACTCATGCACATTTCCCAGCTTATCAACAACTAGCTTCACTCTATATTCCAATATCTTTTCAAAAACTTCAAGAATTTTTAACCTTGCGTCATCCTTTGTCATTTCATTTTGTTTTCTCAAATCTTCAATTTCCTTTTCAAGCTTCAACTTCAATGCATGTATTTGTTCAATTGTCATTGTGGCATCATTTGTTGCTTTTGGCACAGGGGGTTTATATGGTACAATAGCCTGACTCTAAGAAGAACTAATACATTGCAATTACTTTTTCAAATTTACATTCTCAAGGAATAATTTGTTTACTTCATCATTCATTTCCTTTTGAGTTTTCTCATAATCCTGTACTCTTTGTTCTAGTCTTTTCACAGCAACATGAGTGAACATGGCAGTACATAAAGTGAGGGCAGATGCTTCTGTTGATGATGTATCTTGGAAAGTCTTCACCACAACTGAACCCCTCATTTCCTGCACAACATCAAGCAACCTTGGTTTTCTTGTGTTCTTTTGTGTGGTCCAAATTGCAAGAGTCTCTATTTTCGGGTTAAAACCACACCCACTAATGCCATCTTCATAATCAAATTGAGAAACAAGTTTTGGATCCTCTTGGCTTCTGACTTGGTCGAGAAAAAATACTTTTTTCAACTTAAGGCCAGGAATGATTAGCATATTGCTATTCAAAACCATTTGCCTTGCTTCTTCTAGACTCACATCTATTTCATCTATCTTCAAATCTTTAAAAGGTTGTGTGACAATCTGATTATGCTATGATTCATCAACATCCATTTTGTTTATTGCCACCTTTTCATCAAACTCTTACATTTTCATTTTCAACCAAAAGTCCTTAACCTCTAGAGTCTTGATAAAGTCATCATCTTCAATAAATCTCATTGATGCCACAATTCTTTCATCTTCCTCCAATTCTGGTTCACCTTGAGTCTATTTATCCATCCTAGTCTTAGGCTTGTGTGCATCTATCTCTTGGCCAACCAACGGTTGATCAACTTCCTCTTCATCACCCAAGTGCCTGAGAATGTTGGCCACATCTTCAGTGTCCCCAACTTCTTCAGTCATTTCACAAGGAACAAGTGGAGGCTCATCTTCAATTCTCTGCCTTTTTGATGAAGGGCATTCAGGAATCTGTGGATCTTGTACTGACACAACATCAGGGGCAGGTTCATGAATTTCAATTTTTGCAGACCTCTTCACTGGAAGCTTTGTAGCCTTATGAGGCTACTTTTCAGACCTACCATAGATACTCTCAAAATTATCAATTATCATATCAATCTTATTCAGAGGATCCTTTTCTTTAGCAAAAAATCTAGAAATCAGGGATTCTGCTTCTTCTTCTCATCTACAATGTTCTTCAAGATTTCCCATTTCCTTTTCCTTGTATAAACTTCTTCAAAAGTTACCAAATTTCTTATCACATCCTCATCAAAAAGAATTTGATGGGATATCCCCATCTTTGTCAAAATTATTTGCCTTACAAAATTCATGTGACCCTCAGGGTCACAAACTCTATCAATTCCAGATTTTAAAGAATATTTTGCCTTGAAATAGGCTTGCAAGTCCTCACTTGAGTGTCTAAGCCAAATGACCAATCACCAAATACTGTGGCATCAGGCAAAAATGTGCCCCTTTTCCGCTTGTTTATCACCTCTTTTTCAATCCACATCATTTTCCACATGAATTCCGTGAACAATATTCTATCTGACATGAACCTTGGCAATTTATGGGGTGGTTGGAGATAGACATACACTCTAATGATAGTGTGATCAAGCAAAAAGAACCAATCAACATAAATTATGTTTATGGCCTTGTTTGGTTTATGTCCAAGTGGTCTCAGCATCACCATGACCTCCTTGGTAAACCTGGGAGACCAATTTCCAAGAGAGTTCATTATCTTAATAGTAAATTCATCATGAAATACAATGTAGTCACCAATCTGACAACATGAGTCCCATTTATAACACCAACACTGAGTAGGCTTCCTCTCTCGGACTGCTTTATCAACCATGCTTATGTCCATGAACTGCCTTACCATTTCCTTCCATTCTGATACAAAATTAGGTGGCACAACAAAGAATAGAACCTAAATCCCAAGGGTTTCTTACCCTCCCTTACATGTAAGAACCCTGCATGTAGTTTCTTCTCAATGTATGATGCAAAATCATCCTTAGTATTTGCTTCTGGGTTCTATATTTTCATGGCCATCATCATCAAGCCAATTGGTATTCTTCCATGAGCATCAATTCCCAAAACTTGGCATAATGAGAAGTAGGTTCTCTTGAAATACACAGCAAACTCCTCCATAGGGAAAGGCTCAATAGCATTGGATGGGATGTCAATCTTTCTATTGTTGGCCCCCCTTCTCATGTACATTGGCAATTCATCTTTCTTCAGTGTTTTCCTCAAGCTTGTATATTCTTGCTCACTCTTCTGCAGGTCCACTTGAGTGAGAGCTTGTTTGTTTAGCATAAAACAGTCCACGATGGCATTTCTATCAACTGCTACCAATGGTTGTCCATTTGGCAACCTGACTATTTTTGTAGTAGAATGGTAATGCTGTGCCAGGGCCCTAATTAGTTCTACATCTACAAATACATTCGAGATCACCAGTTTTGCCAAGTCCAATTTCCATGGGTTGCCTACTGGTCCTAAACCATGTTTCTTTTCGCAAAAGTACTAGAACAAGTTCCACCCAGAGATAGGGATTGTGGCATCCCGACACCCTTCTTCTGCATCCCTAAATATTTTCTTCTAACCCTTGTCTATGGAATTGGGAAATAATTCTAATAGGGATTGTTGAAGTGGTCTCTTTTTGGGGGCCAGTGGTTCATTACTCTTGCTGGAAGACTCAGACTTCTTGGGTGTCATTTTAGCTACTTATGCAAACTAGGGTTTTGAAATCCAAATTACAGCACCAACAATTGAAAAACCAAGCACAAAATCTTCACCAACTTCTTGCAAGGAGTGCAAAGATGAACTTACCCAGTCAATTTGAAGCTTACAGAGAGCACACCGAGCTAGATAGCGCCTTCTCCAAATTGAGTCTACAATCACTAGAATGAGCAAATGTCAAGAAATCCTTGAATTTTATTGTGCCAAGAAATTCATCATATCACCATTAATCTGGTTCGTGCCACGAGATTGTAAAATCACATCATTCAATTCATTTCAAATATAGACCCTTGATTGAAAAGGTCCAACGGCTAGATGAGACGACAAAGATTTATTTTATTCCTCAATAACCACAGCCTTGCAATGAGTTGATTCATCCCATGATTCTTTTACCACATTGCCGTAGGACCTGCCCATACCGGTTGCAAGACTGTGAGAATCGTTGACACCTTTAGACTCAAATTTTCAATTTACCACCACCCCACCATCACATGACTTGACCGTTACAGGATTGCGGGACCTACAGCCCCTTGCATTAGTTTTCATCATTTACCGCCGGCCCATAAGCACATGTGCTAACCATTGCAGGATCACGGGAAGCATTAGGTTTGTCCACTTCTTTTTACTGCTACCCCACCGATATTTGATCTGGTCATCATAGGACCGTGGTATTAATCTATACCACCTGTCTCTATTTACTATGATGCCGCAATCATATGATGAAACCTCCGCGGGGGTGCGGTAGCCTTCTTAAGTTAAGCATTTCATACCGCCAAGCCACCGTTCGATTGTGTGTGCTTCGTGAAGTTGCGGTAGACATGCTTTATGTTCCTCTTATTCCTACACAACCACCAAAGCATTGTGAATGACTTGTGGGATTGCGGTAAGAGACAAAAACACACAGATAGTTAGGAACAATCAAAATTTTCTGAGAATGGTTATAATATGAGACCATGGGAGATAAATGGCACAACAATTTGACAAGAATGTGGACCATGAGATGGATTTATGAACAGAATGGAATCTTGTAGATTTTGGAAGGGTCCTAACATGTTGTATTCACGCGATCTAGCATCCTCTCCATGGTGATACTCTCTCTCCTCATCTCAGAGGGAAAAAACACTATTCTTGCATCCACCTTAGTTGCACGACGGTAGTTAGTCTATTACATCTTTTAACCATGTGTTAAATAATAATGTCATATAAACAATTATTCTTTGCATATAAACTAATATAAAGCAAATGCATTTTCTATCATTACTTTAATCATAATATTTTCTTTGAATAATTATTTGTCTTCTTGAAAATAAAGAAAATAAATATGTTATTTTAAAAATAGGGTGTGACAAGATCAATCTCACACGACATAGATTTGACCTACATAGAATTTTATAGTTGTTCAAAACCTGAGACACTCCTCATACTATGAACATTGATTTATGAACACCATTAATGAGTGAAATCATCATCATTCCAAGAGCTAAGTGCTTAACCTTCCTTATTTTATTTCTAAATATTTATTATAATCAACCCCTAAACCTAAAACTTGTACACTAAACCCCAAACCCTACATCTTAAACTTAAAATGATAAACACTAGATTAACCCTCAGGTAATGCTAAACATGAAATGCAAAACTATTATTCCCATTGATCATAAACCATAAACTCTTAAAAATAAACTAGGTAGAGACACCCTAAATCCTACATCCTAAAACTAGGTAAACTCCAAACCCTACATCATAAACTCTAAACCTCTAACACAAAATGGAGTTCACAATCCACAAACATTTTTCCCCTTGTTCACCAAACCATAAATCAAGAAAACCACTTAGTACAGACATTGAACCCTACATCCTAAAAACTAAACCAAAACCCTAAATGATCTAATACCATAGGATTATTTACCCATAAACCTCAAACCCTAAACCCCTAACTTAAAATAATCTAGATAATGATATAGGTATAATTTACTCAAATCATCAATTAAATATCTTGATTTGGGCTCACTAGGTGTCGACATGTCCACAATATCCACTTGTAACCCCTAGGTAATATTGAACATGTACATTCTAAATCAAGTGCATCATTTAAACCCTAAACCTAAATATTAGACACCAAACCCCAAACCTTGCATCTTAAACTCAAAACACCAAACACTAAAATAATCCTTGGGTAACACCAAACTTAAAACCTAAAATTATAATCCCCATTGATCATAGACCATAAACCTCTAAATATAAACAAAGTATAAACAAGTAGAGACACCCTAAACCCTACATCCCAAAACTAGGTAAACTCCAAACCCTACATTATAAACCCCATGCCCCTAACACCAAACTGAGTTCAGAATTTGCAAACTCTATTTCCTCTAATGTTCACCAAACCATAAATCAAAAACACCATAAATTAGACCTTGCATCTTAAAACCTAAAACCAAAACCTAGATCTATACCCTAGGATTATTTATTAGTGAACCTTAAACCCTAAATCCATAACTCAAAATCTATTTAACCTTAATCCCTAAACCCAAAATTATAAATTACCTAGGTGTGTACATGTCCCAAACACTTTACACTTAACCTCAAACCCTAGAAACCTCAAGCCTTACATCCTACAAACTCTAGAAACCTTAAACTATTGATTTAAATCATTTGAGAAGAAACTCTTATTACTCCATCTTATCACTTCTATCTTTCAATATACCTATATCTCTAATAAGAAAAATTGCTCAATATACCACACCTCCCTATATAACAAAAG
Organism: Cunninghamia lanceolata; assembly: GCA_027924645.1. Lineage (NCBI taxonomy): Eukaryota > Viridiplantae > Streptophyta > Pinopsida > Cupressales > Cupressaceae > Cunninghamia > Cunninghamia lanceolata. The sequence goes on along the minus strand of BSBN01001614.1, from coordinate 6,548,730 downwards.
GTATATGGAAGAGTGATGGTACAAAACAACACTTCTCTTAATATATCAAACCTTCTAATATAATTTATGGTATGTAGAAGCAGAGATGTACATGAGAACAAAGTGGTATGCAAGAATAAAGTGGCACCCAAAAAAAAAAAATATTGAAAGGTCTCAGATCTATCTAAGGCCGAAGTATTGGAGTAGCAACTCACTTCACTAAACCCCTTATGAGGAATCTAGCTTAGCCAAAACAACAGATCACCAAAAGAAGAAATGGAAAGAGGTCTCTAAGAAAATAAAAAAGATAAAAGAAGAGTGGGAATAATATTAAAAATAATTGTAGTAAAAGTTTATGTAGTCTCCTTATTAGTCCAAGGGACCTCTATAGCCCTCAAATATACCTTTGGGGGAAACACTTCCTAGAGTACGAGAGGGTAATATTATTGTATGTTGTGTTTGGTACACCATAGAAGGGGCTCAAGGGAACAAAAATTATATGTGAAATAGAAAACATTAATACAATATTATATAAGTAAACTAAAAATAAAAATTATAATGTATATATAAAATAACACTTTGGAGAAAAACATCAAGATGTCATGAAAAAGTCAATAGTTTGATCTAAATGCTAAAAAATGAGATATTCTTAATTTTCAAATGGTATGAAATTTGGAGGAACCTACTAAAAATGGAGGTTGTCCTAATTATTAATACGTTTGGCCCTAGACAGGTTGGATGGTAGATGATTTCATTGAAGATGGTTTGGTTGAAGATGGTTCAACCAAATCATGATCAACTGAATATGCTTATGTGTCATAGTTTTGGTGGCAATTTCTTTTCCTTTCTAATTTGAGTTAAAAATATTTATTTCATGTTACCTCTGATGGATTTTTACATAGGTATGCAAATGATATTTTAAAAAACGGGAAATCATCAAATGTCAAACTTGAGTGACTGCAAAATATTAGAAAAATTGCTTGTAGAAAACTTCAATGTTTGGAAGGGCAGGGTCAGCATCAATTTTTTCTTAGCCAATCTTCCTTCACGCGTTAATACACATTACAGCACTCCGTCCATGGACAAGACAAGCGCAAATTAGGGCCCATTTATCTCTACAGGTAAAAATCTGGTTCTGCTTTGTCTCCCACTTAATAGCCGCCTCATTGGCTAAAGAATTCTCAGTAGATTTGTGCGGAAACGGGAATCTTGTCGAGAAAATGACTCAATTTTAAACTCCCTTTGTTTAATAACAGGTATCATAGTCTATACATATACTCTGCATCTATCCATACATACATCATAATATTTAAAAATCAAACAAAAGTAAACATAAACATATATACATTCTAAAATAATAAGAGCTAAACTCTAACCTTCTATGTGCACAAACAGAAAGTGGCATATACAAAGTCAACCAAATATAATATATAAGTCAATTTGAAATAATGAATCTATACATGTATAACCCTTAGTGTTTGAGTCCAAAGGCTCCCTCATGGGAGAAATTAAGAATCAAAAAATGTTTGTCTGCACATCTTGATATATAATTCCCCATGCAACGTGGCAAGTCAAAAGTGTGTCTTAACAAAATTGAGTATGCATAAATCTCTAACTACTCTCTCCTCTTAGTGATAGAGGCAAAAATGTCCAACAACATGGTCTAAAGAAAGCCTCTCCACTCATATGTTCTACTTGCATCATTGAAACACAAGAAGGATTATGCGAATACCATGTCAAATCATAATTGATAAAACATACTAAAGTATTGTAAACATATTAATATCAGGTATCAAGGAGCAATAAAGTAATGAACTAAGAAGTGCACTCATGAGGGTCTCCCACCTATTAGGTGGGGTCAATTGTTATCATCTACTCTACACTCTGCTATGCAAGTGGCTCATCCTCCTATGAATGGGCATCCTAGTGAGGTACTCCCTCCTATCCATTGTGCTCTCCACCTCCCTCTACCCTTTGGTAAATGTCATCTCACTCGAATCCTCCAGCACCAGTGTTTCATCAATTCTATAATCCTAAGTCTCTCCATTGGGCTCATAATCCTCATTAGGCTCATCATTTAAATCATCTCCCCCTTCTTGCTACCAATAGCTAATGTGCATGTTGTGATGGTTGTTATCACTGTGGTGGTGCTTAACGAAGTGCCTATGGCTAAGGTGGCACTCTTTTTGCTATCCTCTTGATGGGAAGTCTTGGAGGAATTAGAGTCCATTGCATTGTGCCACGTTGAGTCCCTATGCTCTCTCTCACAAATTTGTATATTGTCCCCACTAGGGAAAGTCCCCTAATGGATCCTCACCAAACTAACATAAAACCTAGCCTACGAGGTGAATCTCTACTACCTCATATCTATGAAGAGAACCTCTCCCCTATGGTAGTCTCATGCTATGTTGTTTCCTATCCAAAGACCACCCATGTCAATGTAAGGGTCACCAATTTCATGTCTACATTTATTAGGCTAGCCTCTGTCTATGTGCCACCTTTGAATTGTCCCACACTTGCACATCTCATAACCCTCAAGGCTATAGGATTTTCAATTTAAATGCACCATTAAAAATAAATGATATGCTCTAGAATCAACCCTATGATCAAGGATGGTTGATTGAAGGAATATGCACTCCATCTAATAATCTGATAGAGCTTGCAGTAGACTCAAGCCAAAACATTGACTCCTCAAGCATAAACTCAACCATGCTAAACCTATTGAATATTGGGGGCCTAGCTATAAAGAAGAATGCGTACCTTCTTGTCACTAACAAACTTGGTGGCAATCAAGCCAATAATCAGTTTCTATAGAGACAAAACGTCAAGATGTGTAATTGCAACCAACTACACACCCTTCTAGTCATCCAATTGAGTAGATCTCCAAGATATTCTACCCAAAATGCTCTCTACTAATTTGAGATCACCTCATCCAATAGAAGTCAACCCCTAGATAGGGACACCTACAATCTAATAGACATCATAGAGAGTGATCATCCCCTCCCTAAAAACACATGAAAATTGGAAGGTGTTTTGGTCTACATCCCAATAAGAAAGTATATCAGTGTACTAACTACTAGGAGAAGGCATTGAAAATCAAGATGTAGAGGTAGGAATGAAAATTAAGGTTATTATTTAAGATTCCATGATTAAAGGCAAAATAGGATAAGTTTACTAATGAATCCCTCGAGAAATAGATTTCACATCTTTTTTAGCTTTGCATTTTTGGATTACCTTTTTTAAATTTTTTATTAGATCAATATTTTGAGTTTTACCTTTTATAATTTTAGGATTTAGGAAACATTTAAATTTTAAAAGTTTAAGATATAATTTTGAAAAAACAAATTAATTAGTGGAACAAAAGTTGATATCTAATTATTTTCTTTTTTAATCCTTTTTTTCTTTCTTTCTTGTTTTGTTGTTTTCACATGTCGTTAAAATTAGAGAGAGGCTATGTCCAAAGATCATTCATTTACAACCATAGAAAATCTTTTAACCCCTTTTAAAGTGGCTTTAACAAAAGTTTTATCTTTTCAACTATCTAAAGATCTTATTAAACATCTTGTAATAAATGCCAATGTATATGCTTTCAATTTTTTATTTTTTTCTATTTCAACTACACTTCATGTTTTGATTTATTTAATAGTACTCTTGATTTGTACATGATAGTTTGTTCCATTGATTTATTTCAAAGTGCATTTTTTAATTTGGTAGATGATAAATGATATTGTAGCGCGCATAAGATAGCAACTTGTCCTTGAGAGTTACACCAAAGACAAAGTGATCTTACAAAACACTACTTTGGAATCCCTAGGTTTCAGGAGACAAAAAGTTATGTTTTATAACCACAAAACTATCCTAGATATCCCAAATTTGCTAATGACTAGAAAATGTAACTTTATGAACTAAAGATAATAAATGCACAAAAAGAAAATGTTGTTTTTATAAAATAAGAGATTATTTTAAGAAATGAAAAATAGATTTGAAAAGTATAATAACTACATAACCTATCAGTAGAAGGATAGAGCCTTGACCAAGGATGACAGCGCGTAGCACGAATGTCTGTGTGTCATGTTATCATCTATATAGTGTAGTACAAATGGTAGGGTCAAGTGGGAACAATCTACGTCTATCTAATAGTCTTCTTCTCTATCTATAGGATTCCTAGATCTACTTGCATAGCACAATGATAACAAATGCAAGTGTAATACCCAAGTGTATAAAGAAATTAGATAAAATATGGAAGATAGACTCAACTAAAACACTAAGATCAATACTAGATAACCTCCATGCAGCTGATGTCCACCAAATAACCTATTTTTGATGAGTTGAAAGAAGTTTGGGACTACAAAGGAGTTTGCCATGAATGGTCAAACCCCTGCTTTGGTCTTTTGACCTCCACGAGCAATCAAATGATGAAGAAAGATTGGAATGTGTGTGCACCTAATTCTAAATGTGTCTAGGAGATAAGATGTAATGACAAAGTGTACTAGGAGCATCTCCCTAGTCTACAGGGAGGATACAAGGCCTAGATTGTGGATTGTACAATGAAAATGGTTGTCTACACCAATGGTTACAAAAAGATCAAAAAAGAGGGTTTTAGATCTAGACAAGGATCAAGAGATTGTTGGTTCACCACTTGTGCAATGGGATCAACAAGATATTAAAGGAGAAGAACTATCAAGAATAAATCACCTTATGCTTGAATATGATAAAGAAAATTACCAAAAGTATTCAGCGCCTTGTTCATGTGGATTTGAATATTGAAGATGAGAAGGGTTTCCAAAGAGAAACCTATTGTTCACCACTGACTGAAAACACCTTCAATGGTAGAAGCAAACTTAGAGGAATCTTTTGGGAGAGGCTTGCACCTTTGAGAGAAGAATCTAGCCTTGTGATTATTCTAGGTAGTTCACATAAAAATAATGAGAAATTGCAAAATGCACGAAAGAAATGGCAATGCAAAAAGACTAAATCAAGACAAGGGAGATACCCTATCTACTATGCATGAATAATCAGAGTTTCCAAAGACCCAAGCTACAACACTACTATGTGTTTTTTCTTTTCTTTCTTAGAAATCCTTTGGATACCTTCTCTGAGTGAATTTCAAAAAGATCCCCTCCTTTTTGTCAAGGGAAGGCTAAAGATAGCAAGGCGTGCATGTGAGGGAATTACATATGTTAGAAGGCATTTTGAGGTGACAACATGCATGAGTAACACTCATTTCGAGATGATGTATGACACATGATGCCAATGCATCACACAAACATCTGCACGTTGTGCTAGTGTCCAGAGGGTTTTTTTTCAAGTTTAACACGTGTCTAGAAGGGTGTCAACATTGATATTCTAATATAGTTTTGATAGAAACTTGGTTGGGAGAAACCAATTCAAGATTAGGCCTAAGCAGTTTTAGGGCATGTTGTATGGATTGGCACTAAGATAGGTGCAATTACAGGGCACGTACAATTTTCAATATTACAGTTATATTCATTGTGAGAAGTTTGTTGAACTTGCAATCCAATGTTAGTCATTGCATAGCAATCCCTTTTAATTATGTTTTTCAAATGGGTGACAATAGCTAAATTTAGTATATGATAAGATGAGTTATTTACTCACCATTTTTCTATTAAACTACATGAAGCAATAATAGCTTAATTTGAATTTTGGATCATAGTCAATATATGTTTATTATGTTAATTTGGAGCATTAGATTAAATGAACTATATAATATTGAATAATCTTAAAGTTAGTAGCTTATTATGGTAATAGTGATTATGATTACCTATATTCTTGATTCATTTCAATGATAGTTTTGAATAAAACTTTGAATACATTTGCTAAGATAATGTGTGCAAAATTATCAAAAAAAATTCCCTAATAACAACTATTTTTACTGTTATAATTATTTTTAACATTCTATGAAGTTTACAAGGTTTATAATACAATAAACAAATTAGATTTGAAATGTGTTGCAATGACATGGACTAACTAATTGGTTTGCACAATTCTATTAATTGTCTCCCCTAATAATAACTATTTCACTATTATAATTCTTTAAATAACATTTTCTTAGTTTTACAGGGTTCATAATATAATATACATAAACTAATTATGATAGTTATATAATGTTTGTGCTTTCATCAAACCGTGATAAAGACATTCAAAGTAAAGTTAAAGTATGATTTAAAGCATACCTAAAGAAATTACATGTGAAGGAATATTGGATAACATAAAATAAGGTCAAACTATGTAGTATTGTTGTAGTAGCTTTCAAATTTTGTTTATTTTTTATAATTGTTCACAGTTAATTGATTATCAACTATTTTGAAATTAAGTAGCTTTTTGTCTTGAGTCTTGAATGCAAAATAAGACTTACAAACAATTAATGATCTTACACTAATATTCAACTAACACTCCTTATGATATTCTCACTACTATACATTGAGATTTTTTTTGGTTTTAGAGGAGGTGATTTCTTGCCTATAACAATAGAAGTTGCAATGGATAGTGTTTGGTTAACAAATTCACCCTAGTGTTTGACAAAGCTATCATTTATGCTTAAAACTAAGGCCAAATTATTCCATTCTCTACCATAGGTAGCTCAAGACAAAGGAATGTATTCCATTCTCTACCATGTGCAGCTCAAGACAAAGGAATGTATGTTGATACTTTTGTGCAGCATAAAAAGAAGCATAAATACAAATTAGAACAACTCCAGGAATGGAAAAATGGAAAATAGTACCCCACACTGTTTTGTTTTACATTGCGAAATGATTAGAAATAACAAATATGCTTTCTTTCTTATCTACATGTGTTTAAACTTGGCACCTTTGTCTAATCATTTGTTTTATTCTCTATTTTCATCTTTACATTGCGAAATGATTAGAAATAACAAATATGCTTTCTTTCTTATCTATGTTTTAAAACTTGGCACCTTTGTCTAATCATTCATTTTATTCACTATTTTCATCTTTACATTGTGAAATGATTACAAATAACAAATATGCTTTCTTTCTTATCTATGTGTTTAAACTTGACACCTTTATCTAATCATTTGTTTTATTCTCTATTTTCATCTTTTTTAATTTTTTTAATTTTTTCACTAATAAGATGACACTATTGAAAACTATGTTGAGCTTTTTGGTTAAAAGAAAAGCCAATTATGATAAGTTCATTGTTGTAGAAAATAGTAAAAAGGATATATCAAATATGTCAATGTGCATAACTATTATAAATCTTCCCTAATAACAACCCTTTCACCGTTATAATGTTCTCTAAGTTTTACAAACTTCATGACCTTCTCTATATTTTTTTAAACACGAGAATTTTATCTATTATCTTCGTAACTATATATTTTATAATATAATACCTATACAGATTTCGAAATAACTTTTATAAAATACTAAATACTTTACTGCACCGAGATAGACTAATCACTATAGACACTTTTAACTTTTTTTTAAAAAAAAAGAGAACTTTTATCAAAAGCGTCTTCCTTCCAACCTACTATCTCAAAAGCGATTGCTGACAACATTTGTTGACTAAGCTTGGATGGAGGGGCCATTACGTTTTCGCCAAGTTATTAATTGACCGGGTGTCAATGAACAAACTACTTTTAGATTTCGACTACAAATGTCCAAAATCATAACTATAACTAAGTTAAAATCAAACCCCAACTGTAACAGTCTTTAACTTGAGGAATTGGGAACCTGTAATAGTATCCATCCCCTGGCGAATGCGATGCGCAGTCCTTTCTTTTCATAATTAATGAAGCTGGCTACTTATTATTCGCTAACAGCCAAACTACAACTACGGATCTGTGTTTCAATCCATTCCTCTGGTTGAAAATTTACATGATAAAACTACATTAAAAACCACAGGAAATTTAATGAGATCTCGTTTTGTACATATGAAAATTACACATTCATTCCTCAAAATCAGTCATCACAGAAAATTTGTACAACGCAAACAATATATTCAATCTCATCTCCCATTTTACAGCAACAATATTAGTTTTCTGATCTGAAAATCATTGTGAGCAATTTCCTTGTGGTTGTGCAAGAAGAGCTTGCATTTGTGCCAATTCCTGTTTGAGAGAATCGATCTGGTGATTGTAATCCCTTGCCTGAAGAACGGATTCTGCCTCTAATTCCCCCAGCTGTGAACACAGCCGCTCCTCCGCTTCTTTCGTCTTTAACAATCTGATCTTCACCTTCTCCAACTCCGCGATTAACTCCGCTTCGTATCGTTGGCTCTCCTCCACCTGTCTTTGCAGCTTCATATTCTCAGATCTGAGTGCCTCTAATTCTAACCGCTCTATCGCTGCGCTTGGATCCTCCTCCCCGTTCTTCTTCTTGTTGTATGCGGGCACAATCGAAAGCTGCGAGAAGAACGAAAAATCAGCAATAGCAGGAGCCATTCTCAACTTCTCCTTTCACAAATCAAAAACCAGGACTTTAGGTTAATGCAAGCAATGAGAGGAGGCAATGGAAATATATATATTTTTTATTACGTTGCTGAGGTAAAAGGAAAAACCGTCTACATTCAATGAATGTAGTTAATGATTATTCTAGACGCTACGGCATATTTTTTATTCTCAGCATAAACCATTCCAAAATGTGAAGGGTAGATAGACCGTCAAAATTAAGTTGGACGCCAAAAAGTTTATAGAGTCTTAATCTACAACATACTCTTTTTCTCCAACCACTCAAGTGATTACACACTAATAATGTTTATAATGTTTTCACTGTCTATTTCATAAATTCATCATCTCTAGTAACCTTGGTGTATTCATACAAAACTATTATATATTGACAAATTCATGGAATACCAATTGCTCGACTCTATAACTAACTTGTAGAATACCAAGATTTGTGTTAGCATAGTTTTGTACATATGTGATGCCAACATACTATATTTTACCACCAAATATGATGTCTCCTCATGGATAATCACCTTGTAGACTTTGTCACTACCACACACTATGAAATAGTAGTTACATCCTTTACACTATTAGTACAAATATGTTTCTAGTATAGCTATTACTACCATCTCTTCTTGCTTGCGGTAGCATATACAAACATAGTGTCACACCTGATTGCTTGCAATATCTTGTATCATCTTTCAAGACATTATCTATCCCTTAGCTCATGTTACATGTTTATTAGTTCTATCGCAAGTGCCCCTGCAACACTAATCATGCTCTAGCAAGTACTTAACACATATGTGGGTTTGAGTTCTTCATCCAAATGCCTTGTGGTTTCTATCATGGCACCGCTACATGGGGAACACCAGATATGATGTATCACAAGACCTAAAACAACATTATCATATGTAAACCACTATGTTTGCTATACCACAATGAAGATTGTAGATAAACTCTTCCAACTAGGACTCTCCCAAGTGAATATCACTTTAAGTCCAAACATTGAGTAGTTGTGTATGTGTGTGTTCTAGTGATGATTCTACCCTATGGATGGTTATTATGTTTCTTTCCTTGTTTAGTGTGAAATAAGTGTGGCGGTGTGCTTATATCCTAACCCTGTTGACTTCCAGGAGTAAGTCAATCCCTTGGGGGGAGGATGTAGTGCCCACCCATGTATTAACTCTTAACTTATCCTAACTATTCTATGATTGAGTTAAAGGTTTTAATGAGATGTTTTTAATATGGTGTAAATTGCTATATGTACCTTACTATATCACACATAATTCAATCAATATATGCTAATTTAGCTGTGATCTATGTTGTTAGATTTGATGCCTTTCTTGAGTGTGCAGGCTATAAATTTAGGTGGGGATTGGTATATGCTTGAACTCAATTGTATTTCATCTCACTATTTTATTGTGATATATGATCTTGTTCATGCTCATTGAGTTATGTACATACACTTGTTCTTGGTTTGCATACTAAATGTGTGCATGTAATATCATGGTTCTTTGATTGGTGTGCCTCATCCACCTTGTTTATGGTTGCATCATGGGTGATATGTTGATACCTCTCGTGCATGCATTAATGGTGTTGTTAAAATACTCGTGCATACTTACTTGTCAATCTTGAAGTCTAAATGCATCTAGCAAGTGTATTTATGGATGGTATTGGAAGGATGTCATGTGTACACGCTTAGTGCTCCATGCATTGAGGTAATTAGCTTAAGGCTTGATTGGAGGTTGCTTCTCTCTCATGTATGTGGCATGGTAGCCCACATATGTGATGTGGACAATATAGGAGTGCTCAACTCCTTTTGTACCTTGATTTGCTTCTCAAATGAGAGCTTATAATCTCTTTAATTTTGCATGATTAGTGTGATTTTCCCAATTCCACATGTGTATGCATTTTGTGCCTTGTATGATTTTTTCAAGTGTTTGCTTAATGGTGTGGGGATTTTATCCTCGTGTGTTTACTTGGTGTAATATTGTGTTAATTCATTCGGTATATCCATGCATTGAATGGTGGATGTAATCTCTTCTGTATGCTTTCTTGATGAGCTCTTGTATGTTTGGTAGTGTTACCTACTTGTCCAACCTCATGTGTGATTATGAGTGTGTTGGACTACCCAAATAAATTGTCTCCCAATTCAGAAGGGTGGGCCTAAGGGTTCCACATGGTTGGGTGGCATTGAACTATTATTGGAAAAGATCGTGGATTCTTGGAGTAGTTGGAGAGCATGCAAGGAATTATGTTTTTCATCAATTGATATTATGCTCTTTTTTTGATGTGTAGAAATTTATTAAATTCATGACCTTTGTTGCCCTTATTTGTAAAATGTATAAGATGTTATTGTGTATGGAATAAATTTACACCCTTGGAGGTGATGTAATCTCATTATATATCATAGTGTAACTGACCCTGAAGTTAGATTCTGTATGACTACTATAATGGTATTTATCATGTTAATTTCGCTTGATTTTATAAGTTTTCTTTCTTATCTTGTAGACCTAATCTTGTCAAGATTGACTCAGGGATTCATACCCCTTTGTATGTTTGAATGTTACTAGTCATTTGGTAGTGTTTTGTCTTCTTCTTTAGTTGTTCTTGTATGAACTTTGTCATTTTCTTGCATGGTGTGTTCGTGAGAAAGTATATCCAATTTTGAAAGGGGCTTGGATCTCTTTGTAAGGAAGTAGGAATCTTTGTGCTTAGCTAATGTGGGGCCCAAATGTGCCCAAGTACTTGGTCTATACCATTTTTAAGACACCAAATGAGGGAGTTATGCCTCGTTGAACATGAGTTGAAATCTTATTGTTCCTTGTGTAAATTTTTTATGAGAGTCTGAATGTAAGTTGTGGCTTAGACCCAAAGTCTGAGTTGTAGGCATGTTGATGGCCGAACTTGGTTTGAAGTATGTGTGTTTCCAGATGTATTTTAAACCTTGAAGTCCAAAATACACTTTGGAGATTAGACTGAATTCCAAATTGCCTTCCTAAAAGAGTTCAAGCTTGCATTGGAAAATTATTTGTATTGTTAGTTGCATTTCACACTCTAAAGTCTAAAATGCAATTTGTGAGTTAGCTTCCAAAGGCTAAGATGGTTGTTCATCATGTCAAGCTTCCCTTAGCATTTTTGTATAAATTAGACAACTAAATTTCTCAATCCTAAAGTCTGAAACTTCCAAGTCTTAAGTTCCTTAATGTTTGGCATTTGGTGTTCCGCATGAAGCCCGCCTTGTAAAAATTCTTGTAGGAAGGGGATGTGGAGCATGAAAGTAGACACTCACCTTGTAGTACTAAGAAGTTGGCAAGGAGTTCATAGGTCCACAAGATTAAACCATGTGAAGATATGGAGGGTGGAGGTAATTCTACAAATTATAGTTTAGCAAGTCTACAAACTAAAAAGGGAGCTTGAAGTTCCATAAAGGTTGTGGGAGACAAAGTCTTGGAGGTAGTTTGCAAAGGAAATTGATGTGAAAATAAAAAGGGAAAAAGGACAGAGCACAAGTGCAAATGAGTAGCTAACAACCTACACAAATGCTTGCAAAGACTATAATTATGCCAGGTCTAAGAAAAAGGGTAAAGGAAAGCAAAGAAGAAGAATATGGGATTAGATGTGCAAATTGCAATCTGTAAAACTACTTGGAGGTTCTAAAAGTCCACCCAAGCATAACTTGTTTGATTTAAGGCCTAAGCTCTCTATTTTTGCAATGTAAGAGTTCCTTGGTGCATATCGAACCCCAAGCCCTGAGGGACTTGTCTAGCATGTCCCTTTGGTACTTAGACCTTGAAGTTTGAGGTCTTGCAACCTTGATCCCAAAGCTTGAAGTTCCCTATGTAGGTGGGATCTTGAAGTCTGAAGTGTTGGTCTAGTGCATCATTTGTAGTCTAGACTTTGAAGTCTAAATTTTAGTTTGCAAGTCAAACTTTGAAGCTTGAGGTGTTGTTATTCTAGCGCAAAGGTCTATTAGAAATGAAGGTAACTACTATATATGGAAATCTGAATCCAACTGTATATATATGATCTTAACCACTGTATAACCAAATGGATATTGCAAGAAAATAAATCAACCACACAAAAAAATATGGAACAAAAGAACAAACACATAACACAATGTTTACATGGAGAAACCCTTTCGGTAAAAAACTCTACCAAGAAGAGAGGCCCAAGCTTGTATTATCTTTAGAAATAGAGATCACATTCAATAATTTCTCTTTAGTCTTCACTCCTTCAACACCTACAAATAAAGGTTTCACTCAACTCATTATGCTACATTTCTATCACCATAACTCATGTTTCTATAGCATTTTCACCTTCTAAATGGGGCATCCAAGTTGGTTATCGTATCCCAATGCCTCCCTTGGATAAATCCAAGCATTAAATGCATAAGACAATATTGGTTGTAACTCCATAACTCACCTCTTAGACATTGACAACTAATTTGTCCTTATGGACACAATTTTTTCTATCTTGCAAGGTGGTTACCGTCTTCATGTGGAGTTGTTATAACCAACAAAAACATCATTACAAGAGTCCAAAACAACCTCATGGGAATTTGAACACCCAAAAAAACCTTAACCTCCAAGATTCATTCTCGGTAAATAGTAACTTCATGCCAGTAAATAATTAGTTACCGACCCTTGGTAAAAATTAATTACCATACTAATAAATCATGATGGTAAAAAAAATTTAGTACTAATGGTGAATTCCTCAACCCTTATGAATGATTTACAAACAATATTAGGAGTAATTAAATACATAGGATTTATAAGGTTGATGGAACCTTAATCCTAACATTCTCCCACTTGACTTCATACATTGTAAATGCATCCATAAAAAAATGTAAATCAACTAAGCGCTAGGAACAAGGCTCATGGCCTCCTTGGACCATGTAAACTTTTCTGTGCTCATAGGTTTAGTAAGTGAATCTGTAACATTCTCTTGAGTTTCACTATTCCTCAACTCTATCTATCCATTAGCAATCATTTCACCAACAAAATGGTGTTGTACATCCACATGCTTATTCTATGCATGATACATTAGATTCTTTGCCAAACAAATTGTACTCTGGCTATAACAACCAATTTGAATAGTCATGCAATAAAAACTAATACTTGTACACAACCTCTGTAACCAAATTGCCTCCTTAGAGACATGGGTAGCTTCCATATACTGTGCTTCGGTGGTGGATAAATCAACTATGGGTTTCCTTTTACTCATCTAACTCACTACTCCTTCAAACAAAGTAAATACATACCTACTAGTGGACCTTTGACTATCCAAGTCACCTGGCCAATCTACATCAAAAAAACTATGTATGTCCAATGTCTTATCTACACTATTAGTACCATAATACAACAAACAATAATCATAAGTATCATGCAAATATCTTAACAAGCTTTTCACATAATTCCAATGTTCTCTACTAGGGTTAGACATAAACTTGCTCAATACTCCCACTACTTGGGCAATATCTGGCTAAGTGAAAACCATTGTATACATTAAACTACCTACTACACTAGCATATGGCACATTAGACATATCCTCTAAATCATCTTCACTCTTATGACATGTCTAATGAAAGCTTAGTGCCACCAAGTAAAGGAATTCTAACTAGTTTACAATCCAGCATACTAAATCTATTCAAAATAGTATCAACATACTTACTCTGTGATAACCAAATCTTAAATTGTTTACCCAATATCTTCTAATTTTCATTCCTAATATGTACCTTGCTTCCCCAGATCTTTCATCTCAAATTCACTTGAAAGTTAAGCTTTCAACTCACTAATCAAACCCTTGGTGTTACTAAAGAACAACATATCATCCACACACAAGGAAACAATTAGTATTTGATCATCAATACATCTAATGTAAACACAATGATCTTCTTCTCTTCTTACAAAACTCAACTTCAAAACAAATGAATAAAAACTTTGATACCACATCTAAGGTGATTGTTTCAAACCATAAAGAGACCATTTTAGTTCCTGCAAGCCAAGTGTTGTTTTCCTTTTACCTCAAAACCTTTAGGTTGTTGCATGTAAATTCTTTCTTCCAAGTCTCCATGCAAAAAGTATAGTTTTAACATCCATTTCCTCAATTTCAAAATCACTAGTAGCAACTATGGATAAAATAAATCTAAGGATAATTTAGCAATAGGAGAATATTTCATCAAAATCAACTCCCTCTCTGGGAGTAGCCCTTGGCCACCAGTCTCGCCTTATAATTCTCTAATGAACCATCTACTCCAAACTTCTTCTTGTAGACCCACTTAAATCCAATGGCCTTCCCTCCTTTGAGAAAATGAACAAGATCCTAAGTGTCACAAGGGTCTAAGACTATCATCTCCTCCAACATGGCTTGTTTCCAAGACTCACTATCATCTACAAGGATAGCTTCCCTATATGATCTAGGTTCATCATCAATACTTAATAAAGAAAATATACAATTGAAATCTGGTGGGCTATACCTCTCAATTGGATTCTCTTGTCTTATGGATCTCCTAAGAATAGGAGTATGGGGCTCTTCTTGTTCTTGAGCTTGCTCAACTTCTTCTCCCTTTTCTTCCCTAACCTCTTTAGTTTGCTCAAAAACATCACTTGAACCCTCTTCTTCTTCTTCTTCTTCTTTCTCCTCCTCATCATCAAATCCATCTCTCTTTTCTTCCTTAGGCACATCTTCTTGCTTAATCACAAAGTGCACTCTCCTTTCCTTTTCTTTGTCTTTTGGATATTCAGGATCAAAAATAGATCTAAGTTCCCTGAAAATCACATCTCTAGAATAGATGACTTTCTTGGTTAGTGGATTCCAAAGCTTATAACCTTTAACATTTTCACCATATGCAATGAAAATACATCTTTCTACTTTTGGATCTAGCTTAGATCACTTTTCTTTAGGCACATGAACATAAGCCTCACAACTAAAAACCCTTAAAATGTGAAACAAAATATTTCTTACTTATCCACACTTCATAAGGTGTCAAATCAAGAGGCTTACAAGGAGATCTATTTAACAAGTAACAAGTAGTAGTCATAACTTCTATCCAAAATCATCTATCCGACTGTGAACCACTTAACATTCTTCTAGCTCTTTCAATAATTGTTTGGTTCATCCTTTCTGCCACCCCATTCTGTTGAGGAGTGTATGGAGTAGTCTTCTCTCTAACAATACCTACATGCTTACAAAACTCATCAAATTCCTTAGAATAGTATTCCCCTCTATTATCATATCTCAAAACCTTTATCTTACAATCTGATTGCTTTTCAAATAAGACTTTAAAATCCTTAAACTTAGTGAAAACTTCATATTTATGTCTCATAAAATAAATCCAAGTGAATCTTGAAACATCATCAATGAAGGACACAAAATATCTAGATTTTTAAATAGATTCAATATCCACAAGACCAAATACATCCAAAGGAAAAGATGCTTTGTTTTGTTTACCAAATACATAATGTTCACATAAATCAAAATTCTCATTAGAATACGAAAAACCATCTTACAACTTCTTATTTAAAATGGTTTCTAAACCAGTCTCACTTATGTGGCCTAATCTATGATGCCACAACATACATGTATTTTCAGTTTTCTTAGTTACATTGGTAGAGATAAAAATAGTGGTAGCATCTAGCTTAAACAAATTTCCCATCTTTGTCCCTCTCTCTATCACCAAACTCCCTCTCACCATTATGCAACCATGCAAGTACTAAAATTGCATGCATTCCTAAGACATTCAACTTAGATAGTGAAATTAAAATTCTAGCTAATCTAGGAATATGTAGAACACGAAGGAAAATTTTTAACCTCCCACCACTGAAACACAATTGTACCTTTCCTCATCCAACAATGGGATATGATCTTTTGTCCCCAAGGTATTGTTATCTCTCAGATTTGCACCCTCGCCGAGTTGTGAAACTAGGCAATCTAGAGAAACATGGGATCTTTCCTAGGTCTGTGGGTGGCCTGTTTCACAACTCAATGAGGGTGCAAATCTGAGAGATAACAGTTTTTGGCACGCACGGTGGGACTGTGAAGTCCATTTTTATACATTTTGTTACTGTTGTTTGGTGTGTACAGTAGTAGATTCAGCCTTTTAGAGGTATTATTTTTACACATCTGGCGACTCTGGCGATTCTAGCAAGATCATCTATTGGTTTCAGCAGTTCAAGTGCTAGTATGTTTCAAATTTTAATCAAGAAAATGTACTCTATTCTGATTTTCCATCTTTTTGAGTGATAGACATGTCTATGTTTCATGGGAATATGCCTTATCACCCTCCATTTCATGAGAATGATGCTTATGCCACTCATTATCATCCATACCAAGCAGAATATGCTACCAGTTTTGTCCCGAATAACCCACTAGCGGCAGATTATCAGCATAATCATCATGCTTACCACCCTCCCACCCCTGCTCAGCTTTCTTGGCAACCTATCCACGCCTATAGCCATTTGCAGGAAGCTCATTTTTCTCAAGACCAGTTTAACTACCCCCTGAATCAGCCTCAAAATGTTAATATCAGTATCAGGGAGATAACTTTAAACTTGCAAAGGGAATTTGACGCTATCACAGCAAAGCAGGAGTATAGTATGCAGCAGGAGGAGCTTGCTTATCAAACTCATCAGAGAGAGGTGGAGGCACAAATATATAAAGAGGAATGTTTGAGTAGGTAGATTGTTGCCAAGGAAGAGCAAATGAGGCAATTAATAGCTCAGATTCGACAGCCTAAGGTCTAAAGCCCTTCTCCTCTTCCTAATCTCGTGCAAGTCCACGCTATAGGTCAAGCTGAAACTACCGATGCACCTTCTCCAAGGTTTGAAATTCTGAGTTTCAGGTAGCCTTCTAAATTTAAGATTCCAAGTTGGAAAGGGCCATCTTTTTTACCCTATGGAGATCCTCCACCAAACACCCAAATGGAACCATGCTCTAGCGTCCAGCTAGAAGAAGAAGAGCAAAAGAGTGTTTTGTTGGCTCCTTTTCAAACGTTGGAAACTCAATCAGCTGTTTGTTTTCTGAATCCATTCTTTGAAGAAGAGGTTCCCAGGTTCAGAATACCAAGCTTTAAGCAAGGTGAGTCTCCTAAATCTCCTAAATTAGATATTCCAAGTTTTAGAGGGTCTCATTCACTAAAAGAACGTATACTTGAACAAGAACAGCCTATATGTCTGCAAGAGACTAAGCCAATTCCTCAGGTTTCCTTGTCAAATCAGCCTTCCTACCCTTTTACTATCCGTTTTTGCCCAGGTGGACCTATTGTCTATCAAGATAGTTGGTTTGGTGGACAACAAAATGAGTTTCCTGAGAAAATAGAAGAACCTATTGTTCATGAACCTATATGTGTTAAACAAGAGGAACATGAACAGTCAGGACAGCAGGTTGAGAAGCTGGAAAAAGGGATCAAAAGCAATGATTTCATGTTTTTAGTAGATGAACTCCCTTCTTTTATCGAGCTGAATGAACAGGAAGAGGTTAGACAAACTGATGAATTGTTGATAGAAGACAATCAATGTGATAGTCAAGTCTTGGAGCAGCTGAAAGATAAAAATGATAAAAATGAACAGGAGGATTCATTTTGGAATGATCTTGAATCCTTTCTGTCAAACTTAGATGGCAGACAAGATCAGGTTGCACATGTTTTGGAGGAAGGAAATTTTACATTGCAAATGAGACATTTAAATCAGAAAGATGAGGAATCAGAAATACATAAGCCAGAAGCCAGCAAAGAGAGAGTGGCGTTCATCAGTTTGAATGGATGTCCTATCAGACATCTTGCTCAAGTCAAGCCAAACAAGGTGTTATTAGTCATGTTTGCACCTGCGGAGAAGCTTAAAATCAAGGAGTAGCTTGTCCAATCTACCTATATGCCTCAGAGCAACAAGCATGATCAGATTTATGAGGTAGGTGAACTTGTTTTCCCTCTCCAAAGCTCATTTCAGCAGTTGGTAATACTTTTGTCAATTATTCACCTCCTGGAGGCTGTTTATGAGCATGTGAGATATTGTACGTTGATGAGGATGGGTAGCTATTTCAAAGAACCAGTGAATGGTCATGTTTGAGCAGCACCTTTGCTGGTTAGACATAGGATAGATTAGCGTTTGGATGTTGAATAAGTGCTATTGCACACTAGATTAGAGGCAGTTTTTGTTTCCCTAAGTGTGTTTCTACACAATTTGTCAGTCTTGTATAGGTCTGGTTGTGCAAGGTTTCAAACTGCTATAATGTATGATAGCTGTATATAAAAGACAACCATCATATGAAACAGTGAATACATTTACTCACTATTGCACATCATGCCTATCTCCGTCAGAAAGCTGTTATAAATTGCAACAGTTTGCTTAGGAGGTGTTCCTGTTAGTTGGTTATCCCCTCTAACTCATCAAGTAGATGCATATCCTCAGTAACAGTGTTTTACTCACCATCACTGACCATACCCATGCACTTGATGGTTTAGAAGAGTTGATAGTTTTGAGGTTAGTTGCAGAAAGAAAGGAAGTGTTTTCAAGTTTTTGTCAAGCATGTGTGACTCTATGCCCAATGGATATGGTTCAGGCAACTAGTCTGATGTTTAGCAGGCAAACATATAGCAGATGTCGCCAAAGATGTTACCTAGATTTCACTACTAGCTCAATCAGGTAGGGCTTTTCTAGTTTTAAAAGAGAAAAAGGTACATATATTTCTGCTGTGTTAAACCCAAGCACATTTGATACAAATCAAGATGAAATTGTATTGTTGCATTCAGAGGTTTTCAGAAAAAACTCAAGAGATTGAACAAATCTTTTAAAAAGATCAGCAATATGTATTGAAAAAATAAGTGTATAAGTTCTCACACAAGCCGTGAGACTAACTGGTTCAATGCAAAAAGAAAAGACAAACTATACATTTATACATAAACTAAAAAACTGAATATACATATGAGATAGGGTGACTCGTCATTGCCTGAATGACGAGCCTTCATGTTGTTGTCGCGTCTCCTATCTTGTTTGGCGTATCCTGCAATCAGCCACTGTCTCCTTGCTATCCCGTCATCTGCATAAAATGTTGGAAAACGATGTTAGAGCAATGGTGAGACATCATACATCATATGATATACATTTTATAAACATACAATTTGTGTTTTCAGATGCACTAAACCAGTTAGCGTCACAAAAGCTTTTGAGATGCAAATCAAGCATATCGACTGCAAGCATGCATTTATTTTCTAACAAGTTTGCTTCATGCGCAGATACATGTGCAGTTATGTTTCTGTTTGATTCATTTAGTTACATTATGAGTGGAGGAAATGTGGCTCCCACAAGGGTTGAGCCCAGCTCAGTAACAATGAACAAATGTAAAAGGTACAGCTCAAGGAGTACATTCAAAAAAACAGATACAGTTGTCAAGAGGTTTTAAACATGGTAGGACAGCAAATAATTGATAATAAAGCCAACAGTCAAAATAGGACAGCAAGGCATGACGGGCGGCAATCATGTAATATGATAGAACAACAATCATATGGTAAGAAGGAGCATCAACATCCAACAAAAAGGACAGTTATATGGATGCCACAAAATATAATCCCTAGAGTTTGCAACATGCCGAACATGATTCTAATGGAGAGGAGAAAATAAGAACAACAGAAAATATCATATACAGCTAGTTCCATAGCAAAACATGACATCATGGAGCTTGTTCACAGTTTTGTTTTCACGATCATGCTACAGCACAGAAATACAGACTTCGAATAGTAGTAAGGCAAATAGGGCAGAGCTGTGTGTCACACTCAGCAAGGTCCCTTGCTGTCTAGTTGATGAGGTTCCATAAGCATGATTGGGTCATGATTCTCATTCTTCTGGCAAGTATTGGCATGCTTAACCTCATCGATCCACTCTGGAAAAGCATGCTGGATGACCTGATCTTAAAGAAAACACGGTCCCATTCTGGGCCATTCCAGTACTTGCAATGGCATATCAAAATTCGATA
Organism: Cunninghamia lanceolata; assembly: GCA_027924645.1. Classification (NCBI taxonomy): domain Eukaryota; kingdom Viridiplantae; phylum Streptophyta; class Pinopsida; order Cupressales; family Cupressaceae; genus Cunninghamia; species Cunninghamia lanceolata. The sequence goes on along the minus strand of BSBN01001614.1, from coordinate 6,528,362 downwards.
ACACAGGAGAGAGGAATTGTTCATTGGCAAAGAGGAAACAAACAAGATCCTGATATGAAGAAGCATTTACTTGCGGAACAAAGAGGCATTTATCAGAGGGAAGCACAACACAGTTTTTCCAAGCAAGAATTCATTGAAATAGTGAATGAGGTGACAGAATATAAAGTTTTGAGCTCTTTTAAGAATAGCAGACAGGGCACAAGTGAAATTGCAATTCATTTTAGACTGACAATGACAGGAAAAAAGCACATCATACTCAGCTTTTGATGAAATCGTGCCTCAGCATTGTCAGAACACAGTTTTCAACTCATTGCAATAAAAAACCCTTAGAAAATGACCAACATTGTGTCTTCAGGCATCAAACAACAAGAAGAAAAGTCAGATTCAAGTTTTATAACAGCTTTATCTTATTTTCTGTCGAAATCTTCATAGAAATGCAGACTTATCGTAAAAAGAACCCTTGCTCATGGCAAATTTGGAGCTTGTTGTTTGACTTGTGTTTTTTGAAAACATCATAATCATCATTGTCATTTTGATGATGTGAGGAGGAGGCACATCATAAGTCCAAGACTAGCAATGGAAAGGGGCTCGTGGCATGTTTATTTCTTTGTGTAGTTTTTCATAGCCAAGTCAAAATGTATTAGAAGGGATGCAAGGTCGAAAGATATGTAATGTGCTAAATGTATTGTGTGCTAGGAGATATAAGGTGGTAAATACCTTTTTCTAGCCAAATCAAAATGTATTGTAACACATACAATGGCCGAGTGTCTATTTTGGCTAAGGCAATGTCGGCTAGGAGATACAAGGTGGATAAATGATGCATATAGAACTTGGTGTTAGGAGTTATTAAAAAATATATATATATGTGTGGGAATTACAAGGTGGTTTGAAAGTAAAGTGATGGTAAGGTGACGTGTTTTGGGAGTCATAAGGGTTATTTAACATAGATTGCTTCAAACCGTGTAGGCATGACACAAGAGATATGTGCGGAAACGGAGATGGCCCAAGGTGATAAGACGTGTTGACATGGCCTTGCAAGATGATGTAGATGTAAATCAGATCATTTTTGCCTAGGACCCAAGGTTTTGTCAATTTTTGCATAATCAAAATCAGGGAAATAAACATCATAAATGTCATTATTTTCTACATAGGTCTGTAATTTTGAATTGTAAAACATTTTACTAAGGTGGTACAATTATAAGCCTCTTAGTTAAAAATGTTCATTACATGTAGAAAATATGTCATTTTTGTCATTTATTTGCAAATATCAGATATTATGATGATGCAAGAGGATGATGACACATATCTAAAGCATTAGAGAGCACTAGATGATATTTTATACTATTTTTAAGTACCTTCATGATAGTGGCTGACATGCCTCCACCATTTCTGCATTGGGACCCCTTTTTGGAGCAGTTTAAGGGGATATTTTTTCACTATTTCTGAGATACACGGGACTAGAGCTAGTGGGGTTGGTGGAGGTTGATCCTTGTTGAGTGGAGTTGGTGGATCTTTTTTGAGTGGAGCATGAGCTATTCACAGCTATTGGCACTGTATATATTCCTCTTCCTTGATCAGTTTTAGGAGGTTCTAGCTGTTCACAGCTCTGCATATTGTAATTTTATGAGTTCTTTTGTAGAAGTGAAGAGTTTTGTAACCCATTTTCAGAGATATGTAGCATTGTAACACCTCTTTGGCATTAAAAGCAGTCTATACCTTCCCATTTTCTCCTGATATTGTGTGTCTTCAGTGTTAGTGCAGGTCTTTGTGATTTTTCTTTGTCCTTGGAGCTGTAGTGCACGTTGGAGCCTTTATGCAGGGGTTACATATTGTTTGTAGGTTGTGAGCTGTGCAAGTGATAATAATCAGTTTTGGGTAGTGAGAAAATCTATTTCTCCTTAACAAGACTCCTGTTATTTGGCCTCCCCACAAAATAATGATGCAAGAAATATGATTTGCTAGGTTGTGTAAGTAATCCTGAGTATTACTGGTTCTATAGTGTGTCATTTTTCTATGCATTTGCTGATGATCGTTTGGTGCATCACCTTAGACAGTAGGTTTCTTTTTCTGCAAGCCTTCTTACCCTTTTCTCTGCAAAGTCTTAGTCTAGGTAGTTTAGGTGGAGTACCAAGAGGAAGCCGGCCTTCTCCGGAGGTTCTTTCTGACATAGGCCACCCACAGACCTAGGAAAGATCCCATGTTTCTCCAGATTGCCTAGTTTCACAACTCGGCGAGGGTGCAAATCTGAGAGATAACAGGTATACTTCTTCTCCATCATATTCTTCATATGTGGAAAACCACTCCTTATGAGGAGTCATATGATAGGAGCATCCTAAATCAATCAACCAATGTCCATTAGATATAATATTACATGAAGAAAGCAAATATTTATCACCTAAATCTGAAGACTTCTTTGTGGTGGAATCCCATTGTTTCTTTTTGTTTTTGTATTCCTTCTGAACACATGTCCTCTTTTACCACAGTTCCAACACTTCACTTTGTTCTTATTACCTAAAGTCTTATATATTTCCTTGGACTTGTCCTTAAACCCCTTTTGATCTCCCTTAGATCCTCTTTCCTTGGACCTTCCCCTGACATGGAGAGCATCCTTTGAACCCTCTGCAATGGATTTCTTCCTCATTTCCTCTGATAACAAATTTGCAACAACATTTTCCATCTTTAGAGTACATTTGAAAGGTTAGCACTGAAGGAAAGAAACATGTTCTCCCATGACTCAAGAAAAGAACATAGAAGCATAATAGACTTATCTTCTTCATTTATACAAAAGCTAACCGACTCAAAATCAAATTAAATGCATTCAAATGCTCTGCTATCAAATCACCCTCCTTCATTTTAAAAGAAAATAATTTTCTTTTCAAATATAACTTATTTACCAGACTATTTTCTTGGTAGAGCTCACCTAACCATTTCCATAATGATATGCCAAAGGTTCATCAGCTACATTCAACAAAACAGAGTCTGAAAGACAAAGACAGATGGTCCCTTGAGCTTTCTTGTCCAACTTTTCCCAAATGTCTTAATTATCTCATGGTGGGAAACTTTTATTTGTTACCACATGCCACTTATTTCTCTCCTCTAGAAGATAATTCATTTTAAGCTTCCACAACTCATAGATAGTTCCATTGAACTTTTCAATGTCCAAACAAGATGAGGATGTAGCCATGGCTAAACTGCACATAGATATGCAAAACATTTGAACCAGAACTATCACTACAACTCTTAACACCTTCACCCTTCAACCTAAGAAGAAAAGTTGGCCAAGTTTTGATACCAAATGTTACAAATGAAGGTAACTACTATATATGGAAATTTGAATTCAACTATAAATATGATCTTAACCAATGTATAAACAAAAGGAGATTGCAAGAAAATAAATCAGCCACATAGAAGAACAAACACATAACATAGTGTTTACATGGAGAAACCCTTTCAGGAAAAAAATCCACCGAGAAGAGATGCCCAACCTTGTATTATCTTAAAAATAGAGATTGCATACAATCCTTTATTTCTCCTCTTTATTCTTCGCCCCTTCAATACCTACAAATAGAGTTTTCACTCTAACTCATTATGTTACATTTCTACCACCATAACCTGTGCTTATATAGAATTTTCACCTTCTAAATGGGGCATCCAAGTTGGTTATCATATCCCAACACATCCATTGGATAAATACAAGAATTTAATGCATAAAAAATATTGGTTTTAACTCCATAACTCACCTCATACACATGGACAACTAATTTGTCCTTATGAACACCTAATTTGTCCTATCTTGCAAGGTGGTTACCATCTTCATGTGGACATGTTATAACAAAAAAACATCATTACAATTGTCTAAAACAACCTCATGGGAAGTTGAACACCCAAAAAAACCTTAACCTCCAAGATTCCTTCCCGATAAATAGTAATTCCATGCCGGTAAATAATTAGTTATTGACCCTCGGTAAAAATTAATTACCGTGCCAGTAAATCCTGATGGTAAAAAATATTCACTGTTGATGGCGAATTCCTCAACCCTTATGAATGTTTTACAAACAATTGATATTAGGAGTGATTAAATACATAGGATTTGCAAGGTTGATGGCAAATAAATCCTAACAAAGTCTGAGGGAGTTGTGCAAATTGTAAAATTCTCTCCAAGGGCCAAAGTCTAAGTTTATATGGGCTCATGCAACTTAGACTCTAAATTCTGAAATTTTGTTGATTCACCTCTAAATTCAAACCAATGTAATTTTGTCATCTTCTCAAATCCTAAGATACCTAAGGAATGTTCATTAACTAAGATACTTAAGTTTGTTCTTTAGCAAACGAACCTCAACCTCCATATCTCATTGCTTAAGTTGCCATGCTGGGTACATTAGGAAACATGGTAGGTATGTCATAGCATTGTGCCATGATGCCTTGTACACATAGAGGTACAATGTGGCATGCTTAGTATCAAAAAAAAATAATTCAGTCGGTTCTTATCTATTAATGTCTTAGGTGAAATCTTGGGGAATTATAGACAAAGGTAAATTATCATGTAGAGAACATGCTTATTCTTCATATTCATTCACTAAACCAAGTTATCAACTAGTTCCAAAGCAAAAACTTGCATTAGACACCATTACTTAACATTATAGGGACACATCCTCAAAACAAACATTACACATGATCATTCAAGGAACAACAGACACTAGAAAATCATATTTGATAGATTACATTATAAGTATGCTTAATAATTCAAACTCAAACAAAAAAAACATTGCTTGCACTTGCACCTACAAGAGTAGATTCTTATAACACAAACCATGAAAATCCATGTGTTACTTAGAATACCAATAAGAGAAATGCATCCTTTGCAAGGAAAATCCCTTACACTATTTCAAGAAGAGATGAAAAATATCAAATACATCCTCATAGATTAAATGAGCTTCATAGACACAAAGCTGCTATTGAAAATAGATCACCGCTTACATGAGGTGTTTCCCCATCACCAATAACAAAGCTTTGGTGGTGTGTCTATTATCCTTATTGGTGATCTTGGCTAATTACCACATGTTATGGAAAAACCTATATATGCATCACATTCAACCACAAGGATGTTATGGCAAACACTTACCATAGTGATCACATTTGAGACTATTTTTGGTCAAGAAGGCAAAAGTCCTACTCAAACATAATTTTGTGCCAACAATAAAATATAAGAAATGCACAATCAATACAACATCATTAGGAAACACTAATGAACGGCACAAATAAAATTCTAACTACAAAAGAAAGGGAAAAGTTTGACCTATCCATGCATTTATTTATTAATAGGAAGATGTTGAAACTATTGAATCTTCCTATCGCAATTATCATTGCATAAACTATGCAACAAAATTTAAATCATGATATTGAGGATGATCAGTTGCAACAAGAGGTGCTATTATGCATAAGCAAATGGGCTATGTTAACAACAAACTTATGGATTGAAGTTGGCCTTGTAAATGGGTCATTAGGAAAAATTGTAGCTATTGTTTACAATCACAGCTATAAACCCCCAAACTTGCCAATGTATGTGGTGGTCCAACTTGAAGCTACAATGGCCCAACATGGGATATAGAGAAACCAAGAATGTGTCTTTGACACCTAAAATGAATGGTAATTGTAGATAGTTCCCCTTAACCATGGCTTGGGTCATTACAATCCATAAATCTCAAGGCTTAACATTGAGCAAGGTCATGATAAGCATAGGCAACACTAAGAGACAAGGCCAAACATTTATAGATATGTCTAGAGTAAAGTCCATTGAAAGCCTTCAAATAAAACTTACATTCTCTTTCAAATAGGACTTTAAATGCAAAATAATTCTTACACCATTAAAAAGAAAGAATACGAAGCTGGCTTACAACTACTTTGATCTTAACACATTTAGATACATGTGTATGCTTCTGCTTTCATCAGTAATTCATCTTAACTTTGTCACAATAGTATTACTTACTTTTTTAATTGATGTATAGGCCGATGCAGAACATGGAGTAGTTAAGGTGTCAAATCATCCATAATCTTGATACCTCTTTCATTTTTTAGTGGCACCAATGCAAATAAAAAACGTAAATATATTCCCATGTGATTTAACCTGTATACTAGGATTCTATTCTAATTGGCTATTATACTTGATTCAATTTCCAGCCACGACCTAACTATTTTATGTGTTAGCTAAATTTAGTTGGAAATAAAAAAATTACGTTTACAATATTGGCATATTACAACTTGTTTTGTTTATGATATAGGTAATATGATACAAGCCTTCCCCAAAAGTGATCAACATATACAAAGATAAAGAATCATGGGTTACAAATTGGCTAGCAAACTATCATTGTCTACTTTGAGAGCAAGTGTTGCTCAAAATTATAGAACTCCAAGTCCCCTAACTCAGGACTTAAAGATAAGATGTCAAGGATATTATAAGAGCTTGGATAGAGCAGAGTATTTATGTCATATGATGAGGCCTTTGAATTCAAATATGACCATAAAGTTAGGATGGTTGTTAACAAGCACAATGGATGTGTCAAGATATATATCCGAGATTTGATTGGATGATCTTGCAACTTATAACAAGAACTTTGTGATCTCTTTCTCTCCAACTGCATGTACAAGATAATGATCATCCACTTGCTTGTTATGAGAAACTTCAATCTAATAGGATAACTTAGTTTATAATGTTTAAAGTTAGTGAAGGCTAATGAAAAGGAAGGAAATCAATTGATCCAAACATAAAAATGGCTTGAACACCATATCCATTCCAAATACTATATAAAAATTTTGTATTGACTTTGTAACACTAACATTCAAATATTTACATGAACACTCAGGCACTTCGACTCTTCAAGTAGTTAAATCTAGTCTCTTAATTGGAATCAATTTTTTCTCTATGACACTAATTATAAACTACCACAATATTAATAGGGTGACAAATATGGAGAACACTTAATGTAAATGTCATAGATTCTAATAGTAAATTACTAATATAGAAGCTTTTTCTTGGTAGATATTGTTTGTAGAATAGCTATGGAGACCACTTAATGTACATTAAAAAAATGTACTATTGGCATTGTTGCATGCTTCTAGATTGTAATTTTCATATTAGTAATAACTCTACACCTTTATCAAAAGAAGGCCCATAGGATGAACCAGCGTTTCCTTACGATGTTCTACATTTTTAACTCTCTAGTTGGTATGCTAACGGATGGTTGCAAATCATCAAGATTGTAATATTCAATAGTTGCCAATTCAACATTCAAAGATGTGATTATTTCATATTTTAAGCTTTAGGACTAGAAGAAGCCCCCTTTACTATTCATATAACAAATGCAAATTGCATAGATGTTAATATATTGCATCTCATATTGAAATGATGGACTATAAAATTTAGAAATAATATTTTAAAATTGTGCTCTATGAGAGTAATAAATAATATACATTTTGCTAGGTATCCTCTAGCTATTCATGTAGACCACTATGGATATATCCTAGGAGATGATATGTGTGCATTCTTCGATTAGATTAAAATAGGATTTTCACAACAAATAACTAAATGCTTGACAAATTACTTCATGGATCCAGATTCTTACAATTTTCCAAGGGTCAAATTTACCCCCTCTGTTGAGATTACTCATCTAAAGTGAAAATAAAATATTCTCAAACTATTATGACATGTGCAATCATGACTCAGATATTCAAGTGTGATCAAGTGATTGATGGTATATTGCATCACAAAATTTTTAGCTTTTATGCAAATGAGTTTGAAGAAGACTATTAGAGTGTCTTGTTGATGTTACTACAAGGAAAGATGTATAATGAAATTACATAATTACACATTTAATTTAGTATCTCTATGTAGCAAGGAAAAATATGCATAGCAAAATGATCTATGAATAGAGGCATATTGTGGTATTGTGTTCTTTATTATTTTATTTCTTGATGAGCCCATGTGTTGAATGGTAATATAATTTATCTAGTAATGTATAAGACTATAAGAATTAACTAGGGTAATCACCTTGGTTAATATGGCTGTTTGTCTGAATGGACATAACAATATGAGCACACTACCATTCAAATCGGTATATACCATAAAAATTTCATGCCACCTTCTCAATCACATAACCTCTCTCTAAGTATCTACTACATTCTTTTTATTATAACGTGGATCTCTATTTTAGTTATACAGTTATAATTGCATAGAGCAAGAGCAATTTTTATGGTAGCTACAAGTTTTTGTGTCGTAAACTTTTTCCCTTGTTAAGAGGACAGTTGTTTGTTGATTTAAAAAATGTGTAAACTGACTAGCTATGTCACTAACTACCATGCTATGCTAGAAATGGACCAAGATAGATATGCTTTTCTCTTATAGATCAATGTTATATTAGTTGTACCAAGGGTTGTTTTCAAGTTTGTTTCACTAGTTTTTTGTTCATATTTTTACAAGAAATTTAATTTTATATGAGCTCTCTCTAAACAGTTAACAAATTCATTTTATCATAGCATGAATTTTTGTTTTAGATATACAAACATTCATAACTACATAGAGTAGGATCAATTTATGGTGGTTACAAATTTTTGAGTCTAAAGCTTTTTCCTCATTTAGAAGGTGGTTATTTGTGTTGGCCCACAATTGCCGTTAAACCAAAAGGTCGACCTATCAATTTTTGATACAAGCGCGAGAGTTAATGAGTCCACGGGAGGCGGTTAGTCCATGTCACGTATCCCACGGGGAGCGCTGACCATTTGCCAACAAACTCCCCCTAGTGTTACCCAGGGGGATTCGAACCCGTGACCTTTTGCTCTGATACCAATTGTTGGCCCACGATTACTGTTAAACCAAAAAGTCGACCTATCAATTTTTGATACAAGCGCCAGAGTTAATGAATCCACGGGAGGAGGTTAATCCATGTCACGAATCCCATGGGGAGCGCTGACCATTTGCCAACAATTTGTTGATTAAAAAAATAGGTGTAAAATGATTTATTCTATTGTTAGCAACTAGGGCCTAAATTTGACGGTCGACCTTGCGTGCCAAGTAATTTTTTTGCGACAGTCATCTATTTGAAGTTGCCTTTCAAATATTAAAGCCTACCTATATATATATCCTGTTGGCAACCATGTTGTACTAGAAATTCCTTTTGTCTCATAACTCAATGTTATCTTAGTTGTACCATGGATTTTTTTTTAATTTCTTTTCACTAATTTTCTATTTATATTTCTACAAGTAATCAAATTTTTCAGGTCTGTTAAGCCATTTTTGAATTTAAAAAGTATTTGATCTTTAGATATTTTTCCTAGAATAATAGATCTATTCCATTGTTCTTAGAGATTTACATAGATTTTTGTCGGTCTTTAAATCAAAATCAGCATATACAATGAAGATGCAAGTGTTTGGCTTCATTTATTCATGAGATTTTCCATTTCCAAAAAATATTCCTCTAATATAAGAAGTTGGGCAACATGGTATGGGTTTAATTTTTTTGTATTATCTATTATCAAAGGAAACTTGATGTTAAACATATATTTCTATGTTGAAGAAAGCTGCAGTTACATAATAAGATGTTAAACATATTTTACTACCCTAAACCAAAATCCAATCCACCTACTTTTCTTTTTAATAAAATATAAAGATAAATTAAAGTGGAATTTAATAACTAACATATATAAGCAATATACATCAGGTCATAACTTTCTTAATTTATCGTCATTTCAGCTTATATATTTTCAAAGGTAAATCAATAGAATTCCTATAAATATGTTTTTCTACATTTGAAAAGCCAACAACAATAAAATTATACAAATCCACATATATTTTAATGGATGCAATCATGCATGCAACAGATATGCATATTAAAAAAAAAATCCTAAAATTGGCCATTCTACATCACAAGATTATGTCACGGTCAGTTCCAATTTTCCATTAATCAGCTGGTCCTGCTTTGTCTCCCACTTAATGGCCGCCTCATTCGCTGAAGAATTGTCAGTAGATTTGTGGGGAAATAGGGATCTCGTTGAGAAAATCATTCAATTTTAAACTCCCTTGTTTAATAAAAGGTGATGTTATGTTTCGTTAAAAGATCACTTTGCAATTAAAAGCAATTACGGAGTTGAGGGGCACGGATGGGAATTTAATGAAAAATAAAAGCAATTATGGCTTCCAGGATTGAGCAATATTCCTCTGCCTTTTTATTTTACTTTAACAGCGATCATATTTCTCTTCTGTAAACTTTGTACCTTACGACTGGGTTATAACCTCGTACGCCTTTGAGTTATGATCATAAATGCTCATCATTTACGTGCATTCTATCCTACCCTTATATACGTTATACTTGATATCAATTGTTGAATCTCTTTGTAATTGATGTGGGGAATTATAGTCTTAATGTTTTTTCTTCTGTGGGCTCTATCTCCTTTGAACAATAGTAGTTCTCATAAATTAAGATTACTTGGGAGCTATAAATGGTTTAAAATGTTGACATGCATTATTAGTCTTGATATTTTTTTCTTTGGGTTTTATCTGTCTAGCTTTTGCATGCACCTAATTTATCATCTTTCACATCTCTTATGCTCCAGTTTAGGACAATTCTAAATTTTTTATGTTTAGTTTTCTACTTGTTCTCCCTTCCAAATTTGGATCTTGCTCTATTTATAAATCTTTGCTTGTCAATTTTGGGGTCTTTTATTCTAAGATTTTTACATCAAATTGTCTTTTCCTCTTTTGAATTTTGGATTTTAGCAAGTCTAAGGTTTTGCAAACTCTTGATGAATTGTGCCATAGCTTCCAAGCTCCTTTACAAGTTTTTACATGACTTCTACCACACTTTTACTATCACATACAAACGTTAGTCTCTTCAATTCAGCCCACTTTGTCAACTTCTACTATTCAAGTAGATTCAAAGCTTCATCATTTGCACCTGCACAACCACATGACTCTTTGGTCCCATTAACATCTAATTGTTTTCGGTATTTTTCCTTCCACCACCAAAGGAGTGTCTATAGTAGAGAGAAAAAGTAGAGACTGAACAACTATGTCCATGAGAACTACTTTGCCATTATCAATACATTTCATATCTTAGATCTTTCTTATCATAGGTGTGAGATTTTCAATTATATTTGTTTTGTTCAAAATAGTTTTGTTATTGTATAGGCTAGACTAACTATTAAATTTAGATTAGCTTAGGAATTTCATTTTCTCTAAATCTAAAACAATTTATGTTTTAGATTTGGATTAAGATTGGTGTAGTGTAGTTTTACTTCAATAGATTAATTTTATTTTGTAAGATCATTGTTAAGACAACTTGCTACAATTCATTTAAAAGTTTATAGAGGAAACTTAAACATAACCAATCAACACTATTTAAAGTAGCAATTCAAACAACTTCACCCAAATCAAGGATTGATTCTTCAACACCAACAATCAACTCAAATTAGCAAGATAGTGAATATTGTTTGTAAAGACATTGATTTTTGTTGATTGAGAAATAGTAGAAGAATTTGTTTATTTAATAATGCTTGAATTTACTTAATTTTCATCCTATTTTTCATTCGTTAAAAATTAACTGTAAAGAGGAACAAATTTATAGCTTGCCAATTTTTTAGTCGAGCTTCTATTTCTAGCTTTCATGCATGCAAATATAAATACAGAAAAAAGTTTCCTTTCTTCCTTATTTCAATAGTTTAGTATAACCTAAAGCATTTAGTTTCAGCATTTCAAATATTCAAAAGACCAATACAAAACAAACAAACAAAAAAGATTGTCCATTTCATTTTGAACTAGAAACTACTACAAACATAGTTAATCTTTCAAACAATTCAAGCAAGTGACACAATCAAAACATTCTAGTTGCAATCCAAATATTGATATGCACAAACACAAGAGCTTATAAACATTCAAATTTCACAAGTAGCTAAAAAATGACAACAATTTTACATTCAACCAAAAAGTATCAAACATATCTCAAATCTCCCATTTTCCCCTTTCAGTCTATAATGAGACTTTTCCCCAAAGTAAAAATAATCTTATTTTTCCATGTAGATGACTTCAAAATTAAAAGGGGAATAAAAGTTATTGTTACCTACCCCTTTGATATAAAAGGAGATAAAAATAAGTCTTATGTAAAAAACCCTTAAGTTTATGAAGAGGTAAAAAAGAAATTATGCCATTTATATGTAATTATTAGTTGGAAAAGGTTTAGAAATACATGATTATTAAGAAAAAATAGTCTCAAGAGATAAACAAGGGAAAATATTTGATTAAATCCATTGAGATGTAAAAGAGTGCACGATGGTTTGAAAAACCACCCTTTGAAATATTATATAAATTAAGTATGAGAGGCTTGGAAGGCATGGAGATCACTCAAGTAAGAAGCTAGTTTGGAGGACTATGGGCATTATAGAAGGATCTTACAAGGTGTGTCCAACTCAAGGTACAGAGCACACCTAGGATTGTCTTCCTAGGGCTTTATGTTGTGTGTTTGTTCTATTGCACATGATTTACATGTTGTGCTCTAAATAGAATTGTTCCTCCTAGAGCATGCCATATCTAAGAGGGCCAAGACTATTAAGACTTTTTGGAGTGGGAGTGCTCATTCTGGTGGTTGAACTCATACAAGTATTATTTGACATTTAATTTGTGTTGCAAGTATGTGCTAATCGGTGTTGTCATTGATGTCAATCGTGTCTTCTGATGAAGTTATTGTTGTTTGTCTAAGTTGGCTTACTAAAGATGATTTGGTTACTGTATAGAAGTGTTGAAGATGTTAAGGATATGCTTCTAATATTATGTTTCTAAGTGCTTTTGAGAAAATTTGATTAATATTGGAAATAGTGTGTTGAAGGAGTCTTCTAGCTTATAGAACACTGTTCGAGTTTTTGCTCTACATTTTTTTTGGGTTGGAGATCTGAGTGTGCAGTTTGGATATGTTGTTGAGAAGTGTTTGAAGATGGTAAATCTAGAATTTGGTGCTCTGGACTGTTGTACAGTGAAAGTTGTATTCACCAGTTTGAGGACAGTGTCTGATACTGTTTGCAGTGTGCCTGAGAGAAAGTATTTTGCTCTGCATTCCTCCACATAAAGGTTTTAGGTGCTGGGGTTCTGGATATATGTTCATAAGATCCTAATCTATCTTCATTCCAAAGGATTTGTGATTTGGTGCTCCAAAAATTCATTTCTTGTGTAGTAGAGTTTGATAGTGTTATTTGTAAGTAGTCTATGAACTATCTTCAAGTGAAATTTGTTGTGACTAAATTTGTTGGTTCTCAGGTGACTCCAAGTTGTTCATGGATGCTTCCATATTATTTTAAAGCATTATGTGTAGTCTACAATTTATGGTTATGATCGTGAAAGTGTGTAATCAAGAATTCCTTATGTTTATGTTGTTTGGGCGACCTTGGATGTTTGCGCGTATTATGGATTTGATTCGATGGTTATGTGAGTGTTGCATAGTGTGCTTGGATAGATGTAGATCTGAGCTAAGGTGTAAAGTGGTTTTCCTTCATTCCTTTGTGCCATGGAATGTTTAGGTCCAGACCTAACTCAAATATTGTGAGTTTGTTGACATTGGAGATTGTTTCAAGGATTGTATATCATGTTGCTGACCTTGGAGAATGTTTTGAAGACTAATGGTGGTATAAATCATGAGGGGGAGAATGAGAGTTAGTTTCAAATGAATAAAAACACAACAAAAACCCAAACATCAATAGAATGTGAAGATAAATAGGAATCAAACCAAACAAGTAGAAATACTTACAAAACCCATTTACCTATCGTTTTCCATTGTTGCCTATCTTGCTTTGATCTTGATTGAAGCCCTCAGAAGCTCTTTTTAGCTTGCTTGCTTGTTTGAAGATGCCAAAGGAAGAATGGCTATTGATACCTTGTGTGATTTGAAGATGAGCTTCAACACACAATAATGGAGGATACTTAGAAAGTGGAATGGTGTGAGAGTGAGAGAGATTTGAGTATAGATTTGATGCAATAATGAATCCTTCTTATGGCTTGGAAGAGGGTTCTATTTATAGAATTTCTAAAAATAGAATGGAGGGTGAGGATCACTAGATGAGAATAATGGCTAGGAATAAAAGTGAATCTTTAATTCATAATGGGTGAATTAAAAATCTTTTATTTGAAAATAGTGGATTATGACAATTGAATTAAATATTCAATTGTTGGGAAGAGTGGGGGAACATTTGAATTAAAAATTCAATTGTTGGGAAGAGTGGAGGATAATGGGGAACATTTGAATTAAAAATTCAATTGTTGGGAAGAGTGGAGAATAATGGGGAACATTTGAATTAAAAATTTAATTGTTGGGAAGAGTGGAGAACATTTGAATTAAATATTCTATTTGTGAAGGCTAGTGGGGAACATTGAATTAAATATTCCATTTGTGAAGGATAATTGATTTAATGATTTCTTTTGGAAAATGGAGGAAATTAGCTAATTAAATATTAGGAATATTTAAATATATCTGCAACATGGTGAGGTGGATTGATGAGGTGGATTTTTAGGGGATTTTAATTGATGTGAGATATAAGAAGAATTTAGGGAATTTAATTAAATAAAATGGCTTTATTTAATTATGGGATAATGAGCCAATTAACTAAATGTATAACATTTATTTAACTGCCAGAAGAAAATAAGAATTAAGATAAATATTAAATATTTACTTAATTCGACCCGAGCCAATTTTAGGTGTATACATTTTGCCCCTCTTTGAAGCAATGTGTTTTATCATGTTGTTTCAAAGAATAAGAATTTTTGACAGTGATACATGCCCCAATTTTTTTTTTTTGCCCTTGGTACAAGTTTAACGACAGGATGCCCCCTCGGGAGATTGGAAGGGGAGAAGGCGGCAGGTGTGAGACGGACAATCTCATGATAAGAAGAAGGCGAAGAATTGGGTTAGGATGGAGAAAAACAGGGTATGGTTCGGAGAAACAACCATGGGATGTAGTCATAGAGTCACATAGTCTGATATGGGTCACTTGCTATATATAGGAGTTGGGTCCACACAAACTATTCATTTGTACACTTGGCCATAGTTGATTTGTCCTCTAGAGAGCTTAGGAGAGCATGGCAGCCAGAGTGATGGATATTCCATGTGAGCAGCATCGGTTTGAGAGGGTTTGACGGTTCGATCGGCCAACAGATGTAGGACCCCCAGTATGTAGTTCTTCAAAACTTGTCAAAAGTCAATTTTTGTGCGTATTAATGGCTACGAAAACCAACTAGAATAAATGCACAAAAACCCTAGTTTTGTGCATATGCACTCCTAAATTGCGCATATGTTGCAGGATTGTGCATGCATGCTGCGGAAATGCGCATTCATGTACTTTGCACTTTTGTATCTGGAATGTGCGCATTTGTATGTTTTGCACATTTGCTCTAATAAGTTGCGCATTCATTCCGAAGTTGCGCATATGCACTGTGAGTTTGTGCATATGATTAGCATTGCACATTCAAGTTATGACATTGCGCATATGTAGGGAAATTGCGCATTTGCGCTAATAGGTTGTGCATGTGCCAGAATGGCGCATACGTGACAGGGAGTTGCGCCTTTATGGTGAAATTGCGCTTTTGTTATGAAATTGCGCATTTGCCACCTGTATTTGCGCATTTGTACTGTTAGGAACATCAGTTTTAACTTAACGAAATTAACCCAATTGGCATCCTGAGCGATGCGTCAATTGATTAGCGATCTCTGAGGTTGCTAAGAATCTTGTCGAGAGATGATATGCTGTTTTGATTAATTTGATATGTAGAGCCAATGATAGGGAAATGGCATATGTGCCACCTGTAGGCCAATTAGTTGCCTTAACAAAATTAACCCAATTGGCATCTTGATCGATGCGTCAATTGATTAGCGATCTCTGAGATTGCTGAGAATCTAGTCGAGAGATGATATGTTGTTTTGATTAATTTGATATGTTGAGCCAATGATAGGATAGTTTGATTGCTTGGAGTAGGTTGTCGATATGGATTTGGATTTTTGCTGACAGTATGCGTTTCTTGGTTGTAGAAGGATATTCGGGACGTGTTGACATCACGAGAGTTGTTCCCGTTGCCATTGTTGCAGCAGTATATGTTGACCGAGATGGAGCGGGAGGCTCTAGGTGCTATGGGTTTGTATCATGTGCTCTTTATGCCCGAGGTTCGCATGAATCGGGCGATGGTGATTGCTGCCGTGGAGCGATTCCATAGTGAGGATGGGACCTTCCATTTTCTGATGAGAGAGATGGCCATTACTCTGGAGGATGTGTATCGGATTCTGCACCTCTCGAGGGAGAGCTGGTTGAGTACGAGTCACAGCATGGTGCTAGGCTAGAGGAGTGCAGACGGGTTTTTGATGATCCCGAGTTAGTAGGGGAGGAGATCTCATGGCAGGACATGCATGACTGTTATGACTATTTTGCAGGCATAGTGGTTGGACTGATCAGTGGCGTAGTATGCCCCGATAGGAGAGCGCACGGCTTCTCCATTGGTTGGGGACAGATGCTGGAGAGTATGATTGTCGATGTGACTCGGTATGCATGGGGTGTGTGTGCTTGCACACCTATACAGAGACATGCATCAGGCAGTGTATCACCGAGGCTCTGGGTTAGCCATAGGTGGGTCGCTCTTACAGTTTTGGTTGTGGGAGCACATTGCAATCACGCAGCCGATCTGCGTATTTCATAGGTAGAGGGGTGAGCCTTATTGTTACGGTTATGTAGGTGTGATTTCCCAGCACAGGTTGGGGAGGCTTGAGTACTGGAGACATGCCTTTGATGGAGTGGATGTAGTTGTCTGGCGGCCATACATTGACTGCGAGATATGGGATGACAAGGCAGATGAGCTCCCCTATTGTTTCCAGACGAGGTGGCTGATTGGCCGGACTCGGTTCATTTTCGAGCGACAGATTGTCAGCCGAGTGTAGAGATAGTTTGGCTGAGTTCAAGGCAGACTATAGGGAGAGGTCCATTTTGCCAGGACATACGCCGAGCGGTATAGGTGGGGTCCTATGGCATCCTATGAGGAGGCTTTGGCTGATTTTTAGCATATTCCTTATGCAGCCTGGCCGATGCAGAGAGATATAGTGGACGCTGGCATGATGCCAGACTATGAGGAGTGGTTTGCAGCACATCTGTTTCCTCGCTACTCAGGTCCTGGAGAGGTAGCTCCTCATATTGATGAGGGTGACTCAGACGGAGGGGGTGGAGATGGCTGGGGGAGGGGTGGACGGCGGAGGAGGAGGAGAGATGATGGAGATGAGGGGAGACAGAGACAGGGGCAAAGAGTTGGAGAGGGGCTCGTGGGGCAGTAGGCAGTGGGACAGGTAGAGGTCCCAGTGCTAGTGCAGGCAGAGATAGCACAGAGACAGATGTCGCCACCTCAGCAGGTGCCAGCACAACAGGTACAGGTGCTAGTGCAACAGGTGCAGGTGCCAACACAGTAAGTGGCACAGGCCGAGTAGGCTCCACAGCTTGATGTGCAGCAGCAGGTTTTGATTTTTTTACAGACCTAGACTAGGCAGCTGAGGGCTCATTTAAGAGCGGCGGAGTCACGGTGAGAGGCAGATGCGACTTGGATATCTGAGTTGAGCCGGGAGAGAGATGCAGCCTTAGCTAGTATGCGGGCTATGAGGGTAGAGCGGGATGTAGCCTTGATGGCCATGGGTACCGATGGGACCTCCGGTTTCTTGGTGGCATAGGTACAGCAGTTGCAGGCCCAAGTAACGCAGTTATAGAGTGATCTAACTAGAGCTCAGGCACAGACTCAGTATTACCAGGGGTTATATCACGGTACTGTGCCAGCGAGTTAGAGAGCTGCGACCTTCCGAAGCCAGTCAGAGGCGGCGCAGAGAGTAGGTGGGTCTCGATTTGTGGGCTCAATGAGGGGTCCACCACCATCAAGGGGGGATAGAGGAGCAGCCAGTGCAGGGAGCAGTGTTCCGTGACAGCAGGGTTAGACAGACCCAGATACTTGTACCAATTTTTTGTTTGATCGCATTGTAGCCCATTTTTGACAGATGGCTGAGATAGCCAACATATGTACTTATTATTTTCTGAGACATGTATCACCATTTGTTATATGTATACATTTATGGCATGGCTCTGGGTTTGGACAGAGATCTTGAGATTTTGTACATTTGGACATGCGTTGGATGTTTATATGATGATTTACCTATTTGATGGTCTATATGTGTGTTCTGACATTTTATATGCTATGGATGCACTTGGATGTTATGATGTGTTTGTATATGTTATGCAGACTAGATGGATGTTTAGAATGCTTTTGAGTTATGCAAATGCTAATGTGTATGGATATGGTTATGTAGTTCAATATGTATGTGCCTATGTTTTTGATTTTCTTTTGATATGAGGTATGGATGCATAATGTATATGTATGATCTAAAATGTATGGAAATTTGATCTCATGGATTTATTATGTATGCAAATGATGTAATCATGCAAAATGACTATCTCATGTGATGTGATATGCAACTTATATGCTATGTGCTTGATATGTCCAAATGTCCAAATGTACTCAATCGACACAGAGATGGTATAGACGAATGGAATAGAAGAAGATATGGAGAAATACTGACTTTTGTTTGTGATATATTGCAGGGTTTGCATTATTGTGTGGATGATATGGAGTTGTTGGATAGGAGACGGATGCGGATATGGATTTGTCATCTTCGCAAGTCTTTTGCTTTCATCATTGGGCACTTTTTTTGGTATTTTTTGCTTTTTGAAATGTTGTAAGAAAATACAAGCATCTTGGTATAATTAGACCAAGATGACCTGAGTATGTCTTACATGGATTTTGATATAGCAAGTTGATACAAGCATCTAGTCAAACTTGAATCTAGATAACCTGAGTACTTCTTACGTTTTTAACAGACAAGGATTGCCCCTTTTCATGTTTAGACCTTGGAGTCCTTGATGATCTTTTGTCGATCATGTCGTTAGACAAAAGTCGTCACATTACTAAAGTTTAATCCACAAGCAACAGACAAAGAAAATAATCATGCCCCCATCATAGCATCTCTAGCTTTTGGCATCCTCGAGTAGCATAGGAAGACATAATGGACAAAAATTCAAGACCTTGTAAGTTAACCTGTTCACAAAACATTCTTGCATTAGGTGTGTCTTTTGCCATAATTGATATAGAACCATTTTGAGTGTTTTGATATGGTGCTTTGCTTTGTGTTTGTTTTGGACATGTTGATGTTATGTGTCAAGAACTTTGTCCTAGGTGTCTAGTGAAAGTATCGCAATCCTTTATTGGTATCTCCTTTTAGAACGATGGCATTCAAGAACCCAAATTTGCAACTAGGTCAAGGAGTTGCCCCCAATTTAGACCAAGATCGATTTATTATGGGTGAGATGATGACAGATGTGGAGAGACAGACCCTAAGGGATTGACCTAGTGCCTCGGGGGCTCATTGCTAAATGACCTTGCCTACGTGACGACGCAGAGGCAACGTAGTTCGGGGTGAACCCTGATGGACCGAAGACCTAGGTGATGGTGGATCTGTAGAAGTGGTATGGACTTAGATAGATAGAAAGACCAGATATAGGACTGACGGGACAGCAGAGCCTGGGGGGCGCATTGATAATGGCCTTGCCTAGTGATAGCGCAGAGGCGACGTAGTTCGGGACCTGGACCATGGATGGACTACAGGATAGATGACAAGATATGAGATGGACAGGGAAGCAGAGCTTCGGGGGCACCTGGATAATGGCATTGCCTACGTGATAGCTCAGAGGCGACGTAGTTCGGGACCTAGACCATGGATGGACTAGTTTGGTGTGATGGAGACAAGAGTCAATTGAGTCAGCATAGATTGGAGGGAGTGTTTTGTCACAGATAGCGCCTGTTTACCAGGTTTTCACCACTTACTTTTATTTGCACGTGCAGCCAAAAAGTACACATGACGCCTGTATGCCAGGTTTTCATCATGGTATCTATCCTTTTGTTATTTTTCCATTTTTTTGATTTTTTTTGTTCTTTTTTTTATCACTTTTTTCAATTTTTTTGATTTTTTCAGGACTCCCTTACATTGGGGTTTTCAGGTATAGAACTTGTGAAGATGCATGCTATTGATAGGATCATTTAATAGTTCACCTTCAGATGTGGCCAATTGATATGCCCCCGATCCATAAGCTATGATGACTACATAGGGACCCAGCCAGTTAGGTTCAAATTTTCCTTTCTTTTCACGATCTTGCTGATTTCTTGGATTTTCTCTTAGGACTAGGTCACCAACCTGGAAGACCCAGGGCTTTACTTTGTGATTGTAGCTTCTGGCCATGCGTTGCTGGTATGT
The DNA here is from genome assembly GCA_027924645.1 of Cunninghamia lanceolata. Taxonomy (NCBI): domain Eukaryota; kingdom Viridiplantae; phylum Streptophyta; class Pinopsida; order Cupressales; family Cupressaceae; genus Cunninghamia; species Cunninghamia lanceolata. The sequence continues at coordinate 6,508,017 of BSBN01001614.1, read as the reverse complement.
TTTCAGGTGATTAAAGGCCTGTTGCCTTCGCTCTTCGAGCAGCTCTAACTCTTGGAGTCTGGTTACTCTGTACTCTTCATCTGATATGAGGCCTTTTAATGAGACTCGCAATGATGGGATCTCGACTTCAATGGGCAAGATAGCTTCAGATCCATAGACTAGGGAGTATGGGGTTGCACCTGTAGGTGTGTGGATGCTTGTGCGGTAGGCCCACAGCGCGGGATTCAGTTGGACATGCCAGTCACGGCTAGCATCATTGACAGTCTTTTTTAGGATTTTTAGAATGGTTTTATTTGATGCCTCAACTTAGCCGTTACCTTGTGGGTAGTAAGGAGTGGAGAAGCGGTGTTGGATATGGAATTTGTCGCATAGTTCCCTGACGTCTTGGTTCTTGAAAGGTCATCCATTATCCGTGATAATGGACGAAGGGACACCATAGTGACAAATGATATAGTTCAGGATGAACGAGGCAATCTATTTGCCTGTGATGTTGGCTAGAGGCATGGCTTCAATCCACTTCGTAAAATACTCTGTGGCAGTGATAACGAATTTATGGCCGCTTGAGGAAGGAGGGTGGATCTTGCCCACTAAGTCGAGTCCCCACTGACAGAAAGGCCAAGGAGTCATCAACGGCTGTAGCTCTTGCGCTGGTGCATGTATCAGGTTCCCATGGATTTGGCACTTTGCGCATTTCATTACAAACTGATAGGAGTCTTGTTCCATTGTTGGCCAATAGTATCCCATGCGTATGAGTTTTTTGGCTAAGGTAGGGCCAATAGAGTGAGCTCCGCATATTCCATCATGTATTTCACTTAGAGCAGTTTGATATTCCTCTCTATCTAGACACCTAAGGAGAGTACCATCGAGACCTCGGCGATACAAGGTGTTAGCAACAATGGCATACCGAGATGCCTACCGAATGAAGGTTCTTTTCTGGTTATGGGATAAGTCAGGTGGGAGTGTATTCTCTTTTAGATAGGTAAAAATTTTACCATAGAGAGGGGAATCAGTTCCTACGATGTGGCATATGATATGGGAATCTGGAGTGTCATAAGCAGGACAAGAGACTGGCTCTACTAAGAACTCATATTGTGTTTGATTGTCTGGAATGTCGAGAAGAGATGCGATTGTAGCCATTGCATCTGCAGCTTTATTCTTGATCCTTGGTATCTGTTCAAATGATATCTGGACGAAATACTCCTTGAAGTCATCTACCATGCATTTATAAGGAATTAGTTTCTCATCCTTCGTTTGGTAGTCATCATTTAGTTGGTTGATGACCAGTTGGGAGTCACCATAGACTTGAAGCTCCTTGATGTTCCACTCAACTGTTAGCTTGATACCGATGACCAGAGCCTCGTATTCTACTACATTGTTAGTGCAAGGGAACATTAATCTGTATGACTTTGGAATAGTATCGCCATTAGGCGTGATCAACAAGATACCTGCCCCCGATCCATGCTGAGTGTAGGAGCCATCAAAGTACATTTTCCAATTTGCTGTGCTGACGTGGAAGATAGACTCATCTGGAAATTCAAAGCTCAGGGGGTTATCATTCGTTAAAGGTGCCTCTGCTAGTTGATCTACAAGCACTTGTCCTTTTATCGCTTTTCTATCCACATATTCTATGTCAAACTCACTGAGAAGCATGACCCATTTTGATAATCTACCTATTAAGGCCACCTTATTGAGTAAGTATTTCAGTGGGTCAATCTTTGCCACCAGTTTAACAGAGTGTGACAACATGTAATGTCTCCATTTTTGTGAGGCAAATACAACAGCTAGACATGCTCTTTCTATTGGTGTGTACTACAACTCGTATCCGATGAGTGTTCGACTAATGTAGTAGATAGCCTGTTCCTTTCCATCATAGTTCTGTTGAGCAAGGAGAGCTCCTAGAGCTGTTGGTGTAGCTGAGATATATAGTAACAGAGGCTTGCCTTGAATTGGTGGCATTAATACTAGTGGCTTCATTAGGTATTCCTTTAGCTGTTGAAAAGCCTACTCGCGTGACTCGTTCCATTTGAAAGATACATTTTTGTGCAGCAGATGAGAGAATGGGTGGCACTTATCTACCAGTTGGGAAATGAACCGTCTAATAGACTGTAGTTTGCCCTGTAGGGATCTCAATTGAGTCAAATTTTTAGGAGGTAACCCAGTAGCTTTCCTGATGTAACCTTGAACACACACTTTTTTGGATTAAGTCTCACATTGAACTGCTCCAGTCTTTTGAAGATCTTGTCTAGTACTACTAGATGCCCTTCTCTTGTGAGAGACTTTGCTAGAATGTCATTGACATAGTCTTCCATTATAGTATGCATCATATCATGGAAGATCGTTGTCATGGCTCTTTGATATGTTGCCCCAGCATTTTTCAGACCAAATGGCATGACGCACCAGTAGTAGGTGCCCCAAGGACATGTAAATGCAGTTTTGTGCTAGTCTTTTGGTGCAATCTTTATCTAGTTATATCCTGAGAAACCGTCCATGAGTGACAGCATGGCATGACCTGCCGTGAGATCTACAATCATGTCGATGTTGGGCAAGGGGAAGTCATCTTTCGGACAAGCTTTGTTTAGGTCCCTGAAGTCACTACAGATTCTGACCCTGCCATCTAGTTTGGCTACTGGTACGATATTTGAAATCCATTTAGGATAGTCTATGGGTTTGATAAACCTGACATCTAGTAGTTTCTTCAGTTCTTCTTTCACCATGAGAGCCACCTACGGATGCATCTTTCTAAGCTTCTGTTTAACAGGCTTAGCTCCTGGAGCCAAAGATAAGTGATGCATGATGAGATTTGGATCAAGCCCTGGCATGTCGGCATATGTCCATGCAAAGTTGATCTATTTTCTTTTGAAGAACTCTATAAATGCTGGTTTTTCCTATTCTGTTAGAGCCTTTGCCATGTGGACCATTCTGGGATTATCACCTGTGTTGACATTGATCGCTTCCACCGGTTCTATCAAGATCGACGATCTTTCTTGATGTGTTAGATTGGGAAGAGGGTCAAGCCTTCCATCCTTCAGCACCTCAGAGAGGTTTTCACAGTTGGATGCGTCTTTCTTTTTACTATTTTGAGGATCTAACACTGCCGTGGAGCGGTTTTCACCGTTAGATCGTTCTTTTATTTTGATGTTTTTGTGACTGAAAGGCTTGGCGCTCTCTCCAAAATAGGACTGCACGTTGAGTTCTATAGCATAGCCAGCTCTGTGGTCACCTGTAGGTATGTGATCTCTAAGCTCAAGGTAATCGATGATCGCGTCATCATTTTCGAAGGTGTCTAGTTCAAGGGTGGTGCCTTCGAGGTCCCAGTCTATAAGTTCGAGGTGTACTAGAGGTAAGGGGTCATGAGTTTGGTTGGATTCAACAGAATTGATGGTAAGGACAGAATTGTTAAGGGAATGAACAAAGTCTTCGATGGTACTCACTAGTGGGGGATCTGTCGAGGGAGGTATCATTCTTTCCTCGCGATTGTCACTATTGTCATTATGCAGAACGGACTCTAGCGGTCTAGCTCTTAGACCTTGTCTCTCATTCGCAGGGGTTGGGTCATACTCGTGGACAACGTCAATATCCTTTTCATCACAAGACAGCTCAGAGAGGCTATCCCATTCATACTCATTAGAATCTGTTTCACTCCCCAGTTGCATCCTCTGAATTTGTTCAACCATATTGTTAGTGGCTACTTCTATTTGTTTTTCCTTATTTTTGTTGTTTTTTGGTGTTCCAGTGTAGCCTAGCCCTGTAGTGTCTCGGGCTGTTAAGGTATGGGGTCGAATGGGTTCAGTGATGCCATCCTTTCTTGATCCAAGTGGACCGTGTCCCTCATATCCCATTTTCTGTAGTATTTGGTAGCCTTGCTCATACTGTTCTGTTGGTATAGTGGGATGATCATGTGGCGTTGAGGAGCTAGCTTCATCTTTGTACAGCCATTGTAGGACATCTTTTTCATCACTTTCATCTTCGAGGCTTCCCCATTTCACAAATGGTCCTTTGGTTGGTTTCTTTGCTGTGGGTGTTTTTAAGATAGGTCTCCCATAGGATCGGGGAGATAGGGGCAATTGTGCCAAGCAGAGAGACTGAGATATCATGTACTCACCCAAACCTTTATCTTTGACTTGGAGTTTAGGTGGAGGTGCCCCTGAAGAAGAAGCAAGTGTAGCTAGGTCAACACGAGATGACGAGGATGCAGAAGCACGGTTGTTAGGGATTACAACGTCTAGTTTGGGCTGAATGGAGTTGCAGTATTGATAGGGGTTAGGATCATCAGGGATGGTGATCTCTTGTCCTTCATGTGTGAACTTGATGTATTGATGGTATGTAGAAGGTATTGCTTCCAAAGCATGTATCCATGGTCGTCCTAGAAGAATGTTGTATGCTAATTCCATGTCAAGGACTTGACAAGCCACATCTTTCACTACGGGGCCCACTCTGATCGATAGAGTAACAATTCCTTTAGACGTTCTTTCTTCCTCATCATAGGCTTTTATGGTGATTCTTCTTTTCAGATCTATAGCCTTCTCTGAAAACCCCAATGTAAGGATTAGCTTCAATGTGTAGATATTCAAACCAGCCCCTCCATCGATTAGGACTCTTTTGATCTTGTGCTTGTGTATGAAAGCTTCAATGTGAAGGGAGGCGTTATGGAGTTGGTTGATAGACATATCATCCTTCTCAGTGAATGATAGGGAGTGCGGTGAGGTGATGTGACCGACCATAGTTTGGAATTGCTCCTCAGCTAGGTTCATGGGAATGGAGGCTTCTGCTAAGGCTTTGTCAAGTATGGACTTATGAGAAGGAGATAGACGCAGAAGTTCTAACATGGAGATGTGTGCAGGTGTTTTGTGGAGTTGATCCACGATACTGTATTGGCTAGATGGAGGAGGGGGAGCTCCCCTAAGGGTGACTCTGTTACTACGGGTAGTAACATTGCAGTTTGGATCCTTGTTGATAGTGATCACATTAATGTGTGAGCCACTTTCATAGATATGGTTAACATAGTCGTATCCGATATTCGTGTAATTTGCGTTGTTAGAGCCACAGTTATTTCTGTTTGAAGGACCTCCTTGCTTGTAGTTAGGAAGAGGATCCTTGAATGCCTGATGATCACTGTTTGAGGTGTGTCCTTTAACAGATATCTTGTTTTGATCTATTAAGTCTTGGATTGTATGCTTAAGTGCAATACAATTGTTTGTCTTGTGCCCCTTGTTTCGATGGTATTCGCAGAAATCATTATCATTCCACCAGTAGGGTTTGACCTTGGGCTCGTACTCCCGTGTTGAAGGAAGTGTTATGAGTTTGTTGGCGATCACCTTCTGTAGAGCCATTTCTAGTGATTCATCCAGAGGTGTGAACGTTCTTTTGGGCTAAAAGTTGGCGAACCTAGATTGAGTATTTGTTGGTTTGTTTTGCGGGGGGTCATTTGATAGGTTGAAAATTGGTTGTTTAGTTGCCGCATTTTTGGCATCCACCACCCCGTCATTCACAACGTTCTTGTTTTTTGTCCAGAATCTAGGTTTGTCGTTGTTGGTGTTGGTATTGGGAGAGTCTTTGTAGAGTTTGATTTGGCCCTTCACAATTAGAGCTTTCTCTATGATGAGGCCCATTTCAATGACCTTGATAAAAGATGTAGGACATTGGATTTGGATTTGGTAACTTAAGTCCATTTGCAGATTGTGGACAAACATCTCTAGCATCTGTTTCTTTGGTATTTGGTGTGGGCACTTGCTTGCCAATTCTCTCCATCTCTGTAAGAAGGCAACAAAAGATTCTCCTCCCTTCTGTTTGGTGTTACAGAGATCCAATATTGAGATGTCATTCTCAATATTGTATGAGAAGTGGGTGACAAATTGGTTGACAAGTTCATTGAATGTCTTAATACCAGGGGGTAGTCTAGAGAACCAATCCATGGCTTGTCCTCCCAAGCTCTGTGGAAATAGTCGCATAAGCTAAGTGTCGTTATGTGCGACCTCTAGACAAGCAGCATTGAACTCTCTGATATGATCTCTTGGATCGCTCTTCCCTCAATACTTATCGAATTTAGGCACCTCAAATCTTGAGGGGAAGGGAATCATGATTAAGGACCTATCAAAAGGATACGGTGAAATATCCTCTAGGGTGTAGTTTTTGGTCGACGTTCCTGCTTTCATGTCTAAAATTTCTTGTTTGAGAGCCTTGACTTCTTGGTTTACTAGGCTTAGGGCATCTAAGGAGTCAATTGTTGTTTTGCTCTTTTCTATGGGTATTTCACCTTGTCTACTTCCTTCAGGGATTCTCTCTTCGTCAGCTTCTTTGAGAGCTTCCACGTCGTAATCCTAAGGGAGTTTGGCTCCTATACTTGCTAGATATAAAAAGAATTTTGATGGGTCTTGGGCAAGCACCCCTTCAAGTAGTCATTGAGATCTTGGGTCATGCTGCTTGTGGAGGATCTCGTCCCTGGAAGGTTCTTTGTCATTGTCATGACCGTCAAAAATACTTTTCTCTGCCATTTCTAACTGCTTTTGTTTTTGTAATCTTGTCAAGACCATGCAAGGTGGTAAAGAGATGGGATGGAGTGAGATGGGAAGATTTTGAGCAAGGTGCTATGATGAAACAAGGTTTTAGCAAGGTTCCTTCTTAGATCTAGATGGTGTCAAACAAGGTGGGTACACAAAAGCGATAGTCTAAGTAGGGATGTTATAAATCCGCCTACTTGATATTGACTAGCCTTTGCACAATCTGCTAGTGAAGTTCCGATAGAGAAGGATAAGTAATCCTTGATATTTGGAGGCTCACTAGGTCTTGTTTGAGATTTGATTTTGATCAAGAAAGATTTGACTATAGCCTTGTTGGAAATTTTGAAAAAAGATTTTGGCGGGATTTTGGAAAAGAAACAAGCAGCTATGGTGCAGATAAGAGAGAAAAGGTGGATTTTGCATGGTCTTTGATCAAATTTTGAAAACTAGAACAAGTTTGAACTAGTTTTTGAAAAGTATTTGACAAATTTTCTTTGGAAGATACTGGATTTTTGCTCTCAGATTTAAATGCGCAATAACTAGAGGTATATGCACAACAAGTCGATACATATGCACAATACTGTTGAAATTTCAAATGTGCAAGAATAGAGTTCAGATGTGCAATTCTGACAGATGCGCAAAAAGTTGGTTCAAATGCACAAAAAGTTGGTATATATGCGCAATTCTGGCTATTTTTTGTGTTTTCTCAGATTTTTTGGAAATTTTGGATTGTTTTTAGGATTTTTCAGTGTTTTTGGTTTGAAAAGCTTGGTGTTTCTTGTGAGGTTGATATTCAATTATGGCAAAAGCACCGCAAACACATAGAAGTTTTCCATGATTTTTATCTTTTTTAGATTTTTTTGTGTTTTTTGGACTATTATGACTCAAAACAAGTACAACCTAGGCTAGATGAGACAATATTCATTGAATCCTCTGGCTGTGCAAACTAAAAGCATGTAGCTTCAAGATCTGATAGCACCGGCTCCCCTCCACGGCACTCACTTCTCACGCACATCAGATCCAGGTTTCCTTAGGTTCGTACCCCCTTCGAACCTTAGGATTGTCCCTACTACCTCTACTTAAAGCCACAAGAATTGAGGCCGCTTCAAGGGCTCCGCCCTTTGCATCAACAAATAGGGGTTTTTGGCTTACTATACAATTGGTTCTTAGTTCAGGCAACCATTCGAGTGGTTACACATGTGGTGGCACTACTCTCCGTTATGGAGTCTCCCAACCTCAAAGAGTTGCGCCTATGAGGGTTTTGGGGGAGGTTGGCCGTCGGTGTAACACAACAGCACTCGTTGCTTGAGGTTTTCACCCCAAGCACAATTTATTTTAAGTGGCTTGGAAGGGCTTGGCTTTAGCCTGTTACCACTCAGGGTCATTCCCACTTGGACAAGCATGCATCCAAGGGTAGGCCCCCCTAAAAGATTAACAAAGAGAATGACAAGTCTGGCACTTTGATCACCTAGTTAAGGGGAAAGCATAAGCCTATTGTCATTCACAAACATAGAATACAGTTGTTCACCCAACCTAGTTAAAATAGAAAAACTAAATGGGCTAAGCTAATTTGTGCACTCACACGATAGTTAACTTGGAAAGTGATTAATCATAGCATTGTTCTTTTCTCGTTTGTTAACTTTGAAAGTGATTAATCATAGCATTGTTCTTTTCCTGTTTGTAGAAGATAGCAGTGATTAAACTAGAAAGCAAATCCACAATGCAAGATAGCAATTTGGTCCAATTACTTCCTTCTTAATTAGGGACTATGTGTAGTTTTGTCATGAAATGCATTTGATTACTTCACCCCTAGTTAGGCTAGATAAACTAAGCAAAATATCTAGATGACCTAATCAAGCCACTACTCCTGTAAAACTGATGTTAGCTCAGCATGCAAAGATCAAAAACCATACAACAGCAAAGTAGGGAATAGATGCGCAACACTACGCCTGAATGCGCAGAAACAAGGAGTGTATGCGCCTGCTAAATGAATGCGCAATCTTATGGGGTATATGCGCAATAGTAGTATATGTGCAAAAATAGAGGACAAATGTGCAACTTTACAAAGTGAGTGCGCAAATTAGACAGATGTGCAACAATACAGAGTATATGCGCAAATTAGGTTTAGTTTCTGCAGTCAGGATTGGATGCGCAATGGTGGCGTACAAATGCGCAATAATGTTGTATGCACAACTGCGGAAGATGATTGCGCAACTGTGGAGTACAAACGCACAATACTATTGTATGCGCAACTGCGGAAGATGATTACGCAACTGTGGAGTACAAATGCGCAATACTGTTGTATGCGCAATTGCGAAAGATGAATGCGCAACTATGGAGTGTGAATGCGCAAAACTGCTGTCGGAAACCTGATTCTTCACCTTTTTTCTTGCACGGACCTACAAAAGAAACCTACACGGACCTACAAAAGAAACCTGCATGAACCTGCAACTGAAAACACTCATTTTTTGATTAGTAAAGGGGCAAGGGCCCCACGGTGGGCGCCAAAATGTGAGGGGGAGAATGAGAGTTAGTTTCAAATGAATAAAAACACAACAAAAACCCAAACATCCATAGAATGTGAAGATAAAGAGGAATCAAACCAAACAAGTAGAAATACTTACAAAACCAATTTACCTGTCATTTTCCATTGTTGCCTATCTTGCTTTGATCTTGATTGAAGCCCTCAGAAGCTCTTTTTAGCTTGCTTGCTTGTTTGAAGATGCCAAAGGAAGAATGGCTATTGATACCTTGTGTGATTTGAAGATGAGCTTCAACACACAATAATGGAGGATACTTAGAAAGTGGAATGGTGTGAGAGTGAGAGAGATTTGAGTATAGATTTGATGCAATAATGAATCCTCCTTATGGCTTAGAAGAGGGTTCTATTTATAGAATTTCTAAAAATAGAATGGAGGGTGAGGATCACCAGATGAGATCAATGGCTAGGAATAAAAGTGAATCTTTAATTCATAATGGGTATTGAGCCCTTTGGGTGGTTAACACTCTGGGTAGTGAGCCCTATGCAGTGAGCCTCTTGTAATTCAGTATTGCTACTACTGTATATTGTGAGCTAATCCTCACAATGGTTTTTCCCTTTAAGGGTTTTCCACGTAAAAATTTGGTGTTCTCTTGTGCATGGTGTTCATGTGTTTAAGTTTATGTTATCCTCTTTTTCATGTTTAAATCTTCATAACAGATTAAGGGTTTAAGTAAACAAATGTGGATGTGATTATGTTTATTAGGATTTGAAGTTTTTGTTACAACTGATTCACTCCCCATCTCAGTTTCTTGTGCCTTCAACAATTTGAAATATAATATTTGAGAGTTGATGATTATAATATAAACTTTCACTATTTTAATGTTGGATTTCATATTCTAGGTGTTCACCAATGTGTTTAATTAAATATTATATTTTAAATAAATCAAACACCTAAAAAGCACTACATTGTATTTGGATATATGGGTTAATGCACAAAGATGGGGGACTAAAAGTGGCCACAACCACTTTTTGGTCCCATAGGAGCCATAACACGAGCACATTATAACGCACTCGCATTTTAGGTTATGCAAATAAAACAAGAAAAGTGAAACTCGCGGCCTCATTTGCAAAATTTTGTTCCCAGGTTTCAACTTGGGTATTTCACGAGCAAGTTATAACAAAGAGGAATCAACAAATTTACCATGCCACCTTGCCAATCCCACTCATGAGGATGTCGTGCACAAGGTGTAGAGAGTGTAGTAGCTGAACAAGGTAGGGTTTGTTAGTTTTTTGTGAATTTGAAAATAAATTGTTAGTTTTGCAATGTTTTCATTGCATTTTTATCTTATATTTTTAGCCAATGAGGCACCACAAAACCCTAATCCAGTAGAGAAGGCTCAAAACAACCCCCCTCAAATTGAGGAGAACCCTCAAAATCCCCACCTTCACATCCTCACCATCAAAGAGACACATAATAAAACTATTTAAGGCAAATTGAAGAAAACAAAAAATAACTTGAAACCCTAACTGAAAGATTAAATACTCCAAATGCAAGCACCGATCATAGGAGAGCCCTTGCCAAGTCATTAGAGGTCATTGTTTGTCATATTGAATCTGTTAGCACCTGAATTGACTGGCAGTTTTTTGAGCAATTTTCATGCAGGCGCTCTCCCTAAGTATCCAAAAAATGCTCCAAGTGTTGGACCTCCTCAGTATTTTTCAGCTGCATCATCATATTTTCTTAAGGAGGAGGTCATCATCATCATATTTCCTTCGATGGTGGTCAGCATCATCATGTTCTCCGTCGACCGGTTTCTCATCGTCATCATCATATTTCACTATCGGGTGATGTTTGGTTTTTATCCTGATGATGCTGACGAGCTACAGTGCGCCCTGATCTGCTTGCGAGGGTGATTTTTCGAAGTATCCGGTGATCTTCCATTTATCACCTTGCCCAGACATGATGATGATGCTGCCCCGATATTCTGAAGGGGTTATTCTTTGACTTGCTCGACCTAACTTGTTTTTTTCCTAAGGGTCGTCGTCATCATCATCATATTTTCAGTTATCACCGTGTTGCTTGCGAGGGTCATCATATTTTCTGCCTTCATGATATTTCGCCGGGGTGATATTTCTATCATCGGGTGATCTTGGTTATGATCATCCTGATGATGTTGCTGAAGAGTTCTAAGTGCGACCCGATATTCACTGGGGTCATCATATTTTGAACGTCAGGATGATCTTAGTCAATATCATCCTGATGATGTTGTATCACTTCTTGTTCATTGTTTCTCATCCTGATGATGCTGACGTCATCCGTATATCAGGGTGATATCTTTCTTTCTGCCTATCTGCATCATGATATTTCTGAAGGAGGGGGTGATATTTTCATATCACTCGAGTGTGTTTGTTCCAGCATCATGATGATGCTGATATCAAGGAGATATCCGCCTGCCGGCTTCGTGCATTATCTACTGGGGGTGATCTTTTCAAGCATCATCATATTCAGTTATCGCCCCGATCTTATAGTGAAGCTACAGTGCAACCTGATATTTGTGCATCAGGAGGATATTTCCAAATATCCGGTTGTCTTCCGAATATCATGATGATGTTAATATGATGATGACGTCATCAAGGTCCGGGGGGGGTCATATTTCTAACATAGATCATCTTGTGGAGATCTCCCGATATTTGCAAACATGATGATGACGTCATCCAGATATGAGGAGGTGCGCAGTAGGCAGATATGATGATGACGTCAGCAGGATATGATGATGACGTCATCAGGATGTTCATCGGCTAGACTTTTGGTATAAGCTCAGCAGGAGGATGTTTCTCCGATGGATCAGGTTGTGCTGATGAAGGCGATTATCATGCGGTTGTATTGCGAGATGATGATGACGTCAGGGTGATATTTCGGGCAACAGGATATCATGCTGCTGGAGGATGATGATGATGAAGTCTTATACTAGTGTCGTCAGGAGCAAAAGCACCGACATGATATATGCTCATGACCTAGTATATAAAGTGTTAATGAGGTTGCTGCGGGGTGCATGTGGGATATTGTTATCCTGCATATTCGAAATATCATGATGATGAGTCTCGGCGGGAAGTGGTTGCGATCGACTGTTTGATGTTCTTCCCAAGGCCGCGGGTTGGTGCGCCATTAATGGCGATTGTTGCAGAGGTATGGGCGATGGCGTGGGCTGATCTGGTACCCGATTGAAGATCTGGATCCCTAGGCAATGGCGCAGGGCTCGAGAAATCTTCCTGTCTCCTCCCCTACCTGCTGCATTAATGTGTTTGAGCGCCATTTTTATGATACTGTATCTGGCGGGATTTTTGGTCAACCTGGTAGTTAATGCTGAATACACCCTCCTGCTATATAATGCAGACGGTGTTATTCATTCAAGTTGTTGAAAGTTGTGGATTTTTGGCTCTGTAATCCAAAACCAGCTGATCTGGTTGCTCTGTACAGCTTGATCTTGTGAGTTTATGTATCTCTTGTTGTAGGACTTGGCATGAATCCACTGGTTTCATGGTTGATCTTATATGAGTAATGCTATCTTAGCATGTGTTGTGTTAATTCTGTCTCCAGTATTGCATGTATTCTTCTTCTGGATCTGGATATTTGTGTGATGTTTAGATTCTAGAGCATAGAATTCCTATGTTGAATGTCTGATCTTTTAACCTCTGCTCAAGGGGCAGATTAAACTGTTTTTAGGTTGAACATTGGGAAGGGTATACTGCAGTAGGGATGCCATAAGTAGAGATAGCTCAACACTCTATATTGGGAGATATCTGTAAGGCAGATATCATGTGTATCCCCCTGAAATCCAGTTTTAGCTATTTATGCTGATCATTCACAGGTGTATGTCTACCGACTCCAAGCCCTGGATAGGCACCAATCATGCTGTGTTCTTGTGTTATACACCATGTCCAGCTTTGCATCCAAATTCATATCAAATCATTTCATACTTCCACCTGTTAGTTGTAGGAGTAGGATTAGGAACCCCCTGCATGCTCTCATACCCAACCAGACATCATGTCCAAGAATGTTGCCAGCCTTGTGATCTATCATACAGATCTTGGTCCATACATGAGAGTATTCTGCCTGTTGTTGTCAAGTTAGATCTTTCTATCTTTGAGCTAGTCAAGGTTACATCTTGAGTTATAGGGATACCCCCCTTGGTGCGGTAGAACCAGAAATGAAGGGGAGGAGCTCACGCAACCTCCTGTATTCAGTTGGCCTGAATCTGCCTGTGCATTAGAAGTGGCAAACCCTAATGCTGATTCAGAAGAAATGCCAACAGAATCGATGACAAAACAAATCACTGAATGGAATAACTATAGGGATAGGAGTCGACAATACTAAGTTGACAAATTATCTTATAAACAAGTTAAGGACAAAAAAAATATGAAATCTCAATTATGTGCACATTTTATCAATCCTAAAACTGGCCAAACACTAGAAGAGAGTTGCAAACAGTTCCTAATGTATTTGTGTGTGCACGATGGTATATTACAAATCTTTTGGGTGGTAGTCCTGGAAGTTCCTTTGGATAAACATCGTAGGAATTTTGAAGAAAAGGGTACCTTTCTTCAAAAGACACTTTTCTTTCCAAGATTTCCCTCAATTTGTTCTATTTTTATTGCAAAGAGTTGACACCCTTTTCATCTAGCCCTTTTTAACTGCTTTTCTAGGAAACTTATCCAAAACTCTAGGAGGAATAAAATTTTTAGTTGCTCCAGTCATCGTTCCATCAAACTTCGGTGGAGTGACTTTCTTCATAACTTTGGAAAGTTCTAAGGCAAGCCTATCCTTTGCTTCCTTCTAGGGTCTATGGTTTTCAGGGTTTGCACTACTCACACTATGGTTTAGGTGATTTTCCTTGCTCATCCCATGAGAAATCTCATTTTCCCCTTCAAGGTTTCCTTGATCTCTTACTTTCTTTCCCAAGTTACCAAGTCTCTCCTTGGTTTCTACAAACATGGTTTAGGATTGTCCAAATTATCCATGAGATTAACTGGTGGGTTATTCTCTTCTAGACTCTCACCCTAGTTTATTTTGCACGAAACATGTTATCATTTTTCTCACACCAGAGAATATTAAGTTATCTAATAGTTTTCTAAATCTAATGTGACTCATTAAATCAAAACATATTTAACTCAAAACAAACAATGGATTGGTATAAAACAATCTCATCTTTATTATAGTTTATTTCAGGAGTAACTACCTCCTTATTTATACATAAAAATGACTCAAAGGTCATAATAGAGAGGAGTATATCCCTCTGATTCACTATCAGATACATGATCACAAGGTGTATATCCTTCTGATTCACTATCAGACCTAAGTACAAAATTCTCTAAAGATGGAGGTATGCGAGGGTCTCTCCTATTCATAGGTGTATCAACTAGGGTTGAATTAGCCATGATCCAAGATGCCATCTTGGTTGCCCCTAAGTTTTCCTTTCTCACTCGTTTGATTCAAGTTATGGCATTTCCGAGGGTTTCAATATCACTCAACCATATGTCATTGTCATTATTGGTTCCCTCAATGGTTTTAGTTATGGCTTTACACTCTCTCTTGGATTTTAGGTAACACTCATTCTCAATAACTGACTTCCTAGAAGTCATCTTGAGTCACACCATCCTAGCACAAGAAATCCAAACATTAGCTAACTACTTAATGTTGATTACGGGTTAGCATAGTGGACTCATAAGCCCTAGCGTCGAACCTGGTAGCTCTGATACCATATGTAACAACCATAGTTCTCCAACAAGACTAAAAACAAAAATTTACCATGAGATAAAACCACAAAGGGTGAAAAAGATTGAACTTCTTTTTTTTGAAATAATATCAAGGAATCAATGATACATCAAATAATCATAATTTCTTTGTTGAAACATACATGTGATAAATTACAATATTAACATTCTGTCTTTTCAATTACAATAAACTAAAATAGATAAAGTTTTACATAGTTTAAGTAACACAAGTCACATATCCAATCGATATACTGCATCTGAAATGTTGACATCCTTATCGCAAACCTCGACATGTCTTCTTCTAGAGAGAGAGAGCATCTTCTGAGTGCTTTTCCTCCAACCAAAGACCGACAGCCTCCCACACATCTTCCAACTGGAAGTGGCCCTATCCTTCATGAAGAGTATAGACATAAGGTGACCAATGGTAATCTTCCATCCAAGTACTAGTGTTGTATTCTCCATAACTCTATCGATCATACAACCCTAGATACCCTCTAGATAAGTATGATCATTCTAATAGGTTATGCAATCCAGATATGGTGAACCAATAATGCATGCAGAGACATATGCATTACTTTGGCCAAAGATTCAATATAAATAGACGTTCGCAATGAACGTAGTCATAATGTTCACCCACCCCAACTTGACTTGGATACTATCACATCCTACATTTAGACTTGATCAACTAGGTTTAACTATAGAGTTTTATTTTAACTCAAATTTAGGCTTCCTGACTTGAATAGATTTTCAAGACACTATCACTACTCTATAAACCTTATGGTATGACTATCTACTCATAGGTACCTCTTTAAATCCTTACAAAATTTGAGGTCTAAAATTTATCGACCCTTATAACTTAAGTTGACTTGAATTCAGTCAAATAGGTTTCTATACCAAGAATAACATTAACATCTAGGAAATATTTCCCTTTTGTCAAGTAAAAATAAACAATCATATATAAGATACTCACCTCTTCATTGTCAATCTAATAATACAAGACGTAACCATAAAGGTATATTAAATATAATTAACCTAGTTGGGTCTAAATTTGGGTTTAGTCTTCCCTTTTCCATAATAAAGGAATAACCAACATTCCTTTTCAAGTTTGAGTGGTGTTTTAAGTAAATGATTACCTTCTAGTCTTCTTTCGACTAAAAAGGTCATTTCAAACTTTCCAAACAAAACTATTTCTTATTTACAAGGAAACCTTAGTTAAAGCTAACCAAAAGGTTCCAATCAAGTTTATACATCAACTATGACCAACTTGATACCAAAAGGTGGATAAGTCTATTTCAAATTTGCTATCCATTAATATTCAATGTTGAAAAGTTACTCTTTTAACTATATTCTCTGTTGTCAATGAACCTTGCTGTCTATTTGAGCAATTTAAGGAAACTATAATATAAGTCCTTAAGCTTGACAATTGTTTAGACAATGTCTTATACACTAAATTCCTTTGATCATAGGTTTATTTACCCTATTCCAACTCAATGGGATAACAAACATACTTATTCTTGAAAGTAAGAATATCGTAAGAAAAAGGTTAACCTCTTAGTCTTCTTTTGACTACGAGGTCGTTTTAAGTTTCTCCACCCTTAACTAGTTTCAAATATGAGTAAACCTTAGTTATAGCTAAACTAAAGGTTCTCAACAAGTTTGAACTTTGACTAAGTTTGAATTGTTTCCCAAAGATGTAAAAAGACTATATCAAGTTGCTATTACCATTAGTTTTAATGTCTAATGTTGCTCTTTTTAAGTATATAAATACAAATATATCTACATATCCAATTTCATCATTGGAACAATGTTATCTATTCTCTTTGAGCATCTAAAAGACTATAATAAAGTTCTACTAGTCTTGACCACATTATTCAACATATGTTTACTCGAAACTACGAGAAAACTATATCATATATCGAGTATAATTAATCTCGTGGTTCTATAAAAACACATGGATACATTATCATAATACCCTATGACTTACAAACTCTGTGTTATTTTCCTTGTATTGTTCCACATTGAATCCTACGATGTGATGCCCCGTCATGCAACCCTAGAGTGTGAGACTAACAAGAGCAAAATTTACAGAAAATTTTTTTTTTGAAGCAAGTAAATGCATTAATCATTAAATATAATTACACTATTAACAACATTAAATAAAATGAATAGCTAACACCTCTAGGGAACATAACTGCATCAGATAAACATAAAATTATAACAATAGAAGTGATATACATTATAATACAACAGAAGAGGATTTACATCAATCATTTGTAGAGATGAACAGTTACAAAGGTTCAAATACAAGATTACATGAACGATCACATCAGTTTACAATATACAACAATTTAATACAATTATGAAGGTATACTACAACTTTGAAGATGCAGAACAAATCTGGAACTGGAACACTTCTGCAATGTCCTTAAACCAGTACATCTAAGAAAACCAATGGATTAAGCTCTTCCACCCAACCATGTGGAACCCTAAGGTCCACCCCCCGAGAGCTAGGAGATAACATTGAGGTTCCACTAGGCCAAAGGTTATAGGCAAGTGGATACAGACTTGACATAGACAACTCAGATCATCAAGACTACACAAATCATCGGGACAAGTCAAATCATCAAGGCAAGTCAAATCATCAAGACAAGTCAAATCATCAAGATAAGACAAACCATTAGGACAAGTCAATTCATCAAGATCATTAAGACAAGTCTGTACTGTAGAGGCAACAACAAAAGATAAAGAGGAAATAACTAAGATGCAGTAGGGAGAGTGTCATCGCATGGTCCTAGCATGGGTTATCCAGGCTATCTCTCACTAGAAACCAGCCCCCATCTATGGTTATCCTGGCGACCTCTCACTAGGCACTAGCCCCATAGGGTGATACATGCAGAGCTGACACATCCTCTCATGGAGACAAGGAGGTCGACCTTGCTAATTAGGCCTTCTCATCCCATCCTTAGCCTATGAGAGCACTCAATTCATGGGTGAGGCATCATACTTATCTTGTTATGTGAATTACTACCCAACCCACCTAGATAAATTATTAAGTTATAACTTGATTACAACTTCCATGGGGTTATCCAGGCAGCCACTTTGGACACCGGCCCCACCATGAAAGCCACTCTCCTACATGCAACTAGCAACCCCTAACCATCACCCATATACCAATAACATTCATGGACAAGGGATTAAAATGCATCTAACTTTTTGCAAACCATTTTAAATCCAAACTCTCAACCACGAAACTTTCACCTGTCCAATTCAAAATCCCAAATCAAATAAAACATTTAATCAACAATTTTCAAATTCAAAACAACAATCTTTTCCAATCTACATCAAGACCTCATACCAAAAGACACATCACAAAAACATCCTTGCCACAATATCACACTAAATTCAAGGTAACAAGCCTCTAGAGCTAAAAGATTTTAACACAAATACCAATAGACATCTATCCAAAGCATGACGCTTAGCAACCTTGACCTCCCACGAAATTAAAATGATCACCATTACATTAAGCTAGACAAAACATAACAGCAAGACTCAAAACTAAATTAAATGCAATGACCCAAGTGCTTCGTTGATACATTTCAGTTTAAAATTAGAAATAAACAACAAAGAATATATATATATATATATAACCAAAACCCAAGTACTACTACACTTTTTGAACTATTTTAACATGGATTCAATAAAAGACTTTAAATATCTCTTTTTAGATTAAATCATAAACTTACTTAGATAACAATATTCTAATCAAATCTCAAGATCTATAATTCCCTCTATGATTTATTTAATAACTTACTACTACAATTCACATCTATTCACTTTTAAAAAGAATAAATATAATCATCCCAATCTCAACTCAACTGCAAGTAAATCTATGACCCTAAAAAGATATAAAACAAAAATGATTTTTAAAACAATAAAACAATATTAAGATTTGAATCATGACATCAAGCTCCTACTATCTTACTATCAAGAATGTTAGTCATAGTCAAGATGCATTAAAGTCCTATTCCTACTACTAAGATCCCTCAATATAGAAGGTTACTAATAACATTTAAACTTATATTACTAACATCATCAATGCCTATGATGTTAAAACAATGTTCATATACAAGTATCAAATATTCATTACCTACATCATCAATTTTATAAGGTTTCTATTACATTAATACACAATCCTAAGCAATTCTATTCTATTGTAACAGTTACGAGGTTACTATCCAAACATGCCAAGTAATTATATCGTAGGATAAACCTATTAAATTGTAAGGCGAAGCTTCTTCTCATCATCATTGCACAATTATACCAACCATAAAGTCATAGCATAGGTCAAGCAATCTAATAGAGTTTTAAGACACTATTCCTATATTATCCACTAACAACAACACTATAAAATTTAACTCTCTCTTATAAATAAAATTTTAATAATAATAACATATACTATTCTATTTTAGAATTTTAATTTCATCTATTATTTGTTTAATCAATACAATAATAATCCAATTCACAATAAATCTCTAATTTAAAATCAACGTACCACAAGATAGTATGTTACTAAATTATAACTAAACAAATTTATATTTAAATAAGATAAAAAGAATATAACTCAATATATTTAATTCTAGAATTATAATATTATTTATCTAGCATCACCATAAAATCTACTTTACATTAAAAAAAGCTAATTTATTTATTTAACAAACTTGCATCTACTAAAGCAACTTTATTTAAATAAAATTAATTTTAAAATAATACAACTCTATCCTAATATTTTAAGATAAACTAATATTATCTTATCACTATTACCTTTTCATGAGTTTGATAAAAAAGAAAGTCAAATTAACAATTTTAATAAATCAAAACTACAAAAAGCACAAAGCAAGATTTATGAGTTGCTCAAGGAGTTTCAAAAATATAAGTTTTCCTAATTCTTAGCTTCCAATTGTATACATTCTAAATTGATATCAGTTTTAATTAAACTACTGCTAACAAGAGTAATTCATTACTCCCTAACCATGGAACTTCTAAGCAAGTCCATATTTAAAATCAACGCAATATAATAGAATAATTTTAAACCAGAAAACACTATTAAATAAAATCCAAATGCTATTCTATTTTAGAAATATAATTTCATCTAATATTTGATTCACCGTTACAGTAAAACTCTAATTTACTATTTACTTATTAAAACAATGTATATTGCTAAGTCATAACTAACCAATTTATATCTCAATAAAATAAAATGAACATAACTACTTAACTTAATATATATAATTCTAAAATGGTACACAATCTAACATTGTTTAAAAAACTAGTATGGTCAATTAAAAATCCAATACAATCCTTCATCTACTAATTCTAATCTATAATCAATTATTCTAAAAAATTAATATAAATCTATCCTAACAAAATATATATGTATGTTTGACTAATCAAAAGTTATCATTTTAATTTCCTAAAGAGCAAGTTAATTTGTATTTAAAAATTGTTAAATGTCACAAAATAACAATTATAAAGGCAAGTTTAATAGACATTCATGGAGTTGATTTAGAAACTTCCTAGAACCACTCATTTACTACATTTTTTTAACTATAAACTTGAAAATCTATTCATTGTTACACAATATGATAATTAATAAAGAAATTATAGAGTTAAAAAAAAATTCAAAGAAAGTAGCAATGCCAGGAAACAACATGAATTTATTTATTGCACAGGTCAAAGATCAACCAAGGTAGGCTGAAAGAGGAGAGAAAGGCACAATCTTCAGGTAGGCACAACCATTCAAGTAAAAAAAAAAATTCAAGAAATTTCATTTTAGATTGAAGGTTGATAAAACTAGTTTGGCAAAGAAGAATCTGTAAGTGGTTTTGGTAAAATGACTTCCAATAAGTATGTGTTTTCAGGCAAGGAAAAAAAATGGTTTTAATATCAATAATTCTAAACTGGCTGAGAGCAAGATTTAATTTCTTTTAATATTATATATTTTCATTGAAGCAATTTTAATAGAACGAGAGCAAGATTTAATTTCTTTTAAAATTATATATTTTCATTGAAGTAATTTTAATAGAACCACAACAAGATTTCATTTTTTTTTTTTTTTGGTATGGACTAACAAATTCCAGCAAAATGCTATACAAGGGCCAAGAGAAGAAGTAGAGTTAAGTTTTTTTTTTTTTAAATATTAAATCAAAGGCAAAGATTAAAGGCAATTTGGAATTCAAGAAACGCTGAGTTGAGGCCGTACGGCAGCAACAGAGGTGGTTTGTGGGCTACAGGTTACAATCAAACAAAATCACCCAATAACACATTAACATAGTCTGACAAAGTAGAGGATATGAGAGGTGTATAGCAGAGGTAAAATATTGATAGAATGCCATAGAAATTTCATATTATTGCCTAGCTTTAAAGTCTTATTTTCTGGCAATGGAGTTTGGTGAAAGATTTTAATTAGAACCATTTCAAATGATTAATTTGTTTGATAAACTTTACAGATTTTACATATGGATTAGCCGGGGTTTCAACAAGACCGAAGAAGAGGACCGACTTAGATTTTTTCAAAGCACTCAGGGGACAAGGCCAAGTTATCAATTTCAAAACTACAGGATCTTCAGGCAACAGGAAAATAGAAATAAAGAAACAAGTTAAAAAAACACACACAAGAAATTCAATAGAGATGCAAACTAATCTATCAAAATAGCTCAAAACAACAAGTAAGCATACCAGAAATTTCAATCCCAGGCTCCAAAAATTCTTTAGCTTCCCACTTCCCCAGCTTCCCGTGACGATTTTTCTCAAATTTTTGTCTCTTTCATCTCAAAATTCCTCTCTCCACAAATAACTTCCCATAAACCAAAAATAGGCAAACTCCATTAATTTTTCATTACCAAAAATCCGTTACAGAATCCCACTTCTCTCTAAAAATAGAAAACAATTAAATTTTTACTTAACATAGAGATTCCCCAAATCTGGAATCATATTCCACAACTAACAAACAATAAATTATTCACTAATATTATTCTTTAAATAACTATATACTATTTAACCATAATAAATGCTTATGACTCATATTCTATTAAAAGCATTAAAATAATGAATTTAATCTATATTAAAAATAATATACCACAACTCATTAATAATATACGACTAAGAAAATACCATTGACTTATAACAAATGTCAATAGGATTTAATTATTAAAGCTATTACTTTAATTCATAGTTAAGATATTTTTCATTATTTCTTAATTTACAATTTTAATTAATATTTACATAAATATCACTATATCAAGCCTATTATTACTATTATATCATTCATTAATGTGTTACCAAAATACACATAGGCTTAACTAAACAAAACCCGATAATAACTCCACATACCACATGATGACCAACATCCTGAAGCAAGGACCAAAGGGTGACACCTCGACTCACTATCACAAACTGAAGACTGAAATTGACCTAGGGAAAAACCTCATGTTATCTCCCATCAACGTTATCCATTGGTGCAAGGGCACGCTCAGACCTGCTAAGTCAGGTGGAGTCAATGTTCGATACCTGCAACCTGCATTAGAACAATAGGTTGTATACAAGTATATGCAAATACATCAAGCACACAGAGTTAGGAAATCACAGTGTAGTAGGGTTCTTGAAACAAGTAATACTACACCGTCCCTACTCACAAGCATAACAATAAACACAAACATCTCTAACTAACAATCAGATAACATTCAATCCATAAAACATAGTACCATTATTCTGCATAATCAATTAACTATCAACTACCCATGTCAAAACACAACATAAACTGTAATAACAATAATGTCATCATAACACATGTCAATAACCACATTAGTCAACCATAGTCCATCATGAACATAATAAGCATAAACCATAAATATAACCACTCAAATGTCTCAAAACTGTCTAAAAGCAATAGAAAAACTGTCACAAGTAAAAAATGAGGGGCATGACATACGACATACAAAAACATACCGATATATATATATATATATGAATGATTTCACTATTTTAAAGGAGGTCATCAAAATAATAAGGAGAAAAGAGACGTTTTCAATATATTTGAACAGAGTTCTCTAAAATATATGCACAAACAGAATAAGAATATGTTTATAGTGACTAACAGAGGTACTCTTGACATATATCATTGTCTATGTTTCTCCCATGATACCATCTTTCGAAATAACCAGTAATGATGATTTCCTACCAGTCAAATAGCGACTCTTATCACAATGAAAATCATTATTCATAGCTAACAGAACTTGCAAGACATTAAGGCTTCAAACACTTTGACATCTAAGGATGTCGGCCTTAGCGGCGAATCATAGTTTGAATAAAACTAGACTATAAATCAAATATCAAAAACTATGCAAACACTTCGAATAAGAGAAAGAACCTAGTTTTGGACAACTTCAAATGATCCAATAATAGATTAAGCTCATCCACTGTGAGCTCTACTCATTACCAACAGGTAGAATTCTTCTTCCTTGTTGTTTGTCATACTCTACCATCCACCCTCGACTCTATGAGATTTGTTCTCCTTTAACACTCCACACGACTCATTTCTAAGTCGCTTCCCTTAACTCCATGACTAACTGTCATAATGGCTCCACTACAAATTAGTTGCAAACAAACCTCTTTTGAACCATAGAGATGTACACCTATTAAAAATATGAGGCCTGAGCCAGCAAACAAGAGAGGATACGTGGTATAAAACACTACTCCCTCTCAAAGAGACCGACACCCTATTAAACACGACTCAATTATCATTAAGTTATCTCAAGAGTTGTTAAAACCACTACACCAATGTTGTTAGACACTCCTCTAATTAGGCCTACAATTGCTCTTAGATTGAGCATGTGGATTTATAAGATAACATGGTATTAATTACCACTTCACACCACCCACGAATCCTTAAAGGGTAAACGATACTTATTGAAAATGGTTACGAGATGACAACATCACAACTAGAGAAGGTGATTAATAATTTAAAACCATAAGAATAATAGTCTTAGACCATACATATAACTTCAATGGAGAGTAATATAATAATGTGACAAAAGACTCACGTAAAAACATGATTGGGTCAAGTTCATCTCCCCTTCACAGACACGTAATTCTCATCAATTTCATTTTGTCAAGAACGAAACATGCGACGTTAAAAACCATAATTATGCCCACAATTTAACCAACTACACCTTGAAGACGTAGACAAAAACTACTTATGGCATGATCGATGGAAGGCCACCTTAGTCGCAAACGCAACAATAACTCAAAAGGATTCTAAAAGACATCGACAACTTGTCGATTCGATCAACAAATTAACCACTAAAATGTGACTTACCTCAATAGACATGAGTTAACTAACTATGGTACACTATACTCAGTTGGTAAATGACCGTTTATAACCCAAGGTCTATTCTCTTCTCCTCAGAAGATACTCTCTCTCTTTCTCTTTCTCGGAGAGTCATCAAAAACTTGTTTCCCTGCATATATCTTGCAATCACCAGATCATGCTCAGTGCATTATTACTCTATTCATAAACCTTATGAATAACAAATTAAATTCTCATTATATAATTTGTCGAATCATTTAATCATATGCATTATACTTAATCATATAAACTGGTATGCAATAAAATCAATGATTTCCAATGACATTAAATTATAACGTCAAAATATTTTTCCATGAATTCACTTCTATTCACCCAAAAGTAAATAGTAAGAAGAAAGCCAAAATTAGGGATGTAACGTCAAACCTTACATCCTACAAACTCTAGAAACCTTAAACTATTGATTTAAATCATTTGAGAAGAAACTATATTATTACTCCATCTTATCACTTCTATCTTTCAATATACCTATACTTCTAATAAGAAAATCTACTCAATATACCACACCTCCCTATATAACAAAAGGTATATGGAAGAGTGATGGTACAAAACAACACTTCTCTTAATATATCAAACCTTCTAATATAATTTATGGTATGTAGATGTAGAGATGTATGTGAGAACAAAGTGGTATGCATGAATAAAGTGGCACCCAAAAAAATAATATTGAAAGGTACCAGATCTATCTAAGGACGAAGTATTGTAATAGCAACTCTCACTTCACTAAATCCCTTATGAGGAATCTAGCTTAGCCAAAACAAACAGATCACCAAAAGAAGAGAGGGAAAGAGGTCTCCAAGAAAGATAAAAGAAGAGTGGGAATAATATTAAAAATAATTGTAGTAAAAGTTTATGTAGTCTCCTTATCAGTCCAAGGGACCTCTATAGCCCTCAAATATACCTTTGGGGGCATTACTTCCTAGAGTATGAGAGGGTAATATTATTGTATGTTGTTTTTGGTGCACCATAGAAGGGGCTCAAGGGAATAAAAATTATATGTGAAATAGAAAACATTAGTACAATATTATATAAGTAAACTAAAAATAAAAATTGTACATATATAAAATAACACTTTGGAAAAAAACATACCTAAATATGAAAACACCAAGATGTTGTGAAAAAGTCAATAGTTTGAGATGTCTAAAATATTTGCTTTACTTATTCTTAATTTTCAAATGGTATGAAATTTGGAAGAACCTACTAAAAATGGAGGTTATCCTAATTTTTAGCTATTCATACTAAATAGGTTTTGCCCAAGACGGGTTGGGTTGTAGATGATTTCATTGAAGGTGGTTTGGTTGAAGATGGTTCAACTAAATCATCAAATGTCAAACTTGAGTGACTGCAAAATATTAGAAAAATTGCTTGTAGAAAAGTTCAATGTTTGGAAGGGCAGGGTCAACATCCATTTTTCCTTAGCTAATCTTCCTTCACGCGTTAATACACATTACAACACTCCATCCATGGACAAGACAAGCCCAAATTAGGGCCCATTTATCTCTGTGGCTAAAAATCTGGTCTTGCTTTGTCTCCCACTTAATGGCTGCCTCATTGGCTAAAGATTCTCAGTAGATTTGTGGGGAAATGGGAATCTTGTCGAGAAAATGACTCAATTTTAAACTCCCTTTGTTTAATAACAGGTATCATAGTCTATACATATACTCTACATCTATCCATACATACATCATAATATTTAAAAATCAAACAAAAGTAGACATAAACATATATACATTTGTAAACAAAATGAGCTAAACTCTAACCTTCTATGTGCACAAACAGAAAGTGGCATATACAAAGTCAACCAAATATAATACATAAGCCAATTTGAAATAATGAATCTATACATGTATAACCATTAGTGTTTAAGTACAAAGACTCCCTCATGAGAGAAATTAAGAATCAAAAAAATGTTTGTCTGCACATCTTGATATATAATTTCCCATGCAATGGGACAAGTCAAAAGTGTGTCTTAACAAAATTGCATATGCATCAATCTCTAACTACTCTCTCCTCTTAGTGATAGAAGAAAAAATGTCCAACAACATGGTCTAAAGAAAGCCTCTCCACTCATATGTTCTATTTGCATCATTGAAACACAAGAAGGATGATGTCAATACCATGTCAAATCATAATTGATAAAACATACTAAAGTAGTGTAAACATATTAATATCAAGTATCAAGGAGCAATAAAGTAATGAACTAAGAAGAAGTGCACTCATGAGGGTCTTCCACCTATTAGGTGGGGTCAACTGTTATCATCTACTCTACACTCTGTTATGCAAGTGGCTCATCCTACTATAGATGGGCATCCTAGTGAGGTACTCCCTCCTATCCATTGTGCTCTCCACCTCCCTCTACCCTTTGGTAAATGTCACCTTCATTCAAATCCTCCAACACCAGTTTTTCATCAATTCTATAATCCTAAGTCTCTCCATTGGGTTCATAATCCTCATTAGGCTCACCATTTGATTCATCTCCCCTTTCTTTCTTCCACTAGCTAATGTGCATGTTGTGATGATTATTATCACTGTGGTGGTGCGTAAGGAAGTGCCTATGGCTAAGGTGGCACTCTTTTTGCTATCCTCTTGATGGGAACTCTTGGAGTGATTAGATTCCATTGCATTGTGCCATGTTGAATCACTATGCTCTCTCTCACAAATTTGTATATTGTCCCCACTAGGGAAAGTCCCCTAATGGATCCTCACCAAACTAACATAAAACCTAGGCTATGAGGTGAATCTCTACTACCTCCTCCTATTTGTGAAGAGAACTTCTCCTCTATGGTAGTCTCATGCTATGTTGTTTCCTATCCAAAGACCACCCATGTTAATGTAAGGGTCACCAATTTCATGTCTACATCTATTAAGATAGCCTCTGTCTGTGTGCCACCTTTGAATTGTCCCACACTTGCCCATCTCATAGCCCTCAAGGCTATAGGGTTTTCAATTTAAATGAACTGTTAAAAAGAAATGATATGCTCTAGAATCTACCCTATGATCAAGGATGGTTGACTGAAGGAATATGTACTCCATCTAATAATTTGATAGAGCTTGCAATAGACTTAAGCCAAAACATAGACTCCTCAAGCATAAACTCAACCATGATAAACCCATTGAATAATGGGGGCTTAGCTATAAATAAGAATGTGTGCCTTCTTGTCACTAACAAACTTGGTGGCAATCAAGCCAATAATCACTTTCTAAAGAGACAAAATGTCAAGATGTGTAATTGCAACCAACTACACACCCTTCTAGTCATCCAATTGAGTAGATCTCAAAGATATTTTACCCAAAATGCTCTCTACTAATTTGAGATCACCTCATCCAATACAAGTCAACCCCTAGATAGGGACACCTAAAATCTAATAGACATCATAGAGAGTGATCATCCCCTCCCTAAAAACACATGAAAATTGGAAGGTGTTTTGGTCTACATTCCACTAAGAAAGTTATTAGTGTACTAGGAGGAGGCATTAAAAAATCAAGATTTAGGGTAGGAATGAAAATTAAGGTTATTATTCAAGATTCCATGATTAAAGGCAACATAGTATAAGTTTACTAATGAATCCCTCAAGAATTCATATAGATTTCACATTTTTTTTAGCTTTGCATTTTTGGATTACCTTTTTAAAATTTTTTATTAGATCAATATTTTGAGTTTTACCTTTTATAATTTTAGGATTTAGGAAACATTTATATTTTGAAAGTTTAAGATATAATTTTGAAAAAACAAATTAATTAGTGGAACAAAAGTGGAAATCTAATTATTTTCTTTTTTATCCTTTTTTTTCTTTTTCTTATTTTGTTGTTTTCACATGTCATTAAAAAGAGAGACGCTATGTCCAAAGATCATTCATTTACAACCATAGAAAATATATTGACCCCTTTTAAAGTGGCTTTAACACAAGTTTTATCTTTTCAACTATCTAAAGATCTTATTAGACATATTGTAATAAATGCCAATGCATATGCTTTCAATTTTTTGTCTTTTTTCTATTTCAACTACACTTCATGTTTTGATTTATTTAATAGTACTCTTGATTTGTACATGATAGTTTGTTCCATTGATTTATTTCAAACTACTTTTTTAATTTGGTAGATGATAAATGCTATTGTAGTGCATAAGATAGCAACTTGGCCTTGAGAGTTACACCCAAGTGTCCAAAGTGATCTTACAAACACTACTTTGGAATGCTTAGGTTTCAAGAGACAAAAAGTTATGTTTTATAGCCACAAAAATATCCTAGATATCCCAAATTTGCTAATGACTAGAAAATGTAACTATATGAACTAAATATAATAAATGAACAAAAAGAAAATGTTATTTTTATAAAATAAGAGATTATTTTTAAGAAATGAAAAGTAGATTTGAAAAGTATAATAAGTACATAACCTGTCACCAGAAGGATAGAGCCTCGACCAAGGATGACAACATGTAGCACGAATGTCTGTGTGTCATGTTATCATATGTATAACATAGTATAGATGTTAGGGTCAAGTGGGAACAATCTACGTCTATCTAACAGTGTTCTTCTCTATCTATAGGATTCCTAGATCAACTTGCATAGCACAATGATAACAAATGCAAGTGTAATACCCAAGTGTATAAAGAAATCAGATAAAATATGGAAGATAGAATCAACCAAAACACTAAGATCAATACTAGAAAACCTCCATGTGGCCGATGTCCACCAAATAACCTATTTTTGATGAGTTGAAAGAAGTTTGGGACTGCAAAGGAGTTTGCCAGGAATGGTCAAACCCCTGCTTTGGTCTTTCAACCTCCACAAGCAATCAAATGATGAAAAAGGATTGGAATGTGTGTGTACCTAATTCTAAGTGTGTCTAGGAGCTAGGATGTAATGACAAAGTGTACTAGGAGCATCTCCCTGGTCTATAGGGAGGATACTAGGCCTAGATAGTACATTGTACAATAAAAATGGTGATCTACACCAATGGTTACAAAAAGATCAAAAAAGAGGGTTTTAGATCTAGACAAAGATCAAGAGATTGTTGGGTCACCACTTGTACAATGAGATCAACAAGATATTAAAGGAGAAGAGCTATCAAGAATAAATCACCTTATGCTTGAATATGATAAACAAAATTACCAAAAGTATTCACTACCTTGTTCATGTGGATTTGAATGTTGAAGATGAGAAGGGTTTCCAAAGAGCAACCTATTGTTCACCACTGATTGAAAACACTTTCAATGGTAGAAGCAAACTTAGAGGAATCTTTTGGGAGAGGCTTGCACCTTTGAGAGAAGAATCTAGCCTTGTGATTGTTCTAGGTAGTTCACATAAAAATAATGAGAAATTGCAAGATGCACAGAAGGAATGGCAATGCAAAAAGGATGAATCAAGACAAGGGAGATAC
This sequence comes from Cunninghamia lanceolata, assembly GCA_027924645.1. Classification (NCBI taxonomy): domain Eukaryota; kingdom Viridiplantae; phylum Streptophyta; class Pinopsida; order Cupressales; family Cupressaceae; genus Cunninghamia; species Cunninghamia lanceolata. The sequence continues at coordinate 6,478,466 of BSBN01001614.1, read as the reverse complement.
CCTATCTACTATGCATGAATAATTAGAGCTTCCAAAAGACCCAAGCTACAACACTACTATGTGTTTTTTTCTTTTCTTTCTTAGAAATCCTTTGGATACCTTCTATGAATGAATTTCAAAAAGATCCCCTCCTTTTTGTCAAGGGAAGGCTAAAGATAGCAAGGCATGTATGTGAGGGAATTATATCTGTTAGAAGGCATTATGAGGTAACAACATGTGTGAGTAACATTCATTTCAAGATTATGTATGACACATGATGCCATTGCATCGCACAGACATCTGCACATTGCGGTAGTGTCCAAAGGGTTTTTTCTCAAGTTTAACACATGTGCCTAGAAGGGTGTCAAAATTTATGTTCTAATATAGTTTTGATAGAAAATTGGTTGGGAGAAAGAAATTCAAGATTAGGCCTAAGTAGTTTTAGGGCATGTTGTAGGGATTAGCACTAAGGCAGGTGCAAAACATGACATGAAATTACAGGGTGTGCAATTTTTGATATTACAATTATATTCATTGTGAGAAGTTTGTTGAACTTGCAATCCAATGTTAGTCATTGCATAGCAATCCCTTTTAATTGTGTTTTTCAATTGGGCGATAATATCTAAATTTAGTATATGATAAGATGAGTTATTTACTCACCAATTTTTTATTAAACTACATGAAGTAATAATAACTTGATTTGAATTTTGGATAATAGTCAATATATGTTTATTATGTTAATTTGGAGCATTAGATTAAATTAACTATAATATTGAATAATCTTAAATTTAGTAGCTTATTATGGTAATAGTGATTATGATTACCTATATTCTTGATTCATTTCAATGATAGTTTTGAATAAAACTTTGAATACATTTGCTTAGACAATGTGTGCAAAATTATAAAAACAAATTCCCTATAACAACTATTTTTACTGTTATAATTGTTTTTAACATTCTATGAGGTTTACAAGGTTTATAATACAATAAACAAATTAGATTTCAAATGTGTTGCAATGAGATGGACTAACAAATTAGATTTCAAATGTGTTGCAATGACATGGACTAACTAATTGGTTTGCACAATTCTATTAATTGTCTCCCCTAATAAGAACTATTTCACTGCTATAATTCTTTAAATAACATTTTCTTAGTTTTACAGGGTTCATAATATAATATACTTTCATCAAACCCTGATAGAGACATTAAAAGTAAAGTTAAAGTATGATTTAAAGAATACCTAAAGAAATTACATGTGAAGGAATATTGGATAACATAAAATAAGGTCAAACTACGTAGTATTGTTGTAGTAGCTTTCAAATTTTGTTTCTTTTTTATAATTGTTCACAGTTAATTAACTATCAACTATTTTGAAACTAAGTAGCTTTTTGTCTTGAGTCTTGAATACAAAATAAGACTTACAAACAATTAATGATCTTACACTAATATTCAACTAACACTCCCTATGATATTCTGACTACTATACATTGAGATTTCTTTTGGTTTCAGAGGAGGGTGAATATGGTGATTTCTTGCCTATAACAATAGAGGTTGCAATGGATGGTGTTTGGTTAACACATTCACCCTAGTGTTTGACAAAGCTATCATTTATGCCTAAAACTAAGGCCAAAATTATTCCATTCTCTACCATGGGTAGCTCAAGACAAAGGAATGTAATGTATGTTGATACTTTTGTGCAGCATAAAAAGAAGCATAGATACAAAGTAGAACAACTCTGAGAATGGAAAAATGGAAAATAGTACTCCACAATGTTTCATTTTACATTGTGAAATGATTATAAATGATTTCTTTCTTATCTATGTGTTTAACATGGCACCTTTGTCTAATCATTCGTTTTATTCTGTATTTTCATCTTTTACTATTGAAAACTACGTTGAATTTTTTATTGAAAGAATAGCCAATCATGACAAGTTCATTGTTGTGGAAAATAGTAAAAAAGATATATCATGTAACTATTATAAATCTTCCCTAATAACAACCATTTCACCATTATAGTGTTCTCTAAGCTTTACAAACTTCATGACCTTCTCTATATTTTTTTAAACATGAGAATTTTATCTATTATCTTGGTAACTATATAATTTATAATATCATACATATACAGATTTTGAAATAACTTCTATAAAATACTTAATAGTTTACTTCCCTAAGATAGACTAATCACTATAGAGACTTCTTCATTTAAATAAAAAATAAACTAGCAATTGGACCCATAGGTTCAATGGGCATGCTGATAACTTTATGAAGAAATTGTAGAATCTGTTAGATATTTTTTATTATTTATAAATTTATTTAATCCTTTAAATTATTTTATCAATTCGGATTGGAATTCCATCACATTAAAGGTTGTTTTCTTTCAGTTATATTAGTAAATTTTGCTTTACATTACATATTGAGATGAACAAACATAATTGCTCCAGATATTGAATCCTTAACATTCAGTAAAACTACATCTAATATAGTTCTTTGTAATCTATTCAACTGAAAGACTGTAACATAAAAAAGGACAAATTCATTGAAGCAGGCATTTTATTAAAATTGAAATCATAAAAATGAGGAAGAAACTTGGGAGGCAAGCGGCGCCTAGTCCATTTCAAATGGGAGGCCCCTGAATCGCATATGACCGGCTGCGTAAAGCTTCCACCAGACCATCTAGGTGTTGACCTTGTGAAGCAGTGACCCACCCACAGGAGACTACGTGCAAGACCACAGAGGCGTGTAGTACTCCTTTTTTCCCCTCATCATCATCATCATCGTCATTCATCTTACAGTGTTGTGGCTTTGCCTTTTTCTTAAAATACAAGAATAAGATCAAGCAAAGGATCCAGGGCAATTGCAACTACATCTGAAAAAAATCCATTACCTTTTATGCCTTCGCAACTGCTTATTCCATGTTTCCTACTATTGATCTCCCATATTATTTGACTATTCAAGTAATATATTATGATAGTGATGTGAGTTGTTAGTGGTATTTATGCATATATCTTGTCCAATTTCTTGAATTTCTTTATTTTCCATTAAAAAATCTTACAATGGGCATATTCAGTTTCGGTCTCCATTTTTCATAATTTTTGAGAGAAAGATATACCTGTGAGAGAGAACATTATCCCTAATATTTATTACAAAATCATGTAAGCAATAGATCTTGATTTGAGAAACCATTTTATGATCTAGGAAGGCTAGATTTTGGTATTCCTAAATCTCCATTCTTGTTTATGTCTTTGCCTGATTTTACAAACTCACATATGTTAATTACCTACAGTTGGGCCATTTGTTGAACTATTAGCGGCTTCAACCTATGTTTTAACAATTTACATTTGCATATATTTCTGTCAGCACAATTGCAAATACAACATACGATTTATCTTTCCTTGCAATTTGGCACTCTTTACATATTTATCTCTGTCACATAGATTTTCCAACTTTTCCCAGACTTCTTGAGTAGTTTCATAGTCCATGACCTTTATCAAATTAGTGTCACTCAATGCACTTAATAAAGCATCTCTAGCTTTTATATTTAACTCATATTCTTTGATTTTATCTTCAGTTGTAGTTGTCAGATCATTCTGAGGCATGGTATATTTAGTCTTTCCATACTTTATAACCAATACAAAGCAGATGGATGGCAAGTAAACAAATTATGAACACAAATTTTGTCTCCCACTAGTTAAGTCATGCCTAAATCGATGGAGATAATTATGAGAGGGAAGAATCATCAGTTTTTATGAATTTAATTTTTTGATTCATTAGCTAAATGTAAAAAATATTTTTTGTCAAATGGACAAAGTTATAATATTAATAATACTATTAAAAATATAGGGTTTTACACATTTTATTTTATGAAATTAGATTATTTTTGGGATTTCAATTTTATTTACTCAACAATTAAAAATCTAGTATTTTAATTTTATTTACTAAAAATTAAAAATCTAAAGTATCATGAAAAATATTTCGCCATGTTATTACATTTTTTATTTTATTCTTCAAACATACAATATTTTAATGCATTTTAAATTATCATAGTATTAATATTATTACATTATAATATCTTAAATAGACATTTCAAATCTCCACATAATATAAATATGTAGGCTTTGTAAAATTTAGTTTTATAGTTAAAGAAATATTTGTGTTATTTAATAGGCTTTGTAAAGTTTAGTTTTATAGCTAAGTAAATATTTTAGTGTTATTTTATTTTTACCAAATTAAACTATTTTTGAGATTTCAATTTTCTTTACCCAATACATTTTAAAATGAGTTAGCATAAATTTTTCCTTATAAATTTAGTTCTAGAAATATAATAGTTACAAAATTGAAATGATAAACAATTCTTTATATTAGAAAAAATTTATTACTAAACCACAATATTAGATTAATTAAAATAAGTAAAATCATGTTCTCTAAAATACTTACTATTATTACTTCTACAAAAAATTAAGTGACTAAGTGTAGTGATCTAAATATGAATATGTTATTGTTATTATATTGTGTAATTATTTCTCAAATTATTACATTTTAATATGTTAGGTAGACATTTCAAATCTCTCCACACCCAACTAGGGTTAGGGTTCTACACATTTTATTTTATGAAATTAGATTATTTTTGAGGATTTCAATTTTATTAGTACCTGCCCACTATTGCAATGAGTTCGCATTTATCTAGTTATTAATCTATTGATTGTAAACCAATCAAAAGACAGGATTATATTTCTTGTCAAGAAAATTTGATTTAAAATATGGCAAGTAAATAAATTATAAACACAAATTTTGTCTCCCACTAGTTAAGTAATGCCTAAATGGATGGCAATAATTATGAGAGGGAAGAATAATAAGTTTTTATGAATTTATTTATTTTTCTTCATTAGCTAGTAAAAATTACTTTTTGTCAAAGGGACAAAGTTATAATATTAATAATAATATAAAAAATATTTTTGATGAGATTTCAATTTTATTTACTTAAAACATTTCAAAACGAGTTCACATAAATTTTTCCTTATAAATTTAGTTCTGGAAATATAAAATTATTACTAAAGCACGAGATTAATTAAAATAATTAAAATCATGTTCTCTAAAAGTACTTACTATTATTACTTAAACAAAAAATTAAGTGACTAAGATAAAATACTATAGTGATCTAAATATTTATATGTTATTGTTATTATATTGTGTAATTATTCTTCAAACTTACAATATTTTAATGCATTTTAAATTGTAATAGTATTCAATATTATTACATTTTACCATGTTATTACATTTTTTGTTTTATTATTCAAACATACAATATTTTAATACATTTTAAATTATAAAAGTATTAGTATTATTACATTTTAAGGAAATATGTGTGTTATTTAATAGGCTTTGTAAAGTTTAGTTTTATAGTTAAGGAAATATTTTAATCCTATTTTATTTTTACCAAATTAGATTATTTTTGAGATTTCAATTTTATTTACCCAAGACATTTTAACACTCTTCAAAAATTAATGTTTCAATTATTGGAATGCAATTTGTCTATACAACCAATACTTAATCAACAAAAAAAAATACAACTAAACAAATACTATATACAACCAATAGCTAATCAACAAAAAAAATTACAACTAAACAAATACTATAATAACAAGACTACAAGGCCCACTACGTGGCACTTGTTTACTTGAGTTTTTTTTTTTTTTTTTTAATGAATAACTTTAAGTTATTTTATTTTACATTAGCACTATTTTATTTATTGTATACATGCACATAGTATCTACATTATTTTGTTTAGTTTATGTGTATTTGATATGCTAAGATAGTATTTAAGATATCTATGCTAGTAGATAACACTTTTAAAATGGTTATATGATATATGCATAAGTTAGTCTTTTCTAAATTTAGAAAAATAAAGTATATATTATTTATTTATGTAAAATTTTAGATTTAAGAAACCAAAAAAAATTAAAAAATAAAAATAAAATAATTTGGGAGTAAATTAAAATTCTAAAGTAAAGTAAAATAACTCTTAGGTAAATAAAAATATAAATAATGCAAACAAAACAAGTGCCACGTAGTGACCAAGTATCTGCCTTGTAGTGTTGTTATTATAGTATTTGTTTAGTTGTTATTTATTTTGTTGATTACTATTGGTTGTATATAGTATTTATTTAGTTGTAATTTTTTTTTGTTGATTAGGTATTGGTTGTATAGACAAATTAATTCCAATAATTGAAAAATTAATTTTTGAAGAGTGTTGAAATGTCTTGGGTAAATAAAATTGAAATCTCAAAAATAATCTAATTCGGTAAAAATAAAATAGGACTAAAATATTTCCTAACTATAAAACTAAACTTTTACAAAGTCTATTAAATAACACAAATATTTCCTTAAAATGTAATAATACTAATACTTTTATAATTTAAAATGCATTAAAATATTGTAAGTTTGAAGAATAAAATAAAAAATGTAATAACATGGCGAAATATTTTTTGTGAAACTGTAGATTTTTAACTTTTGACTAAATAAAATTGAAATCCTAAATTTTTAACTCTTGACTAAATAAAATTGAAATCCCAAAAATAATCTAATTTCATAAAATAAAATGTGTAGAACCCTAACCCTACCTGGGTGTGGATAGATTTGAAATGTCTGCCTAAAATATTAAAATGTAATAATATTGAATACTATTACAATTTAAAATGCATTAAAATATTGTAAGTTTGAAGAATAATTACATAATATAATAACAGTGTGGATAGATTTGAAATGTCTGCCTAAGATATTAAAATGTAATAATATTGAATACTATTACAATTTAAAATGCATTAAAATATTGTAAGTTTGAAGAATAATTACATAATATAATAACAATAACATATTCATATTTACATCACTACAGTATTTTATCTTAGTCACTTAATTTTTTATTTAAGTAATAATAGTAAGTACTTTTAGAGAACATGATTTTAATTATTTTAATTAATCTAATATTGTGGTTTAGTAATAATTTTGGATGAATTCATTTAATAAAAATATGCGGTTTAGCTCCATTTAATTGGACATCAATGGTTAAGATCAAATGAATAGTTAAAAATATTCTAGTGAAATTAGGTTATTTATGTGTAGAATCCTAAAGTATAGTTATAAAACAAATTTAAACCCTAATAATTCTTTTATAAAATAGTTGTGAAAAGAAATCAATAAATAAAAATATGCATGCTTTCTAAATAACAAATTTAGTGTTATTTTATTTTACGAAATTAGGTTATTTTTGGGATTTTAATATTTTTTTACTTAAGAGTTAAAAATCTAGAGTGTCATGAAAAAAACTTTTATTTTGGGGATTTCAACTCAATAATTAAAAATATTTAAATGAAGTTATGCCATGTTCCTAAATATAGTTAGTAAAATCCTAAAAAATATAATGCACTTCCTTATTGTGATACCCCATCATGCAACCCAAGAGTGTTAGACTAACAAGAGCAAAATTTAATGGAATATATATATATAGGGAGCAAATAAATGCATTATACAGAAGATAACATTACATTATTGACTACATTTATCAAGTTGTACAACTAACACCTCTAAGGAACATAACTGCCCCAAATAATCATGGAACCATAACAATACAAGTGATATACCTTATAATACAAAAGCAGAGAATTTACATTTTTCATTTGTAGAAATAAATTATTACAAAGGTTTGAATACAAGATTACATGACTGATCACGCATCGGTTTACAATATATATATATATATATATATATATAACAATACATCTCTGAAATTATAATATAACTCTTTGAGGAAACAAGTACAAGTCTGGAACTGGAGAATCATCTGTAGTGATGATGATTCTAGTCGACCAAGAAAAACCAATGGATTAAGCTCCTCCACCCAACCTTGTGAAACCCTGAGGTCCACCCCTCTAAGATAGGAGATAACATTGAGGCTCCACTAGACCAAAGGTTACAAGCAAGTAGATACAGACTTGACATAGACAACTCAGATCATCAAAACTACACAATTAATCATGACAAGTCAAATAATCAGGACAAGACAATACTCTAGAGGCTACAACAAGAGATAAAAAGGAAGTAACTAAGCTACAGTAGGGAGAGTGTCATCGCATGGTCCTAGCATGGGTTTTCCAGGCTATCTCTCACTAGAAACTAGCCCCCATCTATGGTTTTCCTGGTGACCTCTCTATAGGCACCGACCCCATAGGGTGACACATGCGGAGCTGACACATCCTCTCATGGAGACAAGGAGGTTGACCTTGCCAACCGTGCCTTCTCATCACATCCTTAGCCTTTGAAAGCACTCAAGGTATGGATGAGGCATCATACTTATCTTGTTATGTGAATTACTACCCAACCCACCTAGATCAATTATTAAGTTATCACTTGATTACAACTTCCAAGGGGTTTTCCAGGCAGCCACTTTGGGCACTGGCCCCACCATGGAAGCCACTCTCCTACATGCAACTAGCAACTCCTAACCAACATCCAAAAAAAACAAAAAAATGCATGGACAAAGGATTAAAAGGCATCAGATTTACGCAAATCAATACATTACATGGACCATCATAAATCCAAACTCTCAACTGCGAAACTTTTCCTTGTCCATTTTAATTTCCCAAATCAAATAAATCATTTAATCAACAACTTTCAAATTTTCAAACAATCTTTCCAAATCCACATCCAGACCTCAAACCAAAATACTCATCACCGATACATCCTTGCCACAATATCACTTTGGAATTCAAGGTAATAGGCCTCTAGATCTAACAAGATTTTATCACAAATACCAAAAAACAATCATTCAAAGCATGATGCTTAACAATTTTGACCTCCCTCGAGCCTCACATGATCACCATTACATTAAGCCTGATAGTGCATAACAGCAAGACTCAAACCAAAATAAATGCAATGACCTAATTGCATCGCTAAAACACATCGGTTTAAAATTAACAATAAACAACATTCAAGGCCTAATTTCTGCAACACTTTTCGAACTATTATCTTGGAATCAAAAGACTTAAAATCTCTTTCTTTTAGTTAGATTACAACTTAAGATTACAATATTCCAATCCAATCTCAAGATCTATAATTCCACCTATGATTTATTTAATAACTTACTACTACAATTCATATCCATTATTTATTTAATCATTACCATAAAACTCCAATTTTCTATTTACTTATAAACACAAGGGTTGTTGCTAGAATCATAACTAACAATTTTCACATCTAATAGAATAAAATGAATATAATTATTTAAATACCAATATGTTTTCTATAACAATAAGAATAGATAACTTTTAACATTATGATTTAAATCATACAAAATGTAATATCATGCAACTATGGTTTTCTTATTTCCTTAATGGGCAACACAACAACTCTGGTTATTCCTACACCAACTAAGACTTGAGTGATTTACCTAACAATATGATATTGAACTACTAATAATCTCAATTCAACTGCAAGTAAATCTATGACCCTAAAAGGATATAAAACAAAAAGGATTACCTATTGACTAAATTTCAATTAACAATATCCACTGCATACTACAATGATAGCTACACTATTTAATATAAGAGGAATTACAATAATAACATACTTTTCAATCAATTATCATTTCGAAAGATGGTGCCTAATCTTGATTGGTTAATAGTTCATAAATTTTCTTCTAAATCTAATGGTTGTGAAAACGTGAAACTTCTTATTCCAATTATTTGGATGATAGACATGAGCAACTATTCTCTAAGGAAGCTTTCTGAAAAGAACGATGTCAGGGACTTAATAACTATAGTTGTGAAGAGACAAGAATTGATAGGTAATTTTATAAGATGACACAGGAATTGACATAACGAATTGTATCAAGATTTTTCTTTAATAGCAGATGTAATGAGGCAAGGAAAAAAAACATAGGGGTTTTTCACTCAGGAAGGACGTCCCATTTGGTATAACCTCCATGGAGAGTGGCATCAGGAAGCAATCAATATCGTGATCACTTGTAGAAGCATTTTGACAGGATAAGAAGTAGTTAGGACTGTATAAGTTCAAGAAATGGCTCAGGAGCATATGACGGTGCCCAACATGATAGATTTGTAGAAGCTAATCCTTATGTTGCTGGTTGCAGGTTCGACGAAGCAATGATGAGACTCATAGGGTAATCTGGTGATGAAATCTCCCAAGACGTCTCAGACATCAATAAGAAATGATAAATCTAGTAAGGCCCTATGGCCAGCATGGTGCATTGCAGGGTAAAGTGGAATGAATTGAAGTGAAAGTGCCATTATTCAGGCATTGGAAACCATATTACATCTTTCTTATATCTTTCAGGTAGTAAACATTCAGAGGAGGATAGATGAGGTCGTATGATGGCATAGCAAGCAAGGTAAGAGCAATCTAAGTTCTATTTGAAAAAAAAGAAATCAATCCAATTCAATTAGATTATTTACTACAGAAATTAGAAGAAAAAGAGGACAAGGAAGGCCTGCCAGTGGCGTTGAATGAGGAGAGAAAAAGTTGATGCAGCAACATAACTCAAAATTGCCATAATAAAAAAAAAATTCAAACACCATAAGAGGAGAGGATAATCCAAGGAGGTCATTGCGGATTGGATAGAAAGCTACATAATGACTCAATTGAAAAGGGAACTTAGCCTATACTCTCAAGTATAAAGTGATAAAAACCTAAGTACTGCAGGGATAAATCCGGTTCTACCCAACCAAAGAGATAGCAAGAATTTTTGTGAGGTAATTGCTCAAATAGACACAAGCGAATTTGATAAGAAAGAATTACATAATTCTTGGAACCAAATGGAAATGAGAAGGTTCGAACACATGCGAATACATGAGGAGAAATAAACTCCATAACAAGTAATATTACAAAAATACAAGATCTCACACAGAGAGACAAAATAACTTACCGGGAAACTATCTTCCAACTTTGAAATCCTCTCTCAAAAATTTTCCTTTCTCCAGTTCTTCCTCCCTTTCCCCGTAGCAAACTTCTTCAATTTTCTATATCCCCCCTTCCAAGCAACCCTCTCTCCAAAAAAATAAAAACCCCCCAGAAGAAAAATAGCCAAGAGTCATAAATTTCCACTGTCCTGAAACTGTTTCAGAAAATCCCACTAACCCCCTTAAAAATCTGGAAACAATTAATTGTTACTCTTGAGAGAGATTCCCCAAATTTAGAATCTTTATTCGACAACTCTCAAGAATTAATTTGCTGACTAAAATAATTTTACTAATTGTCATATACTATTTTAACTATAATAAATACTTATGACACATATTCTATTAAAAACATAAAAATAATTAATTTAATCTTTATTAAAAATAATATACCAAAACTCATTAACAATATACGACTAAGAAAATACCATTATATTTGACTTATTAATTACATTATTATTATAATAATAAACTCATTAATACATTTCCAAGATACACATTGGTTTATGAGCAAAACTTGACAATCACTTTACATACCACAAGACAACCAAATCCAAGGCAAGAACCCCAGAGCAACAACTAGACCCATGACACAAACTAAGAATGGGAACTGATCTAGGGAAACCCCATGTTATCTCCCATCAACATTATCCATTGGTGCAAGGGCCTGCTCAGACCTGCTAAGTCAGGTGGAGTCGAGGCCCAGTACCTACAACCTGCATCCAAAACATTATGTTGCATACACATATATAGCACACATAGAGAGTTAGGGATTCGCAATGTAGTAGGGTGCTCAGGTTGAGCAATACTACACTGTCCCCTCTCTGAAAGCATGATAATAACATAATCATCTCTAACTATAAGTCAGATACCAACTAATCACATAAAGCATGATAACAATATTCCACATAAATGATTATCCATCTACAAAACATGTCATAATACCTCATAAATTGGAATATCAGTAACGCCATCTTATAACTCATAACACAAATTAAAAACCACATCAGTCAAATATGGTCCATCATGATCATAGTAAGCATAAAACACAAGTCTAACATCTCAAATGTCTCTAACTGTCAAAGTGTAGTATAAAACTATCAACTATCTCAAGCCAAAAATGAGGGGCATTACATCCTCCCCCCAGAATCAAGCTTACTCCTGAAAGCCTGTAAATAAGTGAGGTAAAGCTCTCTCATCCTGGAAGCATCCTCCCAGGTAGCAGAAGTCTCGTCATTAGGATCCCATTGGACCCTGACCTGCTCCACGTCTCTGCCTCTGAGAGTAAGTCTCCTATGCTGTAGAATGCCTATGGGCTACAAAGCCAGCTACCCATCCTCTACCTATAGAGCAGTCCAATCAAGAACATGAGCAATATCTGGATAGTAAGGTCTAAGTACAGAAACATGAAACACATCATAGATGTGTGAAAGGCTACGTGGCAAAGCAAGATGATAAGCAACAGGACTGATCCTCTCCAACACCTCAAAAGGTCCAACAAAATGTGGTACTAGCTTAGAGCCCTTTCCATAATGGATCAGACTCTTTCGCAGTCACACACGCAAGATCACCCAATCTCCAACTGAAAATTGTCGATTGACTCTATAAGCATTTGGATACTTCTTCTGTCTATCATGCGCTGCCACCAAATGCTCTCTAATCCTCTCTACCTACTGCTCCATATCTCTAAGCATATCCGGTCCTAAGAGAACTCTGTCCTCAAGACGATCCCAACTCAGTGGGGTCTGACAAGGACGACCATACAAAGCCTGAAATGGAGACATACCGATAGAACTGTGATATCCATTATTATATGTAAACTCCACCAGGTATAGGTAGTTCTCCCGACGGCTCTGCCGATCCATCACATACATCCTAAGCATATCCTCGAGGACCTAGTTAACCCTCTCAGTCTGACCATCAGTCTTAGGATGGTATGCTGAACTAAAGTTCAGTTGTGTCCCCAAGGCATGTTGCAGAGAAGTCCAAAGGCAGAGGTAAACAATGGATCTCTATCAGAGATTATCCTATGAGGAATGCCATGAAGTCTGACTATGTCCTCCATGAATACTCTGGCCATCGTAGAGGCATTATAAGAAGAACAGACAGGAAAGAAGTGAGCTACCTTCGTCAACCTATCCATAGTGACCATAATGGCATCGTGTCGACATGAGGATACTGGTAACCCAAGAATGAAGTCTATCGAAATGATGTCCCATTTCTATTTTGGGACTAGATGAGGCTGCAAAAGACCTGCAAGATGTTGGTGTTCCGCCTTCACTCTCTGACACTTAAGACATCTCCACACAAAATCAGCAATATCTTGCTTCATGCCACTCCAAAAGTACAACTGACGAAGATTTGCATGCATCTTCTTGACACCTGGATGAGAAGAATAAGGTGCCCGATGTGCCTCTGACATAACTAGGGTATGAAGACCCTCAGAACTAGGAACATACATAAATACAACCCAAATGTCGCAAAAGACAATCTGATTCAAGAGAGTTACTGGTAAATCTACCCTCCAAAGGTCTACCCGAATCAACCTCAGACTTTACCTCCTTATACCAACTGTCGGTAGGAAGTGCTGCGAGAATCTAACCTCTCAAATCAACTGTGATGATGACTACGAAAATCTCATGCCTCCGATGACTAAGAGCATCTGCTACCACATTCTCTTTTCCTTGAATATACTTGACCTCAAATTCATACTCATATAAAAACTCCATCCAATGTCTCTGCATCGCATTCAAGTTTGGTTGTGTAAAGATATACTGCAAACTACGGTGATCACTATGCAGCTCAAACCGATGTCCTAAAAGAAAATGCCTCCACCTCACCAAGGCATGCACAACTGTGGCTAAATCTAGATCATGAGTGGGATAGTTCAATTAATGATCCTTGAGTTTGTGAGATTCATAGGCAATCACACGACCATCCTGCATCAGAACTGCTCCTAAACCCTCCAAAGAAGCATCTGTACACACCACAAAGTCCCTAGTAGGATCAGGAACTGCTAAAATAGGTGCACTGGTCAACCACTCCTTAAGGGTCTAAAAAGCTGCCTGACACTACTCTGACCAAACAAACTTCCTCCCTTTCCTCTGAAGAGAAGTAATAGGATGGGCAATCCTAGAAAACCCCATAACAAAACGGCAATAGTAGCCTACCAATCCCATAAACTGTGGACCTCTGAAACATTAGTAGGTGAAGGCCAATCCATAATAGTTTGGATCTTCGAAGGGTCCACTGCAATACCCTCTCCAGAGATGACATGACCCAAATACTTCACCTCTGTCTAAAAGAATTTGTACTTCGACAAATTACCCCAAAGCTGATTTTCTCTCAGACACTGCAACACCTGACGCAAATGCTCCTCATGCTCCTCCATAGTCCTCGAATAGATCAATATATCATCCAGAAATACAAGGACAAACCTATCAAGATAAGTGCGGAAAACACCATTCATCAGGCTCATGAAAATTGAAGGTGCATTCGTCAACCTGAATGGTACAACTGTGAACTCATAATGTCCATAATGGGTGCAAAATGTTGTTTTATGAATATCTACCTCAAAAATCTACAACTGATGATATCCTAACTTCAGATCAATTTTAGAAAACACCTTAGCTTCCTTAATCTAGTCAAACAAATCATCAATCCAAGGCAATTGATACCTATTTTTCATTGTCACCTTATTGAGTTGTCGATAGTCGATACACAGGCGCATAAATCCATCCTTCTTTTTCACAAAAATCACAAGTGCTCCCTAAGGAGAAACACTAGGTCGAATGAATCCCTTGGCTAACAACTCTTCCAACTACAGCTGAAACTCTTTAAGCTCCCGAGTGGTCATCCTATATGGATCTCAAGAAATAGGCTCTGTGCCGAGGACAAGATCAATCTTGAAGTTGATGTCATGCTTAGGTGGCATCCCTAGAATCTCAGAAGGAAAAACATCTGCAAACTCTCTTAGAAGTGGGTGATCATCAAGCGATGTCTCTCGACTCTCCTCCATCTCCAAATAATTAACTAACACCGCAAAAAGCTGACATCCTTGACGCATGCATCTCTTAAGCTACATAGTAGAGATCATACGTAGGGAAATAGGTCTCTGAACACCAACTACCTCTACCTCTCTACCAGAATCATTCAGACATCTGACAGCCTTACTCTGACAATCGATGACTGCCTGATGGGTCTCTAACCAATCCATCCCCAACACTATATCATATGAACTAAGGGGTAGAATGCGAAGATCTACTGTAGTGGATAGAGAGCCAATCCTCAAATCACAATCGTGCACTAGAGACTCAACTGTGACCTTAGCCCCAGAAGCTAACTCAACCTGCCACCTATCATCCTACTTTGTTTCCACTAAGCCACAACGCTCCACAAGAGAAGGAGAAATGAACAAATCAAATGCACCAGAATCAAAAAGATCAGAAAAACCAATACCTCGCATGAAACCAAAAGTCTCCACCATGGTGCCCTGATGCTCGGCCTAGCGGTCATTAGGGGAAATTTGCATATAAAATAGGCCTCCTAAGAAACTCTTAAAAAGCAAAACATATCTCAAATAATATAAATTACTTAATTATAAATAAATAAAAAATAGTTAACTACACGAGTTAAGAGAGTCACATATTTCTATTATAAATGCTTTAAGAACTCAAGTTCACTTTTCTTTTTATATTATTTCTTTTTTGTTTTATTTTCTCTTTAAAAAATCTTTTATCTTAATCTTATGTTTCTAAAAGTAAAACTTTCTAAATTTTTAAAAAAACACTTCATTATTTAAACTTCATGTTTTAATTACAATAGATTTTTTAATTTTATTTTAAGATATAGATATAAATGTTTTTACTTTTTAGTATTTCTTACCTTTTTTTTTCACAAAATAACTTTTAAATATTTTTCTCTTTAGTATTTCTTAGCATTTTTTTTTTGATGGGTAAAAGGCTGAAGCCATTAATATATAAAATCAGAAAAGTTACAAAAGTATAGCTCTGTTCAGTGCAGGCACTGGTAGGAAAGAACAGAGTGAAGAAAACCACTGGTCTAGCTCGGGACTTATGCAGTCCAGTTCAATGTTTATGTAGAAATCGTATACAGGGCAATGCCCGACAAGGATAAATCCTTTCTTACAATATTTCTGAGATATATGTACAGTCATTGCCCTTATCATGGGCCTTTCTTCTGATATATCCTTATTGTTTGTCTTTTTGGTTCTTCGACCCATGGGATATCTTCCAGGGTATCTATCTTTAGACCAACTATCTTTTATCCATGTGGGGGAGCTTCTTCTGACTTGCTCATAATAGAGTACTTGTCTTACATGAAAGCACAAAGACAAACTTCCAACTCTTTTTCGCATGTTAGCCATACATAAAAGGAAATAAATTCATAAACCTATTAGAGCTCTTTATCATTTTCCTGAAAGGGAAGAATAGAATACTTACTCTTTCCATGCTTATCAGAAGTGTCAACACATACTTGTTTCAATGTTAAAATTTAATCGGGTTGAAAGGGTAAATCCCCAACTTGTTGAATGATCAAATATATATACCAACATCTATATATTATATATATATATATATAAATGCAAATATATATACCTATATGTGTGTATGTATATGTGATCAAACAATTAAATAAATGATAATATTATTCCAAGAGAGTTTCAATTAGATCTTAATGACACTATTCCATCATAGAGACAGTTATTACCTATCAAATCATACCAATTATATATCTCAAATGAGCTGATAAGAGAGTCAAAAGATATACTCGAGACCTCATTATTACCTTTCAAGTTTCCTGCCTTCTCACATGTCAATTGTAATTCAAGCTTCAAGCACATCATTATTTTTAACCTCTTTACTGAGACAATCTGCTTTAAGCATAATATCATTAAATTCATTTATGGAGATCAAATCATACCTCTATCTCTTCTTGCTTGGGTACTGAGCCTAGTGCTGAGAAGAGGAGCCGTGCAAGATTTGAATAATAAAATGTCTATTAAGATACTTCAAAAACTCTTAAGCCCTCCATCTATATATATACATCTATCTATTTATATAAGAAAAGAAAGGTGGTACCTTTGAAGCATGTAAACAGGGGAGGAACTCGAGCTTAAAAAGACATGATTGAAACTGCGTGCTCCATTTAATGCTATTAGTTGGATGAGGCTATTCACCAAATGGTTCATATTTTGTAACACTCCAGATTCCTCTTCCATCATTCCCAATCCCTTCTCAATTTACAGTTCTCTTTACAGCAAAAGCCATCAATTGCGGAGGGATGGAGACCCCTGTGAGGTTGGTTAGTACCAAATGCCAAATGGCCTTTCTAGGACCTATTAATTTTCTTTGATTGCAATGTATGCTCCACCGGTCTGATGAACTAATGGTTGGAGCCATTAGAATGATTATTGGAAGAAAGTTTATGGGAGAGGCTGAAAGGTATAGAGTTGATACCGACATCTCTTCTAGGGTGCTAGCAATGTTGCTAGAGATGGAGATTAACAAAGGAACAATAGCGCAAATGATGAGGGGCTTGTTCAATCCTGAACACTCAGGTGGTTTGGATGAGACCCTGGAAGTTGCGAGTATTGGTGTTGGAATACCACGACCAAGGGATATGGATTCTTTAGATGATCCCGATGCTATTCTAAAGCTCTATCCTTTCATTTTAGATCTCAAAGGACTAGACCTTGTGATGATCAAAGAGAAGGTGCAAATAGCAATAGGATTCATCCAAAGGGTCCTTGGTCTAGTGGAGGAGGAGGGGTTTGATTGGGTAGCAAATTTCAACCTTCAGTTGCTTGAGTATGATCAGGAGTAAGTTAAAGAAATCCTAAATTTTGTTATCTTTATGAAATTTACCGAGATGTAGGCTTATTATAAGCTTCATAATGGCTACCTTTTGAATATAGAAACAGAATGTGGTCCCTATGTGGACAAGACAATATAATCAATGTAGCTATTATGAACAGACCCTATGTGGTCCCTAAATCTTCCTCTGTTGTAGCAATTTTTGACAGACTTTTATTTTAAATATAGCCAGAAACTTAAGTCCCTGAATCTGATCAAAATTTATAGTTTGGAATGAATGTATGACAATAGATCCAAGTAACGATTTTGTTGGCTTAATGGGAGGAATAGATAGTTAAGAGAATGTATGCAGAAACATTCCTACATGGAGAAATAAAGTAGATAGCATTTCTTTAATGTTTCAAATAGAGTATAATAATGCTTTATTAGAGCTAAATTCAGTAGAGGCATCTGCCCCTTTGTTAGCTTCAGTCTGAACGTACAATAGGCTTATTATAAGCTTCATCATATCTACCTTTTTATTGTATAAAACAAAAGAAAATAAAGTCGTTGAAGAAATTATAAAAGACCCTGCGAGGTCCCTAAATCTCCCTCTTTTGTAGCATTTCTGACAAACTTTTATTATAGATATAGCCAAAAACTTAGATCCCTGCTTTTGAAAGAATTTAAAGGTTGGGGATGAATATATATCATTAGAATATGTGACGAAATTATTGGTGTTAAGTATGAGAATAGTCTACAAAGAAATCTTAATCAAGTTCAGATGATAAAGGTTTAAGGTTTCGAGAGCCGGTATAAGATTCATGTTTGAACAGTTTGGAATTGTAACTGCAATTTGTTATTTGTATATGTAAAGACTACAAATCACTATCAAACTTCAAATCTTTGATTTGAAGTAATCTACAATTGAGAAATAAGAGTCTGAGTTCATCACAACAAGTTGGTAATTTGAGAATTGTTCTCAAATGTTCTAACCTACTCCAATGCTGTCCAAAAATTAGGAATCTATGGAAACTTAGTGTTTGTTCAGAATGTCATTAGAACAAGTGAAGATCTTATTGGCTTAATGAAAGGTATATATATCTAAGAGAATGTAAGCAGAAACAATCTAAAATAGAGAGAAAATAAACATCCCTCCTGCAAAGTTTCAGATGGAATTTAAAATTCCTTCATTAGGGCTAAATTTAGTAGAAAGGCAGAAGCCATCAGCCCCTTTGTTAGCCAAGGAGTCATCTTTACTATTACCTTCTCTAAAGATGTGATTAAATGTGCACCTTCTAAAAGAGGCAGTGATGTCGAGGGCATTAGCCAGAAGGGAATTTAGTCTCCAATTAGGCATGCTCCCTTTACGTAAGGCATTAATGACAATCGCAGAGTCTCCTTCAACCTCTATTTTTTCAATTTTCAAATCTTTGAAGATTCTTAGACCTTCAATCAGAGCAGTCAATTCTACTATGTTGTTTGTTGCTTCTCCTAGGGGTTTGGCTAAAGTTGCAATTTCTCTCTTTTCAGAATTATGGATTACACAGCCTATACTTGCTGCTCCCGGGTTACCCCTAGACACCCCGTTGAAATTAATCTTGAACCAACCTTCTTTAGGAGGTTGCCACTTACATTATTGTCTCTTATTGGTGGTGTTATGGTTACCTGGTCCCACAAAGGAGGGCAGTTTTAGTCCTACCCATCTCCTGTGCATCTTTTCATCCCAGTGAGTCATTATGGTTTCTTTTTTAGAGTTATTTAGAACCCTGCTGTTGACAATTTCTATGATAACGGCTTCAAACTTAATAATTAGTTGTTCAAAAGTCAATTTTCTATCTTTAACGATTCTTCTATTCCTTTCTTTCCAAAGCTCCCATAACATGATCGAAGGGGTAATTGTTCATAACATATGGTAAATGCTTTGTTTGTGACTATCAGGCCAGCATTTGAATAGGTTTAGTATGTTATTAGGGAGGGCAGTAATCCATCCCAACTTATTACTTAGCTAGTTCCAACATTTATTAGAAAATTGACAATTAGAAGAATATGGTCTGCTGTTTCTTGATCCTTTTCACAGAGGGGGCATCTGCTAGGCCCCTCATATCCCATCTTCGTGAACCTATCCGCAGTTAGTATTTTCTTCTGTAGGGCCATCCATGCAAACATCTCAGCTTTTGGGAGACAGTTCTTATCCCAACAGAGTCTTAGAGGAATCTCCAATTTTGGTTTGAGCTGATGTTTGATTAAAATTTTATAACTGTCCTTAGTTTTATAGTTTCCTGATTTCGCCCCATCCCAGACTAATCTGTTTGTCTCTCCTTTGAGGGATACCATCCTTTTGTTAAGGATGTCAATTAGTTTCTTTTTTTCATTATTCGGGATGTTCCTATTTTCCAGGGATTTCCATTTCCATCCCTGACTCTCCCTGTGATTGGGGAAATCTATGTAATCTTTTACATGCTTCTCCCATTAGGATTCTAGGATTCTTTTGGCATTTTCTAAGTTACCCAGGCTACTTAACGTCTCAAACCCCCCCCATGAGTCATCCCAAAAAAGTGCTTGATTACCATCACCAAGACTCCAAGTCAATTTGTCCATTATAAGCTTTATGCAATCCATCATAAAATTCCAAAGGTGAGAGCCTTTAGGGGGATTGGCCATTCTGAATAGGAAGGTCGGTTCCTCACCTCTAAGATATTTGTTTCTAAGGATTTTAACCCACTTTAGATTAGGTTGCTGGTACATTTTCCATACAAGTTTAGCACCTAATGTCTTACTCTGCTCCCTGATGTTTTTCAAACCCAATCCACCTTCCTCTTTTGGTCTACTAATCTTGTCCCAAGCAACAAGTGTCATTTTATTTTTATCCTCTGAACCTTGCCATAGGAAAGTTCTTAGGGTTTTGTTGATTTCTTCACATTTTTCTACTGGCAGATTCATACAAGATAATTGGTATATTCAGATAGATGAGAGAACCGATTTTAACATTGTTACTTTACCTGCTGAGGATAGCCACTTGCCTTTCCATGATTCTGCTTTTTTCCTAATCTTAGAAGTGATATGGTCCCAGAGATCATTAGTCTTGTTTCTTTTACCCTCCATTAACCTCCTGTCCAGAGGCCCTACAGTATGAGTCCAAGATTTCTTTGAATGCCTTAGCTTCTTTGATGCACCCCATACCAAAGAGCATAGTATCATCAACAAACTGTTGATGAGTTGTAGGATCTACACCAGAAGTGATTTTGATTCCTTGAATCTTTCCTTCTTCCCTAGACTTGGTGATCATTCTCCCTAAAACTTCTGCCATTATAATAAAGAGAAAAGGGGAGATAAGGTCCCCTTGTCTCAATCCTCTTGATATACTAAAAAAGCCTTCCGGGGTCCCATTGACTAAGACTGAGAACTTGGGGTTAGAAATGCATGCATAAATGAGGTTTATCCACTGTTTAGAAAAACCAAAAGCTTCTAAGGTTTTGCAAAGGAAACGCCAGTCAACCTTGTCATAGGCTTTACTTATATCTAATTTAATTAACATACTAGGTTTTTTATTTTGCTGTATGGTGTGAATGACTTCTTGGGCTATAATAACTCCATCAAATATGGATCTTCCTGGGACAAACCCTGTTTGCTCATCACTTATGATGTCTGGTAGAACTGTCTAAATCCTATTAGCCAAGGTTTTAGTGAGGATTTTATAAATAGTATTACAAAGAGAAATAGGCTACAGATCCCCCAGGTTTTCTGGCTTCTCTTTTTTTGGAATGAGTGAGAGAAAAGTATTATTTACCTCTTTTAGAAGGCTACCTAAGTTTCTTACCCCTTCTAAAGCTTCGACTACTTCATCTCCTATGAAAAAAGAAGGCTGGGAAGCCATCTGGTCCTGGAGCTTTATCCGATTGCATTAGAGAGATCGCCAGCTCAACCTCAATTTTGGTAAATTTACCATTGAGAGCTTTGTTTTGATCCTCTGAGATAATCCTTGGAATATCTTTCCATATGGCTTGTTGGTACAGCCAATTAGATCCTTCCTAATTGTTAAGAATATTTTCAAAATACCTAACCATTTCACATGCAATTTGTTGAGGATCTTAGATCCAAACATTATTCGCATCGATAATTTTAAAGATTCTATTTACATTTATGCGTGCTTTGGTGCTATTATGAAAGAACTTAGTATTCTTATCACCAACTTCCAGCTATGTCTCTCTGGACTTTTGATGCCAAAAGATTTCCTCTTTGGCTAGGATATCTTCATATTAAGTTTTCAGCTATTTTTCTTTTAAATATGATTTTGCATCCATGCCTTTAGTAATCACACTTCTGTTGAGGTTTTCAAGTTCCTCTTCTAACTTAGATTTGATCTCGAAGATATTACCAAAGTTAGTCTTGTTCCAACTAAGAAGCTTACATTTGATAGTTTTTAGTTTGGATACTAAATAAAAAAGCTTAGAACTAGATAATCTAGTTTCTTTCCACCATTGCTCAATTAGGGTTAAAAGGTTATTATCTTTGACCCACATTTGTTCAAATTTAAAGGGGCACCGTTTGGGTTGGCAATCTTCTGAGATACTTAGCTAGACTGGGTAATGATCTAAGCCCAAGTATGGTAATATCTCAACCGTTAGAATATAAGAGAGTTGAGCCCAATTACCCCTGAACAAGAATCTATCAAGTTTTTCTACAATATTACTAAAGCCCTTTCTTCTGTTATTCCATGTAAATCCTTCCTATGTCATTTTAATTTCCAATAAATTGTTCTTCTAAACCCAGTCCTTAAAGTCATTTGCTTCTGTGGATAGCCTAACAGATCCTCCTGACTTTTCTTTAGGTTCTAGGATCACATTGAAGTCTCCACCCAGAATACATGCTTGATCTTGTAAAGTTACCAAGAATTGTTCTATTTCTATCCAGACTGATCTCTTATCCTGGTTCTGGGAAGGACCATAAATGTTAAGAAGAAAAAAGTGTAGATTGCTTCTGATGCTTTTGATGTTCCCAACCATCCAGTTCTTCTTACAACTTATCACTGAAAATGAAACCACTCTAGGATCCCAGATTACCCCAAGGCCACCCGAAGCACCCTCAGCTAGAACTCCAGCTAGTTCCCATATGCCTAACTTCTTATTTAGAGTGTCTATCTCATCTTTATTTAGTTTAGTTTCTCGGATCATTAGTATATCTGGTTTTGTGTTGGTTATACAGCGTTTTATGATTCACTGTTTGTTAGGGGCATTGAGACCCCTAACATTCCAAGTGTATACTCTCATGGCATCGTGGGAAGGCACTTCCCCTTTCCTGCATTAAATAGTGTGGTGATCTTAGTTTGATCTATCGTCTCGCCTGCTTTCTCTCTTAGTTCCAGTAGTGATTTCCTACCCCTTTTTTTATTACTTTTGGCACAATCTGGGGTATCCTTACTGAAATTGGTTATAGCGATTCCTAGTTGTAGGTCTGCTTCCTCCAACTCTCTATCTCCCTGCTCTTTTGGGTCCTCTTTATTACTCTCCTGCCTTATCTCCTGTTCTTCAAGTTCCAAGATCTTGGTGATAAGCTTTTCCTTCTCTTTGTTTGCTTCCTTAATTACTACTTCCTCTATTGCCTTGTCGAAGATCTTATTACAGATCTCTTCTAGATCCCTATGGCTGATCTTATCTGTGGGTTTCTTATGATTCCCAGTTTCTTTATGTTTTTCCTCTGTTTCGTAAGTGTTTGGGACCCATTCTAGGGTCTCTAAAACCTCTAGATCTGTGCTTCCTTCCCCTACTGGGGGGTTATTATTACTGGGCTCTTCTACAGGAACTTCCCCCTCCTCAAGCTCCATCTTATCCTTGCCTATCTGAGGTTCATAAATTTGCTTTGTAGACTTAGCCGCTATGGGTGTTCCTTTGCCTAAGATTTCCTGTGTGAGGTTCATATTCTGTATAATAAGTTCACGACTCTGCCTCTGGGTATTTCCTTTGGAATTTTGAGAGGATTTAGGGCATTTTCTGGGCTGAGCTGATACCATACTCAGGTTCTGATTTTCTCCATTCAACTCCTTACTACCACTGTGGTGTTGTTTAAGGGAAGGAAGGCTAGTCCTCTGATATTCCACTATAAATCTGCCCTTGTTATCATTAAATCTGATGTTTACATCTGAAGACTAGGGATTGGAGTTGTTATTAGTATGTATTTTTGAAATTCTATTGATAAAATTACTGCGGGAAGGACCCCGGTGAAATACTGGCTTGATACAGTAATTAGCCAAATTAGTATTAATTTCAAGAGGTTCGAGGTCTTTAATTCTTATATCCATTTTTACTAATAAGAGAACATCTGAATGGGATAAGAAATCCTTCTCCATTCCTATGAATTCTCCCAGGTGATTACCTATTTCCCTTAAGATTTCACTATGGATAAGCTCGACCGGGAGATTTGGTAACTTGACCCATCTAGCTAATTTGAGTTTCATTTTATTGGGGTTGAAATTCAGTTGCTAGTGTACATATTCAAAATTATGCCCTTTATAGAACAAACTTCTGTTGTTTAATATTTCTTTTTTGAGATCTGCACTTTTACAATCAACAAATATGAAATCTTCAGAGGTGATAGTGATACTTACCTGATCTTTGAGGAGAACTTAGACCCAATCCACGATTTCCTTCGCAGGCTGTCTTATCTCACACCATCAGATAAAGAAACCGTGGGTTCTACAATGATTCCCTAGACCATCTGAGTAAATATTGCTAATATTTATTGGTGCTTTCTTAACCAAGGCCTCAGATTTTTGATAATGCCTTGAACTCATTTGTAGCTTTGACCATGGGGGTCTGGGGTTTGCCTGCTCTTGAATTGCTAACTGGTTGTTGCCCCTCCCAAGAGTATTAGAAGTTGTGTTTCTGGGTTTAGGGTTTTGAGAGATTGGCTAATGGCGGGGTGCTCTGGAATTTGACATGTTGCTTATAAAAGGCTTTTCCTATGAATGAATGATCCTGGGGGCCGGTTTTGAAAAACCCTCCGCAACTCTTTGCCTTGGAAGGGAAGGGTGGGAGACAGTAGGGGGTAGTTGAGCATTGCGGCTTCTTTCCCTGCCTAATGAAGTACAGTTTGCTCCAGTTGCAAATGCAAGGGTTGCTGAGGTAATTGGGATAGCCCAAATCCCTGAAACCCTAGCTTGGGCATTCTCTCTAACAGCAACATTTGTCCTAACTCCCCTTTGCGAGTTCCTACTCTTCACAATTTGCCAGCCCTGTTCCTCATGCTGTTGTGGAGGGGGAGCCCAGCCCCCTTGAAAAACCTTCTCTTTCGAATGCAAATCGCTGCGAAGGTATTCTGCCCTAGTTTCATTCTAGGCTATATTGTTAATGCAGCTTTGTCGCAAGAACTCTACTTTTCTTCGCATTTCGCTCTTTTGTTATATTTCTTAGCATTTTATTTTTCTTTCACAAAATAATTTTTTTTATTAGTATTTGTTAGTTTTTATTTATTTTTTTCATAAAATAACTTTTAAATATTTTTTTCTTTAGTATTTCTTAGCTTTTTATTTTTCTTTCACAAAATAACTTTTCTAATGAGTATTTGTTAGTTTTTAATTTTTTTTCACAAAATAACTTTTAAATATTTCTCTTTAGTATTTTTTACCTTTTTTATTTTTCTTTCACCAAATAACTTTTTTATGAGTATTTGTTATTTTTTAATTTTTCTTTCTCAAAATAATATTTTTTCTTTTTCTTTTTTAATTTTAAGAATCATTTTGGATGAAAAAGTGGGAAAAAATTAAAATATTTATCTAGTAATTAGATCTATCATTTTATAGATTTAATTATTAATTTATATATATTTGAAACACTATATAATTTGCTATTATATATATATGTTTATTTAATTAAAATTTTAAATAAAAAATGTTGTAGCATTTGTTTTTCAAATATCATTTTTTAATAAACTCATTAATAAATTGAGATTTATTATTTTTAATTTTTTTTAGCTTTAAAGGTTTGTTCTATTTTAATCTTTCTTTTATCTCATCTTTATCCTTTTTTTTTTAGTTTTTATTTTAGTTTTTTTAGTTTCTATTTTAGTTAATTGCCTTCAAATTATGAACAACTTACTATATAGTAAAGTTATTTTATTGTTATTTTTTAGAATTTTAATTCTTAACAACTTTCATAAGGACATATTTTTTTATTATGATTCAATATTGTTTTAAATTTATTTAGTTTTTATGATTTTTAATGTTATTAAAGAATAAGAAAAAAATTGTTGAAATATTTTTGAAATGCTTTTTATATATTTTTTGTTTTAAGAATGAAAATATTTTTTTTTTAAAAAATCCATAATAGAACTTAAGAATATAAATCTAAAAAACAAAAAGAATATTCTATATTTAGAAAGATGAATGAGATAGAATAGGATATGTAATAATTTCTATAATAGAACTTAACAATATAAATCTATAAAACAAAAAGAATATTTTATATTTAGAAAGATGAATGAGATAGAATAAGATATGAAGAATTAAATTAACCATCATGAGTTAATTCATAGGATTTTGGAAAGTTTTATTTTATAAAATAAATAATTTTATTTTTATTTTGGATGATGTCATCGTAACGCTTGATGTCATCTTTTAGTTGATTTTTGATAACTCAAAAAGCTGATGATGTCATCCTTAGGAGGCCCATTTTTATGTAAATTTCCCCTAATGTATCAACCGCTACAAATACTCTATACGATTTGCCTGCATCACCAACCATTGGCTCTGAAGCCACTGGCTGATGTCCAAACCCTGAAGCACTCCTCTGAGGACACTACCTAGTAATATGGCCCTATTGGCCACAAGAGAAGCATGCTATGCCTCTACCAAAACCATCGCCACCCTGAAAGGCACTAGACTGCTGGAAACTACCCCTGCTCACTGTGGATTGTGTACTCTGAGTGGGGCGATTAACATGCTCCTTTCTAGAACACTACAAATTTTAGTTCTTATTCTAAAATCTGTTACCTTGCTAAGCCTAAGAATTATTCAGTTTGGCCTGAGAGTGCTACTGCTGTCCACCCTTTGAGGGTGCATGAGATCCTAATGCCTGGGCATGACCACAACAAGAACTAAATCCTATAGAAGGTGCACTACCAATATGCACACCTGTATGCCCACCGAGTTCCATAGTCAAATTCTCCTCCACTAACTAGGCTTTCTCCACTGCTACCTCCATAGTCTTGGGTTCAAAAACACAAACCCCTCTGATGATCTGGGCATTTAAGCCCCCGATAAAATGTTGCACTAGCATAGACTCGTCATCTCCAATACCCGCATACTACTTGAGCTCATAAAATTTGTGCTTATACTGCTCAACCGACATGGCCAACTACCTCAACTTGTGGAACTCATCTACTCGACACTGCCTCCAATGATCAGATAGGAAACAGGCTCTGAATCTCTCTAAGAACAACTCCCAAGAAATAGTGCTAATGTCCAAGTGCAGCTTCTACTCCTCTAACTGCCACCAAGTTGAAGCAAAACCTCTGAGATATAGAATAGCACACCTAGCTTTGGTGTTACTGCCATACGGATGCATGGCGAAACACCTACCTATATCCAATAACCAAGTCTCTGCCTCTAGACCACTACTAGCTCCATTAAAGGTGGGAGGGTGTGCCCTCATAATATCTCTCATATGACTGGGTAGTGTGGCCTCCTACTCAGCTATCAGTTCTCTCCACCTAGGTGATCTCTCTCTTTCCGTAGGTTCCGGTTGATCTACCTCCTGACCCCCCTAGGCTACTCAACCTCTTGTCTCAGGCCTAAATGAGCAAGGGCCTCCTCAAGTAACTGTCTCAGCTAGGCTCCCTTAGGCTGACCCTAACCTTCCATGTTTTGACCCCCGCCTTCATGGGAACTCTCATGAGGAGAGCTGGGAGGAGGTGTACTGCCACCACCTATCCCACAACCCCTACCTCTAGGCATCTACCTACAACATCAAAGGATAATTTTTACACATAGTGAGGGAAACAACAAAGATAAAGTTAATCTACAGAGTTTAAGCACTAGGTCACATAATGGGCTCACTTATAACCAAAGTACCCAGTGTTTAAACCTGGCTCTGATACCAAATGTGATGCCCTGTCATGCAACCCAAGAGTGCTAGACTAACAAGAGCAAAATTTAACAGAATATATATATATATATATGGAGCAAATAAATGCATTATACAGAAGATAACATTACATTATTGACTACATTTATCAAGTTGTACAACTAACACCTCTAGGGAAAATAACTGCACCAAATAATCATGGAACCATAACAATACAAGTGATATACCTTATAATACAATAGGAGAGAATTTACATCTTTCATTTGCAGAAATGAATTATTGCAAAGGTTTAAATACAAGATTACATGACCGATCACATTGGTTTAATATATATATATATATATATATATATATATATATATATATATATACATCTCTAAAATTATAATATAACTCTTTGAGGAAGCAAGTACAAGTCTGGAACTAGAGAATCATCTGCAGTGGTCACGATTCAGGTCGACCAAGAAAAACTAATCGATTAAGCTCTTCCAACCAACCATGTGGAACACTGAGGTCCACCCTTCCGAACTAGGAGATAACATTGAGGCTCCACTAGACCAAAGGTTACAGGCAAGCAGATACAGACTTGACATAGACAACTTAGATCATCAAAACTACACAATTTATCAAGACAAATCAAATAATCAAGACAAGTCAAATAATCAAGAAAAGTCAAATAATCAAGACAAGTCAAATAATCAGGACAAGACAATACTCCAAAGGCTACAACAAGAGATAAAAAAGAAGTAACTAAGCTGCAATAGGGAGAGTGTCATCGCATGGTCCTAGCATAGGTTTTCCAAGCTATCTCTCACTAGAAACTGGCCCCCATCTATGGTTTTCCTGGTGACCTCTCTATAGGCACCGGCCCCATAGGGTGACACATGCGGAGCTAACACATCCTCTCATGGAGACAAGGAGGTCAACCTTGCCAACTAGGCCTTCTCATCCCATCCTTAGCCCGTGAAAGCACTCAAGGCATGGATGATGCATCATACTTATCTTGTTATGTGAATTACTACCCAACCCACCTAGATCAATTATTAAATTATCACTTGATTACAACTTCCATGGGGTTTTCCAGGTAGCCACTTTGGGCACCAACCCCACCATGGAAGCCACTCTCCTACATGCAACTAGCAAATCCTAACCAACATCCAAAAAAAACAAAAAAAACATGCATGGACAAAAGATTAAAAGGCATCAGCTTTATGCAAATCAATACATTACATGGACCATCATAAATCTAAACTCTCAACCACAAAACTTTTCCTTGTCTATTTCAATTTCCTAAATCAAATAAATCATTTAATCAACAACTTTCAAATTTTTAAACAATCTTTCTAAATCCACATCCAAAGCTCAAACCAAAAGACTCATCACCGATACATCCTTGCCACAATATCACTCTGGAATTCAAGGTAATAGGCCTCTGGAGCTAACAAGATTTTAACACAAATACCAAAAAATAATCATTCAAAGCATGATGCTTAACAATTTTGACCTCCCTCGAGCCTCACATGATCACCATTACATTAAGCCTGACAGTGCATAACAGCAAGACTCAAACCAAAATAAATGCAATGATCTAATTGCATCGTTGAAACACATCAGTTTAAAATTAACAATAAACAATATCCAAGACCTAATTTCGATAACACTTTTCAAACTATTATCTTGGACTCAAAAGACTTAAAATCTCTTTCTTTTAATTAGATTACAATATTCCAATCCAATCTTAAGATCTATAATTCCACCTATGATTTATTTAATAACTTACTACTACAATTCATATCCATTATTTGTTTAATCATTACCATAAAACTCTAATTTCCTATTTACTTATAAACACAAGGGTTGTTGCTAGAATCATAACTAACAAATTTCACATCTAATAGAATAGAATGAATATAATTATTTAAATACCAATATGTTTTCTATAACAATAAGAATAGATAACTTTTAACCTTATGATTTAAATCATACAAAATCTAATATCATGTAACTATGGTTTACTTATTTCCTTAATGGGCAACACAACAACTCTAGTTATTCCTACACCAACTAAGACTTGAGTGATTTACCTAACAATATGACATTGAACTACTAATAATTTCAATTCAACTGCAAGTAAATCTATGACCCTAAAAAGATATAAAACAAAAAGGATTACCTACTAACTAAATTTCAATTAACAATATCCATTGCATACTACAACGATAGCTACACTATTCAATATAAGAGGAATTACAATAATAACATGCTTTTCAATCAATTATCATTTCTAAAGATGGCGCCTAATCTGCATTGGTTAATAGTTCATAAATTTTCTTCTAAATCTAATGGCTATGAAAACGTGAAACTTCCTATTCCAATTATTCGGATGATAGAGATGAGCAACTATTCTCTAAGGAAGCTTTCTAAAAAGAATGATGTCAGGGACTTAATAACTATAGTTGTGAAGAGACAAGAATCAACAGGTAATTTTATAGGATGACAAAAGAATTGACATAAAGAATTGTATCAAGATTTTTCTTTAATAGCAGATGTAATGAGGGAAGGAAAAAAAACATGGGGGTTTTTCACTCAGGAAGGACATCCCATATGGTATAACCTCCATGAAGAGTGGCATCAAGAAGCAATCAATATCATGATCACTTGTAGAAGCATTTCGACAGGATGAGGAGCAGTTAGGACTGCATAAGTTTAAGAAATGGCTCAGGAGCATATGACGGTGCCCAGCATGATAGATTTGTAGAAGCTAATCCTTATGTTGCTAGTTCAAGGTTTGACGAAGCAATGATGAGACTCATAGGGTAATCTGGCGATGAAATCTCCTAAGACATCTCAGACATAAACAAGAAATGATAAATCTAGTAAGTCTGTACGGCCAACGTGGTGCATTACAGGGTAAAGTGGAATGAATTGAAGCGAAAGTGCCATTATTTAGGCATTGGAAACTAGATTACATCTTTCTTATATCTTTTAGGCAGTAAACATTCAGAGGAGGATAGATGAGGAGGTCGTGCGACGGCATAGCAAGCAAGGTAAGAGTAATCTAAGTTCTATTTGAAAAAAAAGAAATTGACCAATTCAATCAGATTATTTATTGCAAAAATCAGAGGAAAAAGAGTACAAGGAAGGCTTGCCAGTGGTGTTGAATGAGGAGAAGAAAAGTTGATGCAACAACATAACTGAAAACTGCCATAATAAAAAAAAATTCAAACACCATCAGAGGAGAGGATAATCCAAGGAGGTCATTGTGGATTGGATAGAAAGCTACATAATGACTCAATTGAAAAGGCAACTCAGCCTATACTCTCAAGTATCAAGTGATAAAAGCCTAAGTACTGCAGGGATAAATCTGACTCTACCCAACCAAAGAGATAGCAAGAATATATGTGAGGTAATTGCTCAAATAGACACATAAGCAAATTTGATAAGAAATAATTACATAATTCTGGGGACCAAATGGCAATGAGAAGGCTCGAACACACGGGAATACAAGAGGATAATTAAACTCTAGAACAAGTAATATTACAGAAATACAATATCTTACACAAAGAGACAAAATAACTTACCGGGCAACTATCTTGCAACTTTGAAATCCTCTCTCAAAAATTTTCCTTTCTCCAGTTCTTCCTCCCTTTCCCTGTAGCAAACTTCTTCAATTTTCTGTATCCCCCCTTCCAAGCAACCCTCTCTCCAAAAAAATAAAACCCCCTAGAAGTAAAAATAGCTAAGAGTCATAAATTTCCACTAGCCTGAAACTATTTCAGAAAATCCCACTAACCCCCTTAAAAATCTGGAAACAATTAATTTTTACTCTTGAGAGAGATTCCCCAAATCCAAAATCTTTATGTGACAACTCTCAAGAATTAATTTGCTAACTAAAATAATTTTACTAATTGCCATATACTATTTTAACTATAATAAATAATTAATTTAATCTTTATTAAAAATAATATACCAAAACTCATTAATAATATACGACTAAGAAAATACCATTATATTTGACTTACTAATTACATTATTATTATAATAATAAACTCATTAATACATTTCCAAGATACACATTGGTTTATGAGCAAAACTCGACAATCACTTTACATACCACAAGACGACCAAATCCAAGGCAAGAATCCCGGAGTGATAACTAGACCCATGACACAAACTGAGAATGGGAACTGACCTAGGGAAACTGCATGTTATCTCCCAGCAACGTTAGCCATTGGTGCAAGGGCCCACTTAGACCTGCTAAGTCAGGTGGAGTCGAGGCCCAGTACGTGCAACCTGCATCCAAAACATTATGTTGCATACACATATATAGCACACATAGAGAGTTAGGGATTCACAGCATAGTAGGGTGCTCAGGTTGAGCAATACTACACTGTCCCCTCTCTGAAAGCATGATAATAACATAATCATCTCTAACTATAAGTTAGATACCAACTAATCACATAAAGCATGATAACAATATTCTACATAAATGATTATCCATCTACAAAACATGTCATAATACCTCATAAACTGGAATATCAGTAACGTCATCATACAACTCATAACACAAATCAAAAACCAGATTAGTCAAATATGGTCCATCATGATCATAGTAAACATAAAACATAAGTCTAACATCTCAAATGTCTCTAACTGTCAAAGTGCGGTATAAAACTATCAACTATCTCAAGCGAAAAATGAGGGGCATTACACTTATCATATACTTTTCCCTTTTTTATTTGATTTGATAAAACCCTAATAAAATATAGTTATAAAATATTATTAAACATAAATAAAATAATATATTAACTACCACTCCCTTTCCATAAGGCAATATTACCGCCATTATTTTATTTGATTTGATAAAACCCTAATAAAATATAGTTATAAAATATTATTAAATATAAATAAAATAATATATTAACTGCCACTCCCTTTCCATAAGGCAATATTACCGCCATTAGTTTATTTGATTTGATAAAACCCTAATAAATTATAGTTATAAAATATTATTAAACATAAATAAAATAATATATTAACTACCACTCCCTTTCCATAAGGCAATATTACCGCCATTATTTTATTTTATTTGATAAAACCCTAATAAAATATAGTTATAAAATATTATTAAATATAAATAAAATAATATATTAACTGCCACTCCCTTTCCATAAGGCAATATTACCGCCATTATTTTATTTGATTTGATAAAACCCTAATAAAATATAGTTATAAAATATTATTAAACATAAATAAAATAATATATTAACTGCCACTGCCATTAATGTAATGGATGCACATTAATCACCCTTATCATTCTGCCAATTAGATTAAAGAAAAACAATTTTTGATTTTGTTATAATATTTGCATCTATGCAATAGCAATAGCTAAATATTTTTTAAAGCCAATGAAGTAAAAAACAACCACTGCACCAACCCAAATCAATTGAAAAACATGAGCACAAACTTGCATAATTCGGTAGATTGTCCTTGTCATAATTTTGATTTGGGAAATGTAGGGTATTTATAAAATTTTGGAGTAAAAGTGGTTTGGATAGTTGAATGGTAATAGTTAGGTGAACTGCACCAGTTTTTAATATTTTCAATTTGTTACGAATAGGTTTTGATTTAGGTTTTTAGGTTTGTAAATAATAAATTAAATTCACTAATTTCAATTTAATATTTACACTAGAAATATTTAATTAAATACAAGCATTAATATAATAGGAAGTTGTTTCCTATGTATTAAATATTCAATGTTCATATTTTCACTTAAAATTTAAATATAATTTTTTAAAATTAGATATTAAATATTTAAATAATATAATAATAATGATTATAATGATTAAAGAATTAATTAATGTAATAATACTAATACTTTTATAATTTAAAATGCATTAAAATATTGTAAGTTTAAAGAATAAAATAAAAAATGTAATTAAATTCTGCAGATTTTAACGTTTTGAGTAGATAAAATTGAAATCCAAGATTTTTAACTTTTGAGTAAATAAAATTAAAATTCTTAAAATAATCTAATTACATAAAATAAAATGTATAGAACCCTAAAAATGAAATTAAAATTAAATTACTTTTACCTAATGAAACAAAAAATTAATCACCATCCATTTAGGCATGACTTAACTAGTGGGAGACAAAATTTGTGTTCATAATTTGTTTACTTGCCACGTGCTCCCCTCAAACCAAAATTATCCCCACATTTATAGTTTTTTTTTACTTACCACGTGTTCCCCTCAAACCAAAATTATCTCCGCATTTATAGTTTTTTTTTTTGCACTCTCCCGAAGACAATATAGATAAATCATTTCTAAATAATTTTTTGTTAAAAATTTATCATGTTGACATAGGAAAAGTACAAATTTAAATCAAATTTGTCCGACAAGAAAAATAGTCCTATCTTTTGATTAGATTAATAACTAGATAAGTGCGAACTCATTGCAATATTAGCAGCCAAAGGCAGGTACTAATAAAATAATTTTTAAATTGATATTTATTTAAAATATTGAAATATAATATTTTGACATGTGAATGGATGTCAAATTTAAGGTAAAAGATAAGAGTTTTTGTTAACACACTTACACTATTACCCCTTACTATCATTGTAGAATGTCTCTCCACAATAATATTATTTAATATAAATATATGATGTTACACTATATTATGATTGTAAAATTATATTAAATAATTTTAAATATATATTATTATAATAAATATTATATATTAAATATATAATAAAAATAAATAATTTAATACTAAATATTAAATATAAATATACCATCTACAATATAATAGTCTTTAAAAAAAATTAATAATTTATATTAATTATACTATATAACAATAAGTATAATCAATATATAATGCATTTAATTTAAATATAAATACTAAAAATATAATATAAACAACAATATAGAAATAATAAATATGTAATATGTTTTATTTAAATATACAATATTATAATATAGATTTTATATGATATAATATGATTTTGTATTTAAAAAAAAAAGGTATAGCATTATAGAATTTATATTATGTTATTTATTTTTATATAAAATTCTATATTAAAACTCTATTTATTATTATGTTTTTTAAGATATCCAATTAATATTATGTCATTTTAATTTATAAAATATTCACATGAGTATTGTAGTGTCACATCCCATAAGTTCTTATATAAATCACAGAAATATTGAAATGATTTATAGACAATCACCCCTTAAATGTAAACTCATTAAAATACTTCTATGTAAAAAACTTTAAAAATGACGAGAGAATCCCCACCCTGCAAATGGTAAATGTCCATACTCGTGTTATTTCAATAATGAAGGTACCTAAAAGTTTGCTAATCTACTACGCCATAAAATTAGATCTGATACCGCTACAATTGACTAAAGTGGTTCAAATTCATTGTAAAACATATTGTTTTGTACGTTGAACATGCCTCACACCAACGAATCTGCATTTTACATGCTTTGAATTCGAGTCACCCACGAGGAAAAAGTAAAATTAAATTAATAATTTATTGTCAAAGTGATAAATGAGGTGGGATTTTTGTTTTTTCTTATCATTTATGGTGTTCTTTAGAAAATTTAATGCTTAAGATGTTTTTAGAAAATTTAATGGTTAAGATGTTTTTGATGGTAATCCTTTTAATTTGGACCACTGATCTATGTATTTCAGGGAATGCTGCTCACTAAGGAACACTTATCAGCGTAAGTATAAGAGAGAATTTTTATCGAAAGCTTGGATGGAGGTGCCATAACATTTTCGCCAAGCTATTGATTGGCCGGGTGTCAATCAACACACTACTTTTAGATTTTAACCACAAACGTCTAAAATCATGACTATAATTAAGTCAAAATGAAACCCCAACTGTAACAGTATTTAACTTGAGCAATTGGGAATCTGTAATAGTATCCATTACCTGGCGAATGCGATGCGCAGTCCTTTCTTTTCATAATTAATGAAGCTGGCTACCATTTATTCGCTGAACAGCCAAACTACAACTACGGATCTCTGTTTCAATCCATTCCTCTGGTTGAAGATTTACATGATAAAACTACATAACAACCACCGGAAATCTATTGAGATCTCGTTTTGTACATATGAAAACTACACATTCATTCCCCAAAATTAGATCACAAAAAACTTTACAACGCAAACAATATATTCAATCTCATCTCCCATTTTACAGCAACAATATTAGTTTTCTGATCCGAAAATCATCGTGAGCAATTTCCTTGTGGTTGTGCAAGAAGAGCTTGCGTTTGTGCCAATTGGTGTTCGAGAGAATCGATCTGGTGATTGTAATCCCTTGCCTGAAGAACGGATTCTGCCTCCAATTCCCCCAACTGTGAACACAGCCGCTCCTCCGCTTCTTCCGTCTTTACAATCTGATCCTCACCTTCTCCAACTCCGCCATCAACTCCGCTTCGTATCGTTGGCTCTTCTCCACCTGTCTTTGCAGCTTCAAATTCTGAGATCTGAGGGCTTCTATTTCTAGCCGCTCTATCGCTGCGCTTGGATCCTCCTCGGTGTTCTTCTTCTTCTTGTGTGAAGGCTTTGAGCAGAAAGAAAATTCAGCAAGAGCAGTAGCCATTCTCAACTTCTCCTTTCACAAATAAAAAACGAGGACTTTAGGTTAATGCAAGCAATGAGAGGAGGCAATGGAAATATATATATATTTTTATTACAGTGCTGAGGTTAAACGAACAAACCTCAACATACAATGAATTTAGTTATGGATTATTCTAGACGCTATGGCATATTTTTTAATCTCAGCATAAACCATTCCAAAATGTCAAGGGTAGATAGACCGTCAAAATTAAGGTGGACGCCAAAAAGTTTATAGAGTCTTAATCTACAACATACTCTTTTTCTGCAACCACTCAAGTGTTTACACACTAATAATGTTTATAATGTTTTCCCTGTCTATTTCATGAATTCATCATCTCTAGTAACTTTGGTGCATTTATACAAAACTATTATATATTAACAAATTCATGGAATACCAACCGTTTAATTGTATAACTAATTTGTAGAATACCAAGATTTGTTTTAGCATAATTTTGTATAGGATGTGATGTCAGCATACTATATTTTACCACCAAATATGATGTCTCGTCATGGATAATCACCTTGTAGACTTTGTGACTACCACACACTATGAAATAGTAGTTACATCCTTTACACTATTAGTACAAATATGTTTCTAGTATAGCTATTACTACCATCTCTTCTTGCTTCCAGTAGCATATACAAACATAGTGTCACACTTGATTGCTTGCAGTACCTTGTATCATCTTTCAATACATTATCTATCCCTTAGCTCATGCCGCATGTTCATTAGTTCTATCTCAAGTGCTCCTGCAACACTAATCATGCTCTAGCAAGTACTTAAACACATATGTGGGTTTGAGTTCTTCATCCAAATGACTTGTGGTTTCCATCATGGCACCACCACATGGGGAACACCAGATATGATGTACCACAAGACCTAAAACATCATTATCATATGTAAACCACTATGTTTGCTATACCACAATGAAGATTGTAGATAAACTCTTCCAACTAGGACTCTCCCAAGTGAATATCACTTTAAGTCCAAACATTGAGTAGTTGTGTATGTGTGTGTTCTAGTGACGATTCTACCCTATGGATGGTTGTTATGTTTCTTTCCTTGTTTAGTGTGAAATAAGTGTGGCGGTGTGCTTATATCCTAACCCTGTTGACTTCTAGGGGTAAGTCAATCCCTTGGGGGGAGGATGTAGTGTTCACCCATGTATTAACTCTTAACATATCCTAACTATTCTATGATTGAGTTAAAGGTTTTAATGAGATGATTTTAATATGGTGTAAATTGCTATATGTACCTTGCTATATCACACATAATTCAATCGATATATGCTACTTTAGTTGTGATCTATGTTTTCAGATTTGATGCCTTGCTTGAGTGTGCAGGCTATACATTTAGGTGGAGATTGGTATATGCTTGAGCTCAATTGTATTTCATCTCACTATTTTATTATGATATATGATCTTTCTCGTGCTCATTGAGTTATGTACATACACTTGTTCTTGATTTGCATACTAAATGTATGCATGTAATATCATGGTTCTTTGATTGGTGTGCCTCATCCACCTTGTTTATGGTTGCCTCATGGGTGATATGTTGATACCCCTCGTGCATGCATTAATGGTGTTGCTAAAATACTCGTGCATGCTTCTTGTCAATCTTGAAGTCTAAATGCATCTAGCGAGTGTATTCATGGATGGTATTGGAAGGATGTCATGTGTACACGCTTAGTGCTCCATGCATTGAGGTAATTAGCTTAAGGCTTGATTGGAGGTTGCTTCTCTCTCATGTATGTTGTATGGTAGCCTACATATGTGATGTGGACAACATAGGAGTGCTCAACTCCTTTTGTACCTTGAATTGCTTCTCAAATGAGAGCTTATAATCTCTTTAATTTTGCATGACCACATGTGTATCAATCTTATGCCTTGTATGATTTTTTCAAGTGTTTGCCTAATGGTGTGGGGATTTTATCCTCATGTGTGTTTACTTGGTGTAATATTGTGTTAATTCATTTGGTATATCCATGCATTGAATGGTGGATGCAATCCCTCTTGTATGCTTGCTTGATGAGCTCTTGTATGTGTGGTAGTGTTACATATTTGTCTAACCTCGTGCAATTATGAGTGTGTTGGACTACCCAAATAAATTGTCTCCCAATTCAGAAGGGTGAACCTAAGGGTTCCACAAGGTTGGGTGGCATTGAACTATCATTGGGAAAGCTCGTGGATTCTTGGAGTAGTTGGAGAGCATGCAAGGAATTATGTTTTTCATTAATTGATATTATGCTCTTTTCTTGATGTGTAGAAATTTATTAAATTCACGACTTTTGTTGCCCTTATTTGTAAAATGTATAAGATGTTATTGTGTATGGAATAAATTTCCACTCTTGGAGGTGATGTAATCTCATTATATATCATAGTGTAACTGACCCTGAAGTTAGATTCTATATGACTACTATAGGGTGTGTGCAAGAAGTTGTGTCCACTTTTTGGCCAAAAAGTGGAAGTGTTTTTCCTGATTTTCAGAATTTGTCACATTTGACCTAAAAATTTGAAGCACTTAAATGTGGAATCTTGGAAAAAGTCACTAAATATGAAATGTAGTACTCGGAGTCTAGTTTCCAAATATGTAATTTTTTTCAATACCCAGATGATAGAAATTGATTTTGAATAGGCGTTTCTAAAAACCACTGTTTAAAAGTCACTTTTTTTTTACTATACCATGTACGTGTACGTCATCCATATTTTGGCCTAAATAATCATATTTTTCAAAATCCTTTTGGGAAAATCTTTGTAACTCACTGAAGCACGTTTTCCATATTTATTTGTAATTTTTTATTGAATAATTTTTTTTTTATTAATTTTTTATTGGTCATTTTTTGTCTTTTAAAAAATCATCGTGTACGTCACGCATAAGATGACCTAAACTTAACATTTTTTGAAATTTTTTTTTTTTAAATTGAAAAGAATTGTCTATAGTACGTTTTCATACAATTTTTTTTACAAAAAAATATTTTAATAAAAAGTTATTAAAATATTAAAAAACCTTGATAATTCAAGGTTATGAACCTATTTCATCATAAATTGATTAAAAAATTAAAAAAATAATTTAATTGTAAAAAAAATTACATATTTAGAATCTACATTGTCTCCTCTATAATGGGTTTTAGTTTCGTCAAAATATTCTACAAAATAGGCCTTTAAATATATGCCCAAAGTCACTATTTTGTTGTAACATTGACAGGGCCTTCAAGGTGCAGGTCAAACTAGGACCAGAGGTTAGGGTCGGGTCCCCAAAGCATTTTCCGAAGCAGGTTACAAAGCAAAACCCGAGCCTAAAATTCAAATTTTGAATAACGGGATCCCGTTTATAGAACGCGATCTCGTTTATAAAACGGGATCCCGTTTACTACTCCATCGGTCGTGAATAAAACGGGATCCCGTTTAATAAACGGGATCGCGTAGTAAACGGGATCCCGTTTTATATAACGGGATCCCGTTTTATATAACGGGATCCCGTTTTATATTTGCCTATTTTTTTAATAAGACTGTACTATGACTGTCATTTCTGCAACTTGCCCTACAGTACGGCCGACAGCGACTCTTGCAGCATTCTTTGGCATATTTCTTTCTTTTGCAGGTCCATCAACTTGAAGTATTGTTGGTATTTTGATAGAAGCCATCATGGAGACGTTATTTGAGTAGAATTTTGTTGAATTGGTACTTGTTTGAAGGATTTGAAACACATTCAAGTTTTTGACATTACATGCTTCATAAATTTTTTAATCATGGGATCACAAAGTCGTAATAAGAGGAAAGATAGGAAGCTATTAACCCCTGAAGAAATTGAAGCAAAGAGAGTGAAGGAGGCAAAAAGGCAAAGAGATAGAAAAGTAAAGATTCAATCAATGAACAATGCTGAAACATCCAATTCTACAACTATTGAAGATAAAAACATTGAGGAGACCATGGATATAGATGATGCAAGTTTGCAAGAGGTGAATGTGGAAACTAATACGATTATGCAAACTACTCCTGGTATGTCTTCAAATCCCTCTATTAATGCTATAGAGAATGTTTCAATGGGCACAAATCTAGGTACTTCTTCAAATCCACTTTTGAATGAAATGGAAATAGTGTTGATAGGAGATTTAAAACAAGCTGGATATAACAATGTTGAGATTGATAATATTCGTAGAGATCAAAATTTGAAACAAATTGTAGTTGAAAATGAAAATGAAAATCCTTTTGTTGAAAATGAAAATGAAAATCCTTTTGTTGTTAAAAATGAAAATGAAAACCGTTTTGTTGTTGAAAATGAAAATGAAAACCGTTTTGTTGTTGAAAATGAAAACGAAAATCCTTTTGTTGAAAATGAAAATGAAAACCGTTTTGTTGTTGAAAATGAAAACGAAAGTTCTTTTGTTGAAAATGAAAATGAAAACCGTTTTGTTGTTGAAAATGAAAACGAAAATCCTTTCGTTGAAAATGAAAATGAAAACCGTTTTGTTGTTGAAAATGAAAATCGTTTTGAAGTTGAAAATGAAAATGAAAATCTAGGAAGTGATGTTGAAAATGAGAAATATTTTTTCAAAATTGAAAGAGATGTTTTGGATAATCTTCTTGATAAAATTTCTTGGAGACAAATAAGAACACATGCCAATAGATTATATAAGGAATTTTTTTATCGTAAAAAACTATCATTTCAATGTCAACTAATGATGCAATTAATGAGAATGTGGAAAATGAGAAAAGTAATGAAAATGTTAGGCATTTTTGTTAAACCAAGAAAAAAAGATCAATCACTAAAACATGCTATGTCTACTGTTGCTAGTGCCATTGAGTCTATTGGAAGTAATAGTCGATCCAAAGATAAAAATGCAGCAAGACGAGCTATAACAACTGCTATAGTGAATAAAACAACTTTGAATAGAAGAATGGTAAGCAATATTAGTGGAATTCTAAAAATACATCCTAAAACATTGGTAAGAGCGGCAAAAAGAAGAGAAAGTATAGAAAATGATCCAATTAACCAATGTTGGAGTTTTAGTGGTCGACTCCCGAGATCTGACATGAAACTAAATGTTGAAATCAGATCTTTGATCGAAAAATATTGGCATGATAATACTAGGATATCGTCTAATGCTAGAGATGTTTTAAAATTAAGAGTGGGGTCCAAAGTTCGCGATCCTCATCCAAAACACCTATTAGATACAACGCAAACTGAATTTTATAGAAAATTTTGTGATGAATTAGTGTTACCTAGTAATATTAAAATAAGTCAAAGATCTTTTGAAAAATGCAAACCATGGTATGTAAAGATTAATAAGGAACGAATATCTTGTTGTTGTAAAACGCATGTTCAATTTCGTTATTATTATGATGTGTTTCAATATATACGTTGTACTTTACATCGTAACATGATTATACATGAATGTGATATTAATATGCCAACTGAAGCAATAAAAGAGTTTATATCAAGTTTGTTCTATGAAAGATCTAATGAAAAAGGTTTTTATTTAAGTTCATGTATTTCTGGACAATGCATTAGTTGTGGCAATCTTTCTTTGTTAAGAGTTTGTATGCATGAAAGTGTTGAAAATGATTTTGGACAACAATTAGTGGATGTTAAAAGATTTAAGAATGTTGAATATTCTTTAAAAGATGGAAAATTTGGAAAGCGTTGTGATTTAATTACAGAAAAGGTTAGTGTGCATGCATTCATATCAGAATTTAAAAGTAAAATTGTACCAAAATATGTCAAGCACTCTCAACAAGCTTGATGGCTTGATGGACAATTTCGTGAATGTAGAAACACATTTCCAGTTGGTACTATACTATCAGTGGTTGATTTTGCAGAAAACTATACTTTAGCTCCGCAAGAGGAAATTCAATCACAATATTACAATTCAGTGCAGGTTGCTATGTTTGTTCATATTGTTTATAGACATGCAGATGATAGCACAGAGAATGATAGAAAAGTTTTGAGGGAGTATCATTTCTATTTGAGTGACAACCGGTTACACTCGTCAGAGTTTGTTCAATATTGTTTCAATATATTTTATACAAATTTAAGAGAAAGAGGAATCCAGATGACTGAACATCTTATATGGTCAGATAATTGTACGGGGCAGTTCAAGAATGCTCGAATGTTCTATTGGTTATGTAGGGTTCACAAGGAGAATAATGTCCAACATATGTAGAATTTTTTGAAGCTAGACATGGTAAAGGAGAACATGATGGAGCTGGTGCATGTGTTAAAAGAATTCTTGCTAGACAACAATTAAAATTTGAGGATGCAGTAAAATTTAAAGATGCACGTGGGATTGTAGATTGGTGCAATACAAGATTATGTACACCTGGATCAAGCGAGTACTCTATAGTTTGTCGATTCTTTTGGTTGGTTGAAGAAGAAAATATTCTACCTAGACTTGATTGCCAAACAATCAGTGGATCTACTAAATGGCATTCATTTAGGAGTTCGAATGC
Source organism: Cunninghamia lanceolata (assembly GCA_027924645.1). Taxonomy (NCBI): domain Eukaryota; kingdom Viridiplantae; phylum Streptophyta; class Pinopsida; order Cupressales; family Cupressaceae; genus Cunninghamia; species Cunninghamia lanceolata. Next base: position 6,435,546 of record BSBN01001614.1, on the reverse strand, counting down.
AAGTACATGGACTATCTGGACAAGGGAGCTTGCATGTTTTTGTCAGTTTTGTATTTCAGGAGATTGGGAAGCATGTGAGAATACAGAATGGGTTGAAGAGTGGAAACAAAGACCATTGACACTTGCACAAGCACATAATCAAAGTGAAACAATAATTGAAGACAATGATCAACTGTTTGTATCAGACGATTATGACCGTGTTTCAGACCTTGTACAAGAAGGTAATTTAATTCAAATCATTTCATTTTATTTCACTTTGATTACTAATTTGTAGTGCTTTTATTTATTTATGTGTACATATGAATGCATGTATGTTGATTGGTCAAATTTTATGGACATGTGCAAGTTATTGAATCAAAATTTGTTTTGCAGGACATGTGTATGCTGTTGTTGCACCAAAGAATAATGAAGAGGAAACTTAATATTGGTTGGCTCGTTGTGTGGAGACTAAACATAAGTTAACAGCACCTCGAGAAGATGATGATGGCTTTCCTTATCCAACAGGTTTGATGATCCCCTTAAGACATCCCCTTAAGCATATTTTAAGAACTTCTTTGATCCCCTTAAGCAAATTTTAAGTATTTCTTCGATGATGCCTATCATTATCCAATAGGTTCGGTGGTGGTTGTTGGCACTTGGCTACGGAAATACCTAATAAGGAAGAATGGTTTGCCTGCATTCGAAGATTATGAAACACATAAGAAGATTATACACTACTCACATTTGGTGTTGGCAACAAATATAAAACTGGAGAGGTATCGTGGAAAACCTACAAATAAAGAGTTATGGAACATTTCTATGGAAGACCATGAGACAATCATCGATGCATTGGAAAAAAGAGAGGATGGAGATGGTACAATGGAATAAGTAAATACAGGTAAATATAGTTAAATAGATTTATATTGTTGTTTTAAATATGTATTAAATACATGTTTTGATATTTCTTGTGCATTATTAGTTGAAATTGATTTAATTTATCCTTTTATATCCTCAGGCCATCATCACAAATTCATCAAATACTTTGAAACAAAAACTTGAGAGGCACTCGTAAATACAGGTACAAATTGTGTATATCTAGATAGTTTTATATAAATTAAAATACATGTTTTGATTCAGATATATTGATAAATTGCTTGTATTATTTTTATATCAGGTGGCATGAAGACCTGCTACATTCTCCTCAAGTTTTGGATTTTCTTGAGATGGCATATAACGACATTTTGTATTTACATTATTTTGAGTTGGCATATATGTACATACACAATTACATTATTACACATTTTGTTCAGAAATTTGTATACATGTGTATGTACACAATTTTATACTCTACAGTATTAAATTTATCAAAATTATTATTTTATGTATTTTATTTGTTAAATGTCCATGTTTTTCTACTTAGAATTTACTTTAAATTTGATTTATTATATTGTTCAATTTGGTTGCTTTGGGCAACTTCACCAAATTTTGAGAACTTAAGACGTCCCCTTAAGACATCGTAAATTAGGACCCCTTAAGACATTCAAAAAGTTAGCATAGCTTCTCTCATTAAGGTTATGTGGAATTAGTATTTGTGGCTTGAAACTCCTAACATTTGGTATCTATAAGTAGTAAAATCACATCAAGCCTACATGACAATTTGATGATGATAAATAAGTCCTAATCATAGTCATGTAGGTGTGAATTACACTCCTACCAGTAGTTTCACTCTTGGTGGCATGTCCTGTGTGTTCTTCCCCCTCTTGAGCATCTTTTTCAACCCCTAAATTGACCTTCCCTACCTCACATTTTTACCTAGTGCCCCCTTCATTTTTCCTACTTAGGGTCACCTCTTTGTGTCTTAGGGTTGCCCCTAGTGTCTCTAGGTTACTTGAGTGACCTTAATTAGTAAAAGTGGTGACCTTATTCCTAAAATGGGTGACCTTGTGGTTTTTAATGCATGAAATAACTCATATTTTTATCTTTTCTTCTTGATTTTTAACCCATTTTAACTCCCATTTTTTGTGCTAACTTGTGCTTTTCCTCACTTTATTTCTATTTTGAACTCATCATATTTTTGAGGGGTCCACCGATGTTAAGAGGAATTTGGAGGAAATATTACATCATATCATGTCCATTGAAAGTCATTAATGGTGGTCCTAAGTCATGCAGGGGAGTACTTGGGGTGGGTGGAATCTTTTGAAGAAGTTGTAAAAATTTGACTTGGGACAGGGTATATGAACTTGGCAAACTTTTGCAAAAAATGTTACAAAACTTCAAGTGGGAATTGGATGAAATGAATTGAAGAAAGGAATGATTTCTTCAAGGCAGTTAGGCTTCTACAATTAGGAAGAAATGAGTGTTTCGATGTTATGGGGAAATGATGTAAAACTAGACAATAGGATAGGAAGTGGGATGGGATAAATCATATCCTAAAGTTAATCTAGCTTTCACAAAGTGGAGGGAAGGGAAGATACAAAGGAATATAAATTGTGGGAGAACCATATGGGATTTAATTTAATATAATATTTCTTCATAGATTAGCTAGAGGACAAAGGAGATGTAGTCACAAATGTTGGTAGGTTAGAGCATCCTACTTACATAGGCTGGATAGAAAATTTGATGTGTTTAACTTTTTAGATATCTTGCTAGATACTTTTAGGCATTGTACCATAAATGTAGACTATATCAATAATGTAGAAAATTAGACTATAATAATGGTGAGAGAAGTAGTTTTCAAATAAATGTTGAATTCACTTGAACCCACTTTGAGGTACAATGTTATAGTTGCAAGGTAATGGTCTCAAGAGTATAATGTAATTGAAGTGTTAAAAGATTGGGCTAGTCCTAATGTGGATTTAAAAAGTTAAGGAATGTGGAGGATTACACAATTGTAAGTTTTCCTAGTGAAATGAAAGAGGCCATGATTATGATGTGCAAACTATTTGGGAACAAAGACTCAATACATTTAAATGCTAGATGGGTGTCATTATTAGACATGTGATTTTGGAAAGGCTAATGATTCATAACTATGGGGAGTTGAGATCATTGTAGATCTCTAAATAGGTAATTTTTGTAGGCTACCAAAGGGGAAGATTTCTACTAACTTCATTCCTAATTTGTGTCATTTATGCTACAATGAAATTCCCACCTCCACTAATAAATTGTAGGCCTAGTTCCAAAGTTATAGTTCACATGTTTTTTTAGCAACAATTATCCTTGTAGGCACTCCTCCACCCATTTGGTGAAGAAGTTGTGTCCACTTAAGACATCGTAAATTAGGACCCCTTAAGACATCTTAAATTACATGATCAACACAAGATGTTCAAGCACCAAGGCACTTGGATAAATATAACTATAACCATGCTAGGATCATTTAATATAACTTAGTTGATCTCTAGATGAGAAGATGTGAGAGATTGATCCCTCCTAGTAGGCAAGAGATCCTCATGAACTTATCTCACTTTTTAATGCTTTGTTTTGATTTGCTTACCATTTTATTGCTTAAAATTTGACCAGGACCTAAATATGCATACCGTGAATGAATGGAGGAACTTTATTAGGACCTCATCACTACATAAATTCTTTCAATGCAATTTCTTCATTAAGCGCAAATCTAGATCAACACTCTGACACTTGTAGATTTATATATGACAATTGATTATTTCTATTGATGTCAATCTATATATCTTATTATGGTTGATCTCAAATGTTTACATTTCTTTTCCTTCATGCACATGGTTCTAGATTAGTGTTTGATTTATGATTAAATTTAGGGATGCTTGTATATACATATGTATGTGATGTTATGCTTTTATAGTTTATGATGTATATGCAATGTATGTATGCATGGATAACATATATATAAATATGGATGCATCTAAACTAACATGATGGTTTTACATGATTATTACTTTGACATGTGTATGATTTTGAACTACGACAAGATTGCATTTATTGTGTGACATGTAAAAATATATAGTCCAGGTTCAACAATATATATATAAAGTCCAGGTCCATGTTCAAAAAATATATAAAGTCCACATGTTCAACAATATATATATAAAGTCCATGACAAACAGTATATAACAAATAGTCCATGAAATAGTCAAATATATAAAGTCCAGGTCCATGTTCAAAAAAATATATAAAGTCCATGTGTTCAACAATATATATATATATAAAGTCCATGACAAACAGTATATAACAAATAGTCCATGAAATAGTCAAATTATACATCTAGCCTATGTTTGAAATAACCTATCACATACTATCTCTATCATCAAGAGTCCTCTTCACACCATGCGAACTACTCATATGACCTGAATCACTCTGCAAAAGAGAAAGATTTATATGAAATTAGATGTAAGATGATAAGGAAATAGATAATTTAATGACAATTTTTAAATTTATAATTTATATCATAAAATTAAATTACCGTGTGAGGCTGAGAGGCATGCTCTGGTGCACTTGGACCTGTGTCTCCATGCTCTGAATCAATCTATTTAATACAAGAGAAAGTTCAAGTTGAAATTAGATATACTTGACGATTTTAAAAATGATTTAATTGAATTTAATTTATAAGAACTATCATATTTAAAAATTATTATACCGTAAGAGGAACTTGTTGTGAATCCTCTATTCCAGGACCTGTCTCTACAGGCTTAGCTCCATGACATGTATCGAGCTATAATTTAAGAAATTTTTTTTTTGAATGTACATGTCAACATATATATATATATATATATATATATATATATATATATCTATCAAGAAATTTACTTTAAGTTCACAACGTATATTTTAATTGTTCAATTTAAATCTAATCTAAATTTTAAATTATACCGTATCAGGTTGCCCATCTCCTCTGTCCTCCTGCTCTGCATGTGCTGTGTGTTGCTCATGAAACGTGTCACTAACAAGCTCCTACAATGTCATTTATATTTAAGTTAGCACATGTGTGTACAAATCAGGTTTTAAAACATATATATAATTGACTTACAGTGTACATGTTATTAAATACATTTTTCAACAACCTGAAATGCAGTCGACTCCTGATATAAACTTGGATTATCCAAGTGTGCTACAATGCCCATCCTCATAGTTGTGTCAACCTGCATAGACATATTTATAAAATATTAAATAGTACATGTGCACGTTTTTAGATACACTGATATCAAAATAGAAAAATTTAAGTATATATATACAGTTTTTTAAAACAATATGTGTACATACTGTAAGAGTGTCATGTGAGATGCCCAATGATGGAGGAGCGCTCGAGACACCCTGAGATGGAGGATTCAATGTGGAAGAACCCTGAACCAGTTCATAAATAAGTTCATAAATATTTAATTGTACACACATTCAAGATTGAATTTTACAAAATTACAAATCATTGAAAATGTACCCCAAATGGGTGCCCGAGATGAACAGGTGTCGATGAAAAATTAATTCGATCAATTGTGACCCCTGTTGCCATCATCTACACCAAACAAACCAAACAATTCGATTGTTAAAATATTACAATTTAATTGATCATCTATATGTTGATTAAAAACACGTGGTTAAAAAATTGTTTTAAATTCAACATGTGTACATAACCTATATATACCTGTGTCGAATGATCAGTGGGATGATCCTCAGCAAATAGATAATCAACAAATGATTCAGTGCCCACATTATCAGATGATGCATGTGTAGCTGAAGTGGGTGCAACTGCCTGATCAGGTCCATAACACAACTGATTGCAACTCGTACATGTATGAGGCATCGACACATGTGGAGTGGCACTAGGACCACTTCCATCATCAACTCCTCCGTGCTCTCTAACTCGAGCTACCATCATAGAAGTCTGCTCATGTAGGCTACCTGAGAGTGCACTCAATGTGCCTAGTGTGGATACCACTGCACGATGCTCGAAGGGTGAAGGAATGGCAGCAACAGGAGGGTCAATAAGAGGTTGAATAGGCACCGGTCATTGGGGATCAACCCGTGCCCCCAACCTCTGTTGTGGCATGCCACCACCAACACCCTGGAATGATCTAAAATCAAAGTAGTTGGGTTTTTTATTCATAACAAACTCTACATATAATTTTCTCAAAAAATATAAAGGAACCTCACAATTAGCATGAGGTGGATAATCAAACACCATCCACCATCTATCCCAAAAATTAGTAGACATTCCTTCATGCCTACACCACCTGATTGATATTCTTTTCTTATTTGCAGGAATAGGTTCATTTGTAATGGGATGTCTAAAATATTGTGCTAAATGAGCTTTTGTGATTTTAAGATCCAAAATAGTCTTATAGGAGAGGCCATCAGCATAAAATTGGCGCCTCTCCTCTCTCCATTTCCGAAATCCATCAAAATCTGAGTCAATAGACCTCACAGAATCTACAATGTTTTGCATCAAAGATGCAAAACGTACTACGTGAGGTGGCATGAATTGTTCACTGCAAATGGAATTCAGTTTTTCTTGTATCGAATCCACATTTTCATTTATTATGGCTCGCAAGCGAGCCTGGTCAGTTCCAGGTGGGGGTGGAGGTGGAGGTGGAGGTGGGTCATCTGCAGGTGGGGCATCTAGAGGTGGGGCATTTGGCGCTGGGGGTGGGGGTGGGGGTGGGGGTGGGGGTGCGGCCGGATCATCTTTTGCATTAATAAAGTCCTCAACATCAAAGTGAATATCATCTAGATTCATGATGTATATATAAAAATCTAGATATGAACCTGCATATATATACATATAAACATACAAACTTCAGTACAAATTTAAAATTAAATCAAGAATATATATATATGTTTCAAGAAATTACACTTGAAATAAATTTAAATTAAAAACATACAAATAATGTATACATGCATGTACAAATTTCAAAATGTAAGCGAGCTATTAGGACTACCATAATGATTGATACAATGGGCAATATATATTTCAAAATTTTAATGTGCATTTAAGTAAGGAAACTTCTCTGGACAATCATCATGTAATTCTTAAATGTGAATATGCATCCCAAATTTTGGACTATTTTAAAGAAATATGGTGCATTTAGGAACTTGGTGATTGTTGGGGTAAAGAGGAATATATGATCATGCTAGAAGAGGCACTGATTAGGCTCATAATTGGCCAAGGTTGCTTTGAATAAGGTTAAAACAAGGAGATACCCATGTTGATATTCACACCCTTTGGTCCACACCTACATTGGGATGGATTAAGCTTGAAATTTTGATGGGTAGCCAAGGGTAATCCTAGTGAAGTAGGAGGAGTATGTTATTAAGAGATGATAAGGGAAAACCTCTACCTATCTTAAAGCTTATGATTTTGGTGTCAAGAACACTAATATGGTAGATTCTAGGGCCATGATATCCAGGGCCTCAAGATGACTTGGAAACTAAACAAGATATCCCTTAGTGTGGAAGGAGATTCCAAGATCAACATTGATCATATGAAAAAGCATAGATGAAGCTTGTGGTTATTGGAAACTATTATATATTGGAAGCTAGAAACTTGGTGAATACTTGTTTAAATCTATCTCCTTCAAACATATCAAAAGAAAAGGTAATTATATTCTAGACTAGGCAGATAATGGAAGAAATCATTAAATTGCTCCTAGACATCTAGCATTTGTTGGGAAGAATATTTTTTTTACATTCAACTTGAAATCCCTAAGTTGTGCCTCCATGCTATCAAATGTTACTTGTATCTACCTTCTATACAATGATATTGAAGGGGTAGAAGGTTAGGCTAAGGATTTCTATATTGCTACTTAGATAAATTCCACATCTTCAATGTGTGGCATGAGCATATGCACAAAGCCTTGGAGGATATTTCTAAGATAATGAAGATAAACCTTCATGTCTTGATGCTAAATTGGATGATTCTATCCACTATGAGAATTAAGATGAGGAGGAGGTGACATAAATCCCTCCTATCAAATTCGAACAATGTTAAAAATGTCAAGGAAGTGGTAGAGGCTTTGTAAGGCTTGTGTAATTTGTCCCACCACCCTAGGATAAAGTTTTTTAGTTTATTAGTAATTCTAACACTACTTCAACTTATTACTCTACTAGGGTTAGGGCCACTATAATTTTCCCTACCACTAATATATCTTAAGACACCTACTGGTTTATGTTTCATGTCATTGTAGTATATTAATTTTCCCTACCACTATTGATTGAACAAAACTATACCATATATATTAAGTACTCTAGCTCAATGATCTTAAGATTAATGAAATCAAGACTAACTATATCATCATTATGCTTAGATACACCCAACATGCTAATCAAGAACTTAATTACCTTCACAACCCTATTAGCATTGTATCACTCCTTTTAGGGAGTGGACTTGAATGGGGCCAAAAGATTCTTTACCTCTTACGATTGTGACTTTGGGTTTGGCATGGTCAACTTGGAGAGGTTGTGTGGCATATCCCTATAAGAGGATGAAGGGTGATAGGAGGTTGTAGGATGGCTAAAAGCATTCACATGACGATAATGTTCAAGTTTAAATTTCAAGATATGCATCATGGTCTACAAGGTTCTCTTGTTCAAAAGGTTCATCATATTCTAGACAAGGAACTCACAATCATTGGTACCAAATTCAAGACCTCCTATTACAAGTCTCCATATAGCTTTAAACATAACACCTATAAACACAAAATTTATAGGGCTTGAATACAAGCCTGCCTCCCAGTTAGGAGACTTCCAAATAATTGGTGAACTCACATGCAATAAAGGAATAACACATGCATACAAAATATGTAGAAGAAATCCCTGTAGCATGACTCATGATTAATTAAAGTTAGGGTTAGGGTTTCAATTAGGATCAGGCTTAGGGTTAGAATTGAGGTTAGGGTTAGAATTAGAATTCAATGGTTGCTAAATTAGGGTAAGTATTAGAGCTACAATTATGGTTTGGGTTATGGCTAGAGTTAGGGTTACAATTACAATTGTACAAGTAGCTCGTTAGGGTTAGGGTTAGGGCTAGAGTTAGAGTTACAATTACAATTACAAGTAGAGTTAGGGTTAGGGTTATGATTAGGGTTATAATAAGGGTTAGGGTTTGAATTGCATATAGAATTAGGGTTAGGATTAGGGTTAGAATTAGTGTTAGGGTTAGGGTTGGAATTGCATATAGAATTAGGGTTCAATCTAGCTAGAAATAGATAAATTAGTCAAGATGGTTCTAGCTCAATTTTGTTTCCTATTTCCTAGAAAATGCAAAACTAGTTATTGTTTTCTATTTAGTTGTTAGTCCCAACTCTTTCCTTTTAAGAAGTATATCAAATCTAATGTAGTAGTAGATACTTCTACATATACAAGTTTCTGTTAGGAGAAAATATATTTTGCCAAATTTGTATAGAGTTGTCTATATAGTGTGTTCCAGGGTAATCAAATGATGTAAGTCACAATTTAGAGGGTTGAGGGATAAGTTTGTGTTGAGTCTATAAGAGGTGTTTTCTTACATAGACCGAGCTCCATAATCTAGGTGTCTCCATGTCTAACTCAAATGTTTCAACTTGGTCCATATTATATCCAGATTAATGATAAAATTTTATATATATGGCTATGCACAAGATCCACGACCATATCAATGTTTGGTAGAGAAAAGTTATCTAAGTTGGGGTAGATCCTTTTTTGATGTCTCAAAAGTTAGTGCAAACATGAATTCCCTTAGTTTTCTTGTTAACTAAGACCACATTAGATCTACCCATTTAGGAAAAGTAATAGTCTGAATGAACCCTGGACATCCAAGAGTTTATACAATTCTTCTATGACCACGAGGGCTACTTGGGGGTGCATTTTGCGTAGCTTTTATTGAATAGGTTTGGCATTGAGGTGAACCACAAGATGATGCATGACTTTAAAGATGGAGTCTCAAGGCATATCACCATAAGACCACATGAAGAAATCAACGTAATATTTAACATGGTGACATGGTTATATATGCCTTCTTTGATGTCAAGGTCCAGTGGAGCTACTATCTTAGAGAGTTTAGGGTCCAAGCTTCTATTCACAGGTTGATGTTTATAGCATGTCCTCAACAAGGAGAGGGGAGTCATGTCTTGTATCTAAGTGGTATCTAATGGAAGGTGAAGTTTGTCAAATTGAGGAGCTCTTGGGAAGTGTCCATTTTTATTATATCATTTTAATCGATCACAAGTTTCTTCTTATATAGATTGTTGCTATTCTGCCTAGACTAGGGTGCCTCAGGACTGAAGGGTTCTTTCTTTCTCTCCAAAATAAGCATATATGTAGGTGTTAAGTATGGTGGAAAAGTCTTTCTTATGATTACAATGGGGATGTGGTCTTGACACTTGATAAGTTTCATGATGGCTTCATCATTTTGGAAAACATCAAATCATAAAGGGTCGTGTTGGTCCCAATCGATAAGCTCAAGGTATTCTAGGTCTAAGGAGATGGTGAGGATAGTGACCTATCATGAAAGAGGTTAGTGGTGGAAAGATCTTCGTAAGGATCATGAGTGGAGCCTACATCAATGTCATTAAGATTAGGGAAAGCATTACCAATGAGGTTTCAAGCTCGTATCACAATTAACATCACGATGTTCATTCCAAGGGCATAACCTAGCTAGTGAGGACAGCTACTTGAGTATATCAAAAGTTACATAAATGTTGGCTTCATTTCATTCTTAATTAGTTGGCTATCACAAAAACTGTAAAATTTTCTCAATTCTTGATTAGTTCTAGTTGTCTCTAAATGTTTGATTATGAAGGATGTGATAACTTGGTTTTATTATGGTTTGTTGTAATTTTTTTACATGATAGTTAGCTATTCAATAATGCCTTTAAAATATAATGACATACATTGTTATAAGTAAATTTTATAAAAACCAAATATACATATCATCCCAATTTGCTATATAATTTTTGACAGTTTGTTCAAAATCTCTCCTTTCATATGATACAATCATTTCAAAATTTCAATTGCATTTTGCAGCTAAAATGTTTAAATACACCTATTCAACACTCAAATTGAACTCAAATTTTGACAGTTTGTTCAAAATCTCTCCTTTCATATGATACAGTATTTTCAAAATTTCAATTCTATTTTACAGCTAAAATGTTTAAATAGAACTATTCAACACTCAAATTGAACTCAAATTTTGACAGTTTGTTCAAAATCTCTCCTTTCATATGATACAGTATTTTCAAAATTTCAATTGTATTTTACAGCTAAAATGCCTAAATATATCTATTCAATTCTCAATTTTAAACATAATTTTGACAGTTTGTTCAAATTCTAACATTTTATATGATATAGTCTTTCAAAATTTCAATTGTATTTTACATCTAAATTGTCAAAAATCAACTACTGATTTTATAAACCCTAAACCCTAAATAACAATTCAAAATTTAAATTTTGATTGTATTTTACATCAAAACAAACAATGGAAGGTATAAACAATTGATGGGTAATTTTTACAAGTGGAAAAATCCACTTACCTGGCTGGATGCTTTGAGAACTCGGGATCCCGTTTTCCTCTGTCGCCTGTCGCTGTTGAAAATGGGGTTTCTGCTGTTTTTTAAAAAATTTAATACTTTTCACAAACGGGATCCCGTTTTATATAACGGGATCGCGTTTATGGCCTCTAGGTTCGGGATCCTGGGAAAAACGGGATCGTGTTTTGGGTTCTAGGCTCGGGATCCCGAGGCAAAACGGGATCGCGTTTTATATAAACGGGATCCCGTTTTTCGTTCCCCGATTTCGGATTTTTTTCTAACTCCGAAACTTCCACCTTAAGTGGACACAACTTCTTACATCTACCCTATAATGGTATTTATCATGTTAATTTCACTTGATTTTATAAGTTTTCTTTCTTATCTTTTAGACCTAATCTTGTCAAGATTGTATTAGGGGTTCATACCCCTTTGTATGTTTGAATGTTACTAGTCATTTGGTAGTTTTTTGTCTTCTTCTTTGGTTGTTCTTGTATAAACTTTGTCATTTTCTTGCATGGTGTGTTTGTGAGAAAGTATATCCCATTTTGAAAAGGGCTTGGGTCTCTTTGTAAGGAAATAGGAATCTCTATGCCTAGCAAATGTGGGGCCCAAATGTGCCGAAGTACTTGGTCTATACCATTTTTTAACACACCAAACGAGGGAGTTATGCCTCATTGAACATTAGTTGAAATCTTATTGTTACTTCCTTGTGTAAATTTTCTGAGTCTGAATGTAGGTTGTGGCTTAGACCCCAAAGTTTGAGTTGTAGGCATGTTGATGGCCGAACTTGGTTCGAAGTATGTGTGTTTCCAGATGTGTTTTAAATCCTAAATTCCAAAATACACTTTTGGAGATTAGATTGAATTCCAAATTGCCTTCCTAAAAGAGTTCAAGCTTGAATTGGAAAATTATTTGTATTGTTAGTTGCATTTCACACTCTAAAGTCTAAAATGCAATTTGTGAGTTAGCTTCCAAAGACTGAGATGGTTGTTCATGTCAAGCTTCTCTTGGCATTTTTATATAAATTAGACAACTAAATTTCTCAAATCCTAAAGTCTAAAACTTCCAAGTCTTAAGTTCCTTAATGTTTGGCATTTGGTGTTCGACATGAAGCCTACCTTGTAAAAATTCTTGTAGGAATGGGATGTGGAGGGTGGAGGTAATTCTACAAATTATAGTTTAGCAATTCTGCAAACTAAAAAGGGAGCTTGAAGTTCAATAAAGGATGTGGGAGACAAAGTCTTGGAGGTAGTTTGCAAATTTGTGCAACTAGGAAAGCTTTAGGGTTCCACAAAAGGAAATTGATGTGAAAGGAGAAAGGGAAAAAGCATAGAGCACAAGTGCAAAAGCATAGCTAACAACCCGCACAAATGCATGCAAAGGCTATAATTATGCCATGTCTAAGAAAAAGGGTAAAGGAAAGTGAAGAAGAAGAATATGGGATTAGATGTGCAAATTGCAATCTGTAAAACTACTTGGAGGTTCTAAAAGTCCACCCAAGCATAACTTGTTTGATTTAAGGCTTAAGTTCCCTATTTTTGTAATGTAAGAGTTCCTTGGTGCATATCGAACCCTAAGGCCTGAGGGACTTGTCTAGCATGTCCCTTTGGGACTTAGACCTTGAAGTTTGAGGTCTTGCAATCTTGATCCCAAAGCTTGAGGTGCCCTATGTAGGCTGGATCTTGAAGTCTAAAGTGTTGGTCTAGTGCATCATTTGTAGTCTAGACTTTGAAGTCTAAATTTTAATTTGCAAGTCAAACTTTGAAGCTCAAGATATTGTTATTCTAGCCCAAAGGTCTGTTAGAAATGAAGGTAACTTCTATATATGGAAATCTGAATCCAATTGTAAACATAATCATAACCATTGTATAACTAAATGGATATTGCAAGAAAATAAATCAACAACACAAAAAATATTAAACAAAATAACAAACACATAACACAATGTTTACATGGAGAAACCCTTTCGGTAAAAAACTCCACCAAGAAGAGAGGCTAGTGCAAGAGCACCTAGCGCAAGGTGGCATCCATGAGGCATTTAAATTCATGTTTTGTTTTATGTTCATTTTTGTTTGTTCAACAAGGTCCTAGAGACCATTCAAATGATGTAATAAGGTTGAAATATCATGATGTAAAGGAATTTGTCCAAAACCATCTATTGCTGTCATAACTCCATTGAGGATAGTCATATAAGTCTTCTTGTTTGTGTAAAGTCTTGTCAAGGCATATTCCAAGAGTCAAAGCATGTTCAAAGGAGGTCTAAGGCTTGTTCAAATCCTAATCACATTGGAAACAAGTTTGAAGACTCATAATCACCAAGGATTATGCAAACACACTAAGGAGTAGTTACAACTTCAAACTGCCAGAAGAAGTTCAAAGTAGTTGTAGCCTCTTGGATCGACCAAAACTGTTTACATGGAGTTTTCAAGGGGTCTACAAGGCATATATACCTTGGACATATGAGATGTGAGGGAGAGGAGGAAAATCTATACAATAAAAAATCAGTTCTCTGCTATCTATTTGATGTTTTCTATTTTTTCTGAATTTTCTGTAAGAAAAGCCGTACTACCCTGCTGTACGGCATTGTTGTGAAGTACAAGTTTGTGGAGAGTGAAGTATGGTGAACTAACATTCATCCAAACATGAATTAAGGCTATGACACTAGGCAGAAGGAAAGTTAGAAGCATTTGAAAGTAGATTGTTTTCTTGAAAACTCTATTTTTTTCCTTGAAGAATCCATTGCTACAGTCCGTACCATTGCATTGTGCAGCATTGTCATGGAATTTTGGTTGTTTAGAACTGAAGTATGTTGAAGTGACAATCAATCAAGATTGGTTTGGAATCTTAACATTGAAGATAAAGCCATCTACAACTCATTGATTTTAGACTGCTCTTTACAAGAATTCTGAATTTTCTAAAAAATCCACTCTTGCAGACTGTACACTGAGAAGGTACAACACTGTCATCATCTCTTATGTTTTGAACAAATAGTATAGAGGTTTATTCATCATTTGGAGGTAGTTTGATGTTTTGAAGTTATATTATAAGGGAGATATAAGGTTTGTTTTAAAAATAGTCCATTTCAAGCCTAACAAGGATTGTGGTTGCAATCCATGAAGTTTCTTCCATTCCACTGATGTAAGACCTCATAGATCAGTGGAATGGATTGTTGTAGTGTAGTTTCAATGCATTTCATTAAGATTTTTGGCAGAGAAGATGATTTTTTGTTGTGTCATTGAAGAACCTAACAAAACCATGTGTTAGGTGTAGTTTTCAGAGCACATTGAAGGAACCAAAGGTGTGTTTTTGGGAACAGCAGTTAGTAGAGGTCTAAAACCCACAAATTCCTTTGTTTTAGCATGTGTTCTAAGTGTCCAAACCTTTGTTTGAGTTCTGGGCTTGCATTCTTTGGTAGTCTCTTTGTAAATTTGGCCTAATTGGCGCACTCGGTCACTGACAGGGGTTATTGGTTGAGATAGTCTGTCCAAAATAACCTATGCCAAGTTTGAGATATGTGATAAAAGGCCATAATGGGTATCTAATGAGTGTCTAAGATCTAGGTTTGGAAGTCTAAGTCAAAAGTTATTAGATCTGTTGTCTTTTTGAAGAGCTACGAGCCATTTTGGGTGGTTTGTGAAGGAAGTACCAACCCGAAGTCTAATCTACCTTGGCCAATGGATGGAATGGGTCCCTTGACATCCCAAACCAACATTTCCATGATGATACTAGAGTTCCTTTCTGTTGTTCCCACTTTTGCATAAAGATCTCTATTTTGGGGCTAATTGGTGTAGTTGAACCTTGTCAAGTTTATCCTCTTTCTCCTATCCAATTTGCCTTTGCATCATAGTGGTATTAGAGCTACTAGTAGGTCTTTGAGGAAGTTTTGGATCTTGTGAAACAGTAAGGGTTCGTGAGTTTGTGAAGATGCCTCCCAAAAATCATATCGCTAGGGAGAACAATGAGTTGAGAGAAGCCTTAGAGGCTAGAGAGAAGGAGTTGAGGGACAGAAGAGAATAGGATGCTGCTAGGGAAAGAGAGTTGAGGCAAGTGAGAAGGGAGAATGCATCAATCTTGGCTAGATTGGAAGCATTAGAGAAGAATCCTAGAAGGGATGAGCAAAATGATTCAGAAGGAGATGAGGATGCTGATGAGAATCCTCCTGAGGATGACTTGGATCCTGAAGAAAAGAAGTTTGTGAGATTGCTGAAGGCAGTCCAAGGAAGTGGAACAAAGGCAAACATAGAGTTACCTATCTATCAGGGGAAGATGGATAGTGAAGAGGTATTAGGGTGGATAGATGCCCTCAAAAAAATTTTTGAGTATGAGGAGATGAATGATGAGAAGAAGATCAAATTTGTAAAAACAAAACTGACAGGAACAACCCTTACATGGTGGAGTAGTGTGCAAATAGAAAGAGTGGCTAGAGGTGCATCAAGAATCACTTCTTGGGGTGGGATGAAGGATATGATGAAGGACCAATTCCTTCCATCCGATTACTCCATTCAAACAAAGAGGATGAGGCAGAATCTGAAACAGAAGGACATGGATGTTATGTCCTATACTGAGCAATTTCATAAGCTTAGTATCAGAGGAGGATTAGAAGATGAAGAAGAGAAGGTGGAAAGGTACCTTAATGGGCTTACATATAACTTGCAAGATGAGATTGGTTTGATAGTACCAAAAACACTTGGAGAATGTTTTCAGTTAGCCATCAGGGCTGAAGAAAGGGTGAAGAGGAAACAAGAAAGACAAGGAGGTAGTGGAAGAGGATATAGAGGTAGGGGCAGACCTACTAATGAAGTACATAACAGCAATGAGAAAGGTAAGGAGATTTCTATAGATCAGAGAGGTGGATATAGAGGTGGAGGTAGATTTGGATTCGGTAGAGGAGTGTTTACAGGTAGATGTTACCACTGCAATGAGGTAGGACACACATCTTTCAAATGTCCTAAGAAGGATGATGCTGATAAGAGCAAAGATAGAAGAGTTCACTTGGCACAAGAGGAGGAGAAGCAACAAGAACCGGAAATGTGGTCAGCCTCTCCAGTCATGGATGGAGAAATGCTCATGGTGGAAAAAGGCAAAATGCAGCAAACACCATAGGTATCTATTTTCAGAACTAATTGTTTAAGCCATGGAAAGATATGCAAGTTGATTGTATATTCAGGTTCTCATAATAATTTAGTCTCTTGGGAAATGGTGCATAAGTTGGGATTGAAAACTTTTGATCATCCTAGTCCTTACAATGTCACTTGGGTGAGTCAAGAACAACAAGGGTTAGTAAGAAGGCATATGTTGATTTTTCAATTGGTCCATATCATGATTCTATTTTATGTGATGTTATTTCAATGACGTGTGGGCATATAATCTTGGGTAGACCATGGCAACATTTAAGGAGGACAATTCATGATGGTTATACTAATAACTATTTGGTGCACAAAGATGGTAAACAATTTAGACTAATCCCTTTACCTTGTGGAGACAAGAAGGAACATGTTACTATCTGTTTTGGAGAGAAATTGAAGTTGGATGTGCAGGTTAGACAGTAGGAACAGTTGCAGCAGAAGAAGGTTTATAACAGTCCTAAAGAGCAGCAAATTTGGGACTTAAATTGCATCAAGGTTGGGGACATTGATTGCCCTATAGGGAGGTAGGAAAGGGAAGGCAAACAACAAGGAAAAATAGATCCAAATCTCAAGATGGAGAAGGCAAAAACACCACAGTAGCAAGGTCCTAGGCAAGGACACCAAGACATGTTTTATGATGCTAACATTGTTTGTAAGAGCCATGTAGGTGGAAGAAGAAGAACAACCCTTGGAGAGTTCATGTTTCCTGTCACAAATCAGAGGAACATTTCAACAAGACTGCAGGATGTTTGGAGCAAAGCATATAACTCTTGGGACAAGAGTTTTTTTCATCATGCTGGGGTGTATGGTGCAGGAGCACCTAGCCCAAGGTGGCCTCCATGAGGCATTTAAATTCATGTTTTGTTTTATGTTCATTTTTGTTTGTTCAATAAGGTCCTGGAGACCATTCAAATGATGTAATAAGGTTGAAATATCATGATGTAAAGGAATTTGTCCAAAACCATCTATTGTTGTCATAACTCCATTGAGGACAGTCATATAAGTCTTCTTGTTTTGTAAAGTCTTGTCAAGGCATATTCCAAGAGTCAAAGCATGTTCAAAGGAGGTCTAAGGCTTGTTCAAAGCCTAATCACATTGGAAACAAGTTTGAAGACTCATAATCACCAAGGATTATGCAAACACACTAAGGAGTAGTTACAACTTCAAACTGCCAGAAGAAGTTCGAAGTAGTTGCAGCCTCTTAGATCGACCAAAACTGTTTACAAGGAGTTTTCAAGGGGTCTACAAGGCATATATACCTTGGACATATGAGATGTGAGGGAGAGGAGGAAAATCTATGCAATAAAAAATCAGTTCTCTGTTGTCTATTTGCTGTTTTCTATTTTTTCTATTTTTTTTGTAGGAAAAGCTGTACTACCCTACTGTACGGAATTGTTGTGAAGTACAAGTTTGTGGAGAGTGAAGTATGGTGAACTAACATTCATCCAAACATGAATTAAGGCTATGACACTAGGCAGAAGGAAAGTTAGAAGCATTTGAAAGTAAACTGTTTTCTTGAAAACTCTATTTTTTTCCTTGAAGAATCCATTGCTACAGTCCGTACCATTGCATTGTATGGCATTGTCATGGAATTTTGGTTGTTTAGAATTGAAGTATGTTGAAGTGACTGTCAATCAAGATTAGTTTGGACTCTTAACATTGAAGATAAATCCATCTACAACTCATGATTTTAGACTGCTCTTTACAAGAATTCTGAATTTTCTAAAAAATCCACTCTTGCAAACCGTACATTGAGAAGGTACAGCACTGTCATCATCTCTTTATGTTTTGAACAAATAGTATAGAGGTTTATTCATCATTTGGAGGTAGTTTGATGTTTTGAAGTTATATTATAAGGGAGATATAAGGTTTGTTTTAAAAATAGTCCATTTCAAGCCTAACAAGGATTATGGTTGCAATCCATGAAGTTTCTTCCATTCCACTAATGTAAGACCTCATAGATCAGTGGAATGGATTTTTGTAGTGTAGTTTCAATGCATTTCATTAAGATTTTTGGAAGAGAAGATGATTTTTTGTTGTGTCATTGAAGAACCTAACAAAACCATGTGTTAGGTGTAGTTTTAAGAGCACATTGAAGGAACCAAAGGTGTGTTTTTGGGAACAACAGTTAGTAGAGGTCTAAAACCCACAAATTCCTTTGTTTTAGCATGTGTTCTAAGTGTTCAAACCTTTGTTTGAGTTCTAGACTTGCATTCTTTGGTAGTCTCTTTGTAAATTTGGCCTAATTGGCGCACTCGGTCACTAACAGGGGTTATTGGTTGAGATAGTCCGTCCAAAACAACCTATGCCAATTTTGGGATATGTGATGGAAGGCCATAATGGGTATCTAATGAGTGTCTAAGATCTAGGTTTGGAGGTCTGAGTCAAAATTTATTAGGTCTGTTGTTTTTTTGAAGAGCTACGAGCCATTTTGGGTAGTTTGTGAAGGAAGTACCAACCCGAAGTCCAATCTACCTTGACCAATGGATGGAACGGGTCCCTTGACATCCCAAACCAACATTTCCATGATGATACTAGAGTTCCTTTCTGCTGTTCCCACTTTTGCATAAAGATCTCTGTTTTGGGGCTAATTGGTGTAGTTGAACCTTGTCAAGTTTGTCCTCCTTCTCCTATCCAATTTGCCTCTGCATCAGAGGCCCAAGCTTGTATTATCTTTAGAAATAGAGATCACATTCAATAATTCCTCTTTAGTCTTTACTCCTTCAACACCTACAAATAAAGTTTTCACTCAACTCATTATGTTACAAATTTCTATCACCATAACTCATGTTTCTATAGCATTTTCACTTTCTAAATGGGGCATCCAAGTTGGTTATCATATACCATTGCCTCCCTTTGATAAATCCAAGCATTTAATGCATAAGACAATATTGTTTGTAACTCCATAACTCACCTCTTACACATGGACAACTAATTTGTCCTTATGGACACAATTTTTACTATCTTGCAAGGTGGTTACCCTCTTCATGTGGAGGCATTATAACCAACAAAAACATCATTACAAGTGTACAAAACAACCTCATGGGAATTTGAACACCCAAAAAAACCTTAACCTCCAAGATTCATTTTTGGTAAATAGTAATTTCATGCCAGTAAATAATTAGTTACCGACCCTTGGTAAAAATTAATTACCATACCAATAAATCATGATGGTAAAAAATATTTACTACTGATGGTGAATTCTTCAACCCTTATGAATGATTTAAAAACAATATTAGGAGTAATTAAATACATATAATTTACAAGGTTGATGGAACCTTAAGCCTAAGATTCCCCCACTTGACATCATACATTGTAAATGCATCCATAGAAAATGTAAATCAACTAAACACTAGGAACAAGGCCCATGGCCTCATTGGACCATGTAAACTTTTCTGTGCTCATAAGTTTAGTAAGTGAATCTGCAACATTCTATTGAGTGTCAATCTTCCTCAACTCTATTTGTCCATTAGCAATCTTTTCACCAACAAAATGGTGTTGTACATCCACATGCTTATTCTATGCATGATACATTAGATTCTTTGCCAAACAAATTGTACTCTAGCTATAATAACCAATTTGAATATTCATGCAATCAAAAATAATACTTGTACACAACCTCTGTAACTAAACTACCTCTTTAGAGACATGGGTAGCTTCCATATACTATGCTTCGGTGGTGGATAAAAAAACTATGGGTTTCCTTTTACTCATCCAACTCACTGCTCCTTCAAACAAAGTAAATACATACCCACTAGTGGACCTTCTACTATCCAAGTCACCTGCCCAATCTGCATCAAAAAACTATATATTTGCATTGTCTTATCCACACTATTAATACCATAAAACAACAAACAATAATCATAAGTATCATGCAAATATCTTAACAACCTGTTGATGTGTTTTCCTTGCACATACAACACAGAATAAAATACTGGTGTACTCTATCCTCTCTTGAACAAAATCCCTCAAATGCTAAGCTAAGTGATCAGATGAGTAGACTCCAAGGTTCTTGATTAGTTACCTTTTGTGTTGCGACTTGGGATAACTTAGCAGTAGGATGTGAGTTACTGTTTGACACAAAGGGACTTACGTAAATGCTCAACAATAGGAAACTTGTTTCTCTTGGATAACATGTAGCACAGCTTCTTTGAAGGTCTACCAATTCGATAATTTAAGATATGACAATGGAAGCTCTTGAATCTAAATCTAATAAGATTTTAAAGAAAGTGCAAAAGGAAATGAGTTTAGAAGGCTCTAATCTAAATGCAAGCAATCACCATTGATTCACCAGAATCTCAACCACACTTTGCTTCGCCATAAGGTAACAACTACACAAAAGTGGTGCTATCTTCTAAGGGGAAAGTAAGATTTTCAGATTACTTCCATGCACAAAGTAATTGAAGTTAAGCTCAAATGATGTTCAGACTAACCATGCACTACAATCTGCCATTGACGAATTATAAATGGTATAAACTATGGAGACACCAAACATGAATCAGCAACAACTCCCATAAAACATAAAACTAAATTGCTGAAAACAAACTAAACGGATATTATTCTATGAGTGAACACTTAGAAACCATGCATTCATTTGAAACAACACAAATCACCATGAAAATTTCAGCAATGAATTTGTATTCATTTCAGCAGAGTCTTGAGCAACAATTTCTCAGAGCATTCCCCCCTTTACAAATGAGAGAAAAATGGGTTTATATAGGCCCCAAAATTCAATGGATGGCCAAGATTAAAACTTTAAATCGAGGGCCCGAATTATGCCACACAGGCAAGTGGTTACAAAATTTACTAAAATTTAACCTTACATTAATGATGCACCAACTAAGTGGAATACCCTCATTTATGACCTTTCCTTTTTGCGGTAAACTCCACAAATCTAGCGATGACATGTGCAACCTCCTCCATAGGGACACTTGGCAGAGTCTGAATGGTGCCCTCTACGATTTGCAGCTCCTCCGTACATTTGACAACTGTCATTTCCTAACCAGCCATGGATGTCTAAAACGTGCCCATGAAAGTGGAAAGTGTGCAAATTTCATCCAACAACTCCCTTGAAATAGCCTGTGTATGCCGAAAATACTTTGCATGCATTTTGTCTTTCAACAAGTATTCATCAATTTCTCCATTGGAATCAACTACCCTATTTACAAAAACAAGTATTTTGTTTTGCATTTCTTGAAGTACTTCTCTTGTTCGAGTCTAGTCACTCTCAACCTTTCCCAGAACTTGCTCCTTTATGCTGAGTGCACAATACCAAGAATGGAAATTATATGTTGGACCCTGCTCAATCACCCCTCATCCAATAATGTGGCACTTGGAGTATAAATCAGCCTTTTCAACTGAGGCATAACTTCTTCCCTTACATTTCTGAATTGTGCACAAGTAATTAGAATATTCTGAACTCTGTCAAATGTTGAAGCAGCCTCCTTGTACAACTTCACAATCTCATCCACAAACCTATCAGCCTTGATCTGGAAATTTGCTGCCCAATCCTGCAATACTTGAGAAGAAGACCTCATTTCTTCCAATTGAACCATAGACTCCTGCGAGAGCAATGCCGGTGGTGCAACCATCTCTTCAACTTGGCTTAGTGGCCTCATTAACTACTGAATATAATGTCGAAATGCCAGGTTATCCTTCTCTAACCGAATCCTCTGTTCTTGTTCCTTCCGTAGCCTTTCTTTGATGACAACAACTAAATCTTCCAACTCTTCTATCTCCTGCTCTGTTGTGGCTGGTCCCAAATCAAAAGTATTGATGTCATATGCACTCGGAACGCCATCATCGGCCTCTTTGCTGATTTTTGGGACAGCAATATGCACTTGCCTTGACCCCGAGCTGCCTCTTGTGATCTTCGAGAATTTAGTAATTTTCTGCTTTCCATTGTCAGTTTTGGCCCTGCTTAGCAAGTCTTCCAAACTTAGTATGGGTTCCCTTTCAATAATAGACTTTTCGTTGACTCGATCTCTTAACCACTCAGGCAGATTGGACGGGTCCTCCTGACTTTCTTCTTGAACTCCCTTATGCTGAACAGTGGGAAGAGCCTCCTCATCAAACTCATACAACTCTTTGTCATCTTGATTTTCAGCTTCTGGTTCTATCATGACCACTTCTTGTTCCTTAGCTGATTTTGACATTACTTCACCAATTTGATTACCTTGTTTGTTTCCCTAATCATCTTGGATTTTCAAAGTTGTCTGCTCATCATGTCTCACTTCATCTTCATCAATATTTATTATATTATTACCCTCCTGTCTTGAAAATGCACTAACTGCCTGCTGATCATTAGTCTTTACTTTCTTACTTGGCTGAATACCCTCATGCGGATCATCACCTTCTCCCTCGAAACCATTGGAATTATTGGATGACCCACTTCCTGAAGTATCCTTGGACTGATGTACACTAACTCCTCCCATCAAATTGTAAGTCAATTGGACATTCTTCTCTTGAAGTCTACGAATCTAGAAGTCTACATACTTTCTTGTATGCGATACAATTGGCATCATCAAATCATCATTGCATGTGGCCTCCTGCTCTGACCAATTGATGGTGAAGGGCCTGTCCCTTTTCTCTTCATACGAACTTTGTGAAAGTCTTTTGTGATTCTCCTCAAGCTGATCTAGGATGTTGATCACTCTTGTTGATCTGACCAGATCCAAAGACAATCGGTAGCAACTTTTCTTTCTTATTTCTATGTCATCATATGTATCTATCCAGTGATCCTTGAGCTGCGGTTTGTGTTTGTATTTGCTCCCAAATTTCTGTCTGATTGTGCCAAATGGATCAAAGTTACTACGTGCATCATTGTGGCATACCAAGTTGTAAGCCTGCAACTCTATCTCTGAATTTTCAGCAGCTTGTAATGACATGCAAGCCTCAAGCCTCCCGATGCTGATTGGAAACTTTGTTGTGGTCTTCTTCCTCTTTCTCTGGACTCTGTCGAATGCAACCAGCTGTCGTGTTACTTCCAACAACACCATTCTGTCAGTGGGGTATCTAGGCAATCTGTAAGGCAATGATGAGAAGCCCTCCACACGGATGTATGTGAATCTTGGAAACTGAATAAACCACTTTCCGTATTTTGCCATGAAGTTCATGGCCTCCTTCGACAATCTCCTGCATGTGCTACCTTGTAACAATCTAACAATATGCATGGAAAAGGCATCATTAAACCTTCTGTAATGGGATATAGCCTGTAAGTGCAGCTGAGGATAGCAATCATAAACCTTGTACTGTCCTTCTCCATTTCCAACTCTCCCCTTGTAGTTCAATCCTGGATATCTCTCACTTCTGGCAAGCATATATATAATATATGAGCTCATGTAAAATGTTTTTGTTTCCTGTAAACCCTTCAATTGATCATCGATGTTGCTGTTGATCATTTCAGCCCAATCTATCATTCTTTTTCCACTTATAATTTCTTCAATGAAGAAGAACATCCAGGGCTCGAAATTTGCCGATTGTGGGCAGCCCATGATGCGGTTCAAAAACACAACCATCTAGTTGATTTCTTGATGAAAGTCTAACTTGTGAAGCTTTTTAGGCACCTTACTCACATGTGGCCTTGGTTGCACCAACTAGCTATTGTTTATTACCTCCATACATTTCTCGGGTCCAGCCAAATAAAGTTGCAAAGCAGACTTCTTGTCGTAGAATGTAGTAGTTTTGTATGAGGGGATGTCAAAAGCTTCCGCGATCGCCTCCTTTCTTAGATAAGCAAGTACTTTGCCCTCTCTAGTCATAATACATCTCTTTTCATGATTATAATGCTTGGCGCATTCTAACATCAGTTCTGGACACAGCATTGTTGGCAGGAAACAAGCAGCTTGCATAATCCCGTTCTTCAACATTCGTCTGACTAGATCCGATAGATTGGGTTTGTACAAATTTTGCTGAATCTCTTGCATATTGGTCTTCCCTAGATTGGTGTCACAGAGGTTTCGCCATTTCGAAGTGATCTTTGTTTCTGGCCACGTTCCCTTCATGTCACTCCTCATCAATGCTTGTCTGTCCTTCGCACTCATCTTTCACTTGCACAACTGCCTTATGTCAAAATCTTGAAAATGACATTTAGTAACAACATAATAGTAACAAAACCTACACTTAATACATGCGGGATTATTTGAATGCAAGATTTCAATTTATCTCACCCCTCCGCTAAAGAAAAATAATAATGCGATTCCCGTGAGAACAAAATGTCCAAATGTCTCACTAACACAGTTCCTATTTGCCCCTGTCAAATCTGATCTCCTAATGGACCTGCAATAATCATGTGCTATAATCCCTTATGTGCTTTAATGGAGGGGAGGTCGATTTCCAAGCAATAGAAGGTGATCTTTCTTAAACTTTCGAAGACTTCAACCAAGGAAGACACTCTTAAACCTGCACCGAAGAAGCTTTGAGAACACCAAGCAGATTATGTAATATTAACTAGTTTAACGTCCAAGCACCCATTCAGACAGGCCTCATAAGGATCCCCTCTTGCAGACAAAACTCATGAACATAGTCGGGTTTCCAAATACTGATGCAGGAGGCGAAGCTCACTGTTAGAACAAATGATAAAACACCCTCAAATCCCTATCGTCTCACACAGTGAAATCACCTTTTCTGGAGGACAGCACATACCACGTATGCTCAGAAAGTTGGCACTTTACTCACAATAATGTTCAAAAGATTTTGCTAGCATAAATAGTGCACTCCACCTCCTCTACCACATAAATGACATTAAATCATGGGGCTAAAAATAGAACGAACCAATACTCAAAATATATGCGCCTCAATACTCAAACTCATCAATGCTAACTAACTCACTATCCATGCATTTTTCAAAGTGCAATGCCTATTTAATTGTATGCTAAGAATAGAATAGATTCGTTCTGCACAAAAAAATGTTCAATGATTCCTTCAGCGGGTCTGAGTGAACATTTGAGATCCCACCATATTTGGCCAAAAAAGTATACTTTGCGAACCTAAGACCTATCTCCATCCTAGCAGTCTTTTCACTTCAACATGCAATGCAAGAATTGCAGTGGACTCTCAAAAGTCTGTCCCTCCATGAATTTACGTGGATGCACCATAAGTTTCAAGAAAGCCTTACCATGCACTTAACCTTCGCCAAGACTCAAGTGATCAACGTGGAGCGAACGTTATGCTTCACACCAGACTTGATGCTGAGAATAGAACATTTACGTGATGCCTAGAAGATCCGCCAAAGGGGCATTAATAACCACGCTACGCAACAGACACCCTGGGCAAACGGTCACTTAAGCCCACTGGAGACTAACTCAAAACATGGAGAGTTCCTGACGAGTCATGAAGATCCGCTCAAGTGCTCCTTTAGCTTGCTAAGGGAATAGGAAATCCACAGCAACGCCAGAAGGTAAATCAAGTCCACTTAGGCGGGGATCTAGGAGGGAGCGGACATGCTATGCAATAAAAGAACATCTCAATGCAGTGCAAGGTGATTGAAAATGTCCGCCAGTGTGAGCATGCTTCATGCAAAGTCAGGGCATCCTATGCGTTTCAAGTCTTCTACCAACCAAAAAATGGATTACAACACACCCTAATGACACCCGCAAACTACCTTGCCCAGACAAGAAACTCCGACCAAGACCATAGACCAAAACACCAAATCCAGGGGTCCCCCAGCTGATGGGGCGATGTTGGACCACGTCACAACATCTGGTGACTCCACAAGAGAAATGTTCCTGAACATTTGAGGAATAAAGACTCATTCAAAACCCTAAATCATCAAATAACCTCGTCAAGTCCATTTAATAAGTAAGAGATGCACTCAAAAGGAGAAAAGAGTCAAAAATTGTATCACAACATTTCATCTCTGCAATTTCTTAGGGTAAAAATTTCATTTAAAACTTCCTCAAGTGTTGTAGAGATAAGCAGGAATCAAAACTTCAAAATCCCTGCGTGCACCCACATATTAGGTTAGATAAACATGAAAACTTAATCAAGGCGTCAAAATCAAAAGCTTAGGACAACCATTTTCATCCTGAAAGATCCAAGTGTGTGCAATTGGGTTCATTTCCATCCATTAGCACTTAAGATCACCTTAGTTCCTCCGCATTAAGCTACGTGATTAGTGCACACCTCATGAACTACCTGGACATGGCCCCGCTACCAGCGAGAGTCTATAGCCCCGACGGGTTTGTCTCGTAATTCCACTCGAGCAGAGCCCTAGTGCCGGTCAGGCGTCCATAGCCCCGGTAAAGATTACTCGATTGTCCATCTAACTGAGTTATGGTGTGTGATTTGTGATTTTCTTTCATTTCTTTTCTTTTCTTTTGATTTTCAACATGCTTTTTCTTGATAGAGTACAATGCAGTACTGCTACGTGATAACTCAGCTAGCTGGGTGTGGACTTACGATGGCGGCAAAGGTGGACCTTTAGATTTTTCACTTAATGTGAGATCACAAAGATTTACTTAGGTACTTCTAGATTTTAAAAGTGAAAGGATATAAGATCTCAAAACAATTCAAGTCACCCTAAACAGTCAATTTATCCTCCTAGAGTAAGAAACATGCTATCGAACGCCAACAATGGAGTCTGCAATGAATCTATCCATCTGACGCAAGCTTATCAAAAGAAAACAAAAAGTATTCATTTAAAGATTAAACATTTTAAACATATAATCAAAGACCTTCATGTCAAAATACAATGCGTGATTCCCTTCTCGAGTCAAGTACAGATCTTAACAAAAAGATAGACTAAAGAGAATTACCTTTTGACTCAAAGAATCTCATGAATATTTATTCTCAAAATATACTTAGCATTACCTCATGAAGTCAACCAGAAGTGCCCTTATTGTAAAAACCACCCAAAAATGGGGCCCCAGGAAAAACCAAAAACTGCAGCAAAAGCAGACAAGCCCAAAATGAAGCAAACCTACCCTAAAACCAACCAACAAAAGAAAGAAACAACTATCCTAACTATGTACAAATAGGTCCCCGAAGGAACTTAGGGTTGGAAATAATGCTTTAAGAATTGTCTATTAACGGGCAATGGAACAGATTCTCCATTGAGTGTTTTCAGTTTGAAAGCATTTTCTCCCAAAATTTTGGCAATCTGGTAAGGGCCCTTCCAAAGATTATCAAATTTATCATGTCCACCCTTTCTCTCTTTAGCTTTGTCCTAGTATAGACCCAAACCAGAAATATGAAAAGACTTGATCTTTGCTTGTCTATCAAACCATCTCTTCACAACTCCTTGATGTTTTGCAAAATTTTCAAGTGCCATGTCTCGTTTTTCTTCTAAGTGGAGCAGTTGTGACAACCTAATTTGGACTCTGTCATTTTCTTCCATGTAATCTTGCATAAATTGTAATGTAGGAATTCTCAGTTGGATTGGGAATACGGGATCTTGGCCATAAACTAGATGATAAGGGGATGTACCCAGGGAACTCTTTATTCTTGTCTTGTTTGCCCAAAGAGCAAACTTGAGTTGCATATGCCAATCTCTCGGGTTTTTGTCCAATAGTTTCTTAATTGCACCTAGCAAGTTTTTGTTGGTGGATTCTGCTAGGCCATTTCCCTGCAGGTAATAGTTTGATGAAAATTTCAGTGTAATGCCATATTCAAAAGCCCAGTTAGAAAATTTTAGTGAAGTAAAAGCAAGACCATTATCACAAACAAGTGCATGTGGACATCCAAACCTAGTGATAATATTTTCTTCAAGAAATTTAATCACAACATCAGAAGTACAAAATTTTAATGCATGAGCCTCAGACCACCTGGTACAGTAATTAGTAGCGGTCAGAATATACCTGTGTTGTGCCGAGGAAGGTGGGTTAATCATACCAATAAAGTCCAAACCCCATTGAGCAAAAGGTCTTACTTCGATCACCGGTTGAAGTGGCATGGCTGGATTTCTTTCCCTTGAAGCAGCTACCTGGCATGTGTGACATCTCTTGACATGGTCATATGCATCATGAAACAAAGTGGGCCAATAATAGCCTGCCCTTAGAATTTGGTGTGCTGTAGCTAAACCACCCCCATGACATGTTCCAAATTTGCTGTGGAAGTGTTCCATTATCTGACCTGCTTCATCCTTTCCTAGGCATCTCAGATATATCCCTTCATGATTCTTTCAGAATAGGACTAATCCTTGGAGCATAAAACATTGACTTTTTATTGTCAAAGCTCTCTTCTGGGTTGAATTCATATGTGCTGGACACTTCTGATTTAGAAGACAATATATAATGTCATTGTACCACTCATCAAGTGATACATCCTCAAGAGTATAAACTTGTTGCACCAACCCTGGTCCATCATTTGCAATTGTTTGAGTGAGTCCTTGTCCTCGAACAAGCTTCATTGGTTGTATTTCAATATCATATTCTTGAATGGTGGCGACCCACTTGCCTCTTCTTTCTCCCAACTCATTCTTCATAAGCAGGGTCTTGACTGCCACATCTGGAACAATAGCATATATTTTACTTCTCAAAATGTAATGTCTGAATTTCTTAATTGCTTTGACTAGTGCATAAGCTTGCTTTTCCACATTGGGATATCTCAGTTCAGCATCTTTCAATGGTGTGCTCATGAAAGCTATTGGGTGTTCGTCCTTTTCTTCATTTCTCTGGGTGAGAGTTGTTGCACAAGTATGCTCTGAAGCAAACGAATATAGATAAAATGGCCTTGTGTAGTCTGGGCTTATCGAAATAGGAGCATCGGCAATAGCTTGTTTGATTTCTTCAAATGCCTTTCTTGGGGAAATTGTCCACTCTATCTTGGCATCTTTCTTCATCATGTCATTCAATGGCTTAATGATCTCTGCAAATCCTATAATGAACTTCCTAACTAAGTTTATCTTCCCGAAGAATGACTTCAGCTCCTTCTTACTTGCAGGCATGTCAATCTTGGAAATAGCCTCTATTCTGCTTGGATCTATTGAAATTCCCTTCCTTGAAATCACATGTCCCAATAATTTGCCTTCTGTTACTCCAAACATACACTTATTTGGATTCAGTGAGATTTCGTGTTTTCTACATCTTTGAAATACTTTCCTCAAATCCTCTATGTGATCTTCCCTTCTGCGAGAGAAAACTGTGAGATCATCCATGTATATGATGATACATTTTCCAATCAAATCATGAAAAGCAATGTCCATAGCTCTTTGAAAGGTTACTCCGGTGTTAATCAGTCCAAATGGCATTTGCCTGTATGCATAATTTCCCCACTTGCAAGTGAAAGTAGTCTTCAATCTGTCTTCTGGTTCCACCATCACTTGGTTGTACCCTGAATATCCATCTAGGAAAGACATCATCTGGGAACCATTTACAATTTGCAAAACTTCATCCAATGAAGGCAGTGGATAATTGTCCTTTTTAGATGCTCTATTCAAATTCCTGAAATCCACACACAACCTTATCTCCCCATTTTTCTGACGAACAGGAACAAGATTGGCGACCCATGTTGAGTGCCTTACCAGAAATATTATCCTTGCGTCCAACAGCTTCTTTACCTCTTTATATACCAATGGTTCTAAAAGTGGATTGACAGGCCTCTACCTTTGTTTGAATGGCTTGCTGTTGGGTTTCAAAGGAATGGTGTGTGTAATGATTGAGGTATCATAAGTCTTTAAATCATCATAACTCCATGCTATAATGTCTGAGAATTCTTTCATGCATTTGAGTATACCTTCCTTTTCTTCAGGTCTACACACCTTTCCTATTAACACATTCTTCTCTTCATTACCTGTTCCCATATTGATAGGTTCACATTTATCTCCTTGAATCTTATGATCTCTCAATGCACTCAATTGATCTGAATCAAAGAGTTTTTCTAACTCAACCATCCCTCGTGGTATTGTGTTATTTTTTAGGTTCAAGATACCCTCTGCATCAAATTCTACTTGTTCCAAATCTTCTTCATCTATGATTTGAGCCTCAAAAACCCCAGAATTTGTGATGAAATCCAATATGTGTTTATCATCATTGAACACCTGAAAATTTGTAACATTATCAGGGACTGATGGTACTGAGACTAATTCTACAGTGAACTTTTACAACCCATTCATGGCAAGTGGTGTAAGTGAACTCGCAGCTTGTGCTAGGGAATTAGCAACTTGATTCTTTGATCTGTAAACTGATTTGATGTTGAATGCATCAAAACTTTCAATCAAATCCCAAACACGATTTCTATACCTCTTTAATCTCTTATCATGACAAACATACTTCTTTCTTATTTGCTTGACAATTACCTCAGAATCTCCGTAAACATGTAGAATCTTAGCTCCTTTCTTGATAGCCATCAATAACCCATGAACTAATGATTCATACTCTACCACATTATTTGTACATGGAAATTGCAGTCTATGCGCAACCAAGAATGATTCGCCTGATGGATTGATTAACTCAAACCCAGCACCAGCTCCTTGCTTTGACTTGGACCCATCAACACGCAAAGTCCATACTTGATTACCTTCTTGATCAATTGAAACTTTATTTGGATTTTCTCTTCCCTTACCTTTCTTGGGAGTCCTCGGTAAAATTGGATCCTTCTTCGGTTGATCGTCACTTTTTTTAGATTTTTCAATTATCTCAGTTTTAGTGGGTAATTTGACAGGGTTATCTTCCTTCTTTACTTCCAGAATTTTTGGTTTTACAGCCTGAGGGACTCTCCTATATACTTGTTCTAAGGCAACTTTACACATAGCATAGGAAAACTCAGAATGAAAATCACTGTGTATCAGGCACCAGTTAGGTAATAATAGATCTTTGACATTTTCTTGCTGACCCAACTCTATTGCTTGCTGAACATTCTTGAGTACGAAATTTTAGAAATTTTCAAATGTACCATCTCCTTCATCAGAAGTGGACTCATAATTATGATCAAGCAAAATTTTAGTTTCATCGGAAGATTTCTGACCTTCATCTTCTTTCATTCTTGAACCTTGTAACATGAGGACTTCTTTTGTATTTGGCCTGTAATTCCCAAGATCAGTTTCTAGGAACAGGACCTCATTGTCCTCACCATATTCTGTGATCATCAGTTTCAATCTTGGAGTACTATCAATTCTGATTTGATTTGGAATTCCTTTCCATGGTAGCCACATGTGTGAGAAATCGGTAGCTACATACCCATTCAATCTTCTTGACCAATCTCTACTCAGGAGCATGCCATATCCGCCTAGGATATCAACAACTGATATATCAATGTAGCTTTGGATTCTTGGATCAGATGACAATTGCATGTGTATATTATTCAATTCTCCAACCCCAGGCACTTCTGTCTTATCCAGTTGTGTAACTTTCTTTGTGGTCGGAGTAGGAATCAAACCCAATCTTTTAGATATGGTGAGTGGCATTACGTTGCTTGATGCTCCTGAATCCATCAAACAATTATGTAACATTTTCCTAAAAATATGGACTGATAATAGGAATGGGGCAGGCTCATCTCTTCCTTAATAGAAAACTACAGACTTTTCGTTTGGTAACTTGGAATGTGCGCTCTTTCCCACATAATTTGACCGTGAGATTTGATCTTTTGCAATCCTTTCATTTTTGATTATCTTTTCACTTTTAACAATACTTCCTTCTGTTATATCCTTCATACTTCCTTCTTTTATATCCTTTGTAGGGTCTTGGGCTATACATACTGAGTTCATATATGGAGAAACACCCTCTGGCACACTTTCCACAACATGTGCATTCTGAACATGGGATGAGTTAGAAGGGCCTGTCGTAGCATTCCTTAGAATAGATGTATCATTTAAGCTGTTTAAAATTGTGTTTCTAATTTTAGGGATTCTCATCATTTCAACCAAAGGCATGCTCACTTTCACTTTCTTGAATTCTTCAGTAACAATTAAACTTAGGCGTTCCAATCCATCATTTGTTGCAGGGCCATCTCGTGAAAGATTGGCTCCTTGTGGATTGTCTCGTGGTTGAACTTCTCGCGTTGGAGTGGTTCTTTGAGCAGCATCCCTTTGTCTATACTCTGGTGAATCCTTTGGAAAATTTGGATTATTACTAGCATTTGGATTTGGTGGAGTTTGAAAATTGTTTGGAGGAACTGAAGAGGTTAATGGATCATGTACTTGATGATTTCTTTGATAGACTTTTAGGGGTGGATTCCCAGCTGATTGTTGAAATGCTTGTACTTCCCCTACTGCTTCAGCTTGAAAGTCATTACTGAATGGAGAGTAATAATCTAAATTTTCAATTGGTCCATTTGCAGATGCTGGAGGGAACCTTCCATTGTATTCCATTGCATCATAATCCATCATAGGAGGAAATGTGAAGTCTTCAATGAT
The DNA here is from genome assembly GCA_027924645.1 of Cunninghamia lanceolata. NCBI lineage: Eukaryota > Viridiplantae > Streptophyta > Pinopsida > Cupressales > Cupressaceae > Cunninghamia > Cunninghamia lanceolata. The sequence goes on along the minus strand of BSBN01001614.1, from coordinate 6,402,688 downwards.
CAAGGCTTGATCATACCTTGTTGTAGGAACAATCTCATATCCTGTCGTTGCTTGAGGAACATCTTGAGCTTGTGTGTTTTGCATCTCCTTTTGAAATATATCAGCAGCTATTCTAAACTCTGTACACTGCAACTCAGAATGCTGATTTGTGTTATGCAATCGACACCAACTTGATAAAGCTGCCTCAGCTAAGAACACCTTGTCTGCTGGTCTAGAATCTGAATTTGAATTATTTTCCAATGGAGAGGGAACATTTCCATTGTTTGGAGATGTATTCCATGTTTTGTTTTGTCTTTGGAATCCTTGATTTGTCCCTCGAATTCCTTGATTATAACCTTGATAATTTCCTTGGTCTCTCTGATTTCCTTGATATCCATTATGATTTCCCTAATCCCTCTGATTTCCTTGAAAACTTCTTTGCATATTTTGTAAATGATTATTTTGATTTCTCAGATGGGTAACTTCAGTGGATAATCTCTTCACTTGATCGATTAACTCTTTCATTTCATCCTTCTCTTCTTGACTCCTTGTAGAGGATGAAGACCCTTGTAAGTACATAGGTTGCGCTGGTGAAGTTTGTGAAATGGGTGCTCCTGGATGCAACACCATCTGATTGCTAGGTGTCAGAATTGGATTCATTACAGGAGTATGTTGTGTCAACGCTTGGTTGATTCCTTGAATCTGATTTGGCATAGCTGGATGTCCTATATGATTAAGTGGTCCTTGAGTATTCATGCCCAAGTCAGTATTCACTTTGACAGCCTCAGCATAGGCCTCCGTTAAAGTAGTTGGAGGTGTAGTTGCTCTCTTCACAAACATGGAAGTAAGGTGGTCTAGTGCCGCATAATATACTTCCCTCGCCATTGCATCATCAACATTATACGGAGCTTGCAACCTTGTATAAGCCTTATGAAAACGATTATTGAAAGAACTGATAGGTTCATGTTCTTGCCTCTTGACATCAACAAACTGTTTGTAGAGCTCTGACGGAGTGATGGGAATCCTGAACTTTTCTAGAAAGGTGTTTTTCAGTATTTGCCAACTATTAATGGAACCTGCAGGTAGATGAATATACCAAAAGTATGCATCTTCACCCAGTGAATAAGGAAACAATCTACATGCTACATCCTCATGCTCAATTCTTCTATTTCGAAGGGTATCCTCAAAAATCTTAATATGTTCCTCTACTGTCCGGTTCACATCACTGACCTAAAATTTAGAGCAGAATTGTTCAGGACTCTTGGGCATTTCATGGTAATTCGTGAAAGCAGCAAGGGGAGAAGCATTTGCCGGAAGCCAAGCCATTGGAAAGTTTGCTTGTGCATCGGAACCGTTTGCGTAACTCCTTGTGTATTACTTGGTTGAGCGATTCTTGTATTTTGTGGTGGAGTTTGAAACAAATCTACGATGACCCTTACGCTAGGTGATCCTTCACTTGATGAATTTGTCTTCTTATTGCACTTGGCTTTGGAATTAAAATCCAACTCAATCAACTCCTTTGAAGTTTGCGGTGTAGACCTTAGAATCCTCTGGTGTTTTTCAGGTGAAAAAGAAACAATACGCTCCAGTGTGTCTAACTTTGTATTCCAAGAGAGGCCCTCCTTCTAGCGCCAATTCTGTTGATGTGTTTTCCTTGCACATACAACGCAAAATAAAATACTGGTGTACTCTATCCTCTCTTGAACAAAATCCCTCAAATGCTAAGCTAAGTGATCAGATGAGTAGACTCTAAGGTTCTTGATTCGTTACTTTTTGTGTTGCGACTTGGGATAACTTGGCATTTCGGCATTATATTCAGCAGTTAATGAGGCCACTAAGCCAAGCTGAAGAGATGGTTGCACCACCGGCATTGCTCTCGCAGGAGTCTGTGGTTCATTTGGAAGAAATGAGGTCTTCTTCTCAAGTATTGCAGGATTGGGCAGCAAATTTCAAGATCAAGGCTGATAGGTTCGTGGATGAGATTGTGAAGTTGTACAAGGAGGCTGCTTCAACATTTGACAAAGTTCAGAATATTCTAATTACTTGTGCACAATTCAGAAATGTAAGGGAAGAAGTTATGCCTCAGTTGAAAAGGTTGATTTATACTCCAAGTGCCACATTGTTGGATGAAGGGGTGATTGAGCAGGGTCCAACATATAATTTCCATTCTTGGTATTGTGGACTCAGCATAAAGGAGCAAGTTCTAGGAAAGGTTGAGAGTGACTGCACTCAAACAAGAGAGGTACTTCGGGAAATGCAAAACAAAATACTTGTTTTCGTTAACAGGGTAGTTGATTCCAATGGAGAGATTGATGAATACTTGTTGAAAGACAAGATGCATGCAAAGTATTTTTGGCATACACAGGCTGTTTCGAGGGAGTTATTGGATGAAATTTGCACACTTTCCACTTTCATGGGCACGTTTCAAACATCCATGGCTAGTTGGGAAATGACAGTTGTCAAATGTACGGAGGAGCTGCAAATCGTGGAGGGCACCATTCAGACTCTGCCAAGTGTCCCTATGGAGGAGGTTGCACATGTCATCACTAGATTTGTGGAGTTTACCACAAAAAGGAAAGGTCATAAATGAGGTTATTCCACTTAGTTGGTGCATCATTAATGCAAGGTCCAAGTTTAGTAAATTTTGTAACCACTTGCCTGTGTGGCATAATATGGGCCCTCAATTTAAAGCTTTAATCTTGGCCATCTATTGAGTTTTGGGGCCTATATAAACCCATTTTTCTCTCCTTTGTAAGGGGGAATGCTCTGAGAAATTGTTGCTCAAGACTCTGCTGAAATGAATACAAATTCATTGCTGAAATTTTCATGGTGATTTGTGTTGTTTCAAATGAATGCATGGTTTCTAAGTGTTCACTCATAGAATAAGATCCGTTTAGTTTGTTTTCAGCAATTTAGTTTTATGTTTTATGGGAGTTGTTGTTGCTGATTCATGTTTGGTGTCTCCATAGTTCATACCATTTATAATTTGTCAATGGCAGATTGTAGTGCATGGTTAGTCTAAACATCATCTGAGCTTAACTTCAATTACTTTGTGCATGGAAGTAATCTGAAAATCTTACTTTCCCCTTAGAAGATAGCACCACTTTTGTGTAGTTGTTACCTTATGGCGAAGCAAAGTGTGGTTGAGATTCTGGTGAATCAGTGGTGATTGCTTGCATTTAGATTAGAGCCTTCTAAACTCATTTCCTTTTGTATTTTCTTTAAAATCTTGTTAGATTTAGATTCAAGAGCTTCCATTGTCATATCTTAAATTATCGAATTGGTAGACCTTCAAATAAGCTATGTTACATGTTATCCAAGAGAAACAAGTTTCCTATTGTTGAGCATTTACATAAGTCCCTTTGTGTCAAACAGTAATTCACATCCTACTGCTAAGTTATCCCAAGTCGTAACACAAAAAGTAACGAATCAAGAACCTTGGAGTCTACTCATCTGATCACTTAGCTTAGCATTTGAGGGATTTTGTTCAAGAGAGGATAGAGTACACCAGTATTTTATTCTGCATTGTATGTGCAAGGAAAACACATCAACACAACCTTTTCACATAATTCCAATGTTCTCTACTAGGGTTAGACATAAACCTACTCAATACTCCCACTACTTTGGCAATATTTGGCTAAGTGCAAACCATTGTATACATTAAACTACCTACTACACTAGCATATGGCACATTAGACATATCCTCTAAATCATCGTCACTCTTATGACACATATCTAATGAAAGCTTAACCAAGTAAAGGAATTCTAACTAGTTTACAATCCAACATACTAAATCTATTCAAAATAGTATCAACATACTTACTCTATGATAACCAAATATTTTTCTTTATCCAATATTTCCTAATTTTCATTCCTAATATGTACCTTGCTTCCCCAGATCTTTCATCTCAAATTCACTTGAAAGTTGAGCTTTCAACTCACTAATCAAACCCTCAGTGTTACTAAAGAACAACATATCATCCACATATAAGGAAATAATTAGTATATGATCATCAATACATCTAATGTAAACAGAATGATCTTCTTCTCTTCTTACAAAACTCAACTTCAAAACAAATGAATAAAACTTTTGATATCACATCTGGGGTGATTATTTCAAACCATAAAGAGACCATTTTAACCTACAAACCAAGTGTTATTTTCCTTTTACCTCAAAACCATTAGGTTGTTGCATGTAAATTATTTCTTCCAAGTCTCCATGAAAAAATGTAGTTTTAACATCCATTTTCTCAATATCAAAATCATTAGTAGCAACTATGGATAAAATAAATCTAAGGATAATTTAGCAATTGATAGGAGAGAATATTTCACCGAAATCAACTCCCTCTCTAGGAGTAGCCCTTGGCCACCAGTCTAGCCTTATAATTCTCTAATGAACCGTCTACTCCAAACTTCTTCTTGTAGACCCACTTAAATCCAATGGCCTTCCTTCCTTTTGGAAAATGAACAAGATCCTAAGTGTCACAAGGGTCTAAGAATATCATCTCCTCCAACATGGCTTGTTTCCAAGACTCACTATCATCTACATAGGATCTAGGTTCATCATCAATACTTAATAAAGCAAATCTACAACAAAAATCCAGTGGGCTATACCTATCAATTGGATTCTCTTGTCTTATGGATCTCCTAAGAATAGGAGTATAGGGCTCTTCTTGTTCTTGAGCTTGCTCAACTTCTTCTTGCTTATCTTCCCTAACCTCTCCAGTTTGCTCAAAAACATCACTTGAAACTCCTCCTCATCCTCCTCCTCCTCTTCCTCCCTCTTCTTCCTCCTCCTCATCGTCAAATCCATCTCTTTTTTCTTCCTTAGGCGCATCTTCCTACTTAATTACAAAGTGCACTCTCCTTTCCTTTTCTTTGTCTTTTGGATATTCAGGATCAAAAATAGCTCTAAGTTCCTTGAAAATCGCATCTCTAGAATATATAACTTTCTTAGTTAGTGGATTCCAAAGCTTATAACCTTTAGCATTCTCACCATATCCAATGAAAATACATCTTTCTTCTTTTAATCTAGGTTAGATCTATTTTCTTTAGGCACATGAACATAAGCATCATAGCTAAAAACCCTTAAAATGTGAAACAAAATGTTTCTTACTTACACACTTCATAATGTGTCAAATCAAGAGGCTTACAGGGAGATCTATTTAACAAGTAACAAGTAGTACTCATAACTTCTGCCCAAAATCATCTATCCAACTGTGAACCACTCAACATTCTTCCAGCTCTTTCCATAATTGTTTGGTTCATCCTTTCTGCCACCCCATTCTATTGAGGAGTGTATGGAGTGGCCTTCTCTCTAACAATACCTACATGCTTAAAAAACTCATCAAATTCCTTAGAATAGTATTCCCCTCTATTATCATATCTCAAAACCTTTATCTTACAATTTGATTGCTTTTCAACTAAGACTTTAAAATCCTTAAACTTAGTGAAAACTTCATATTTATGTCTCATAAAATAAATCCAGATAAATCTTGAAACATCATCAATGAAGGACACAAAATATCAAGATTTTTAAATAGATTCAATATCCACATGACCAGATACATCCAAATGACATAATTTTAATTTACTCATAGCTTTATTATCACCTAAAGGAAAAGATACTTTGTTTTGTTTACCAAATACACAATGTTCACCAAATACACAATGTCCACATAAATCAAAATTCAAATGAGAATAAGAAAAATAGTCTTACAACTTCTTATTTAAAATGGTTTGTAAACTAGTCTCACTTATGTGGCCTAATCTCTGATGCCACAACATACATGTATTTTCAGTTTTCTCAATTACATTGGTAGAGCTAAAATAGTGGTAGCATCTAGCTTAAACAAAGTTCCCATTTCAATAATTAAATAAATATTTGATTTATTTAATTAGTGTTGGATTTATGATTTAATTAATTAAATAATATAAATTATTTAATTAACATTAGAAGAAAGAAGGGATTAATTAAATAATTGTAAATTTTTTAATTAGTGTTAGGAAGTGGAGAAAATTAACTTAATTAATGTGGCAGAATAAGGTATAGTGAGTATTGGTGAAATTGAAGTCAATTTTAGGTGTCTTCAACATGCATTCCTAAGACATTCAACTTAGATAGAGAAATTAAATTTATAGCTAATCTAGGAAAATGTAAAACACCAAGGAGAATTTTTAACCTCCCATCACTAAAACACAATTGTACCTTTCCTCATCCAACAATGGGATATGATCTGTTGTCCCCAAGGTATACTTCTCCTCCATCATATTCTTCATATGTGGAAAATCACTTCTTATGAGGAGTCATATGATAGGAGCATCCTAAATCAATCAACCAATGTCCATTAGATATAATATTACATGAAGAAACCAAAGATTTATCACTTGAATTAGAAGACTTCTTTGTGGTGGAATCTCATTGTTTCTTTTTGTTTTTGCATTCCTTCTTCACATGTCCCCTTTTACCACAGTTCCAACACTTCACTTTGTTCTTATTACCTAAAGTCTTATATTTTTCCTTGGACTTGTCCTTCGGCTCCTTTTGACCTCCCTTAGATCCTCTTTCCTTGGACCCTGACATGGAGAGCATCCTTGTAACCCTCTACAATGGCTTTATTCCTCATTTCCTCTGATAACAAAATTGCAACAACATTTTCCATCTTAAGAGTGCATTTGATAGGTTAGCACTAAAGGCAAGAATCATGTTCTCCCATGACTCAAGAAAAGAACATAGAAGCATAATAGACTTATCTTCTTCATTTATCTTAACACCAACAAAAGCTAACTGACTCAAAATCAAATTAAATGCATTCAAATACTCTGCTATCGAATCGCCCTCCTTCATTTTAAGAGAAAATAATTTTCTTTTCAAATATAACTTATTTACCAAACTCTTTTCTTGGTACAACTCACCTAACCATTTCCATAATGAATATGTCAAAGGTTCATCAACTAAATTTAACAAAATAGAGTCTAAAAGACAAAGAAGGATGGTCTCTTGGGATTTCTTGTCCAACTTTTCCCAAATGTCTTAACTATCTCCTAGTGGGAAACTTTTATTTGTTACCACATGCCACTTATTTTTCTCCTCTAGAAGATAATTCATTATAAGATTCCATAACTCATAACCGGTTCCATTGAACTTCTTAATGTTCAAATAAGATGAGGATGTAGCCATGGCTGAACTACACATAGATGTGCAAAACAATTGAACCAGAACTCTCACAAAAACTCTTAAAACCTTCACCCTTCCACCTAAGAAGCAAAGTTTGCCAAGCTTTGATACCAAATGTTAGAAATGAAGGTAACTACTATATATGGAAATTAGAATTCAACTATAAATATGATGCTAATCAGTGTATAAACAAATGGAGATTACAAGAAAATAAATCAGCCATGCAGAAAAATATGAAACAGAAGAAAAAACACATAACATAGTGTTTATATGGAGAAACCCTTTCGAGGAAAAAATCCACCGAGAAGAGATGTCCAACCTTTTATTATCTTAAAAAATAGAGATTGCATGCAATCCTTTATTTCTCCTCTTTATTCTTCTCCCCTTCAATACCTACAAATAGAGTTTTCACTCTAACTCATTATGTTACATTTCTACCACCATAACCTGTGCTTATATAGCATTTTCACCTTCTAAATGGGGCATCCAAGTTGGTTATCATATCCCAACACATCCCTTGGATAAATCCAAGAATTTAATACATAAAAAATATTGGTTTTAATTCCATAAATCACCTCATACACATGGACAACTAATTTGTCCTTATGAACACCTAATTTGTCTTATCTTGCAAGGTGGTTATCGTCTTCATGTGGTGTTATAACAAAAAAACATCATTACAATTGTCTAAAACAAACTCATGGGAAGTTGAACACCCAAAACAACCTTAATCTCCAAGATTCCTTCCTGGTAAATAGTAATTTCATGCTGATAAATAATTAGTTATTGACCCCTGGTAAAAATTAATTACCGTACTAGTAAATCCTGACGGTAAAAATATTTACTGTTGATGGTGAATTCCTCAACCCTTATGAGTGTTTTAAAAACAATATTAGGAGTGATTAAATACATAGGATTTGCAAGGTTGATGGAACCTAAATCCTAACAAAGTCTAAGGGAGTTGTGCAAATTGCAAAAGGTTGTCCAAGGGCCAAAGTCTAAGTTTATATGGGCTCATGCAACTTAGACTCTAAAGTCTAAAATTTTTTTGATTCACCTCTGAATTTAAACCAATGTAATTTTGTCCTCATCTTCTCAAATCCTAAGATGCCTAAGGAATGCTCATTAACCAAGATACAGAAGTTTGTTCTTTAGCAAAGGAACCTCGACCTCCAGATCTCATTGCTTGAGTTGCCATGCTTGGTGCATTAGAAAACATGGTAGGTATGTCATAGCATTGTGCCATGATGCCTTATACACATAGAAGTGTAATGTGGCATGCTTAGTATCACATTTGTATCACAAAAAATTTATTCAGTCGGTTCTTGTCTATTAATGTCTTAGATGAAATCTTGGGGAATTATAGACAAAGGTAAACTATCATGTAGAGAACATGCTTATTCTTCTTATTCATTCACTAAACCAAGTTATCAACTAGTTCCAAAGCAAAAAGTTTCATTAGAAACCAAATTACTCAACATTATAGGGACACATCCTCGAAACAAACATTATACGTGATCATTCAAGGAACAACAGACACTAGAAAATCATATTTGATAGATTACATTATAAGTATGCCTAATAATTCAAACTCAGACAAAAAAACCATTTCTTGCACTTGCACCTACAAGAGTAGATTCTTATAACACAAACCATGAAAATCCATGTGTTACTTAGAATACCAATAAGAGAAATGCATCCTTTGCAAGGACAATCCCCTACACTATTTCAAGAAGAGATAAAAAACATCAAATACATCTTCAAAGATTAAATGAGCTTCATAGGCACAAAGTTGCTATTGAAAATAGATCACCGATTACATGAGATGTTTCCCCATCACCAATAACAAAGCTTTGGTGGTGTGTCTATTATCCTTATTGGTGATCTTGGCTAATTGCCACATGTTTTGGAAAAACCTATATATGCATCACATTCAACCACAAGGATCTAATAGCAAACACTTTCCATAGTAGTCACATTAGAGACTATATTCTATCAAGAAGGCAAAAGTCCTACTCAAACATAGTTTTGTGCCAACAACAAAATATAAGAAATGCATAATCAAAACAACATCATTAGGAAACACTAATGAACCGCACAAATAAAATTCTAACTACAAAAGAAAGAGAAAAGTTTGACCTATCCATGCATTTATTTATAAATAGGAGGATGTTGAAACTCTTGAATCTTCCTATCGCAATTATCATTGCATAAACTATGAAACGAAATTTAAATGATGATATTGAGGATGATCAGTTGCAACAAGAGGTGCTATTATGCATAAGCAAATGGGTTATGTTAACAACAAACTTATGGATTGAAGTTGGCCTTGTAAATGGGTCATTAGGAAAAATTGTAGCTATTGTTTACAATCACAACTATAAACCCCTAGACTTGCCAATATATGTGGTCATCCAGCTTGATAGCTACAATTGCCTAACATGGGATATATAAAAACCAAGAAAGTACCTTTGACACCTAAAATGAATGGTAATTGTAAATAGTTCCTCTTAACCATGGCTTTGGCCAGTACAATCCATAAATCTCAAGGATTAACATTGAGCAAGGCTACATGATAAGCATATAGGCGACACTAAGAAACAAGGCCAAACATTTATAGATATGTCTAGAGTAAAGCCCATTGAAAGCCTTCAAATAAAACTTACATTCTCTTTTGAATAGGACTTTAAATGCAAAACAATCCTTACACCATTAAAAAGAAAGAACAAGAAGCTGGCCTACAACTACTTTGATCTTAACACATTTAGGTACATGTGTATGCTTCTACTTTCATCAGTAATTCATCTTAACTCTGTCACAATAGTATTACTTACTTTTTTAATTGATGTGTAGGCCGATGCATAACACGGAGTAGTTAAGGTGTCAAATCATCCATAATCCTGATACCTCTTTCATTGTTTAAGGGCACCAATGCAAATAGAAAATGTAAATATATTCCCATGTGATTTAACATGTGTACTAGGATTCTATTCTAATTTGCTATTAGAAGACTCAATTGTGAGCCACTACCTAACTATTTTATGTGTTAGCTAATTTTAGTTGGAAATTAAAAAAATTACATTTACAATATTGGCATATTACAACTTGTTTTTTTTATGATATAGGTAATATGATACAAGTCTTCCCCAAAAGTGATCAACATATACAAAGATAAAGAATCATGGGTTACAAATTGGCTAGCAAACTATCATAGTCTACTTTGAGAGCAAGTGTTGCTCAAAATTATAGAACTCCAAGTCCCCTATCTCAGGACTTAAAGATAAGATGTCAAGGATATTATAAGAGCCTAGATAGAGTAGAGTATTTATGTCTTATGATGAGGCCTTTGAATTCAATCATGACCATAAAGTTAGGATGGTTGTTAACAAGCACAATGGATGTGTCAAGATATACATCCAAGATTTTATTGGATGATCTTGCAACTTATACCAAGAAATTTGTGATCTCTTTCTTTCCAACTGCATGTACAAGATAATGATCATCCACTTGCCTGTTATGAGAAACTTCAATCTAATAGGATAACTTAGTTTACAATTTTTAAAGTTAGTGAAGGCTAATGAAAAGGAAGGAAATCGGTTGATCCAAACATAAAAATAACTTTAACACCATATCCATTCCAAATACTATATAAAAATTTTGTATTTACTCTGTAACACCAACATTCAAATATTTACATGAACACTCAGGCACTTCGACTTGTAAAGTACTAAAATTCACATCACATGGAAAACAAGTAAAACAAGATTTACTGAAAGTAAATTTAAGTATGGTAAAAAATAAATTCTACTCATCATTCCGAAGGAAAGATATTAAGATAACATTCAAGAGTCCAAAAAGTACAACCATAATTACAATGCATATGTAAATACATCTGAAGTCATTTACAGAGTATGTAGAAATAATATTACAAGTGTCGAATAATAGCATCAAGCCTTACAATCATTTGAATACAAGAAGTACAACTATCATCAATGTCAAATAAATCTATCAAGGAGTCCTCGACTGCCATCGACCAACTGGCCATCTGCTGTGTCAAAGGACAAGAACATGGTTCAGGCACTTTTTCCGCCCAACCACGAAGCATTGTGCTTCCCTGGAATCCCTCAAACTAAGGAATACTCGACCCTACTCGAAGAGCCTAGCATCCTGTAAACCTATGCAGGGTGGAATCTGGTATGTGCCTATCAATCTACATGCATCACTAACATGAATGCAGCATCTCATCAATAGGATATGGTAGGGAAAACATACAAAGTATAGCTAGGAAAAAGTCCATCTATTCCAATGGTGCATGTCTATTTCAACATTCTATTCACTGTGGCCAAAGAATTTATCCGTTGTAACGGCATGCAAATTTTGAAAAAGAAAAATCACTTCCCTATTAACCCACATTCGATACCCGTCCTAGAAGGCAATCTTTCTAAAACATAAATCTTAAAGAAAGCACAAACCACTCAAGCCATTTTTATTTATGCATAGTTTACAAAGTGATGGATAGAAGATAGAAAAGAGATAACTCATAATACGTATTAACAGGGTAGAGAATTCAATTGTTTAAGCTAACTTCCTTAGAAAAGTCAATTTAGTTATTTGATTTCATAGGAGGATTTAATCATATCATCTTGAATAATTTAAGTTAAAAAGTTGTCAACTTTTGCATCAATTTGAGTACTGGAAGTCATCTACTTATAGCAAGGTTAAAAGATGTATACCTATACGTGTCCTTTCTATAGTTCAAACTTTGATATATACATAGAAATTTCATAAATAAAATTGCTTCAAAACAAAAGGGGTTTTGTTTACTTTCTCTTGTAAAGAGTAATTTATACTTTTTTAAAAAATAAATAAATAAGAAGGATCCCAAGAATAACAATGCTAGGTATGATGAGCTTGTTTCTAAATTAGTTAAGTTCCATCAATAAAACACTTATTAATTTTCCACAATGTATATATAAAACAATATTGCTTCTCACTATGGGAAAAGGTCTATAATGAGAGAGACCTTTAGTGCTTGAATAAATAAAAGAGAATCTTGTCATTAAAGGATGATTTCCCATGCAAAAAGGAGGTCGAAGCATAGTAACGAAGAGAGTTTTCTCTACAGTTTTCTGTAGGTGAATTTTCATCTATGGAAAAATAGTCAGCCACTATTACTACTCAACGACACTTGTTTTAAACCAAACGGCATTCTATTTAAACTACACGGCATTCATCTAAACTAAACAACATTCTTTTTAGATAATGGCATTCATTTAAACTAAACAACATTCTTTTTAAAACTAACGGCATTCAGTTACTGGAATCAGCGTATAACTACAGAAAAATGACAACATTTTTGGTGAAAACTTTATGCGCTGAACGGTATTTTTATACGGAAACATCATATAAAAAGGATCAAATTTTGGCTGACATGATGCGGGAAAGATTTTTATAAGAAGAAGTTTAATATTATACAGGTATCGGTATAAATAGATACAATTTTTACTATGCAGCAAACACTTTGCTAAAAACAACAACCATGTCCTCGCTAATATAGAGAACGACTTCACTATTGCAGGGATCGACTTTCAAATCTCAGGAGGCAGTTTTCAGTAAACACAAATCGACTCAGACAAAAAAATAGAGGAATGGCAAGCATCTTTAGGGATCGGTTTACGCATAAGCATACTAGACAAGGTAGCGGCGGATCTACGACCACAGAGGTCGATCAACGAGTGATGGCCCCTTTATACTTACAACAAGCTGGTACATTTTCAAGACATTTAGCATACGCCAAGGCCAAGATTTATACAACACGTTTGGGCAGGTTATAAGACCATGCACACTGATCAATAAAGAGCTTTTAGGAAAGCCAAGGAATTTGTCATACAGTAAAATACTGATATGGGCTTACAATTAATGGTAAGGACATTTGTATAGTAGTGATCGGTAAGTATAAGCATTCAAAGGTATGCAATAAGAAAGGAAAAGCATCCATTAACTGAGAAATCGTCCTCCATTAAACCATACTCAACATTCATACAGTGAATTGACTTTTACCAAATTGAAAGCTATAACATTCACTGCATTTAGAGACCAGCATAATAATAAATGTTTGGACAACATATACTAAGTAACATACAACTTTCTTCAAAGATCAAGACCTTCAACACACAGATTTTTAACTTTCAATCCTTTGACGTCATACAATATACAATGATCACTTACAAGAAGCAAGAATGCATACAAGAAAAAACCACATAGAATGATGGCCAAACCACGGGAAAATACCTGAATTAAAAGAAAAGACGATCATAAATACTCTATTCCCCACCAGTTTTCTGCAGCTCCCTCCCACGTTCTCTAATTGTCTTGTTCTCTTCCTTTTTTTCTTTTCCTTACCTTTCTTTTAACACAACCCCCAATCCTCTTTTCTTGGGTCAACCACGCCTTTAAACTGTAGTTTTCTCCTCCTTTTTGCATGCCATGCGTCCTCCTTTCCCGTTTTCTCCCACCTTTCTTTTGGTTCTTTTTATTTATTTAAATCTTCCCCCTATTTTTCTAACTTGCATGCGACTAATAAAATAGCTATCTATTAATAAAAAGTAAATCTAAAATAAAACTCCAAGACATATTTTTTTTAAAATAATTACTAGCTTCTATTAAAATTAGATATAGATAAAATTAAAATAAACAACACTTCAATTGTTATTTTTCTTTAAAATATCCACCTTATTTCTTTGAATGTATAAATGAAATATATATATTATTATATTTTTATATTTAATAATTTAATTTCAACAAAGTTCACCTTTTATCTTTATTTTTTATTATTATAATCTAATAAAATCTATCTTGTTTTTCCTTATCCTAACAGGTATTGGATTTCGTTTGAGACGAGCAAGAAGAAGACAGAGCCAAACAAGGAGTTGCAACATTTGAATTCAAACATTAATTGAATCACGCATGAAATGCAATCTAAGTGAGTGTGTGAGGACACCAGATAAAACCCATCAGATGTTGCCATGAAGCTAGGACTCCCCTACCTGAGCCATGCTCTTGTCGTCGACAAGGCTGCAAAATTTTTAACTCATAAAACCATCAATAAGTTAGTCCCAATATAGCTGAAGCATTCTAAATAGCCGAAGCGATCAGTTTAACCAATCAATGTAATTATTGCATTTTAACCATTCAATCAAGTATGAAAAGTATGAGACATGACACGACTCTTCAAGAAGTTAAATCTAGTCTCTTAATTGGAATCAATTTTTTCTCTGTGACACTAATTATGAACTACCACAATCATAATAGGGTGACAACTATGGAGAACACTTAGTGTAAATGTCATAGATTCTAATAGTAAATTACTAATATAGAAGCTTTTGCTTGGTAGATATTATTTGTAGAATAGCTATGGAGACCACTTATTGTACATTAAAAAAATGTACTATTGCCATTGTTGCATGCTTCTAGATTGTAATTTTCATATTACTACTAACTCTACACCTTTATCACAAGAATCTTTACTTGGTGTGAATGTTTTAATATGTTAGAATGATACAACGATGTGTAAATAGATAGCTTTGTAAAAATTAAATAAAGTGAAATTTATGATTTCAAGCATACCTTATAATAGAAACAAGAATCCTTACTATGATGCTTTGCTCTACAAACTACAAATGATAACCATAAAAGAAGACCCACAAGATGAACCAGCTTTTCCTTACGATGTTCTACATTTTTAACTCTCTAGTTGGTATGCTAATGAGTGGTTGAAAATTATCAAGATTGTCATATTCAATAGTTGGCAATTCAACATTCAAGGATATGATTATTTCATATTGTAAGCTTTAGGACTAGAAGAAGCCCCCTTTACTATTCATATAACAAATGTAAATTGCATAGATGTTATTGCATTGCATCTCACATTGAAATGATGGACTACAAAATTTAGAAATAATATTTTAAAATTGTGCTTTATGAGAGTAATAAATAATATACATTTTGCTAGGTATCCTCTAGCTATTCATGTAGACCACTATGAATATATCCTAGAAGATGATATGTGCACATTCTTCGATTAGATTAAAATATGATTTTCACAACAAATAACTAAATGCTTGACAAATTACCTCATGGATCCAAATTCTTACAATTTTCCAAGGGTCAATTTTTACCCCCTCTGTTGAGATTACTCATCTAAAGTGAAAATAAAAGATTCTTAAATTATTTTGACATGTGCAATCATGACTCGGATATTCAAGTGGGATCAAGTGATTGATGGTATATTGCATCACAAAATTTCTAGCTTTTATGGAAATGAGTTTGAAGAAGACTATTAGAGTGTCTTGTTGATGTTACTGCAAGGAAAGATGTATAATGAAATTACATAATTACACATTTAATTTAGTATCTCTATGTAGCAAGGAAAAACATGCATAGCTAAATGATCTGGTAATAGAGGCATATTGTGGTACTATGTTCTTTGTTATTTTATTTGTTGATGAACCCATGTTGAATGGTAATATAATTTATCTAGTAATGTCTAGGACTGTAAGAATTAACTAGGGTAATCACCTTGGTTAATATGGTTGTTTTGTATGAATTGGCATAACAATATGAGCACACTACCATTCAAATATGTACATACCATAAAAATTTCATTCCACCTTCTCAATCATAGAACCTCTCTCTAAGAATCTGCTAGAATCTTTTTATTATAACATGGATCTCTATTTTAGTTATACAGTTATAATTGCATAGAGCAAGAGCAATTTTTATGGTAGCTACAAGTTTTTGTGTCTTAAACTTTTTTCCTTGTTAAAGGATAGTTGTTTGTTGATTTAAAAAATGTGTAAAATGACTAGCTATGTCACTAACTACCATGCTATGCTAGAAATGGACCAAGATAGCTATGCTTTTGTCTTATAGCTCAATGTTACCTTAGTTGTACCAAGGGTTGTTTTTAAGTTTGTTTCACTACAAGTAATCAAATCTTACAAGTCTATTAAGCCATTTTTTAATTTAAAAAGTATTTTATCTTTAGATATTTTTTCTAGAATGATAGATCTATTCCATTGTTCTTAGAGATTTACATAGTTTTTTGTCATCTTTAAATCAAAATCAACATATACAATGAAGATGCAAGTGTTTGGCTTCATTTATTCATGAGATTCTCCATTTCCCAAAGATATTCCTCTAATATAAGAAGTTGGGCAACATGCTATGTGTTTAATTTTTTTTATTATTATCTATTATCAAAGGAAACTTGATGTTAAACATATATTTCTATGTTGAAGAAAGCTGCAGTTACTGTTACATAATAAGATGTTAAACATATTTTACTACCCTAAACCAAAATTCAATCCACCTACTTTTCTTTTTAATAAAATATAAAGATAAATTAAAGTGGAATTTAATAACTAACAAATATAAGCAATATACATCAGGTCATAACTTTCTTAATTTATCTTCGTTTCAACTTGTATATTTTCAAAGGTAAATCAATAGAATTCCTATAAATATGTTTTTCCACATTTGAAAAGCCAACAACAATAAAATTATACAAGTCCACATAGATTTTAATGGATGCATGCAACAGATAGGCATATTAAAAAAAAAATCCTAAAATTGGCCATCCTACATCACAAGATTACCTATGGCACGGTCAGTTCCAATTTTTCATTGATCAGCTGGTCCTGCTTTGTCTCCCACTTAATGGCCGCCTCATTCGCTGAAGAATTGTCGGTAGATTTGTGGGGAAATGCAGATCTCGTTGAGAAAATAATTCAATATTAAACTCCCTTGTTTAATAAAAGGTGATGTAATTTTTAATTAAAAGATCACTTTCGAATTAAAAGCAATTACGGAGTTGAGGGGCATGGATGGGAATTTAATGAAAAATAAAGGTGTGTGGCTTCCAGGCTTGAGCAATATTCCTCTGCCTTTTTATTTTACTTCAACAGCGATCATATTTCTCTTCTGTAAACTTTGTACCTTACGACTGGGGTTATAACCTCGTGCGCCTTTGAGTATGATCATAAATGCTCATCATTTACCTGCAATCTATCCTACCTTTTTTTTTTTTTCATATTGAAGAAATGTAATTATTACAAAAGATAACAGTCTACAAGAGACTGTAGAAAATAACTATACACCAACAGCCAAAAGACAAGACAAAGACAGATGGAAAGACTCTGCCAGCCGAAAGAACTAACTAGTAACTAGCAATTATTAAAACTCTACCCTACCCTTTTACACGTTATACTTGATATTGTTCAATCTGTTTGTAATTGATGTGGGGAATTATAGTCTTGATGTTTATTCTGTGGGCTCTATCTCCTTTGAACAATAGTAGTTCTAATAAATTAAGATTACTTGCAAGCTATAAATGCTTTAAAATGTTGACATGTATGACGGTCTAATGATGATCCATGGATCAGTTCATGACCATGCATGTTATGCAATAAAATCTCTCTCAACTAATCTTACTTGGGTGGAAGCATTTAGTTACTTCCGTAGGATTTCCATTTTATTGCTTTTGGTTGGTTTAAGTTATTTGTTCTTAACATTTGTACTTTTTCGAATATTTCTCTTTTGCCTTTTAAGTAACATGTTCACTTATTTTAGTTTAGTTCACCCTAGAGATTGGTATGTCTATTGTGGCAATTGTACAAATGTTATAGAGCATGCATATCCATCTCAATGAATGAATTGTTACTAATAGGGGCAAATGCATGCTTTAATTTTGCATCTATCTAGCTTTTGCATGCACCTAATTTATCATCTTTCACATCTCTTATACTCCAGTTTAGGACAATTCTAAATGTTATATGTTTAGTTTACTACTTGTTCTCCTCTCCAAATTTGGATCTCGCTCTATTTATAAATCTTTGCTTGCCAATTTTGGGATTTTTATTCTAAGATTTTTACATCAAATTGTCTTTTCTTCTTTTGAATTTTAGATTTTAGCAAGTCTAAGCTTTTGTTAACTCTTGAGGAATTGTGCCATAGCTTCCAAGATCCTTTACAAGTTTTTACATGACTTCTACCACACTTTTACAATCACATACAAACATTAGTCTCTTCGATTCAGCCCACTTTGTCAACTTCTACTATTCAAGTAGATTCAAAGCTTCATCATTTGCACCTGCACATCCACATCACTCTTTGGTCCCATTAACATCTAATTGTTTTCGGTATTTTTTCCTTCCTTCTACCACCAAAGGAGTGTCCATAGTAGAGAGAAAAAGTAGAGACTAAACAACTATGTCCATGAGGACTACTTTGCCATTATCAATACATTTCATATCTTAGATCTTTCTTATCATAGATGTGAGATTTTCAATTATATTTGTTTTGTTCAAAATAGTTTTGTTATTCTATAGGCTAGACTAGCTATTAGATTTAGAATAGCTTAAGAATTTCATTTTCTTTAAATCTAAAACAATTTATGTCTTAGATTTCAATTAAGATTGGTGTAGTGTAGTTTTACTTTAATAGATTAATTTTATTTTGTAAGACCATTATTAAGACAATTCATTTAAAAGTTTATAGAGGAAACTTAAACATAACCAATTAACACTATACAAACTAGAAATTCAAATAACTTTACAATCCAAATCAGCGATTGATTCTTCAACACCAACAATCAACTCAAATTAGCAAGATAGTGAATATTGTTTGTAAAGACATTGATTTTTGTTGATTCGGAAATAGTAGAAGAATTTGTTTATTTAATAGTGCTTGAATTTACTTAGTTTTCATCCTATTTTTCATTCATTAAAAGTTAACTATAAAGAGGAACGAATTTATTGCTTGCCAGCTTTTTAGTTGAGCTTCTATTTCTAGCTTTCATGCATGCAAATATAAATATAGAAAAAAGTTTCCTTTCTTACTTATTTCAATAGTTTAGTATAACCTAAAGCATTTAGTTTCAGCATTTCAAATATTCAAAAGACCAATACAAAACAAACAAATAGAAAAAATTGTCTATTTCATTTTGAACTAGAAACTACTACAGACATAGTTAATATTTCAAACAATTCAAGCAAGTGACACAATCAAAACATTCTAGTTGCAATCCAAATATTGATATGCACAAATACAAGAGCTTATAAACATTCAAATTTCACAAGCAGCTGAAAACTGACGACAACAATTTTACATTCAACCAAAAAGTATCAAAGATGTCTCAAATCCCACATTTTCCCCTTTTAGTCTATAATGGGACTTTT
This sequence comes from Cunninghamia lanceolata, assembly GCA_027924645.1. Classification (NCBI taxonomy): domain Eukaryota; kingdom Viridiplantae; phylum Streptophyta; class Pinopsida; order Cupressales; family Cupressaceae; genus Cunninghamia; species Cunninghamia lanceolata. The sequence continues at coordinate 6,383,296 of BSBN01001614.1, read as the reverse complement.
CCCCAAAGTAAAAATTATCTTATTTTTCCATGTAAATGACTTCAAAATTAAAAGGGCAACAAAAGTTATTGTTACTTTACCCCTTTGATATAAAAGGAGAAAAAAATAAGTCTTATGTAAGAAACCCTTAAGTTTAGGAAGGGGTAAAAAAGAAATTATGCCATTTATATGTAATTATTAGTTGGAAAATGTTTAGAAACACGTGATTATTAAGAAAAAATAATCTCAAGAGATAAACAAGGGAAAATATTTGATTAAATCCATTGAGATGTAAAAGAGTGTGATGGTTTGAAAAACTACCCTTTGAAATATTATATAAATTAAGTATGAGAGGCTTGGAAGGCATGAAGATCACTCAAGTAAGAATCTAGTTTAGCAGACTATGGCCATTATGGAAGGACCTTACAAGGTGTGTCCAACTCAAGGTATAGGGCACATCTAGGATTGTCTTGTCAAGGCTTTATGTTGTGTCTTTGTTCTATTGCACATGATTTACATGTGCTCTAAATATAATTGTTCCTCCTAGAGCATGCCATATCTAAGAGGGCCAAGACTATTAAGACTTTTTGGAGTGGGAGTGCTCATTCTGGTGGTTGAACTCATATAAGTATTATTTGACATTTAATTTGAAATATAATATTTGAGAGTTGGTGATTATTAATATAAACTTTTACTATTTTAATGTTGGATTTCATATTTTAAGTGTTCAACAATGTGTTTAATTAAATATTATATTTTAAATAAATCAAACACCTAAAAAGCACTACATTGTATTTGGATATATGGGTCAATGCACAAAGATGGGGGACCAAAAAGTGGCCACAACCACTTTTTGGTCCCATAGGAGCCATAACACGAGCATGTTAAAATGTGCTTGCATTTTAGGTTATGAAAATAAAACAAGAAAAAGTGAAACTCGAGGCCTCATTTGCAAAATTTTATTCCCAAGTTTCAACTTTCCTATTCTACAAGCGCGTTATAACAAAGGGGAATCAACAATTTCAAAGGGGAATCAACAAATTTACCATGCCACCTTGCCAATCCCACTCTCAAGGATGTCGTGAATGAGGTGTAGAGAGTGTAGTAGCTAAACAAGGTAGGGTTTGTTAGTTTTTTGTGAATTTGAAAAAAATTATTATCTTTGCAATGTTTTGATTGCATTTTTATATTAAATTTTTAGCCAATGAGGCACTGCAAAACCCTAATCCAGTAAAGGAGGCTCAAAACAACCCCCCTCAAACTGATGAGAACCCTCAAAACCCCCCACCTTCACATCCTCACTATCAAAGAGACACATAAGAAAACTATTTAAGGCAAATTGAAGAAAATAAAAAATAACTTGAAACCCTAATTGAAACATTAAATACTCCAAATGCAAGCATCGACCATAGGAGAGCCCTTGCCAAGTCATTAGAGGTCATTGTTTCTCATATTGAACCGGTGACAAACCAAATCACCAAATGAAATAACTATAGGGAGAGGAGTCGGCAATACTAAGTTGATAAATTATCTTACAAACAATTTAAGGACAAAAAATTATGAAATCTCAATTATGTACACATTTTATCAATCCTAAAATTGGCCAAACACTAGAAGAGAGTTGCAAACAGTTCTTGATTTATGGGTGTGTGCACGATGGTATATCACAAAACTTTTGGGATAGATGGTACATGGTCTTTGATGAGCAACCTTGTAATAATAATGAAGTGCCACAATATTTCCTGAGGAAACTCTATTGTGAGTTCATCCTGAACTGGATTCCTAATTACTTTAACATTTGAGAGTTCTAGGGCAGAGGTGGTGGTTCTGCCCAAGATAGATAGGGGGCAAATTGAGATTAGAACCGCGTACCTAGACCCCTCATGAGGCCAACACATATCTCACTTCCTTCAACTTTGAAGGAGAGTGTTGAGGTAGAGACACTGCATTCATTGAGTTCTCTCACCTAGTCTCTGGCACAACATGGCGATGATCTTACCTAGGCCGATGAGGGTGAGAGCAATAGGTGTCATTAGTCCCCACATCTTTGCAGTTCATGTGGGAATTTGTGTGATTATGGGACCCAGGATTCATGCCATGTAGGCAACCTAGATGATGTTGTAGAGTGTCAAGACATTGTGACGCAAGGGTAGTAGCTAGTGATGGACACATCCATATTAGATGATATTGCCTTCACAGATGTCATCTTGCAAGAAATGTTTGGTATTGACTCCCAGGTAATTTTTTACAAGGTTCAACTTGATTTAATATATTTGTATTTGAAATTTCTAATTAATTATATGAGTATCTATATTATAAGTCAAATTTAATGTATGTAATTGTCTACACTATGAAATTCTAGGGTCAAAGTATTCATTATGCATCTGTTAGCCATTTGGTGCAAGGTTATCAGAGGAGGTCTAGTTAACAGGCATTTAATATATCATAAGATTGTAAATATAATATATATATCAATGGTAATCTTATTTAGTGACAATTTGATGATGAACAAGGAGCTTCACCACCAACACCACGATTTCCTTGGTCCCCTCCATGCAAAGCACTTTCACTGAGGTAAATTTTACCATTTGTAATCATTATGCATTTAAATAATGTTATGTATCTATTTTGGTCAAATAACCTTGAACTCTATTTTTAGATGTTGAATATGGAGACTCCTCCTCATCTTCATTAGTCAACAAAGGTGGGCATTGTTGCAGCTATTTTGTCTACATATCCTTTGACCAAGATAGTAACATGTAAATGTCATTTTGTATTTCTTGTTTTATCGCATGTCATTTACTATACATAAATGATATTCATGTTTACTTGAAATTTTGGTTCTTCACGCTTCTACAGAAGGTCACAACTCCAACCTATCCAGCTAGAGATGAAGAGAGATAAAAATGATCGAGAGGGATCACTAGCTAGTGGTAAGTGATTGATTGCATATGCCATGTTATATATTTCATGTTTTCTATATTAATGTGGATATTGTTGTTGGCAATATATGTGTCATTAATGTCAACACTCTGAGTAATGTCTGCACTCTAGTTGTGGTTGTCTGATGTGGTTGATGTGAATGATACACTAATGTGGTAACAGAGATGTAGTAATAATGATGATGTTCTGTGATGTTCAACCATGTTCCTGATGTTCATAGTTGGACGACATGACTTGCTAATGTTTATGGTTGATTGATGATGTTCATGGTTGGATGTCATGCCTTGATTAGCGTCAAGTAAAGCTATATTGAGCATGTTTGTGGTCAGCAAAGATGATTTCATGATGAATTATGAAGATGGGAATTAGAAGTTGTGTTGAGGATAAGAAGATGTTGATAACCCACATCATGTTATATGATCCTTTCTGATGATCCTTGTTACATCCCCAAACTTTGACTATGTTTAACTTTTACTTTCATGTGATTATGTGGATGAGTAATCATAGGTTAATGATTTGAGATTTGGGAAAATGTTAGGATAACTCATTGATTAGATGAATTATGAGTTATGCTCAGAAATAGAAATGAAATTATGTGTTATTGAGATTATTTAAGCATTATGTGTAATGATTTGTTGATGATCCACTGATCATAGTTTGATTGGCTATGAGTGTAAATAGGAAAAAGATTTCCACCTCCAAGAATGGAAGGAGAGTATCACGAGAGAGAAGGGAATAGGTGTCTTGGAAAAGTTAGCTTTGCCATTTGAATTTCAAAGTTGTACACTGTGTGAACCTTCAAGATGGGGTATGTATCGGTTAACTTCCCTTGTTCAGTCAATCTTTATTCGACTAGTTTTGACTGGTTGTTAAGGGTTTTTTATGTTATTCACATTGATTTGCTTGAATAATGTTTAGAGAAAATTATAAATGATTAGAGTTTAATCTTTGTCTTTTGTAGTAGATTCCTGAGATATATTGTTATTTTGTAAGTATCGAATTAATTTCATTAACGTCAGTTTTAGATTACGAAGGGGGAGGAAGAAAACCTCAACCTAGTATTCATATTCTATTGCATGATTATTGTTAGCACCATAATGGTGATGATATTCTCTCTTAGTGTCCAATAGTTTAGTATATAATTATTTTAGCTTATTACTACTTATGTGATATATTGAAGTAATAATCTTATGATAGTCTTGAATCCTTTCATGCTCTGTTAAGTCTCTTGAGTCAAGAGCACTCATTTTATTCAAGTTGGCATGTCTCCACTCCCCACAGATCATGGAGAAAGTGGAGGGAGTGCAGTTTAAGGTGGAGTGTGAGCCTTGTTATCCATAGGCCCATGATCCTCCATGCTTGAGTTTCAGTGGAAGTTGGTTTCTTTGTTGCTATCCCCGTGAATGAGAAAGGGGAGGGAATTATTGTGTAGGGGACTATTTTTGAAAGCAGAGAGAACTCTCGAAAGGAGTTGGAAGGGAACAATTGGAACAATATAGAATCAAGGATTATAAGACTAAGAAGGACTAACTTACAAAAAAACTACATTTGGAGTAGGTGATTCAACGAATATAGGTAAAGTTTATGTTGTGTTGATAATACCAATTGTGTATTGCTTAGAACTTTTGGGTTGGTGCTTGTTTCAAGCCGTTAATTAATGATTGCTAAAAAACATAGTTTTAACTTGAAACTATTGTGCTTCTAATGTTTCTTTGTTATATTGTATCAGGCATGTGTATTAAGGCCAACGTATTATAGACAATTCTGTCTCTACATACTACTAAGAATGAGACTATAGTGAAGCCACCAACATCTCCATTATTGTCTTTGTACCGAAAGGCACCTGTATACATTAGGCCATGTATAGTCTTTATTTACACTACTTCATTAATGTAAAGATTGCCTTATTATTCAAGATTGGCAGGAAACCATGTTATTTGGAGAACCAAGCTTATCTAAATAATAACTATTCATATAGAATGCTCACCATTAATGATAGTATCTCATAGATGAGAACTTTGGTGTTTGAAACTATGTTTATTGTATTTTAACAGTAGTGTGAACAATTATAATAGTAGTGGCAGACTATGGTTGTCGACACCTAAAAATGTCTTAACCATATAACCATTCTCTGACATTACTCATGTGACTAATTTCTCTTCTAATTAATTAATTAATTACCTCATTCAACACCTGATTTATCCACCTTTTCTTCATCATTCAATCCCTAAAATTGAATTAATTTAATTAATTCAATAGTTACACTTACTAACATTAGCTCAATTAATTAAATAAATATGACAAATATTTATTTGATTAAATTCTCCACTTCCCTAAACCTAATTAATTAGATAAATTATGTTTATCTAATTAACCAAGCCTACTAATTAGCATACCCCTAACCTAGTTGATTAAATACTTATTATTTAATTAGCTACACTAAGCCTACATGACCCCTAGATCTAAATTAATTAAATAGATCATCATTTAATTAATTTTAACCCCTAATTAATCCATCTACTAATTTTCTCCAGCCATATTAATTGAGCTAATCCCCTTGATTAGGTTGGTCAAACCTCATTTAACACTCATTCCCACACCTCACAAATAAAAAATTATCTTTTATTCCACATAAGGTAATTTTTTATTCTAAGTTGTCCTAAACTCTGTTAAATGAGCTCTTACACACCTAACTTGTCCTAGTCTCCATTTAATGGGACTCTTCCCCATGTGAATTAAAAATTCACTTTTATTCTCATCCATTCAATCTTCTTGATCAAATCTAAGCCCTCCATCTTGCAGTCAACCTCATCCATTGATCTCAACATTGAATCTCCACCATTAGATTAAATCTCCCTCCATTTTGCCTATAAATACAAGCTCTCACAAGCCATTTCATCATCCAAAACTTTGAGTAGAGTTACTATGCTAAAATTTCCTTCATTTCTCTCATCTTGAGCTAGGCTATAGTGACTTGCATTTGAGTTTGCGGGCATTTCACATTGAAAATATGGCCATGGGTGAAGCAAGAGTTTTTGGGTGCTAAGCTCTCAACCTTATTAAGGAGGAGGAAGATTGCAAGGTATAAATGTGTTTTTTTATGCATTTTGTTTGTGTTTCTAACCATTGTAGCTTTCTTGTCTTCATTTGGCACACTTGGTGGGACCCCATGCTCCCTATTTAACTTGTTTTGTTTGAGTTTTTGTGAAGAAACTGGGTTTTCAGAGGCTCAGTGCCAAAACCTCTCGGTTTGACACCATATTCTCATGGATTGGTGCCATCTCCTTGATTTGTGGTGCCATTACTCCCTATTTTGGTACCATCCTTTTGTAACATCTTGCTAACTCTTTAGTCTTAGAAGTTTTTCTTAAGGCATTTTAGAGGTTTTTGGTGGATTTTAAGGTCTTCGACTCTTTTTTTTATTAGGATAACACAGGAACAAGGGGTTATAATGATGAAATTTTTCTAGGAATGTGTGTAATGGTTTTTTCATGTAACCCTAGCACATTTCAACATGTATTAGCATATTTCCTACCTCTAATTTGGTCTTTTTAGTGTTTCTTGGTAGGAGAAGGAATTCCTAACTTGTTTTGAGTTGATATTTTTGAGACTAGGGTGTTTCTAAGCAGGTTTTTGGAAGACTGTCATGGTTTGCCGCCATCCACACATAGTTTGACACCATCTGGTCGAGCCAGCAAGGTAAAGACAAGTATAAAACTTCTTTGGTGCCATTTATTAATAATTTAATGCTATTTAATGACATTGTAATGCCATCCTAATATTTAGCACCATTTGCCTCATTTCTAGTGCCATTTTAACTCTATTATGTCTGTTGTTTGAACTTGGAAATTTAACTCTCTATTTTGACGCTATTAGGTTTATTTGTAACGCCATTTCCCATTATTTTAGTGCCATTTTACTGAATTGTAATGTTATTTATCTATGTTTTAGTGCCATCCATGTAACTACTTATTGGGACTTGTGCAGGTTGTTAACACATTTTGCAGGGAAAAAGAACGCTTGCCAAAGACAAAAACATAAGACTACTAGCATCTTGTAGGGTTCTTTTGTTTCTTTGTGCGTTGTTATCATAGGAACATTTTGATTTGGTGCACCTAAAAAGAACTTGTGTGCTCAAACTTAGGAACATTTTGTTTAGTACTTAAAAAGAACTTAGATTGTTTGGCATGTTTGGTTCATTTACACATTGTGTCAAGTAGATCCCAAAAGATAGAATAAAAGTATCCTCTCCCCTTGCCTTTTAAAGGATCTTGGGTGTAAGAGAAATTATTCTATCTTTTTCTTTTATCTTTTTAGGAGATCCTGCCTTGGTGGGAAAAGAGGTACTCATCTCAAGGAATGACTCTAAGCAGTGATTTCAATTCAGTCTACTATACAAATGGTTTAGACGAAAGCCAAAGACTTCTTGGTGACATATTCTCAAATTCTGACAGTTCCCCCTCAAATTCTGACAGTTCCCCCATATCCATGCACTTGTGTATGTGATGCATCAACCTCATTCTCTCCTTGCAAAAGGATTGATGTAAGTGGCTGGGATAGTCTCTTAAGTGAGTCACTGCCGCATGAATGAGCATCAAGTCCCCAAATTTCCTCTAGACACCTTAAGCTAGAAGCCTACCCTATTGACCTATTGGTTTCTTGTTTAATGCAAGGGTATGACACCCCTAAGATTACTCACCATAAGGCTCCCTTGAGATGGGACAGAAATCCCCAACTTAGTATAAGTTACTTGTAGCTTTCTAGGGAGAGGGTGATTAGGTCATCCTTCCAGTCCTGGAGGCCCCTACCTATCCTTTTTCACAAAGACAAAAGAATGTACACACCCACATTAGGTGTGATGACATTTGAGTCGACGGAGATTCCAAGTGTGGGTTGAACAAGTTGTCATTCACCTTTGACCTTAGGTAGATTAAGCATTTTTTTCAAGTGTTTTTTATTGTGTCTAGACCCATGGAAATTTGGCCTTAAGGGGATATTAAACTTACACATAACACTTGTACCTCTCGTTAAATATTTGGCCATTATGTTCTCTTGTTTGAAGTGTTTTGTATGCTTGCCAACAAATCTCATTGACATTATCTGAAACCACTTGAACCATTTGAAAAATCAAACCATCAGACATTTGAGCCTTCCAAATCAACCATTTGACCTTAAAAATTTCAAAAGTTTGAGACCAAAATCCAAAATTTGCCAAAAACCTAGACCAAGTCCAAGACACTGTCTCACTTCAGCACTATAACTCCTCTATTTAACGCCTAAAAATTCCCCTATGGCACCATTTTCTCTGGCACCATAATTCACTGAAGTAACACTATTTCTATGATTTTTGGTGCCATTTCACTCTGTTTTGATGCCGTATCACTAAAATATGATGCCATCTGGAAACTAAACCTCACACATGTCTAGTAAATTGTCTCAGAATCCTTGAGTCTTGCCTACTCATAATCCATGGCCACCTTGTCAAAATCTATCAAAACCCTAGTTCATCTTTGACCATCATCCACCAACCATTTTTCCAAATTCGTCCTTACACTTCCATTTTGACCTTAGAGATAATCGCTTTGACTATTGGACCCTTCACCTCATATCATTAATTAATAATTAATCCTAACCATAATCCATCCTTATCATCCCCACATAATCCAAATTCTATTTTCAAATCCAACATTCACCCAACCTTATCCAAATTATATCCATCAACTCTAAGATCAAAATCATCCAAAATCCAAAATCCAAAATCATCCAAAAATCCAAACATCAACCAACATCCCAAAACCATACCCCAAATCAATTTTTGTGCCAAAAATTAAATCTAGATCTTACAATCCTATCCCATTTTGCTTGTTGGTCATTAGTCTACCTTCAAGTAAAATAATCATCCCTTTTTTTCCTAAGGTCATAAGTCTACCTTAAGTAAAGAAGGACATCCTTTCTATAATCCAAAAGATCTAGATTTATTCAAGCTCCACCTTTGATTTGAACATCCTACCTAAACATCATCAAAATCTTTAATTATCCAAAACATCCAAATCACCTAATGTTTTCCTTAGTTGGTTATCATCCAAAATCCATTAATCTAAATCACCTAAGGTCTCCTCTGGTTGATTATTATCCAAACCACCTCAAAACCACCTTAGTCACACCATCATCCCTTTTCTAAATCTTCCTAGAATAATTCTTCGCCTACATCCCAAAACCATTTTGTTTCATCCACTTCCACTATCCTCTTTGGTCCAAAATTTTTGAAAAACCAATTTATCCATTTATCTTTGAGGTTTCAATCTCTAATATTTCCCATTCATCCTCATACCTTTATCATTAATCATCCTTAGGTTTGCAACTTTTGAGATTTATTCTCTAAAAGATAAAAACCTATATCTCACCATATCATTATCCTTTGGTTTAGAATTTGGAGATTTTATTCTCTTAAGGATAAATCTTTATTTCCTTTCGCCATATTTTTATCATCACCTTATCCTTGGGTCCAATACTTTGAAAATCCATTCTCTAAGGTCACAACCTTCCTCCATCTAACCAAATCCACACCCAAATCCATTGTATGCCCTTGACAAGGCTTCAAGATAAGAAGATCAAGGACATGGAATCCTTTAGAATCAACTTTGGCACAGGGATGCCTCAAACTGACCAAAATAATGTCCCTATAATCCAACAATAATCAACATTTGATTCCAATGCTATGATAAATCCTTTTCCCATCCAACCACAAGCCCCACCATCCAACACCAACCAAGTGGATCAAGATGTCCTAAACTTCACACAAGATGTTGATTCCATGGACATACTCAATAGAGTCCTAAAATCATACCTCAATAGGTATCTTGAATTCCTCCTTCAAAATGGTGCCACCATACCTAATGTCACCACGTCATCACAACCATCCACATCCCATACCATTCCCACCACATCCCAACCTTCAAATATCATCACATCTACGATTCCTACCAATACATTAATCGCACCAAATATCTCAACCATGTCAACATCCACCATCACCACATCTACACCACAAATCACCCTTAATATCCCCAAAAACACCATACACGCAAGCACTTCCACAAGTGCTCCCCAACTCGATGCTAACACCATAGCTTTTATGACCTAATTATTCTCACAACGGCCTTACAACACATCCAACATCCCTCGAAAAAACCCATGCCATAACCGCTCATCCAATTTCACGTATGTACAAAATCCAATCTCCCAAACACCTATCACATCCTCCGTCCAAACCATGCAACAAAATCCAAACCAAAATCAACAAATCCCACCACATGTTCTTCAACAACTCCTCACATACCAACAACACCTCGCTGTTCAAAACCAAATCTCACAACACCAAAATCCACCACAAAATCAAATTCCACCTTTCCTTCGACAACTAATCCAAAACCAACAAAACTATGTCCCATAACCACCACCACAAGATTTATCTAACATTGTGCAAACATTGATCCAAAAGGTTGACAACATACAACATGAAAACAAAAGAAAGCAATATTCTTTCAAGGTTATTTTCCCATATCTATTTGATAGGACAATACAAAAGCCTCCCTTTCCTAAAAATTTTGAAATGCTAAAATTTGAAAAATACAAAGGAAAGGGAGACCCTAGGGAACACCTTAGATATTTTTATATAGCTTTCTTAGAGGTCTCATATGATGATACCTATTTGATGAGACTATTTCCTAGAAGCCTCAATGGTCAAGCTACCGAATGGTTTTCACACCTTCCCCCCGACATCAAGACATTCCATGAGCTTGCAAAGAAGTTTGTGAACCATTTCTCCTATAACTTTGAGCATGAAATATCCATGACTGATCTTTGTAACACAAAATAAAAGAATGGGGAATCCCTCACCACCTTTTTGTAAACATGGAGAGGCTTAGCAAGCAAACTCCTTTGGCCCATTCCTGAAAAGTAACTAGTCACTATGTTTGTGACCAACCTTAACCAAGAAATGGGTTTCCATTTGCAAATCCAATGTGCATCAACCTTTGAGGAGGTTATCAACAAAGGAATAACCATTGAAAGAGCCCTTATTGCTAAAGTCTCTATAAAACTCTACAAAAATGACAACATGACCAACAACAACAACAAGGTCAACAACAATAACACAAACACTTCCCACACGAACAACAACACACAATCCAATAACAAACCTCGCTTTGGGGTAAGAATAAGAATACTCTCAATGACAGTGTCACTCATGTGAAAGTCGTCCAAAATGTACAAAATCCCACCCCACCAAGTACATCCAAGAATAATAATGTCAATGTTCCTAAGGGAACGCCGAGACAAAACAACAACCCTAAGAGAAAGTTCACACCTTTAGGGGAGCCCATTAAAAATGTCTTGAATAACCTTGTGAAGGAGGACTTAATCACGTTACGCCCTATTAGACCTTATGACAAAAATCAATTTAAACCCTCCTAGTTCAATGAGAATGCCTATTGTGAATACCACCATGTAAAAGGGCATAAGACATCTAACTGCATGAGGTTGAAACATTGTATACAAGACCTTATTAATACGGGTGACATAACCATTGACGAACCTCTGAGACAATCACCAAATGCCAACTTGGGAGCATACAAGGATCCCCTTCCTAACTATAAGAAAGGTAAAGCATCCTCTTCCAACCAAACATATAATGTTGTACTGCCTCCCTCTCCTTTTGACTCCATTTTGGGATGAATAGAAGATTCTTCCAACCATATCAACAATATCACCATCAGAGCTAAGACACCAAATTGCATCATCACCACTTGTTGCGGTCACATTTCCATCCATGGATCCCCAACCAATAATCAACCTTCCACATTTGCACTTACCCACCTACCATCCATCCTTGAGCTACTCTACACGTCCTCCTCCATAAGGAAGGCCTCGACAAAGCCCTAATGGAAACCCAAGTCCCTACCAATTTGAATGTTGACCAATTCCAAGCCATGGTAGGCCACATCACCTCACCCCACTACCTCACATTTTTAGAAAAAGATCTACCCACATCCAATGCCACTCATAATGAAGCCCTACACATTGAAATCCTAATCCACAAGCATATCATTAAACGAGTCTTAATATATGGTGGATCTGGCCTAAACCTTTGCACTCTAAAATTATTAAAATAGTTGGGATACTCCAATGTGGTTGTAGATTCTTGTGAATGTATAACCATCAAAGGATATGATGACACCGAGAGATTGTCTGAAGGCACCATTAAGCTCCCCATTCAAGGAGGACAAAAGATCTTGGAAACCAAATGTCAAGTACTTGATCTTGACCTTCCATATAATATTCTTCTTAGCTGACCATGGATTCATGCCATGCAAGTCATCCCATCTACCTTCCATCAATGCTTAAAATTCCCCCATAACAACATGGAAATTACCATCTATGCTGATCCTCATCCTTTCTAATATTGTAATTTCTTCAAAGGACATGACTGCACTTTCTACCCTTACAATGATACCACCAAGAGATCCACCTCACATGCCAAGCCTACATCATCTACCTCATACATTGATCCCTCCAACATCGTGACTACATCAAAAACATCCCCTCCACCCGAGGTCAAGATCAAGATAAGTGATATGGGATGTGGTGAATATGACCTACACGGCACATTTTGTGTGGGACTATTGCCAGCTCCTAAGACATTTGGTGATCCTAGGGAAGAGGAAGTCTCTACAGTGATCATCAAGTGCAAGCCATCACCTACCTTCGAGAAGAAGCACCTCCTTGAACAAGACGGTCTTGAAGATATAACTTCTTGGTTATACAAAGAAGAAGAAAATCAAGGAGCTCCTATCCTCCCTACCGAGATCTATGGAAAAGGTCTCAAAATTGTCAAGTATATGAGATAAAAAGGACAAGGCGGTATATGCCTTCATGAACAAGGAATTCTAGAGCCCATCCAAGCAACAAGAAATCCATATCTCCATGGGTTAGGGTACGGAAAACAAGAGTCTACCCTCGCCAATGTCAAGTGTATCTTAAGTGAGGTCACTAAGGCCTTCCTCGCAGTTGATAGCATCAACAAAGAGAACCATCAAGACTCTTTTAGTGACTTCACCGAGTTCTTCGAATCATCCATATGTACCATCTACACCTTAACCACCATGCCATTCACATCCAATGACCTAACTCTTGTTTACCCCCAACTCATAGATTGGAACCAACAAGGACCTCCCATCCTTGATGTTACACATAATGATGAAGCAATAGCCGAAATGATGGGGGTTAGAGATCACTTTCCTCTTGGAGATCACAAGGCCGACTACATCATGGAACTGAACACATTCGTATACTTCGGGGAGATCACCCGAACTCTTAGTTACAAAAATATAAAAATAAAAATAACATCCCCTAGTGAAAACCACTTTGTGGCACTTTTGAATGAAGAAAAAACCAAAATAAAGGGTGTATCACCCAGTGAAAACCTCTACGAGGCACTAGGAAACAAGAGGATGGACCTCCCCAAAGTATTTGAGTTATATCAAGAAAGATCACTAATCCTAGTTGAAGCATCACAGGAAATGAATCTTGGAACATAAGAGACGCCAAATATCACATTCTGAGCAGAGTCCCTCATAGAAAAGAACAGGAGATTTTCTTAACTTTCATCAAATAGAGGATCCATAACTTCACATGGACATATGCTGACATGCCGAGATTAGATCTTGCTCTAGTTGTTCATCACCTTACAGTGCATCCTAGTCTGAGGCGAGTAAAACAAAAGCTAAGGAAAATGAATCCCCAAATAGCACTCCTCATCAAGGTGAAACTCAAGAAAATCATGGATGTGGGATTCATCCAACCTATAGACTATCCCAAATGGGTGTCCAACATTGTACTAGTAGCCAAAGTCACTAGAGGCATCCGTTGCTACATAGATTTTAGAGATCTTAACAAGGCTTACCCTAAAGATGACTTTCCGCTACCAGACATAGACATCATCATGGATCTCACTGTAGGGCATGAGACGTTATCCTTAATGGATGGATTTTCTGGGTACGATCAGATCAAGATAGCATAAGAGAATCAACATAAAACCTCCTTTATATGTCCATGGGGAACATACTGCTAGGTTGTGATGCCCTTTGGGTTGAAAAATGTAGGAGCTACCTATCAGAGGACAATGATAATCATCTTCCATGACCTTTTTCATAGCATAATGGAAGATTACGTAGATAATTTGCGGGGAAAGTCCAAAACCATAGAAGATCACTTAAAATGTGTCCGCAAAAATCTTTGATAGGCTAGAGCAATACAATGGGCAGCTAAATCCCAAGAAATGTGTCTTCGAGGTCACATCTAAAAATCTTCTAAGATACGTTATGTCAAGAAAAGGAATTGAAGTTGATCCCACCAAGGTCAAGGCCATAGTGGATATGTCTTCACCTAAGACACTCAAACAACTTTGAAGCCTACAAGGGAAACTCCAATCCATCCGCCGCTTCATAGCGCAGCTTGTCGACAAGTGCCAACCATTTCAACATCTTCTCCAGAAAAATACAACATATATATGGAATAATCAATGTTAGAGCGCCTTTGAACATCTGAAAGAATATCTTACTAAGCCACTTGTCTTTATTGCACCAAGGCAAGGACAACCCCTCCTTTTGTACATTTCAACAACAAAAACAATAATAGGGGCCTTGTTTACACAACACAATGAACAGGGAAAGGAAAGAGCTATATACTACATTAGTCACACCTTGATGACTTATAAGCTGAACTACACTCCAATTGAATGAGCATGTCTCACCGTTAGACCTTCACTTCCCAAAAATTAAGACACTACATGCTCAATCATAAGACAAAGCTCATTTCCAAGATTGATACACTGAAATATCTACTGACTAGAGTAGCTCTTACAGGACGAATGGCTAAGTGGGTTATGATCTTGAGTGATTTTGACATTGAATATATAGAAAGGAAAGCCACTAAAGAACAAGTGATCATTGATCAATTGGCTAATGCACCAATCCCAATAGAACAACCACTACTTGCAGAATTTCCAGATGAATCAATATTGACAATAGCGTCGATAGCAGATACATACAAAATGCATTTTGATGGATCTTACACACATTGTGGCTCAAGGGTAGGCATCTTGTTTGTCACCCCTCAAGGAGACACTATCCCTAAGTCCTACAAAATCACATTTTCATGCACAAATAATGAGGCAGAATATGAGGCCCTCATCACAGGACTTTGCATGGCCATATACTGGAAAATTGAGAAGCTGACAGTTTATGGAGACTCCCAGTTAGTCATCAGACAAGTGAACAACAAGTACAAGATGAAGGATGAAAAACTCCTGCCCTACAAGAGAATGGTTGATGATTTCATAGATTATTTCCATGAAATCCATTTTGAGCAAATTCCAAGATTGAACAACAAAGTTGTAGATGCTATGGCTACAATAAGATCCTTGGTCGATATGAAGAAGGATAGAAAAAAGTGTGAGTTCCTAATCGAAGAGCTTCCAATACTGGCTTATGATGTACCATAATTAGAGCTAGTGTGTGACATTGTTGGTTCCTTATCTACTTGGTATCAAGAGACCTACATGTACTTACACAACATCATCCCACCAAACCTATCATCCACACAATGCAAAAGCTTCATCCATCGAGCTTCCCATTTTACCCTCATAGGAGACACCCTCTATCGAAGAAGTCTTGACAGTACTCTTTTAAGATGTCTCGACTCTAGGGAAGCCAAAGTGGGCTTGCAAGAGGTGCATGAAGGCATTTGTGGGGCACACTCTAGTGGAGCTACCTTAGCAAAGAAATTCCTAAGGACAGGGTACTATTGGCCGACCATGGAACAAGATGCTTACCAATTTGTGAAGAAATGTCTACCATGTTAGCAACACAGTGATCTCATCTATGCACATTCACATGAGCTGTAGACGATAACAAATCCTTAGCCTTTTTCATTGTGGGGACCCGACCTCATAGGTAAAATCCACCCACCCTCATCCAATGGCCACAAGTTCATCATCACTACTATTGAGTACTTTGCTAAGTGGGTTGAATCCATTCCACTCACTTTCACCACATGTATCCAGATTGCTAAATTCATTCTCCATTACATAATTTGCTGCTATGGCATTCCCCATTCCATCATCACAGATAACGGGAAACTATTTAAAAATCGGGAAGTATGCACCCTGTGCAAAAAATTCCACATCCAACATCACTTTTCCACACCCTATTACCCCTAAGGTAATGGTCAAACTGAGGCTTCTAACAAAACCATCTTATGCATTTTGAAAAAGATGATTAATGAAGTTGGTCGTGACTAACACCTCCAACTCAACCCCGCCCTATGGGCTTACTGTACAAGCATTCGTGCACCCACAGGAGCCACACCATATTCCCTAGTATTTGGTTTCGAAGCTATTTTGCCTATTGAGTTGAGCTCCTGTCACTCAGGATTTCGTTACAAAATATAATCACTAAAGAGGAGTACCGAGTTGCACGACTAAATGAGATAGAGTTACTAGATCAAAAATGCTTGGATGCTCTCAACCACCTTCAAGCCTATCAAAACCATTTATGTAGGAGCTACAACAAGAAGATCAAGAACTGCAATTTTGAGATAGGCGACCTTGTCCTTATGGAGAATCAAAAAAATCTACAAGAGCGCACCAAGAAAGGAAAGTTCGAGCCTAATTGATTGGGACCATATGTCATCACAACCAGCTATGGGTCAGAGGCATATCAGCTTGCAACACCTAAGGAGTAGACTCTAGATGAACCTATGAACATCCTCCATCTAAAAAGGTTCTACGCATGACCCATTGAGTATCCTAAATTAAAAAATACCAAAAAAATTAAAAAATTAGAAAAAATACAAAAAAAAATCAAGAAAAAGCCGAGTGCAATAAAGTCGTCCAGAGGTAAAAATCACTTCGGTGATGCCTTGGATAAGTACTGTAGTGAAAACCTATCTTAGGCACCATGCGTGGTGGCCGGTCCTACCATCTAATAAGTCCTCTTGCCCATCATAACATTCCACGTCACGCACATCCCATGGCTTGGAATTCTGAAACATCAAATCCCATCACCCACCCTACATTATCCCACCCAAAGCTAATCCATGGAACAAGTATCAGTGTATGCTCTCCCTATATAGGTCAAAAGCAAAAAAATCCATAAACATTAGAAAATACAAAAACCCAAAAATAATACAAATCCAAAAAATTACAAAAAAAAAATCACAAAATTACCAAAAATAATCCCACATCATCATCCTATGCAACACATCATCTTACACTATCATACCCATCTCAAACCATTCCCACATCATCAAGTCAAACCAGAACTACATATTCATCTCACCCGCATCTTAAAATACCTTGATCCCATGGACATTGGGTATGTAGGCAGTCTGGAATACGAAGGAAGTATCTAGTACTCATGTATATAAGATGCACCCATCCAACCCGTTTGGATGGTCCCCATCTTTTGAGAATAACTGAATTCACTAAGCAATACACATGCTAAGAATAACATCAAAGCATCACATCTCACACAAAAATCATCAATCAACAAACCAACCATAATCATCGCATGTGGCCTTGCTATCCTTTTGATCACCTTTCAAATTTTATCCAACAACATCCATTCGATTCTCAACTTAACAGATATATCATTCCTACAATAGGTAGAATCCATCATCAACACTTATCTTGGTAGGAGATACAATGGTTGTTTGTGTAATTTGTTGGTCTTTTTTATTATTGATTTTTATCTTTTGTCTTGTTCTAGGAATCATTCCAAAGCTACCTTGATCTCACTATATCAGGGTATGTGGTGGAAAACACCTAGAATAGACATAGTCATTGTTTTTGCATGTTGTACTTGTGGGTTGATTTCATTACTCCAAGAATAGTATTCATATCTTGGAGATAGGGTCGGTTCTAGCATAGTGTTCCCAATTTATGTATAAGGTTAATCATACCTTCTATGTACTAGAAGAACTTATGTTATGAGTCCCCTTCCCTCATCTAGGCAAGTTTATACTAGCTTGGGCATGCATGAAGTCAACCTATTGTTTATGAGTCTAGTCCATGAAAAGATGGATATGTATTGTCACCCTGGTCTTTTTATACCTTGGTGAACAATATCCTATTTTGCTATAATAAACCTAGAAATGCTTCCAATAATGTAATGCAAGTACTTTGCCTAGCTTATCCATCTCCCTTTCTAATCACCACCCATTCAACACAATATCTGGACTTAGCATTTGAAGATGATTCAAAACTCCATCCATAATCTCTAACACAACCCGCCATCTAACATACCCCTTCCCCCCACTAATCAATAACCCCAATCAAATCACTTTACACACTCCACCCATCCCAACAAAACTCCTCTAATACTATGGCGTCTAGTGACCTACCATCCCCAAACCTATCTCACTATCCCAAACATCCCCACCACCTAACCCCATCACCCAGGGTTATAAGAACATCACATGTATCATGACATCCAATCATAACACCAACCCATCCCATTTCCCATCTTATCATCATTTGATCACTTCATTAACAATACATTTATCCATTACCATTTCATTAATCATTGCAATTGCATAATCATCTATCATTAATCATTTGCATTTATCCATTACCATTTCATCATCTTACCATAACCATTGCATAACCATTAGATATCATCATCATTAATCCATTACCCATTTCATTAAGCCATTTAACTATGCTTATTAATTTGAGCATATATTTTACATTTTACATTCATTTACAATATATGTTTATTAATTTGAGCATATATTTCCCATTTACATCCATTTGCATTCACAATATATGTTTTTTAGTTTGAGCATATAATCCACATCATAATCCACATTATAATCCATTTATCCATTTCATTTTCTAACCATGCATAATATATGTTTATTAATCTGAGCATATATCCCATTCATATCATCACATACCAAAAAAATTCATCCATAATCAAATAACATCCATTACCGTAAATCCATCTATATATGTAATCCATAAATGCATCCATAACATCACATTAATCACATTATAAATATCCATCATGTCATCCACCACATCATATAAATATCCATAATGCATAAATCATCATATCATAAACCATCATAATGCATACACCATCATACCAAAAGCATCCATAGTATCATAAACCATCATAAAGTACATCATCATCAAAATATACATCGCTCAAAATAATACAATGTCATGATACAAAAATGCCATGAGGGCCAAAATACATTAGATAAATAAACTATCAACCCTGGGCTGATGATCCCCTAGCAGAATCGGTAGGAGACCCTGGATGCTATTGTGGTTGTTGAGGTGGCTGTTGTTGAGGTGGTGGTGGTGGGGTCCCATGGGCTGCTGCACTAACTGAACCGATCTCCTCGACCTATATGATCCAGACATCTGGGTTCCACTGTGTTGGCTGTAGCCAAGTACCCCCTGACCCTATGGAACCATAGAAAAATAGGCCATGTAATATTACTCTACCCTTGCATGCACCTCTGTAAGCTCATTCTGTAACTGCACTGCACAACTCTGAGCTACTATATAATCAGTCCACATATGTGATGCATTGGTGCCAGCAATGACACCCTACATCCATGCAATCTCAACCTACTGACTGGCCACTTATCCCTTAGTTGTCTACCGCAATGTCCTCCCCTGGTCCCTCTCAGCTATAACAGCAACCACCTATGCCTGTACCTATGCTAGTTGCACCTGTAGTGCACTGATCTGTCCATCTACTCCACTACTCCTATCCAACAGGGTAGCTGCTCCTTGTAGCTGCTGGAGCTCCTGCCTCTACCTCTCCACCATATCCTCTAAGCTAGCAACCTAGACTCGTATGGTATCCACATCCTCATCATCAGCACGAGTGCACCGACACCCAATACACACACTCAGAACAAGACCCAGTCCCATCCTTGAATTCCCTACCTCTATAGCCCCTGCCCCTGTAAATTTCATCTAAGTCTCTGACACATGACACTATTGTGTCTGTGGCCTCATCTACTACTGTTGTGTAGCCTCCTACATCGGTCTCACCTACTATTGCTATGGTCTTTGTTGTGGCACTCGTGGCGATAACATCTACCCCCTCTGTGCCTGTTGCTGGGGTGGTGCTTGTGGAGGCACCTGCCTAGGTCCCTACTTTTGTGATGGTGCCGATGGTGGTGGCATCACACCCCCAACCTACCTATGGTTGTTGTACAGGCTCCTTCTGCTACTACTACCTCTGCTCTGGACCCTACCCAGGTGCCCACTGTCCCTGAGGACTCCACTGTCCACATCCCCATCCTCTCCTAGCCAAAACCTACTCTACTGCTGCTACAACCAACATTCCAATGGGATCGTCCTCATCCACCTCTACCTCCTCGAGCACTATTTCCTCCTCCACCACATCCCCCTCCTCACCCACCTCTACTATCATGTCAGGCTCTGTGGTAGGATCCATCAAGCGGATAGGTCTCCACACTGCCCACCACCGATCATAGTCCGGGGTGGTCCATGCGTCGATCACTATGCTCCTCTAGTCCCACTACTGGGGCTACAACCCTGCAAAATGTGCTATCGCCATTGATGGTGCTATCTGAGGTGGCCATCTGATGTCTTGGGGCATCCTTGCAAAAATAGCCATTACCTATGGTAGGTCCTGGCACAACCCAAATTGTCTCATCACCTGAGAGGGGAGATACATATTAATCGTTTGATCCCCTCGACCCATCAAGTATCATTCCTGGAATGCATAAGGCAAGTGAATATGCTCATCTGGCCATGCCTCCACTCCAATGTATGGGTACCATGTGATACACACCAAGTCATCCAAAATCTACTACCAGTAACGCAACTGCCCAACATATGGATACTAAACAATAGCCTTGTATAAGAAGACAAATTCCTTGAACAACCCCCAAAATAAAGCTCCCTATGGCCTCAAGATCCCTATGTGCTCAAAAGCCCATACATGCAGCAATGTCGCCCCAACAGACAAGGCTCCATCCAACAGATACACAATAGTGTGCATCTCATGGTATAACTGCCCCAATATGCATGGTCCCCATGCATACATCATCTCATGTTGCACCATCTACTTGATCTCCTCTCCATAGCCCACTGAGAAGCTCTGCACATGTTGATCTGGCATCACTAGACCCCCAATCACTGCACATAGAAATAATGTGAAGTCATCTACTCCCACCACCAAAGTCCAACTGTAACTCATCTGTCGTCGATCCTGCCTCAGTACTGGGTGGCCTGGGGCAAAAGCTTTGTCTAGGCCCACTCGTCCTCTAGCAATGTCATAAGTGGCCCGTGTTTTAGAAATGGGCAACCTCAAAATGTGATACATGTCCTCTAAGGTGATGGTAATCTCACCTATGGGTAGGAGGACGAGCATGTCTCACTCCGCCATCGCTCTACTAAGGTCGTCATCATGGCCCTATGCACCCATATCACAGGCATCTCAGCCACTGTCTAGATGCCCAATCTCCCTAACCTAGCTAATGTGGCCTAGTCAAAACTATTTAACAACTACATAACTATGGGAACTCATTGTTCCCGCAAAGCCACAATACCCCCATCAATCCACATCCACAAAATATGAGTCCAAACTTAGTCTTTTTTCCAAATCAGTGTTATAGCACTGATTTTTCCACTTTTGGTGCCAAAATTGATTTTAGTGCCAATCCTAAACAACATGGAGCCATTCCAGGGGATGGCGCCATTCTAGAGGATGGTGTTGATTCTCCTTGTTTTGGTGCCATTATGATGCTTAACACAAAAATTTAAATTAACTTGCCAAACCCTGGCGTCATTTCAGAGGATGGCACCATGAAACTTGGGTATGGCACTATTCCAGAGGATAGTGCCACTATGCTAGCATTTGGCGCCAAATCCCCAAATTTGAAACACATGGTGCCAAACCAGAGTTTAGCGCTGCAAAAACCCAATATGGTGCCAATGCACCAAAAACCCCCAAATTTGCATGGCGTCAAACCGCACAATGGTGCCACAGAATTTTTAAATAGTCTAAAACTAACCAAATTCCCCCTTGGCCGATGGCACCATTCTAGAGGATGGCGCCAATCTAACCGCTGATGTCACCAAATAGCTATGTTATGGCTCCATAACCCTAAATCTACCCTTTCCCATGCAATAAATGACACATAAACCTAAAATTGACAAAGTCAAGGATAGTCCACATACCTGGGGGTCCGCCAGTGGTGATCTCATGTATGTGTGCACTCGCTTAGATAGATGCTCGTAGTGTGGGAACAGTGGTTGTGCAACCATCTCCTCTTCTCTCTTCTCATCCAATAGCCTCAATATGTGCAAATGTGGCACTTTGGGCCCACTTTTTTCCATTTATAGAAGGCCATGTCATCCACCAACACACTTTTCCCTCCCCAGGGTGCAAAACATATCCTTTTTCATCTATTTTTCTTCTTGTCAACCTGTATTTCCATCCTCTATCTATTTTTCACTGTCATTTCCACCTTTCGAGAGCTCACCCAAAAAAAAAATATTTTTCACCCAACCTCTCGAGGGGGCATCCCTCATCCATTTTATTCCTTCTCAGTAGCTGGGGCAAATTCTTTGACTTGACGCCATATCCCTATTAGATCACGACACCACGTCAAAGAGGGGCAAATGTAGACACCTAAAAATGTCTTAACCATCTAACCATTCTCTGACATCACCCATATCACTAATTTCTCTTCTAATTAATTAATTAAAATTTTATTTAATTAATTACCTCATTCAACACTTGATTTATCCACCTTTTCTTCATCATTTAATCCCTAAAATTGAATTAATTTAATTAATTCAATAGCTACACTTATTACATTAGCCCAATAAATTAAATAAATATGACAAATATTTATTTGGTTAAATTCTCCACTTCCCTAAACCTAATTAATTAGATAAATTATGTTTATCTGATTAATCAAGCCTAGTAATTAGCCTACCCCTAACCTAGTTGATTAAATACTTATTATTTAATTAACTACCCTAAGCCTACATGACCCCTAGACCTAAATTAATTAAATATATCATTATTTAATTAATTTTAACCCTTAATTAATCCATCTACTAATTTCTCCAGCCATATCAATTAAGCTAATCCCCTTGATTAGATTGGTCAAACCTCATTTAACACTTATTCCCACACCTCACAAATAAAAAATTATCTTTTATTCCACATAAGGTAATTTTTTATTCTAACTTGTCCTAAACTCCATTATATGAGCTCTTACACACCTAACTTGTCCTAGTCTCCATTTAACGGGACTCTTCCCCATGTGAATTAAAAATTCACTTTTTATCCCATTCATCTAACTTGTCCAAATCTTCATTAATGCAAACCCCTTCCCAATGTGAATTAAAAATTCACTTTTATTCTCATCCATTCAATCTTCTTGATCAAATCTATGCCCTCCATCTTGCAATCAACCTCATTCATTGATCTCAACATTGAATCTCCACCATTGGATCAAATCTACCTCCATTTTTCCTATAAATACAAGCTCTCACAAGCCATTTCATCATCCAAAACTTTGAACAGAGTTATTATGCTAAAATTTCCTTCATATCTCTCATCGTGAGCTAGACTATAGTGACTTGCATTTGAGTTTGAGGGCATTTCACATTGAAAATATGGCCATGGATGAAACAAGAGCTTTTGGGTGCTAATCTCTCAACCTTATCAAGGAGGAGGAAGATTGCAAGGTATAAATGTGTTTTCTTTATGCATTTTGTTTGAGTTTCTAACCCTTGTAGTTTTCTTGTCTTCAATGGCTTCAAGACGTTGGAAATTGAATGTGGAATCTAATAGGGTTTGACTTGGAAACCCTTATCTTTATGTGCCATTGGGCTTCATAACTTATCTTTACAACCGTGAGCTTTATTGCTCTGCTTGAGGAATATCAAAATGATAGTAATATTATTATTACTGCACTGAGTGCATGTAGTGCTTCGAGCACAATGGAAAAAAACATGAATAACTCTAGATTTCTAGGAATAGAAATGAGATGGTGAGCTTGATAGCTTGATTGCTATATAAACCTCTATGATTATTTTCTTTATATTAAAGGTATTACTTCGGGAATGAAGTAGAAGGTGATAAAACCTTTTAAGTCTTTATAGACTAAGAGTCTACTATTGTTGGTAAGAGACACTATATGGACTCATGAATTTTGTCATTGATGGCAACAAAGGTAATCCCACACATCCACAAGACATGATAGGTCCTCACCGGAAGTCAGATTGAAGAAGTGTTGAGGTCCGGTAAGCAAGAACAGAGTAGTCAGTAAGGTCCGACATACAGGTCTAGATCTCTCAGTAGAAGTATCTCAGTGAAGTGCAAATTTGGGGAAGTCAAGAGGAGTATCTTGACTGATAGATTCTAGGGTTTGAGCCTCCGGTGTGGAAAGGATAAAGAGATATGAATGCTTGAGTGTCAAGTTCCCAAGTGACAGTGTGAACAGAGGAAGAACTAACTGGTAGAACATCAAACATTATTCTGAATGTGTTACTAATGATGGAAAAAGTTCTTAAGGCATAAGTTATGTTTGGCCAACATAATTGATGACTTCTACAAGTATATGATTGATCTGCATTACTTGGTGTGCAAGGATTCAGCCGACAGATCAGAGTTTGAGGAAATTATTAACTATTTCGGATGCCGACTAGAAAGGTGATGAAATCACTTTTGCATATATATATAAATAAGATGGTTTTAGTTATGAGGTGTGTCGTGGTTTTGAGCAATGTGAGAAGAAAAGCAGTAGACCCGAGTAAAAGCAGAAAGGAAGGTTCGGTATGTGAAAGGAGAGCAGCACAAAAGAAGAGGAAAGATGAAGTGCAACAGATCAGTATACTGAGCCTAACCGGAACTGAACTCCAGCATATGTTGATGCTCCTTATCAGTTCAAGTATTGTATTACACTCTTTATAAATTGTAGACAGTGTGTCGCTTGCAGGCAGTGTGCCTTTTGTGAGCAATGTGCTTGGGCAGTGAGCCCTAATTGGCAAGTGCCATTTTGTATTTCCATTCTTCTAACAGAGAATACAATCTTGGGTTAATCACCCCGTGGTTTTTTCCCTTAACAGGGTTTCCATGTCAAAAATATTGTGTCATGTGTATTTCCATTACATGGTTATGTTTGCTTATTTGAATTAATGCTGCATTGATTATTAAGAAAGTTCAGAAAGTAGAAATTATTAGGATAACTGATTCACCCCCCTCTCAGTTATCAACAATTGGTATCAAAGCCAATTTCCTCCTAACAGAGTCTAACAGCTTGAGGAAGATCTGGGAATTCAAATGGATGTATATGGGTTAAGGGAGCAACTCAAGACCGCCCTTGATGATCTTGAGCAATCAAACTCTGAAGTCAATGAATTAAAGGAAAGACTCAAACAAGTTGATGATTTCATGAGAGAACTAAAAGACAAATTAAGTCTCTCTATGAAAAAGAGAAAGGAGCTACTTCAGCAATTGGCAAGTCAAAGTGAAGCCAATGATACAAATGAAGATCTGAAGGAGAAAACCAAGTTATGAGAAAAGTTATCAAAAGAAATCATTATGGTAAGACATGAAATGGAATCAAGAGTTATGAAGTTTACCCAAGAGGTTGAAGAGAAAAGAAAAACTGAAGATGATCTAAGACAATCCCTCAAGGAGAAATCAAAAGATTGGCACAAGATGGATAGAATTATCAGACATCTTGAATCTGATCTTGAAGATGCTAAAGATAATGAAGAAAAACTTGAGGATCAAATTATCTCTCTTAAAAGGGATCTTCAAGCAGCAAATGAATATAAAGAGAAATTCAAGATAAGTTCTACTCAACTTGAAGTTCTTCTTGAAAGTCAAAAGAGGGTAGATGACAAATGTGGTTTGGGATATGAGAAAGAAGAAAGCTCCAGATCCAGCCAGAAGAATTTTAGATCAGAAAATCTAAGAAATAGGCCTAGAAGACCTCTGGTAAGACAACCTAATGCTCAAAGATATCCATCCTTCAATGGATATTGCCACAACTGCAATAACTTTGGTCATAGAGCTAATCAGTGCAGAAAGAGAATGAATCAGACTAATACATCCTTTTCCGAACAGTGTTTTAACTACAAAAGGTATGGTCACAAATCTCATGAATGCAGAAATATGCAGATGAACAATTCATTCAATGGTAGATGCTTTTCATGCAATAGAATGGGTCACATGGCTAATCAATGCAGATCAAGAGGATATCAATCAAATACGCAAAGAAATGATGTTTGCCAAATTTGCAATAGATCCATTCATATTGCAAAATTCTATAGAAGCAAGAATCAAGACAGAAGAGGTCCGGTATATCATAATCAGAATCAAGATAAGGGAAAACAAAAGATGAATGTGGATGAAGTTCAAAGTGAGATGAACAAGATTTGGGTGACGAAAAGTACAGAGAATGTAGGGGATGGATCCACACCAGACTCTGGTGCTGATATTCCTTCCAGAAATTAAAAAGTGAGCTCTGGCTCAGGGGGAGACAAAGAAAACCTTCTTCCCCTAGCCAGCTAATTGGTGCCAGAACTGGCACAAGGAGAGTTGCGGATTAAAGGGCTCATAAGAGAAACATCTAAGTAAACTATGGTTAAGATTTGGAAGATCTGCAAGATGTTTAAAATCAAGATTGATCCGGTTCTTCAAGTCATCCGAATAAGGCAAACCGGAATGACTTAGGTCGAGCATTTAATGCAACTTGATATTAGGGTTTGTGGAGCAATATAAGGGTTTTCTCATTAAGCATTTGTTCATTCTACTTTCAAGAAGAAACGAAAAGAAGCTCTGCAATAGAAATTCCTCAAGCCCATCAAAAGATCATCTACAGAATCTGGTTCATCCAGCAATTGATTCAGCTCACTTCGTAGAACCTAGAAGCACAAAAGGTATTTTCTGTTCTCAATATCTCTCTGCAAATCTTTTGAAAGATGGATACACCGAATATTATGAAAATCTCTGATAGACCTCGCCCTAAATTCAAGAAACATCCATACAAATCCTTGGAAGTAGATCCCCTAGGAGCATTCTCCAGTGTTCTGCATGGTGTGTTGCATACGGAAGATATTAGGGTTTACATACACGTGAATATTGAAGAGTTTGGGGAATTCAAACTAAGAGACATCTATCACAAACAATTGATAGATTATGCTTTTGAACTTAAACCACAATATAAGGGCATCCAGGAGAAACATTTTGATCAGTACATTCATTTCCCCTACTTTGAAGAAGATGAATGGGTCCGGTATGTACTGAGTAGGGTGCATGATAACTTCCTATGGCTGAACGGGCCTTGCAAGATCACTAATGAAGAAATTAGGGCAATAACTGGTTTACACTCCTTCGAAGTAATACCTATCCTTAAATCTGTCAAAAACCACATTGTAACTGAGGCCACCAGATCAAAATTTGATAAGAGGTCAATGACCATTGAAGACATCACTGACCCGGATATCAAGTTTGCATCCATGATAGTAGGGTATAAGATATCATTCCAGTAGGGAAAATTCATTATCTGTAACTGCAGTGTATATTGCCTATGAGATGCTGAGAAAGAATGCAGAGTATGATCTCTATGAACTCCTTCTGAGTCAACTGATGGAAAACATACAGAAGATCAAAAAGGACAAGAAGAACTCCTTTAAATATGGTGGACTAATATTGTGTCTATTTTTCTACTTCATGAATGAGCTACCCGGATCTAGTGGCTGGATATGGCAAAATAATAGACTAGTTGCCATACAAATCAGGGATTACTTGCATGGACTTGGTGATGTTAAGGCACAGAATACAGCACTCTAGGGATATTTCAAGAACTTTCAGAGTATGATGCAAGCAAGAGAGAGAATCCCCCAAGCTCTAGTTGAAAAGTATAAGGATATTGTTTGTTTCATGGTAGAAACTGATCAGTGCCT
The DNA here is from genome assembly GCA_027924645.1 of Cunninghamia lanceolata. Lineage (NCBI taxonomy): Eukaryota > Viridiplantae > Streptophyta > Pinopsida > Cupressales > Cupressaceae > Cunninghamia > Cunninghamia lanceolata. The sequence continues at coordinate 6,355,326 of BSBN01001614.1, read as the reverse complement.
TATGGAGGTAGTGGAACCAAGAATGGTATGGATCATGTCGATGGGGTATGAAGTTGATGAGAAAATTATTGAGCTGCATATTGAACACATGTTAAGTCAGCCAAAAGATCCCAAGGCAGAAAGGTTTGGAACCTTTAAGGAGCTAAGTGTAAAGATTCATGTGGAACTCAGACAACCAAAGATCAAGAGGAAGGTGAGAAAAGAAGTTGAAGATGTTGCCAAAGGCTTTGGCATCTCAAAGGAGACACTTGATACTAATAGGGAAAAGATGGAAAGGGCTGAGGAAGAGAAGAAAAAGGCAGAAAAGAAAAGTGAGGAAAGTGTTCCGGTGAAATCTTCTACCTGGACCAGATCATCAAAGAGATCTGCACCTACCACTGCCAAAAGCTCAAGGCCATCAAAACTGGAAACAAAATCATCCAGCAAAGGAGAGAAAAGAACAAAGACAAAAGCCACAAGGGCTTATGCCAGTTAAAGGGATGAAGAGGAGACTGAATCTGATGAAGAAATCAAGAAAATGAAGAAAAAGAAGAAAACATCCAGTGAACCCTCTACCAGACAAAAGGAAGAAGAAAAGACAGAGGAATATGTTGAAAAACCCACTCTTCACATTGATGACATAATCAAATCAGTCATAGTGGATGGAAATCTTCAGCCAATGGTTGAATTCTATGATGATTATGGTGAAGCAGATCAGAAAATATTGGAAGATGCCATAGTCAGGTACCTAAATATCTACAACAAAGCATTTATTGAAATTATATCTCTGGTCCCTAAAAGCTTGGAGAAGGAACTAGAAATAAGAAAGAATAATGCCCAAGGCACAGACCTAGAAATCCAGGAACAGATAGCAATTTAGCTATATCCTTCAATCGATCCCAAGACAATGAATATGGTATTCAAAGATTGTAAGGATGAGTTCAGGAGCAAAGCAAGGATGAATCAACTTATGCTCGAAGAAACTGACAAAGTTGCAAAAGAGACAGAAGAGATCCTCTGGAATGCATTCAAAAGATTCAACATTCCAATTATAGAGGACTTGGGTACTAACCCCTCGACCACAAGTGTTGCAGAAGAGTCTACTGAGAAAATGACAGAAGAGGTAATGAATACTAGTGCAGAAACAACTAAGGACTTGGAATCCTCTGCTCCAGAAGAGGTGGTCCATGATCAGACTAACATTTCTCCTCTGGTTTGCCCTGTTGACTTTGGATCTAAAGAAGAAGAAATAATAAAGGAGAAAGAAAAAGAGGTGAAAAGTAAAGAAGTAAGTCAAGCTGAAAAGAACATAAGTGACACTGCAAAAGAGAAAAAGAATCTGTCTCCGGCAAGAGACACTGCAGAATCTGTCAAGGACTTCTTGACAAAAGAAACTAATGAGATGGATGAACTAGAATTACTAAAAGGGCCATTAGATTTTGACTCTCTATCTCTGGTACAAACAATGAAGATAGCTTCATTTGCAAATGCGAAGGTCAAAGAGAAACTACTGAAATCTCACATGGAAGACTGTGAACTTATAGAGGTAGCATCCAAAGTGTTGGAAAAGATCATGCCATCTTTTCAGAAGGATCCCACAGCCTCCTCTTCCGGTAATCTCAAAACTCTAGTCAATAGTGTTAGCACACATTTTGATTCTCTAGAGAAATCAGCTAAGGAGAAGGTCAGGAAAGAGTTTTTGGATAAAAGATTCTCCGAGCTGCAAGGGATAATTTCAAATGACAGAAAAGTTATGGGTATTGGGATAATTTTTTTTGAAAATGCCCTTAAGGATGGAGGTGATGTATACAAATTTTGTATATCCTGGTCTAAAACAACAGTGGAGATTGAGAAGAAAATGAAAGAACAGGAGGATAAACTGATAAAACTTTCTCAAAAATTTGATCCACTTACTACATCCATAATAAATCAAGAATGTCAAATAGTTGTAGTTTTGAATGAAATTAAGAAGCTTGAAAAAGAGAAGAAAAAAATAATCAGTAGGTTGAGTGATCTCAGAGGGATAATTGTCCCTAAGTTAGAGGCCATGCATGAGGCCATAAATGAAGCTCAAATCACAACCCAGACCAATGATCCAACAGATCTAAAAAGGGCAGATGCGTTTGCATTCCTGTTGAGTGGTCATATATCAATTTTGGACAGAATGAAGCAAAGTTGGGCTATAGAATTCATTCAATTAAAAACAACTTTTGCAGACATACTTCAGTATATGTAAGTATGCCATATGTATATACTTATGCGGACAAGTATAGTTAAAATTTTGAAAATTTTGATGTGCAGACCCTACCCTTTGCCATTGATGTCAAAGGGGGAGTGAGGAGCAGTGAAAAATGAGGAATCCAACTAAGGGGGAGCTTCGGTAAATGTACATAGAGACAAAGCATCATCCAAGGGGGAGTATAGTGTGACACTTAGTCATTTTTCACTAAGTGTTGCCATCAATGCCAAAGGGGGAGATTGTTGGAGAGAGACACTATATGGACTCATGAATGTTGTCATTGATGGCAACAAAGGTTATCCCACACATCTACAAGACATGATAGGTCCTCACCGAAAGTCAGATTGAAGAAGTGTTGAGGTCCGGTAAGCAAGAACAGAGCAGTCAGTAAGGTCTGACAGACAAGTCCGAATCTCTCAGTAGAAGTATCTTAGTGAAGTGTAGATTTGGGAAAGTCAAGAGGAGTATCTTGACTAACAGATTCCAGGGTTTGAGCCTCCGGTGTGGAAAGGATAAAGAGATATGAATGCTTGAGTGTCAAGTTCCCAAGTGACAGTGTGAACAAAGAAAGAACTGACTGGCAGAACATCAAACATTATTCTGAATGTGTTATTGATGATGGAAAAGGTTCTTAAGGCATAAGTTATGTTTGGCCGACATAATTGATGACTTCTACAAGTATATGATTGATCCACATTACTTGGTGTGCAAGGATTCAGCCGACAGATCAGAGTTTGAGGAAATTATTAACTATTCCGGATGCTGACTAGAAAGGTGATGAAATCACTTTTGCATATATATATATATATAAGATGGTTTTAGTTATGAGGTGTGTCGTGGTTTTGAGAAATGTGTGAAGAAAAGTAGTAGACTTGAGTAAAAGCAGAAAGGAAGGTTTGGTATGTGAGAGGAGAGTAGCACAAAAGAAGAGGAAAGATGAAGTGCAGCAGATTAGTATACTGAACCTAACTAGAACTAAACTCCAGCATATGTTGATGCTCCTTATTAGTTCAAGTATTGTATTACACTCTTTATAAATTGTAGATAGCATGTCTCTTGTAGGCAGTGTGGCTTTTGCGAGCAGTGTGCTCGGGCAGTGAGCCCTAATTGGCAAGTGCCATTTTGTATTTCCATTCTTCTAACAGAGAATACAATCTTGGGTTAATCACCCCATGGTTTTTTCCCTTAACAGGGTTTCCATGTCAAAAATATTGTGTCATGTGTATTTCCATTTCATAGTTATGTTTTCTTATTTTAATTAATGCTGCATTGCTTATTAAGAAAGTTCATAAAGTAGAAATTATTAGGATAACTGATTCACCCCCCCTCTCAATTATCAACAAAAGGGAGAAAGTTGGAAAGAACCCTATCACCAAATGAAGTAGAATGGTGGCCATGCTAAGAGACAAGTTCATGCCATCTAATTATGAGTTGCAGACCATTAGGAAGTTTAATCATTTCAGACAAAAGGATATGGATGTGGCTACATATACTGAAGAATTTCATAGATTGAGCATGAGAGTCAATCACAAGGAGGAGGAGAAAGAGATGGTGGATAGATATCTCGATGGCTTGAGGTATAACATACAAGATGAATTCAGTATGGTGGTTCCCAAAAAAGTGGATGAGTGTTTTTAATTAGCCTCTAGGGTAGAGGAGAAATTGAAAAGAAAGAGTGATCAAAACACCAGAGGAAGAGATGGCAGCAATAATAGGGGAAGAGGCAGTTTTGGTAGATGACAGTCAAGTAGAAATAAAATTCCATGTCAACAAGAGTCTCATTCTAATACAGATCATAGAGGTGATGGTTTCAGAGGTTGGAGAAGACCTAATGGCAGAGGACCCGGAGTTTTCACTGGTAGATGCTATGGTTACAATCAAGTAGGCCATACTATGAGCAGATGCCCTGAGAAGGCAACTAGTTCCCATGATGGTGGAAAAAGGAATCAGTTGTTGAAAGATGATGATTGCCAAAGTGTGAATTCACCCATTAGTAGTGTTGCACCAGTCCTTGAAGGAGAGAGCATGATGATCAAGAGAACCTTGATGAAGATGCCATTGAAGCAAGAGCCCCCACAAAGGAAGACTCTCTTCAGAACCCAAGGTATAGCATATGGTAAGCTTTGTAAAATCAATGTTGATTTAGGTTCTACTAAGAATGTAGTGTCTACTGAAATGGTAGAGAAGTGTAAGTTGAAAAGGCTACCCCATGTTAGTCCTCATAAGATCTCTTGGTTGAATAAGAATCAAAATTACATGATAGAAGAACAAACCTGGGTTGAGTTTGAGATAGGTGATTATAAGGACAAGGTACTATGTGAGATTATTCCTATGGATGCCTGTCACCTTCTTCTTGGATGTCCATGGCAGTATGATGTGAAGGCACAACATGATGGTGAGAAGAACACATACCTCATCACCAAGAATGGAAGGAAGTTTAGGATGGATCCTATGCAAGAGAAGATTGGAGAGAAGAGTAATGACACCAATGTCATGATGGTTAGTGGCAAAGAGTTCTTACACCTCATGAAGGAGAAGGATACCCAAGGGTATGCCTTGATAATCAAGCCTAAAGATGAATCAGGACAGCAAGACAAAAAGTAGAAAGAGGTTCCACTAGAAGTACAACAATTGTTGGATAAGTACCAAGATCTTGTGGTAGAGGATACTCCTAACTCCTTACCACCCATGAGAGATATAAGTCAGCAAATTGACTTGATTCTAGGTGCCACATTGCCCAATAAGGCTGCCTATAAATTGACACCATAGCAAAATGAAGAGGTGAGTAGACAAATTCAAGAACTCTTAGAGAAAGGACTGATTAGAAAGAGTCTTAGTCCATGTGCAGTCCCTAGTGTACTTGCTCCAAAGAAAGATGGGAAGTGGAGACTATGTACGAACTCAAGGGCCATAAATAAGATCACAATAAGGTATAGATTCCCTATGCCAAGGATTGAGGATCTTTTGGACTATCTTGGAGGGTCATGTTATTATTCAAAGATTGATTTGAAATCTGGTTATCATCATATCAGAATTATGCAGGGAGATGAATGGAAGACTACCTTCAAGACAAATGAAGGTCTCTATGAGTGGCTTGTCATGCCATTCAGTCTTAGCAATGCCCCAAGCACATTCATGTGTTTGATGAATGAGGTACTTGTTGAATTCATTGGCAAATTTGTAATTGTTTATCTTGATGACATACTTGTTTTCAACAGGACAAAAGAAGAACATGTGAAGTATCCTGGACAGGTGATGAAGAAGTTGCACGAGAATAAGTTGATGATCAACTTGGATAAGTGTGAGTTCATGAAAAATGAACTTGTGTACCTAGGCTTTGCGATTTCTAATGGTTGTTTGAAGATGGACCCCACAAAGGTTGAGGCCATTCTCAATTGGCCTACTCCTAAGACAGTGGGAGATGTTAGAAGTTTCCATGGCTTGGCAACTTTTTATAGGAAGTTCATTAGAGGGTTTAGTCACATAAGTGCTCCTATTCTTAACACCATCAAGGGTGGAATAAAGTGCAAATTTCAATGGACAAAGCAAGCAGATGATAGCTTTGAATTGTTAAAGAAGAAAGTGGTTGAATTACCTACATTGGTACTCCCTGATTTTGACAAAGTTTTTGTAGTGGAATGTGATGCAAGTCAGCAAGCAATAGGTGTTGTTATCAGTCAGGATGGACATCTAGTGGCACTTTTTTTAGAGAAGTTGAATGAAGCTAAACAAAAGTACTCTACCTATGACCTAGAGCTTTATGCAATGGTGCAAGCTCTCAAAAAGTGGAGACACTATTTTCTGCCCAAAGAGTTCATTGTTTTTACTAATAACCATGCTCTTAGCTTCCTAAATAGTTAGGAAAAGTTGAATCATAGGCATGTCAAGTGGATGGAACAATTGCAGGCCTATACCTTCACTATTAAGCATAAAAAGGGTGTTGCCAACAAAGTGGCTGATGCTTTAAGTAGAAGGATGTTGGTCATATAGGAAGTACAGATGGAAAGCATGGGGATAGATTGTTTGAAGGAGTTATACAAGGAGGATGCAGATTTCAAGGCTGCTTATGAAGTTTGTGCTAGTTTGGCCAAACACTTTTCATGGTGAATATTCAGATTTTGTGTTGTAGGAAGGTCTCATATTCAAAGGCAGTTTGCTATGTGTTCCTAAATGTTTAATGAGGGATAACATCATCAAAGAGAAGCACAATGGAACATTAGGAGGACACTTTGGGTTGGACAAGACTTTGGAACAAGTCACTAGATTCTACTATTGGCCAAAAGTACAATTGAATGTAAGGAGATATGTTGCAAGTTGTACCATATGTCAAAAGGCCAAAGGTATGTCTTCTAATGCTAGTTTGTACCAACCCCTCCCTATTCCCAACAGGCCTTGGGAGAGCATTAGTATGGATTTTGTACTTGGTCTTCCTAAGACAGCAAGGGGTGTGGACAATGTTTTTGTCATTCTTGATAGATTTAGTAAGATGGCTCATTTTGTGCCATTTAAATGGCACAAATGATGCATCTCACATTGTTGGTCTCTTTTTCAAAGAAGTGGTCAGAATCCATGGTTTGCCCCTTTCAATTGTCACTGATAGAGACTCCAAGTTTGTTGGTCATTTTTGGAGGACCTTATGGAGAAAATTGGGAACACAATTGTCTTTCTCATCAGCCTACCATCCCCAAATTGATGGTTAGACTGAGGCTGTTAATAGGTCCTTGGGAAACCTTCTCAGATGCCTTACCAAGTAGCATGGGTTGACATGGGACTTGATTATCAGTCAAGCTGAGTATGCTTACAATGATTCAGTGAATCAAAGCACTGGGAAGTGTCCATTTGAAATTATTTATGGTTTCCATCCAAGAGGACCACTTGAACTCAAATCTCTACAAGGTTGGGATAAGAGGAGTGCTCTAGGAGAAGATTTTTTTGCCACCATGAACGCAGTTCATGATCAAGTCAAAGTTCAATTGGAAAAGACAGTCTCCAAATACAAGGATAGGGAAGATCTCAAAAGAATAGATGTACAGTTCAAGGTGGGAGATTTGGTGATGGCCTATCTAAGGAAGGAAAGGCTACCTAAAGGACAACCAACCAAGCTTTTGATGAAGAAAATAGGATTATGCAAGGTAGTGCATAAGTTTGGACCAAATGCTTATGAAATCGAATTACCATTTGGTCTTGGTATTTCTCCCATATTCAATGTTTCAGACCTATTTCCATTTAGACCTCCATTGAATGTTGAAGATGGATTAGATGTTGTGATTGAAGATGAAGACTAGGTTAGAGATCTACCTCCAAGTAATCCTTTATAGTTGGAATGCATCTTAGACTCCAAGATTGTCAAAAAGACAAGGAAGGGTGCGTACAAGGAATACTTGGTCAAGTGGTAGGATCTTCCTGATTCAGAAGCTACATGGATGAGTGAGGTAGACATTTTGAAGCATGGGAAGACACTCCAACAGTTAGCAACTCAAGGGACTTGAGTTTTTCCTGTAGGGGGAGTATGGTGTAGGAGTACCTTCTCTATGGTGCAGGAGTCATGTTTTGTTGTGTTTTCAATAAGGATTTTAAGACACATCATGTTTGTAATAAGGTTTTCATGTCAATTTGGTCACTAGACCTATGTAGACCATGTTTGGTCAAGTTTGATGTAATCACACAATGAAAACATGTAGTTTTCTTGTGAGAGGAGACAACCAATGGCTAACTAACTTTCAAAATTAGTTTTACACAGTTGGAGGAATGTAACTAATGTTCCAAGCCTTCTATAGGTGAAGGAGTTGGATTTAATTAGTGGAATGAATGAATGAAGATCTGGATTGTTTGGGTGTGTTGAAACATTGTCTCTTTCTAAATAATTCTCTGTAACAGTCTTCTGTATGGGCTATATGGTTAGTTGATCATCTAAAACTGGTCAGAGATGTTCAGGCATTGAAGTAGTTTCATTTGGAAGTAATCTGGTGTCTAGAAGTGTTGTAGTTTGTGAGTTTTTGTTCTTTTGTAGAGACTGTTCTGAAAACCTAGAAACTAGGGTTTTGGTGAACAAATGGACTATTATTCCTCTATCCATTGAAATCAAGATTCTCATGTTCAGTGTGATGGAGGAATACAGTGTACATTTTGTGTTTTCTATTGTTTTGGGTCAACACCTAGGAATCCAAGGAGTTTGGGCATGAGTTGACTAGGCATCTCTATGTGACTAGCCATTGAAATGATACTATTATGTGAGAATAGTGGCCAAATTGACGGTGATCAAGTGTTTGCAGAAGATTGTAGAACCCCTTCCATTCTATCGAGTTTTTGTTTCTATATATTTGTTTGATGTTTGTGTAGTCGCAGAGTAACCGAAGTGTCATCAGCGTGAAATAGCCCTTGGGGAAGCTTTTGAAACTTACACCAATCAAGGTGTTAGGCTGATAGAAGGTGTATCGGTGCCTACATCGGTGTAAGGTTCATATTGTTTCACCGAATGTACATTGTGAATACATATCACAAATGTATGTTGAGAATGTACATTGTGTCGGATACAAAAGATGACTGGTAGTAATGGTAAAGAAAACTGGTAATAACAAGTCATGTTATGCATATACAACAGTTTGGCATATCGGTAAGAGTGGCGATATCGGGGGACAAGTTCAAGATCTCGCCGACGAAGCAAGTTTCGCCGAAGACAATATAACGGCATATCAGTACATCGACCAAATGTCATAAGTGGTCGCCAATGATTGAAGTATGACCGATAGAGTCATGACTAACCGCTATGGTTGAGGCTAGTGGAAAGCTAACTGCCATCAGATATCGGTAGGAGGTTTGGAGACACTGCCGATAGGGGAAGTCTCTCTGAAGGCTAAGTGGAGTTGACTATTGGGGAGAGTTGGGAGATCAGGGAGTTAGACAGCAAGGTGGCCGACGGGATATGTTTGGCCGATAGGAGTAGATCACCAAGACATAGGCCACCCTCTCACTGATACAATTTGTGACAAGTTGTTCACTTCCACCATGCACTCTGCATCACACAACCATCTAGTAGTGTTATACATAGTTAGAGAGGATCTATAGTTGTCTGATCATGATAGGATATGAAGGACACAACACTAGAAACTTAGATGGCAAACCTATTGGTTCTTTATATCTATTCCCTCCGTGAAGGGTAGGGCCACTACCAAGAAGGAAGGTGTGTGGGATGTTGCAAGTATGTGCTATTCGTGTTGTCATTGATGTCAACATGCTTGTGTTGTCATTGGTGTTAATTATGTCTATTGGATGAGTAGAGATGAGATTGTTGTAAGTGGATGAAGTGTTTGGTTGAGCTGCTTTGTTGAAGATGATTTGGTTTCATTGAAGAGATGCTGAAGATGTTAAGAATATGGTTTTGTTGGTTGGTTTCCAAGTGCTTTTGAGAAAATTTGATTGTAAAGGAAACAATGTGTTGAAGAGACTGTCTGGCTTAACAAAGTAGTGTTCTAGTTCTGCTCCACATTTCCTCTTTGTTGAAGATATGTCCCTAAGGTTTGGATATGTTGTTAAGAGATGTTATATTCCAAGTTTTGTTCTCCAGTTCATTATGTAAAGGAAGTTGTGTTCACTAGAATGTGGATTGTGTTTCTGAGTGTTGTAGAGATGTCTGGGAGAAATGTCTTTGCTCCACTCCCCATTTCTCCACAAAGAGGTTTTAGGTCTTGCAGTTCTAGAATTATGCTTATAAGGTTCATATCTTTCTCTAGATGAAGTTGCTTGTGGTTTGGTGGTCCGCAAGTTGATTTATTGAGTGGCAGTATATGACAGAGTCACTTGAGTGCTTTGGTGTGAACTTTCTTTAGGTGGAAGTTGTTGCAGAAGAGTTTGTTGGTTTTTAGGTTACTTCGATATGTTTATGGAAGATTCTAGAGTGTGTTCAAGCATTGTGTATGGTTTGTGAGCTGTATCTTTCCTTGAGGAAGTGTGTACTTAAAAATTTCATTGTATTACACATGTTTGGCCAACCTTGTATGTTTGTACTATTTGTGGAGCTACTTTGGTGATTGTGAAAGTGTGGTGTAGCATGCTTGGATGAATCTAGGTCCAAACTAAGGTGTGTTGTGGTTTACCTTCATTCCTTTCCACTGTGGGAATGTTTAGGTCTAGACCTAATTTGGATCTTCTAGGTTAAAGTGATTTTTTGACCTTGGAGAATGTTCTCAAGGTTGAAGACAATATAAATAAGCATCAAGAGGTTATGATTGGGTGTGTGCATGATGTATATTGATACAAGAACATCTAATGGTGTAAGGGCAATCTTACATCACCCAAAAAAAGATGATGATTCAAAATCATTGATGTTTTCATTTTTTTTGAAATTAGTGTTTCTTGTTCCATAATCTCTTGAATAATGATGTAGAACTTTCAGTTTTTTCAAATCACTAAAAAATAACAAACTACTATTTTTAGAAATTTTGCATTTGGGCACAAATGGAAGCAAAAATTTATAGGAATCTTCATAAATGAAAAATAAGACCTTTGGCGAAGGAATCAAGCAAAGGTCATTTGTGGGCTGAAAGATATTAAAGTTTTCGTTTCCCAAAAAATACCTGAAAATTATTCAAATTTAGGTTTGAGGCATTAAATGGCCCCATATAGGACTAAAAATGGGTGGAACCGGCATAACAAGTCTTAGCATGTAGAACACTCCACGAGATTTTTGGTACTTCAAACAGTTCGTCAATCAGACACCTGAATCAAAAGTTATAGATCTCGGAAGTTGACCTATTTTTGGAGGGAGATGCAAAATTTGAAATTTGGTTGGTGGCCACCAAAAAGGGTTGTTTATGATCATTTTTGGGAACCCTTGGCAGTAGTAGAGATAAGGGGGAAAGTGTAGAGTCAAGAAAAGGCAAGAAAATAGAAACCCTAGCTAATTTAGGGTTACAAAAGGTCAAAGATTCTAGAGTCTTTAGATAGGAAGTTGTAATGTGTTGCAACTTGTGGAGAATTCATCCTCTGATTGTATTTGAGCTTCTGTAATGTAATGAGTTGTCTTAATCAATAAAAGAACATTCTATTTTATGTGTGCAATTTCTATTGTTTTGTGTTTTGTAATTTACCCCCTTCATTAGATATGATGTGAGTAATAAAGTGGTTGAGTGAGTGAAGCAATACATGCATTCATGTGTTAGATTACTAGATGCAGTGAGTAAATGTGTCTACTATCTTTCATTGGTGTTTGTGGAGATGATGTTGTTGTTACGGTGATTATTGAGCTTCATTGGAATTGTACTCCATGCATGTGTTAAATGCAACTATAATAGTTCAATCCTGACAGTGAGCCACCTTCTCTATCTCTTTCTTTCAAGACAGTGAGTCCTTTGGTAGTGAGCCATTTGTATCAACCTCAACCGGTTTCCTTATTATATATATTGTGATCTAATCCTCACTATTGTTTTCTCTGTCTTGGATTTTCCATGTAAAATATGGTGTTGTCTTGTGTATGGTGTTGTTATGATTCAGTTTATGTTATTTACATTTCATGTTTAATCATCATAACAAGCTTAAGGGTTAATTGGATTAATGTGGATCTAAGTGTGTATGAGGGTTTTAAAATTTTAAGTTACAACTGATTTACCCCCCCCTCTCGATTGTCTTGTGCATTCAACACGAAAGACCACCAGTTTGTGGTTGGAGGAAAAACACTCAGGTGATGCTCTCCTTCCCAAGCAAATGACAAGCCAAGACTTATGAAAATAGATATCAAAACTCTAGTGTAGTATATTCAATTTATATGACTTGATAGTCAAATTTTATGTAAATTTATCTTTATTTCCATGAGCAAAACATTGTGATTGTAAAGTGAAGGGATCCACTAACATGCTATCTTTGAATATGTTAAAAAAATTCAATTTGAAAATATTGAAAAAAAGATATACTTTTTATGTAATCATCATGCAAATGAATATTGTTTGTTAAATAGATGTTTATGATGATCATGATTATTTACTTGATAGCAAATTGAGAATACAAATCTAGGTAATATGAGATGACATGTTACAATCCTAAGAAAGTATAAGTTTGTTGAAAATGAAGGTAGAACTGCTGCTATAAACTTTAAAATTTTGTGTATGCAAAGCTGAAATAAAGATTAATCTGTAACAATTAATAAACAATTGTTTTGCACATCCAATCCACTATAGAAGAGAAGAGGAGAAGAGAAAAATCTTTCGCAATATCTACGTGGAGAAACCCTTTCATGAAAAAACTCCACACTCAAAGATGTTTCCTGCTTGTATTAAATCTCTTTAGAAAATATTACATTCAATACTGAAGTTCCTCTAAGTCCTTGATGCACTTCACAAAAAAAAGCTTCTTGCTTTTTTCTCTAAGTCTTTACAAAAAACTTATTGTTTTTTTCTTCTAAGTCTTTTTCCTCTTTCAACTCTTGGAAAATGTATGGGGTTTACAATTAAATAAAAAAACCCCCTTTTAGTTCAAAAGCTTAAAACTCAAATTATAATAAATTATAATTGATAACATAGCTTCCAAAGCTCATGCAAAAATTAAGCTCAATTAAATTGAGAAGACTGAACTCAAACAAAGTCCAAACTTTGAGTTAACTACCCCTTCATGATGTGTGCATACAAGTATGCCAAAATTATCTTTGCCAACATCAAACATATTTCCAAATAAAAGCAACAACTGAAAGTCCCAAGATTAGGTGCTCAAGATAGCCCAATCTATTTCAGTCAACTGAAGTGATCAACACACACCAATTCTCATGCAACAACTTGCACAATTGATGTCCCCAATGTTATTCTGAATTACCTTGTTTTGTACATACAAGTGACACACAAACACCAAATTCAACATGCAACTGATACCCATTACCTGAAACACTAAAATGTACCATCCTGCAACTTTTTGTAGTTGGAGTGTTCTGCAAGTAATATCTTAAAACTGACATGCAACTACATGCAAGTTTATATAACTGACATGCAAGAACATGCAAGGTCATATAAGTCCATAGGAATGACATGCAACAACATGCAAGCACATGCAAGTGAAATGCAACAACATGCAAGTGACATGAAACAACATGCAAGGTCATACAAGTCCATAGGAGTGACATGCAACAACATGCAAGTCCATATGAGCAACATGCAACAACAGGCATCAACATGCAACAACATGCAAGTACATGCAAGGTACATGTAAAAACATGCAAGTCCATGCAAGCTATTCTAACCACATGCAAGAAATATCCAATTCATGCATCTCTAACACTGTAGTTAACTCCAACATTATATCCATGCAAGGTGTCTCAACATTATCTGCTCATGTACATAAAAAAGTACAACTCCAAGTCTAAATATAAGTCCCCATCAAAAGGGGACACCCGAGTTTAACTCCCACTTGCTAGAAGTTATCAAACTCTCAAAATAGACTTAGGAAAAGTCAACAAAGTCTTCATGGCCCCCACACTAAAAATGGATACCTAAGTTTGAACTTATCAATTAGGAATTTCTTGCAAAAGTCAAAGTGATATAATTAATAAATAATTAATCTCTCAAAGTCTTTGTGTTGGGGAACACATTCCAAGAACTTTGGAGACACATGAATTGGTTAGGATTTCAAGTTAATGGCAACTTATCCCAACATTCTCCCACTTGACATTACACATTGCAATAACTCTAAATGATATAATCAAACTTTAAATCATAGGGAAAAACATCCCTAGTCATCAATGTACTATTGATTCTTCAACCTACTTTTGTGCTCCAACAAGATACCTATAAAAGAAACCATGATAACCATCATCTCAAACAAGAACTCCTTACATCATGTCACCCATGATAGACAAGAAACATGCCAAGACGAAACATATCAACTATCACTGAAACCTGCACCAATCTCAACATGGACACAAGCATCAAATCATATGATAACATAATACTCTGAGTGTCTGCCACACTCATACCAAATGGAAAAGTAACCACAGCAAGTTGCTAGCTCATCCAAAATATCCATACCTTAAAACCAGGGTAAACAAACCATCATAGGTAGAACTCCGTGCCATCAACATACCAATCCAAAACTGTAATCAAGTCCCTATAAAACAATCCTGTTAATCAGGGAATGGGGGGTAATGAGGAAAATGTTATCCCAGAAGATTATACTGAGAAGGATATGGAGAAAGTTTGTCAGAAATTTGTTCTAGACATAGATAACTATCAGGAACAATGGAACAATCTGATTGAGGAGGGTGAGATACGCTCCCAATCGGTGGATGCTGCTATTGAAGGAGACAAGGCCTTGGGTGATGACCAGCAGGCCCAACCCCCAAAAATGGTTGGCAATGATGGGGTGGTAACCTCCCAACCATCTTCAATGTAGGATCCACCCCTTACCATGGAAGAGGGAGACCAGATAGCTATTTCGTCATTGATAGTTGATATAGGACCAAGTGGTAGTGCTAACGACCAAGAGGATTGGATTACCCCTAACAAAAAGAACCGTAGGGCTAAAAAGTCTGTGGATGTAGGCACTGACTCAAAACAAGGGAGACCGACCCTTAGAGAAACAAGGCAAAGAGAGATTGCCAGTGGTAAGAAAAAAACACTGGAGATCCAATCTCTTAAACCTTTTAAATGAGAATTCTATCCTAGAATTTGAGGGGCTTTAATAGTCCCACCAAACAGTTTGAAGTAAAAAACTGTGTTTTGGACAATAAGTTAGTATTTTGTTACTTCAGGATGTTAAGATGAATGAGGAGAGCTTTAAGAAGATAGCTGATTATATATGGCCCAAGGCTACTTTCTGCATTAGCTTGGCTACAGGAGCCTCTGGCGGGATTGTCACAATGTAGAATGATGCTAAACTCTAGGGCTCACTTGTTGTTTCTAGTAAGCATTTGCTAGTTGTTATCTTCTCTTTGCCTTCCTTAAATTGGTCCTTAATCAATATTTATGCCCCTAATACTAGAGCTCTGAGGAAAACTTTGTGGACTAATTTGAGCACCACTCTTTCCAATTCCCCGTGCTCCTATTGGATGTTGGCTGGTGATTTTAATAGTGCCTTATATCCTTCTGAGAAATCTAGGGGGATTCTTGATTATTCTGATAGCATGTTTGACTTTGCAGAATTTATCAATGTTTTTGGTTTACTGGATATGGAGCTGCAGAATCAAAACTTCACCTGGTCTAACAGAAGAAGAGGAGATCAAATGATCCAGGTTAAATTGGATAGATTTCTTATTTCTAGCAATTGGGATAACCATCATAATATGAGTCTGCGGGCTCTTCATAGAACCATGTCTGACAATTGCCCTATTTTCTTCAATTGGAAAGATCAGTGCAAACATGGTCCTTTCCCCTTCCGATTTGAAGCTATGTGGATTAAACATAGAGATTTTAGAAACCTCATGGCTCAATGGTGGCAAATTCCCATTCAGGGTACTCCTATGTTTAGGTTGGTCAAAAACCTCCTTCACATTAAACAGGAAGTTCATGGGTGGAACAGATATAGTTTTAGCAATATGTTTATTCAGAAGAAAAATATCTCTGGGAGATTAGCATAAATTCAACAGCTAATGGCTCAATGAGATGCTCTCGAGGATATTATTCAGGAGGAATGTGATCTGATTTCTGATTGGAAGAATCTTATGAGCAGAGAAGAGGTTTTCTGGAAACAAAAGTCCAGGGTTCAGTGGCTCAAAGAGGGAGATAGGAATACGGCTTTTTTCCATCTCTCAGCCATGAAACATAGGAAGGCTAACTCCATATCAAAATTATGGTTGGAAAATGGCAATATTATCATGGAGGATACTGAGATTGGAACCAACCTGTGTTATTTTTTCAGAATTTGCTGTCTGACCAAGCTAGCAATGCTGGGAATGGAAGAGTTATGGACTAGTTCATTGATAAAATCCCCTGCTTGATAACCGAAGAAGACAACTCGCAAATGCTAAAACCTATTTCTAAGGAGGAGGTTCATGCTGTCTTATTTTCTATGGGCCCTTTCAAAGCTCCTGGCCCTGATGGCTTTCCTCCAATATTTTTTCAAGAATATTGGGATATTGTGGGGGCTGATCTCACTGCTGTTGTTAGAGACTTTTTCAGAACCAGTAAACTTCTAAAGTAGATTAATAATACTGTTATTGTCCTTGTCCCTAAAAAGCCGAAGCCTACTCATCTCTCTGATTTCAGACCCATTAGCTTGTGCAATACCATCTATAAGCTATGCACTAAAGTGATTGTCCTGAGATTTCAACCTTTTTTGGATAAAATTATTTCCCCTTCTCAGAAAGGCTTTGTCCTTGGTCGTCAAATCCTTGATGTTGTGATCTCCACTCATGAAACTATTCATTCCATGGACAAGAGTAGAATCCCTGGCGTGGCCCTTAAATTAGATATCTCCAAAGCCTATGATAGAGTTTCAGGGAAATTCCTGTTTGAAGTCATTAAAAAGTTTGGTTTTAATGATAAAATTTCTCTTCTCATTCGTGAGGTTGTTTCTACTGCTAAATTCTCGGTTCTGGTTAATGGTGTCCCTAGGGGTTTTTTCTCTTCTTTGAGGGGAATCAGACAGGGGGATCCCCTCTCACCTTACTTGTTTATCATGATGGCAGAGGCCCTTGGGAGATTTGTTCACTCTAAGATTTCCTCTAAAGAAATTATGGGCATTAAACCTATGTTTGTGTAGCAGTTTGTGGATGATACCATCCTCTTTGGCATCTCTTCTGTGGTTGAAGCTCGTAGTTGGAAGAATATTTTAAATGACTATGCCAAAACTTCTGGTCAAGGCATAAACTTTCAAAAGAGCAATGTGTATTTTTTTAATACTCCAAATGATCTCCAGTGAAAAATTATTAATATTATTGGCTGTGCTGAAGCTGAACTTCCTGCTATTTATCTTGGCCTCCCCCTTATGGTCAAAGAGGTGTCTCAAGGATTTTGGAATAGAGTTTTGAAAAGAACTCAGAAGAAGCTAGTTGGCTGGAAGGGGAAATTACTCAGTAGTGCGGGCAAATTATAGCTACTATGTGCTTCCTTGCAAGGTATTCCTACTTACTTCCTATCCCTTTTTAAGATACCTAGTTTTTTTTGCTGATAAATTGGAACAGATTCAAAGAAAATTCTTATGGATGGGGGTGGAAGACAAACAACGAATGTCTTTGGTTAGTTGGGAGAAAGTTTGTCTTCCCAAATTTCATGGTGGTCTTAACATTAGATCTATCAGGAATATGAATAAAGCCCTCCTTTCCAAAATCAACTGGAATTTGATTCACAACCATAAAGAATGGGGGGACATTATGTAAGCCAAGTATCTTCATGGAACTGATCACTTCAGTTTTCTCCAACAGGAAGGGATCCCCTAGGGATCTGTTATCTAGAACACAATGTTGAAGTTGAGAAGTCTTCTCAAATAGGGGCTTAGATGGAAACTAGGGAATGGAAATTCTATTAACTTCTGGAAGGATATCTAGATGAGTGATAAGGCTCTTGTTACTCAAGGGGATTATGGAGTTATAGCTAGCATTGCTACTCAATTTTTTGGGGATAAAGTCTGTCATTATATGTATAATAATAATGGTATTAGGAGCTGGAAAAACTTATTGGATTGTTGTACTCATTGCCCTGATCTCACTCCTAGGATGTGGTCTATTCAACATTTGATACAGGGGGTTAGAATTCCTCTTTTCCCTAGAGAAGATGAGCAGTATTGGTGGTTAGATAAACAAGGTCATTTTTCTGTCAAGTCTTCTTACCATTTGCTAGTTCCTAAGGTGCATAGAAATGAGATTTGGAGGAAAGTTTGGAACCACAAACTTATTCCTAAAATCAACATGTTTTGGTGGGCTGTTGTTCATAATAAAATTCTAACCCAAGATAACTTATAGAGGAGGGCATTTACTCTAGTCAATAGGTGTTGTTTGTGCCTAAAAGAGGAGGAAACAGTCTCTCATTTAATTATCCACTGTGATTTTGCCAAGGAAGTCTGGAATATGATCTTAAGGAATTTTGGCATTCAGTTGGTTTGTAATTCAGATATTAGGGAAGTCATTACTAGTTGGTGTCCTACCTTCTCTCATCCTTGGCTTGTTGAGCTATGGAACCAAACTCTGCCCTGTCTTGGTTGGACTTTATGGAAAGAATGCAATAATCAAATATTTAGGGATGCTACTAGGGACACCTCTCAGGTTCTTCATTCTTTTGCTAAGATCCTCATGGAAAGTGTGACTAATTCCCACATCAAAATTGCAGAGAAACCTCTTTCTCACGAAGAGGAGAAAATTGCAGCTAATTGGAAGATCCTAAACTAAATTCCAACTCATAATAATTCCAAACAGTTGTAGAGATTAAATACTAGATGGATTCCCCTGAGGCCTAATTGGTTCAACTAAACTTTGAATGGGCATCTAAGGCGGATGGCAAGGCTAGTGGTGGCGGGATTATAAGGGATGATTAAGGGTGGATGGTTGCTGCTTATGCTGGTGGGATAGGCTGTCAAAGAAAAAATTATGCTGAAGTCACTGCTCTTCTATGGGGGGTGAAGTTGGCTATTTCTCTTGGTATTAGGCAATTGTATGTTCAGGGGGATTCCAAACTGGTTATTAATGCGGTTAATAATGTGTCGACTTGTGGTTGGAATCTGAAAGATCTTATAGTGGATATCTAGATCCTTCTGCAGAGGATTCCCAGCGTGGATATATGTCATATATAGAGAGAGGGTAATGGGGTTGCAGACGCCTTTGCTAACCTTGGCCAACAATTTTCAAATTGGCGTTGTTGGCACCAAGTTAATCAAATCCCTTTAATCATAAGGGACTTAATTCAAAAGGAGGTGATGTGTTGATGAGTCAGTATTCTTGGAAAGACAGCTCTCTCCATCAGCTTTGTTGGAAGATGCTAACGTGTATCTTAAAGTATGTGATTTTTTGTACTTCTCTACTTAATGTCACTTCTACCTTATTACTCCCTCCTGGTAAGGTGAGTTTCTTACTTGTTAATTATAGCGAATGCCAAAAAATCATGATCAAACATGGGAAGAGTAGGTGTCAAGTTTGTAAGGCGACTCTTATTAATGATAATGCGTGCATATTTATTACCACTATCATTATCCTCGTCAAGCTACTAATGTTACCCTACACACTAACTTTGTGAAGTTTTGGGGTTTCTATGCTTTTCTCTAGAAGGCTAATATGGGTGGTGATAGAATCTGAACGGAACCCGTTTCCTGTTGTGAGTTTAAAGACAATCCTATGGTCTGGCACTACTGTAAGGAAGGCGGTATCAGCCCTTATTTGGAATGTCTTAATGGTTATGATGAAAATTTGTTTGAGCAATTTGCTAGGTCTTGGCAAAATAGGTGTGTCACTATGGGGGGAATTGGGTTTGAGATTTCTGAGAATGTTATTGCTATTGCATCTGGCATGTTGACTCAGGGGACTAAACTACAAAGGAAAGCTAAAGTGGTGGACCATTCTAACCAGAAGTTATTCCTTGGGGATGGTGAAGAACTCGTTCCTTATCAGGGAGGATTCAAACGTGCTAAGCTGCCTGAGCCATGGGACAAGGTGTGTTTTCTCCTTATGAAGTACTTCACTTTGGAGGGACGCTTCACCAGGTTCTACAATTATCATCTTCCCCTTCTGAATCACTTTAGGCGCAATGCTCATATTAGTTTTTTGTTTTATTTACTGTCTTCCCTTGAGCATTTGGTTCTTAGGGTTAGAGCTAAGTTGGCCAAGAAACCTTCCAAGAAACCCATTCCCCTACACCAAGGTCTCATCCTCTGTTTATATAATTTCCACCTAGCCTTGGAGTCGTCTAAGCCTATTCAGTCTCATAGTGGGGAAATGTCTACAACCTAGAGGATACTGTTGTTTCTGAAGAGCTGTGCCCTTCCCCTATTTCTCCTAAGATGAAAGGGGTTTCATTTTCTACTACTGAGGAGATTCCCCTAGCGACCACTACTAACACCCCAGTCTCTAAAGTTAATACGAAGAGAAAGAAGAGGAAGATAAGAGAAGTGAAAGAGGATACTATGGGGGTTGTTGTGGGGACCCCTAAAAATCTTTGCAGTACCCCTGTGGGGCAAGGCAACAAATCTAATTTTTCTGCTAAGGATATTAAGGAGGGCTTTTCCTTAGGGGCTAGGCGGTCAGGGAGGATTGCTGGAAAACGTGCTCCCAAAGCTAAGCTTATAGATTATTCTGAGAGTGCGTCTGACGAGTCCACTCAGGGTAATGAGGCTAAGGTTATGGAAGTGTAGGAGATTTCTAAGGATGCTGATGGTAAGAATGGGAACAAACTGTTGGAGGCTATTGATGGGGCTATAGGAGATTCTGAGGGTAATGCTGACGAAGCAGGAAAGATGTTTGTGGAGGAAGCTGCTGATGAAACAGAGATAGATCTTGGTTATAGGAATGACATTGCTTCCCTAAGGGGCCGTGTTGAGAAGCTGGAGTAGTCCTTTTCCACTATACTCAAGCATGCTATTTTACTTAATCTTTCTGTGCTGCAGGATCTTGGGGCTACTGTTGCTATTGACACATATGAGAACTCTAAAAAGTTGGATGATTTTATTGATTCTATGGCTAAAAGAGGAGAGAATCTTTCTCCTTAGGTCTAGTTTCTTTTATGCTGTTGCTACTCTGCTACTTCATATATACTGTCTTTAGACTGGTTTTGCTGTCTATATTGTTTATGCTGGCTAAGAGGGTTATGCTGTAACTATTTCAAGGCTCTTTTGTGCTAATGCCTCTGGGGTTTCCTTTTGCTTTTTTGTAAGGGTTTGGCCCCTTGTTTTAGCCACCTTATATTATCAAAAACTATCCTGCTAATCATCCATCCTCTCATCTCAATGCAACATACCAATGTACAAATGACCAAAGACAAGGCCAACAAACAAAATCTACAATAACACTGAATGGGTCTGTGGATATTGATAGTCCACATCCAAGTCTTCAATGCAACTAATGGGTAAAGATAGCCCACTAAACCTGCACAACTCGTAGAACCAAATAGTGAAACATGCAAAATCATCTTCACATCAATAACTTGCAAACTAAGACAACCAAGAAAATATCATGACAATAAAGAGCATATAGATCCAAGAACTCCCACTGCATGGGTAATGTCAAATCTAAAAATAAGATCAAGGCATTTACAAATCCTCCTATAGAACTTCTCTTAGAGGATGTGGCTAACTCCTCTACCATATAGTGTCAAAACATATAATGATATGCATAAAACTTCTCTCTTTACCAATCTCTAAATAACTCTCCCAAGTCCTCTTAACCAATGAAGAAAAAGATCAAGGAGCTACCAAATTATTGTTAACAATAATAACACTTGACTCCAATGCAAACCTTAACTCCATAAACATGAGAACCTTTAAGAAGAAGACAATATACCAGGAAAGAGAGAAACTGCAAAATCATACCATGTCTTTATACCACACTAACCTATGCCAAACTGTGTAAAGTAAGATCTCTTTCAACACTCCCAAACTGAAAAGGTATCAACATCTAACATCCAAATTATGATGAAAACATGGCAGAAAAAGATATTAACCTCTCACTAAAAGTAGATCAAACTAGCCAAACATTCCCACAACAAAGGGAATAAGCCCAAAAACCACAAACCATTTCTGTACCTCTCCAAAACAAATCCTCAGAACTAGTTCCATAGCTCAAGATCAAATAATAATGAGAACAACATAAATCCATAAACCCATGCATCTACTTCTCAACAATCCTTTTCAAGACTAGTGTAAAAGAGAAAAGATACATATAAAGAATGCATCTAATAATCAGGTGGGCAACACCTATTAGATCATTTACCTGCCGAGTAGACCAAGAGTGGGATACAAGATTGTCCTTCCATATAACACCAAGAAATAAAATCTTATAATAAAGACAACCTTCTCATAAGGTCTATAATGGACTCACATCCATTTCCAAGTGTAGGCTTCTCGATCCTTTTTTTGACATCTCATAATGAGAAATCTTTCCAACACATAGATCTCTAAGTTCAAGAGATATCAAGCCTAACCCAAGTCTATCTAGTATCCATGAATTTTCTGCAATCAATCCATGCCAACTTCAAATGCAATCTGCACAATCATGAAGCTCCAAGCAAATGATTAATACTTCAAAACCAAAGAGAACTAACCAAACCATTGTCAAAAATTCCAACTCTAGAATCAGGAATATATCATGACATCATGATCTAACATCTTCTTAAAAGAAAATAATATGCTCCAATGAACATATCTTGCTCCCAAGAGCACCTGTATTATGCCAAAAAACTCTAACTCATGATCAAGAGTGCATCATGACATAATACTATACATCCTATAAACCAAGGATCATATTATCGAAAACTGATAAGTTATAACCTCAACGCCTCACCAAAAACTCCAAGAGTCCTGCATGGAAAACCAAGATGTCAACACCTCTTTAAAAACATGAAGATATTATGAAACTGTAAAAAACTCCCATTGAAAGTGATTCCAAGTTATACATGGTGTCATGATCAATATCATTAACAAAACTCCACTGGAAGTGAAAAAAGCTTCTCATGCAATATAACTTTATTGCTATGAATTCCAATGAATAACTAAATCAGGTACTCTAAACTACCCTTTTGTCTCAATACAAAAATACCAATGTAATTAAGGTGACCAAGAAGAGGCCTACCAAATAGAACCCTCATCAGGTTATTCACAAGATCTACACACATGCAACATCTCATAGGAGAAAAGAATATGATCATTGCTTCAACCTCTAATAATTGAAAAATAGATTCAACCCCACATTAGTAACATGTAAAACAAATGTAACTAGGTATAACATGTAGATTTCCAAGACTCAAACACTAGAAACAACTCTAGATCTGATTTTCCAAATAAATCCACATAGGAGAAACCATAGATCATAAGAACCCAACAATTAACCTTGCAAATCTAAAATTGTTTCCATCCAAAAAGTATCTAAACACAATTTTCCACAAATCTACAAACCATAGATTTTGGTTAATATGTAAAACCTGCAAAACCATATCTCTGTATATTTGAAACCATTTAAACATCCAAAAATTCACACGGTCAATGAAAACCATCAAATATGTCATCTGAAATAATGGAATTTCATAGATCTACAAACCCACAATCTTTTGAAATAGGAAAACTGTGAAAACCTACATATTCAAATAGCATGAATATGAGAAAGGAGAAACCAAGTTGTTCGAGAGTGTCCATATCATAAAAAATACCAACTCTACAACCTCCATACAACCAGTGATAAATCATCTAGTGCTTTCATGTAACCATGGACTGAAACCATGAGCCCAACATAAGCACTCCAAACTGTAGTCCAAGAAATAAGTGTTTTTCCATGTGATTAAGGTCCCAGAAGTAACCATCCAACATAAACACCCTTTCATTGCACATGACCACAAGGTAAAGGAATAAAACCACCAAATAAGAGAATATACACTTATTGTCAAAATGGAGCTCCAAATCACTATCATAGGATCAACTCCATAAAGATCCATAACCTTGAGCCTCAAGTGCCCAATGAAGATTCTTTTGACAATATCCATCTGAGAGGTAAATACAATGGCTTCCAAACTCACAGATCTGCAAAACCTACAAAACAAAGCTCCCACTGTAGCCAAAAAACCTTCAACACTTTAAGAGAATGGCATCCCTCACTCTACACAACTGTTAGCTCTGATACCAAATGTTGAAAATGAAGGTAGAACTACTATTATAAACTTTCAAATTTTGTGTATGCAAAGATGAAATAAAGATTAATTTGTAACAATTAATGAATAATTGTTTTGCACATCCAATCCAATGTAGAAGAGAAGAGGAGAAGAGAAAAAGCTTGCACATTATTTACGTGGAGAAACTCTTTCAGGAAAAACTCCACACTCAAAGATGTTTCCTACTTGTATTAAATCTCTTTGGAAAAGATTACATTCAATACTGAAGTTCCTCTAAGTCCTTGATACACTTCACATAAAAAAGCTTCTTCCTTTTTTCTCTAAGTCTTTACAATTTTTTTTTGTTTTTTTCTTCTAAGTCTTTTTCCTCTTTCAACTCTTAGAAAATGTATGGGGTTTACAATTAAGTAAAAAACCCTCTTTTAATTCAAAAGCTTGAAGCTTGAATTATAATAAATTACAATTGATAACATAACTTCCAAAGCTCATGCACAAATAAAGATCACTTAAATTGAGAAGACTGAACTCAAACAAAGTCCAAACTTTGAGTTAACTACCCCTTCATGATGTGTGCACACAAGTATGCCAAAATTAGTTTTACCAACATCAAACATATTTCCAAATAAAAGCAACAACTGAAAGTCCTAAGATTGGGTTCTCATGTTAGCCCAATCTATTTCAGTCAACTGAAGTGATCAACACACACCAATTCTCATGCAACAACTTGCACAATTGATGTCCCCAATGTTATTTTGAATTACCTTGTTCTATACATGTAAGTGACATGCAAACACCAAATTCAACATGCAACTGATACCCATTACTTGAAACACTAAAATGTACCATCCTGCAACTTTCTGGAGTTGGTGTGTTCTGTAAGTAATATCTTAAAATTGACATGCAAGGTCATATAATTGACATGCAAGAATATGCAAGGTCATAGAAGTCCATAGGAATGACATGTAACAACATGTAAGCACATGCAACAACATGCAAGTGACATGCAACAACATGCAAGGTCATACAAGTCCATAGGAGTGACATGCAACAATATGCAAGCACATGCAAATGACATGCAACAACATGCAAGCACATGTAAGTGACATGCAACAACATGCAAGTCCATATGAGCAACATGCAAGTCCATGCAAGCTATTCTGACCACATGCAAGCAATATCCAATTCATGCATCTCTAACATGGTAGTTAACTCCAACATTATATCCATGCAAGGTGTCTCAACATTATCCACTCATGTACATAAAAAAGCACAACTCCAAGTCTAAATATAAGTCCCCATCAAAAGGGGACACCCAAGTTTAACTCCCACTCACTAGGAGTTATCAAACTCTCAAAATAGACTTAGGAGAAATCAACAAAGTCTTCATGGCCCCCACTCTAAAAATGGATACCCAAGTTTGAACTTATCAATTAGGAATTGATTGCAAAAGTCAAAGTGATATAATTAATAAATAATTAATCTCTCAAAGTCTTTATGTGTTGGGGACACATTCCAAGAACTTTGGAGATGCATGAATTGGTTAGGATTGCAAGTTAATGGCAACTTATCCCAACAAAGTTGCTATAAAAAAGTTCTAGCCTCCGGATGTAGGTGAAGGTTGTTGTTGTAGGAAGCTACTTGGGAGACTGTATGGTAAAATGCTTCGCATTCCTCCACATTTGTAGATATGGTAATGCGGTTTATAAATTAAGTTCAATATGTTGTGAAGGTGCTAAGTCCAAAGTTTCAGATCATTTTCTCCTCCACAGTGAAAGTTACAAGAGATTGAGTTCAGACCTATGCTCTGGCAGAATAAAGTATTGATGAAGGATGATGAAATGCTCCACATTCCTCCTAAATGATAGATATGGCCATGCAGTTTTTAGGGTATGTTCAAAATAGTGTATAAATATATCCATATGAGTTTCAGATGGTTTGGAGGTCTACAAGCTCAGTTCTCAAATGACAAAAGTGGCACTGATGGTTCTAAATGTCCACTTCTTAGAATATATGCTGATGATGTATGCCAACTTGTTGCTTCTTGAAATGGTAAATTTACTGATGGTAGAAGATCCTGATGATTTTATGTTGCTCTGCAAGATTTTTTTCTACTCTCTCCAAAACTGATTGTGGTTTGGAATGATAATGTTGCATGGTTAGTTCCAATTTTGAAAATTAATCAACTGGTCCTTCTTTGTCTCCCACTTAATGGCTGCCTCATTCGCTGAAGAATTGTCAGTAGATTTGTGGGGAAATGGGGATCTCATTGAGAAAATCATTCAATTTTAAACTCCCTTGTTTAATAAAAGGTGATGTTATTTTTCGTTAAAAGATCACTTTCGAATTAAAAGCAATTACAAAGTTGAGGGACATGGATGGGGATTTACTGAAAAATAAAGGTGTGTGGCTTCCAAGCTTGAGCAATATTCCTCTGTCTTTTTATTTTACTTCAACAACGATCATATTTCTCTTCTGTAAACTTTGTACCTTACGACTGGGGTTATAACCTTGTCTGCCTTTGAGTTATTTCTATTATGGTCATAAATGTTCATCATTTACCAGCACTCTACCATACCCTTTTACACGTTATACTTGATATTGTTGAATCTATTTGTAATTGATGTGGGGAATTCTATTCTTGATGTTTATACTGTGAGCTCTATCTCCTTTGAACAATAGTTGTTCTCATAAATTAAGACTACTTGGAAGCTATAAATGTTTTAAAATGTTGATGTGTATGATGGTCTAATGATGACCTATGGGCCAGTTCATGACATTGCATGTTATGAAATAAAATCTCTCTCAACTAACATTACCTTGGTGGAAGCATTTAGTTACTTCCTTAGGATCTTCATTTTATTATTTTTCATTGGTTGAAGTTATTTATTCCTAGCATTTGTATCTTTTGGAATACTTCTCTTTTATCTTTTATGTTATATGTTTATTTATTTTAGTTTAGTTCATCCCAAAGATTGGCATGTCTATTGTGACACTTGCACAAACAAGCATGCAAGTCCATCTCAATAAATAGATTGTTACTAATAGGGGCAAATGCATGCTTTAATTTTGCATCTGTCTAGATTTTGCATGCATCTAATTTATCATCTTTCAAATCTCTTACACTCCAATTTAGGACAATTCTAGATGTTATATGTTTAGTTTACTAAGTTTGTTCTACCATCCAAATTTGGATCTCACTCTATTTATAAATCTTTGCTTGCCAATTTTGGGATTTTTTTTCCCAAGATTTTTACATCAGATTGTCTTTTTCTTTTTGGAATTTTGGATTTTAGCAAATCTAAGCTTTTGCAAACTCTTGTGAAGAATTTTTCCATAGCTTCCAAGCTCCTTTACAAGTATTTGTATGGCTTCTACCACACTTTTACAATTGCATACAACCTCTAGTCTCTTCAATTCAGCCCAATTTGTCAACTTCTACTATTCAAATGGATTCAAAGCTTCATCATAATCACTTGCACAACTACATCACTCTTTGGTCCCATTAACATCTAGTTGTTTTGGGTATTTTTTCCTTCCTTCCACCAACAAAGGAGTATCCATAGTTGAGAGAAAAAGTAGTGACTGAACAACTACGTCTATGAGGACCACTTTGCCATTATCAATACATTTCATATTTTAGATCTTTCTTGTCCTAGGTTTGAGATTTTCAATTATATTTGTTTTGTTCAAAATAGTTTTGTTAATGTATAGGCTAAATTAACCATTAGATTTCTAAGAATAGCTTAAGAGTTTCATTTTCTCTAAATCTAAAACAATTTATGTCTTAGATTTGGATTAAGATTGGCATAGTATAGTTTTACTTTAGTAGATTAATTTTATTTTGTAAGATCATTGTTAGGACAACCTACTTTAACTCCTTTAAAAGTTTATAGAGAAAACTTAAACACAACTAACCAACACAACACAAATTAGCAATTCAAACAACTTCACCTAATCAAGGATCAATTCTTCAACACCAATAATCAACTCATTAGCAAAATAGTATTGTTTGTAAAGACATTGAATTTTATTGATTGAGAAACAGTAGAAGAATTTGTTTATTTAATAATGCTTGAATTTACTTAATTTTCATCCTATTTTTCATTCATTAAAAGAGGAACAAATTTATTGTTGGCTAGTTTTTTAGTTGAGTTGTACTATATATATATATATATATATATATATATATATATATATATATATATATATATATATATATATATATATATATATATATATATATATATATATATATATATATATATATATATATATAAAGAGTTTCCTTTCATTCTTATTTCAATAGTTTAGTATAACCTAAAGCATTTAGTTTCCACATTTCAAATATTCAAAAGACCAATACAAAACAAACAAACAAACAAAAAAGATTATGGCTATTTTATTTTGAGCTAGCAACTACTCTAAACATAGTTAATCTTTTAAACAATTTAAACAAGTGAAACAACCAAAACATTCCAATTGCAATCCAAATATTGATATGCACAAACACAAGAACTTGTAAACATTTGAATTACACAAGCAGCTCAAAACTGACAACAAGAATTTTACATTCAACCAAAAGGCATCAAAGAGATCTCAAGTCCCCTATTTTTCCCTTTGAGTCTATAATGAGACTTTTCCCAAAAGTAAAAATAATGTTATTTTTCCATGTAAATGACTTCAAAATTAAAAGGGGAATAAAAGCTATTATTACTTACCGCTTTGATTAAAAAGTAGATAAAAATAAAAGTCTTATGTAAAAAACCCTTAAGTTTAGGAAGGGGTAAAAAAAATTATGTCATTTATATATGTAATTATTAGTTGGAAAAAGTTATAGAAACAAGTGATTACTAAGAAAAAATAGTTTCAAGAGATAAACAAGGGAAAGTATAAACAAGGGAAAGTATTTGATTAAATTCATTGAGATATAAAAGGGTGTGACGGTTTGAAAAACTATCCTTTCAAATATTATATAAATTAAGTATGAGAGGCTTGGAAGGTATGGAGATTCAAGTGAGAAGGTGGTTTGATGGACTATGGGAATTGTAGAAGGGACTTACAGGGTGTGTCCAACTCAAGGTATAGGGCACACTTGGGATTGTCTTTCCAGGGCTTTATGTTGTGTGTTTGCTCTATTGTGCATGATTTACATCTGTTCTAAATATAATTGTTCCTCCTAGAGCATGCTATATCCAAGAGGGCCAAAACTAGTAAGATTTTTTGGAAGTGGGAGTGGTCATTCTGTTGGTTGAACTCAACCAAGTATTATTTGACATTTAATTTGAAATATAATATTTGAGAGTTGATGATAATTAATGTAAACTTTCACTATTTTAATGTTGGATTTCATATTCTAAGTGTTCAACAATTGTTTAATTAATTTTTTTAATTAATTGAATGCCTAAAAAACACTACATTGTATTTAGATATATTGTTCATTTTTCTACTTTGGGAAATTGGCATGTTATGTGTTCACAATTAACATCTTATTCCTATGTGTTTGAAAGTGAGAGAGTTAGGTGAAGACCTAACTTTGAGGTGATTGGGGGAGCTCCTGCCAACTCCTATAGTCATCAAGGCAATAGAAAAAATTAAAGTTTTAGAATGAATCCAATAAGAATATGATCACTTGGAGGTTATTGAAATTGCTTACTTCAATGAAGTCTTCAAATGAGAGATTGTCCATTTAGATGCTCTCTTTAAATCCATTCACTAGAACCTTAACATTCTCTATGTAGAAGTCAACACTCTATGTACAAAAGTCACACTTCAACCAAACATCACTAGCATCCAATAGACACTTCTTCTTGAAAAGTGTATAGTCAACCCCATTCTCTATCATTACACTTATTCCATGTGAGTAGTAGTAATCCACCATTTGTCTAATAAAAAAGCATTGCATGTGTGAATCATTTGTGAGTCACACATAGTACAACTTGGTGAGTCATATTTGGAGCATACCTACAAATAAATGAAGGCTAACCAAAAATGTAAATAAATGAGACTTTGTCCATGGAAGAAACAAATGAGATACCCACAAATGCTATTGTATCTCAAAATATTGAAAAGTCAAATGATAACATTTTTGCCAATACTGAATGAGATAATTTTAAGGAAAAACTTGCGTTAACATCTAAACAACTAATAAATTGAGTTTCACCACAAATGTAAGTAAATGAGGTTTAACAAAAAATGAAATTCAAAAAGATACTTATAAATGATGTCATACTCTACAATACTTAAAAATTCAAATTCAACAACTAGAAGGTCTCTCAAGTTCAAATCGTGACAGTTAAAAAAATTCTAAACAAAGATGTAATAAGTGTAGGAGAGTTTTTCAAAACACAAATGATCTAAATAACTATTGGCATAATGAAGCCAATTATCCTAGAAATTCCAAAAGAATGGAGAGGAAAGAATCAACTTTTTTCTCGAAGAAGAACAAGGAGAACTTCATACTTACATGAACTACATGAATCCTTGCAATCTATTAAAATTCACAAGTACATACAAGAAAATTCTAAGCACATACACAAAATTCTAAAAAATAAATGTCATCTGATAAAGGAGTTCCCTATTGGGCAATACTCCATCAAATTGTCTTTTCTTGAATTAATAGAAGCTCTACCAATGTAACCTCCAAAGTTGTTAATGGCCAAAGGTAGAATGGTGTTCACCAAGCCTATTTAAGGTTGGAGATGTTTTACTCAAAATGGGAAGTTCAAAAAATAAGCAAGATAGTAAGGAAAGAAAATTAAGACCAATTTAGATCAAGCCATACCTAGTTAAGGAAGATGAGGTCAGTGGTACTTTCCTCTTGTACATGATGAAAGGTGAAGATTAAATGGTGAAACAATCAAAACACCCCACCTCAAGAAGTATTACAAATAAAAATTAAAAAAATTCACCTACAATGCATTCTATTCATCTTATGACATTGTGTCTAAATTGATTGCTCTTTACCATTTTTCATCCTATTTAGAGTCATAGGTTGCTAATACATTGGTTATCTCTACTAGGTCATGAGATCCCCTAATTATATTATTTCATTTATTCCTTTACATTAAAAACCATTTGATTAAAATAGTTTTAAGCATTAAATTGATCCTTAGCCTAGGTATTACTATTTCCTAGTCTCATTCTCACCAAGCAACCTAGTCTATAGTAGTATCTAGAAACTAATAGGTGAACCTCCCTAATTTTCTTCAACATAGGGGGCATATTAGAAGATAGTAAGTATCCATTTGGCTATGTCTAGCCCCTTATTTTACTAATCCTTGGTGATGAGCCCTCACTTCTTCCTAATAGTGTAGGATTAGGTCAAGGGGGTCTACTCCAAAAAGGTGAAACCACACACATGCACTAAGAAAAGAAAACCTACAAGAAAAATGAGTCTCTAATTAAAGCACACATAAGTAAAAGTTAAATGAAACAATCAAAAGTTTTGCTCACCTTTGAACGACCATCCTTGATAAGGATGCAATCCTTTACTCTAGGTTCAACTTGTTGGTCATCCTCGATCTCTAAAGTCTAGAAACTATCTATAAAGTTAGTTAACTAATGGTGTTTGTTGTTAGTTTAATAGTTGATTTAGATTATGATAATTTTTTGTTTATTATGAGCTTATCTTAGATTTTCGTTCAACATTTCTCCTTACCAATTGTTTCCATTATAATCCTACATCTCAAAATCCTATTGAATGTTTAATGTCCTAGTCAACTTGCAATCCTTTGGGTCAAAAATCAGTAAAGAATAATTATTTTGTTATTGTGTGTATATCAATGTTGTTAAATTATTATAAAGTGAATCTTACATTTGTGAGACTAGTAAACATGTGAATTCATAGTCTATACATATACTCATGTGCATGCATCCATTCATACATCATAAAATTGAAAAATTAAACAAAAATAGACATGCAAATATATATATATATATAAGATTTTATATATATATATATATATATATATATATATATATATATATATATATATATATATATATATATATATATATATATATATATATATATATAAGAGCTAAAATCTAACCTTCTATGTGCACAAGAAGAATGTGGCATACATAAAGTCAACACAATACAAGGCATAAGCCAATTTGAAACAATGAATCTATACATGTATAACCATTGGTGTTTGATTACAAGGGCTCCCTCATGGGAGAAATTAAAAAAAAAAATATTTGTTTGCATATCTTGATATAAAATTCCCCATGCAAGGGGGCAAGTCAAAAGTGTGTCTTGACAAAATTGACTAGAAAGGATACTCAACTATGCATTGGTCTCTAGCTAATCTCTCCTTCTAGTGGCAGAAGAAAAAATGTCCAACAACATGGTCTAAAGAAAGCCTCTCCACTTCTCTATTCTACTTGCATCATTGAAACATAAGAAGGATGATGTCAATAACATGTCAAATCATAATCGATAACCCATACTAAAGTATTATAAATATATTAATATTAGTTATCAAGGAGAATTAAAATAATGAACTAAAAAGAAGTGCACTCATGAGGAGCTCCCACCTATTATGTGGGCTTCAACTACTAGATCATCTACTCTACGCTCTATTATGTAAGTGGCTCATCCTACTATGAATGGGCATCTTGTGAGGTAATCCCTCCTATCCACTATGCTCTCCATCTCCCTCAACCCTCTAGTTAATTTCACCTCAGTCAGGTCCTCCAATACTAGTGTTTCATCAATGTTATAATCCTAAGTCTCTCCATTGGGCTCAAAAGGCTCATAATATGAATCCTCTCCCCATTCCTTCTACCACTAGCTAATGTGCATGGTGTGTTAGTTGTTGTGACTATGGTGGTGCTTGAGTAGTGCCTATGGCTAAGGTGGCACTCCCCTCTTTATCCTCATGATGGGAACTCTTGGAGTGATTGGAGTCCATTGAATTATGCCACATTGAATCTCTATTCTATCTCTCTCACAAATTTGTATATTGTTCCCACTAGGGCAAGTCCCCTAGTGGGTCCTTACCAAACTACTGCAAAACCTAGGCTACAAGGTGAATCTCTACTACCCCATCTTATCTCTGAAAGAACTTCTACTCTATGGTAATCTCATGTTATTTTGTTTCCTATCTAAAGACCATCCATGTCAATGTAAGGGTCACCAATCACGTCTACATCTATTAGGCTAGCCTTTGTCTATGTACCAACTTTGAATTATCGCACACTTATCCATTTCATAACCCTCAAGGCTATAAGATTTTCAATCAACATGCACCATTAAAAAGAAATGATATGCTCTAGAGTCCACCCTATGATCAAGGATGGATGACTGAAGGAATGTGCACTCCATCTAATAATTTGATAGAGGTTGCAATATGCTCAAGCCAAAATGTTGACTCCTCAAACATAAACTCTACCATGCTACACCTACTAAATGAAGGGGCCTAGCTATAAAGAAGAAAGTGTACCTTCTTGTCACTAGCACATTTGGTGGCAATCAAGCCAATTGTAATTAGTTTCTATAGATACAAAATATTAATATGTGTAATTGCAACCAGCTACACACCCTTTTAGTCACCCAATTAAGCATCTCCAAAATAACCTTCCCATAAGGCTCTCTACCAATATGAGGGACACCTAAAATATGAGAGACATCATATAGAGTGATTATCCACTCCCTAAAAACACATGAAAATTGAAAGATGTTTTGGTCTACATCCCAATAAGAAAGTATATCAGTGTACAAGGAGGTATTAAAAATTCAAGATGTAGGGGTAGGAATGAAAATTAAGAGTATTATTTAAGATCTCATGATTAAATACAACATAGAATAAGTTTACTAAGTGAATCCCTTAAGAATTTATATAGAGTTCACATCTTTTTTAGCTTTGTAGTTTTTTTATTTTTTTAATTAGTTGAATAGAGGTGGAAATCTAATTATTTTCTTTTTTATCCTTATTTTCTTTTTCTTTCTTATTTTTTTGTT
Organism: Cunninghamia lanceolata; assembly: GCA_027924645.1. Classification (NCBI taxonomy): domain Eukaryota; kingdom Viridiplantae; phylum Streptophyta; class Pinopsida; order Cupressales; family Cupressaceae; genus Cunninghamia; species Cunninghamia lanceolata. The sequence goes on along the minus strand of BSBN01001614.1, from coordinate 6,321,437 downwards.
TTAACATGTCATTAAAATTAGAGAAATGCCATGTCCAAATATATTGGGTCTACAACCATAGAAAGTCTTTAACGCCTTTTAAAGTTGTGTTTTTAACAAAAGTTTTTGTCTTTTCAACTATCTAAAGATCTTATTAGGCATCTTGTAATAAATGCCAATGTGTATGCTTTCAAATTGTTGTTTTTGTTCTATTACAATTACAATTCATGTTTTGATTTATTTTATAGCACTCTTGATTTGTATATGATAGAATGTCCCATTGATTTATGTCACAAGGGGGACCTCCTCCCCAACAACATACCCACTTATTCAACTTAGAAGCCACATAGAAACCACATGTTACTTGGGAGATTCAAACTTGGATCTCCAACGTGAGAACCTTATGGCCTTGCCATTTAAGCACAACCCCTTTCATCGTGATGAATTATTTATCACCATTTTCTTTTATTAAACTACATCACATAAAAATAGCTTAATTTGAATTTTGGATCATAGTCAATATATGTTTATATGTTAATTTGGAGCATTAGATTAAATAAACTATATTATTGGATAATCTTAGAGTTAGTAGCTTATTATGTTAATAGTTAAATAGTTTGATTATGATTACCTTTATTATTGATTCTTTTCCATAAAATTTTGAATAAAGCTCTGTAATTATTTTTAACATTGTATGAGTTTTAAAAGGTTTTTAATACAATACACAAATTAAATTTCAAATGTATTGCAACAACATGGACTAACTAATTGGTATGCACAACTATCAATTGTCTTCCCTAATAAGAACTATTTTAGTTTTACATGGTTCATAATATAATATACACATACTAATTATGATAGTTATATAATGTTTGTACTTTCATCATACTATGATAAAACCATATAAGTAGAGTTAAAGTATAATTTAAAGTGTGCCTCAAGAAATTACATGTAAGGTGCAACATAAATAAATGACACTTGTTGACACATAATTGATCATCAATTTTTTTGAAACTAAGTAATACAAAATAAAAACCACAAACAATTAAAGATCTTACACTAGTATTCAACTAACACTCTATGATATTCTCACTAGTATAACATTGAGATTTCTTTTGGTTTTGAAGGAGGTGGAATATGGTGATTTCTTCCCTATAACAATAGAACTCCAATGAATTAGCAACTTTTTAAAGAGCTATGGAGAATCACCCTAATGTTTGACAAGCTATCATTTATTTTTAAAATTAAGACCAAAAATGCTATTTTAGAAATAACAAATATGCATTCTTTGTATTATCTATAAATTTAAATTTTTAAGTTTTTAATTGAAAGAATAGCAAAATATAACAAGTTACATTGTTGTGGAAAATAATGCTAGAGGAATTGGCAAACCTCATGACTACAAATATTATTGGTCTTCCCTAATAACAACTCTTTCACCATTATAATATTTTTAATGTCCTAATAAAAAAAATCAACTTTTATACAATACTTCATTATTTTCCTTTCAAATACATAGACTAATAAATAAACATTTATTTACTTTTAAAATAATAATAAGAAAGACTTTTTTATCTAAAAAATTATGTTAAAATGTCTTCAACTATTTATTCAAAATCGATTGCTGACAACATTTGTTGACTAAGATTCGATGGAGGTGACAGAACGTTTTCGCCAAGTTATTAATTGGTGGGGTGTCAATGAACGAACTACTTTTACACTTTAGATTTTAGATGACAATATTTGTTGACTTGTAAGATTTGATGACGTGACACGACGTTTTCGGCAAGTTACGTTTAGATTTCAACCACAAATGTCCAAAATCATAACTATAATTAAGTTAAAATCAAACCCTAACTGTAAACTGGAATTGGGAATCCGGAATAGTATCCATTTATTGGCGAATGCGATCCGCAGTCCTCTCTTTTCATAATTAATAAAGCAAGATAAAACTACGGATCTCTGTTTCAATCCATTCCTCTGGTTCAAAATTTACACGATAAAACTACATTACAACAACAGGAAATTTAATGAGATCTCGTTTTGTACATATCAAAATTATGAGAAAACGTCTACATGCAATGAATGTATTGACTCAAAAACTGGGCAGTTAAACCTTGAAATAAATCATAATAGTCATAAACCATTCCAAAATGAGTAGATAGACCGTCAAAATTAACTTGCCCCATCAAAAAGTTTACATTTTGACACGGGAACCGTAGAGACTCGGAAGATGAGACGTCTCTGCTTTCATCATCACGTACGTCCGGTTATTCAAACACGACAGTCACTAAATAATTTCAAATAAGAAATAAATAATTATTACTAGACAAAAAAGTAAGCCTCTTTATTAGGTAGGGAAAATGACCTAATAGATAATCATGTCCCAATAGCTCCTAGGGTACCCCACACAATTTCTCAAATTCAATGATTTCTAATTTGTAACAGAAATGGAACGCCATCGGTTTAATTTCCCAAATTCAATGATTCCTAGCTCTTCCCCTGACGATACCAAAGATTTTAACCACTAGCACCAGATGCCCCTAGGTTTCTCTGTAACCGTCTTATCCTACATTGGGAAAAACTGATTTCTTTTTGATCTCTCTCCAAACCTCCTTTGGGGTTTAAAAATTTATCTTCCCGTCTTTCATTTAGGAGGTGTTATAGATAAGAATCGGATGCCTTTAGCGTTGCTCGAGGTGTGAATAAATCTAGAGGAAGTTGGAGGGAGGGAAGTTCAGGTATGTATGCCCATGAGCAAAAATTTCCAATGCAGCATCACTTTCAATATACTGAATTTGGGTGTGCATTTTCTAGATGGTGTAATCGTTAATTTAAAAAATAAAGCCAATCGTTAATTTAAAAAATGTATACGAAGGCACGCAGGACCTTGTAAATAGGGATTGTGTGCATCTTCCATGCTATTTCTTTAATCGTATGCTTCTGAATTATTGAAGCTTTAATATTTTTTAATATCTGTCTCTGTCCAAAACTGCTGTGGCTTAAGGGGGGCTGTTGGAAGTAAGCCACACCCGGACCTACGATGGGCTGGCCACAAGGGGCTATAGCTCAAGAAATGGTATTAGAGCCAGGCTGAAATGGGATTAGAGCCAGGCTAGGAGCCCTAAGCACCTGCAGCGTGGCTTAAGGGGGGGTGTTGGAAGTAAGCCACACTCGAGCCAAGCTAGGAGCCCCAAGCACCTGTAGTGTGGCTTAAGGGGGGGTGTTGGAAGTAAGCCACACCCGGACCGACGATGGGCTGGCCACAAGGGGCCAGTAGCTCAGTTGGTAGAGCACTCCAGCAGCAATGGAAGGTCCTAGGTTCGAGTCCTAGCTGGTCCATATGAGCTGTAGCTCAACAGTTTTGCCAAGCTTTCTCTGCAAATTGCACGTTCCGGTAATGGTACATAGTTTCTATATACTCATCCTTGTCTTTATTATAGATACTAGGGTTTTTTTTAAGTAAAAACAAATATGAAGTGCTTGTTAATATAGGATTGTCCTGCCTCGCCAGAAAGATATGAATATCATTGAATTTGGTGCAAAAGATCAATGCATGAATAGCGCATGTCAGAATACCCAAATTCAATCTCCTTATATTATTCATTATGGGGATAATGAAATAGCAAGTTTTCTTAGTGTAAAATCAAGAATAACAGAACCAGAAAAGAATAACAGCAATAACAAAACAATGCTCAGAAAGAAAGATAATGTAAACAACATTCACAGAGGAACAGGAAGCATTTAACGTGGTTCGCCAATGTTGGCTACATCCACAACGAAGGGCAATCTTATTATTGTCTTAGTACATCTCTCTCTGGTTACAATACATCCAGTATATCACAGTCATAACAGCAGCGTTGGTTTTTCTAACCTTCTGTATTACCTACAACACATAGAAGCATAACTGTCCAGAACTACCGCATAAGCCAAATGCCTTTTGGCTTCCAAGACAACTCACTGCAGACTGCTACCAGACACCTTTCACCTCATATCTGATGAGGTAGTAGCAGTTACATACCAAAATAGACCATCTGCAGGAGGAGCGGTTAGAAGGAACAAAAGACTCTTGAGTTGCCGTTTCATGTGGGCTTCACTTAGTCCACGTGCCCAACAATCTCCCACTTGAATACCAATGGGAATGGCAATGAAGCTGCTCTGAGAGAGATCCCTTCGAGAAATTTAGTGTCACAGAGGCACAAGACCGAGAGAAGATCTACAGAATTCAAACTTCTCTCGAGGAACAATCTTTGTTAATGCATCCGCCGGATTAACCTTAGTGTCAATCTTTGTGACCTGCAACTTGCCTTCGTCAATAAGATGGCGGATAAAATGGTAACGAAGGTCAATATGTTTTGTTCGACTGTGGAACGCTGCATTTCTTGACAAGTGAATAGCACTTTGGCTATCACAAAATAATGGAAATACTGATTTCGGACAGCCCAGTTCCGTCAACAAACACTCAAGCCATATCATTTCTTTGGCTCCTTCTGAGAGCGCTATGTATTTAGCCTCTGTTGATGATAGAGCTACAGTTTGTTGCAACCGAGAGACCCAAGTAATGGCTGCCCCTGCAAATGTAAAGACATAACCAGTGGTAGACCGGCGTTTGTCTAAATCTCCGGCCATATCAGAATCTACATAACCACGAAGCTGAAAGTCAGTACCTCCAAAACATAAACAGAAATGTGAAGTACCTTTCAAGTACCGAAGAATCCACTAAACTGCCTGCCAGTGAAGTTTGCTCGGATTACTCATGAATCTGCTCACAACAGCAATAGCTTGTGCTATGTCCGGATGAGTACACACCATTGCATACATGAGACTGCCGACTACAGAGGTATAAGGAACAGACCTCATATGTTCATCTTCTTCCTAATTTTTCAGACACATAGCTGAAGATAAGCGGAAGTGATCAGCCAAAGGGGTAGATACCGGTTTAGCATGAGACATATTAAATCTGTCCAACACTTTGGCAATGTAGCTTGATTGGGACAACCTGAGTTCTTTTTTATTTCTGTTTCGGGATATGTACATCCCAAGTATTCTATTGGCTGGTCCTAGATCTTTCATGGCAAAACAAAGAGCCAACTGTTGCTTCAGCTGAGCAATAATCTGAACACTAGTACCAGCTACTAACATATCGTCAACATAGAGCAATAGTATGACAAACTCACCAGTATTGAGCCTCTTGTAGTAAACACAAGGATCTGATTCGCACCGAATAAAGTGGTTATCAGTCATGAAGCGGTCAAATTTTAAATACCATTGTCTTGGAGCTTGCTTCAGCCCATACAAACTCCGCTTCAGCTTGCAAAATAAATGCTCCTTACCTAGTTGAGCAAAGCCTTCAGGCTACTCCATGTATAAATCTTCATTAATATCTCCGTGTAAAAACACTGTTTTCACATCAAGTTGCTCAAGTTCTAAATCCCAAATGGCTACCAATCCCAACACAGCACGGATAGTGTCCATTCTGACAACTGGAGAAAAAATTTCAGAAAAATCAATACCTTTTTGCTGATAAAACCCCTTGACGACTAATCTGGCCCTGTATCTTTTATTTCCTCCGTCTTCATCTTTCAAGCGATAAATCCATTTGTTTTTTAGAGGCTTTCGATTTGGCGGAAGAGGAACCAAATCCCAGGTGTGATTAACTCTCAAAGACTCCATTTCTTCATTCATGGTGGCCATCCAATTCTGTGCATTTTCATGCTTGCAGGCTTGTTTATAAGTTGCCGGCTCTGCATAATCAAAGAGCAATAACTCGTAGTCATTGAATTTTGCCAGTCTCCGTTTCTCACGGGTAGACCTCCTCAATGTCTAACCTTGCTCTGGCTGTATGTTTGAGTCCAGATTTAGTCTCTGGAGTAAGTTCTAAACGTCATCAACCTCTGATTGTAGAGGAATCTGTGGCAAGCTCCCCTGTCTCTGCATACTGCTGGGTGCACTGAGAGTGCCCTGTCCTGTAACTGGCACTGATGGCTTAACTGATCGAAAGAGATTTGTATGTATATGTTCTGACATCTCTTCCTGAGGCAACATTCTTTGTAGTTGCTGTGGCATTTGAGAATGAGGAGGCTGCGAAGGACGTGTTGAAGGCAGCGTCAGATGTGTTAAAGGCTGTGAATGAATTTCTGAAGGCAACAAAGGCTACGTTGAGCAATCAATAGGTGGCATTGACCAAATTGATGGTTGCGTTGGCTGTTTAGGAAACAGCGATTCAACTAATGAGGGCAGCGGATGGTCATTGGAGGGCAGCGATGGTCCAAATAGAGGCTGTGTTGATATCTTGGAAGTCAGCGTAGAATGTGCTGATGGCAGCAATTGAGAATTGGGATGCTGCGTCTGGCAGGACATAGGCTCCGGTTCATGTGACAAAGGCTGCAATGGGGGCAGCATTGCCTGGTGATGAGGTAATGACTTGAGATTAGGAGGCTGCGTTAGAGTATATGAAGGGAGTGACTGCAATGAAGAGTCAATAGGCAGTGAATCCCCTGATGGTAGCGTTGAACAATCCACTGACTGTGTGGAAACAATGGAAGGCATCAAACCTGATGAAGGCTGAGGTGGTAATGGGCATCCAACTGAAGGTAAAGTAGCTGAAGTAATAGGAGCTCCAGACATATAAGAATGTATAGTAGTAACAAGTGGCTGGGAAAATGTAATATGTGGATTGCCTCACCTTACCATTATTGAACAAATCCACATCAATATATTCTGGTAGAGGTGAATTGCAAGAGTGTAAACCTGGAAACTCCCTCTCGTTAAACACGACATTGCGGCTACGAATTATAGTCTTTGCAATAGGATCCCAAAGACGAAAGCCAAACTGATCTTCACCATAGCCGAGAAAAACACACCTTTTTGACTTGAAATCTAACTTAGTTCTCTGCTCTTTTGGAATGTGAACAAAAGCGGCACAGCCAAACACCCGCAAATGCTGATAGGAAATTCGCTTTTCGAGCCATGTCTCCTCAGGTATGTCAAAATCCAGCCTGGACAAAGGAGCTCGATTGATTAAATACACAGCAGTGTTACATGCCTCTGCCCAAAACTCTTTGCCCAATCCGGCATTGGAGAGCATACATCGAGCTCGCTCAAGTATCGTGCGATTGAGCCTTTCAGCTGCTCCGTTTTCCTGAGGTGTATAAGGGATGGTTTTGATCCGTCGAATACCATGGTCTGCACAAAAAGAATCAAACTCCAAAGAGCAATATTCTCCACCATTGTCTGTTAGTAGGCATTTAATTTTATGCCCAATCTGGTTTTCAACTGAAGCTTTAAAAATCTTAAATTTTAAAAAAACTTCAGATTTTCTGTTCAACATATAAATCCAGATTTTGCGAGTGCAGTCATCTAGAAATGTGACAAAATAATTTGCTCCACCGAAAGAAGTTACCTGAGTTGGACCGAATTCATCGGAATGAACAAGTTCCAACGGAGTGGTTTTCTTGTCATGCCCCGTTCTCACGAAACTGGTCCGGCACTGTTTGCCATAAAGGCAATGTTCATAGAATTCTAAATCGATGGAGTTGAGGCCCGGAAGCTGATTGCGCTGAAGCATAACTTGAAGACCTTTTTGGCTCATATGACCGAGCCTCTTGTGCCATATTTCAGACCCACTATCTATAGCCGGCAAGGCAGCTCCCACTTCACCGAAACAGTCCAGAATGTATAGATTACCTTGCTTCTTTCCTCTTGCCATTACTAAAAGCCCTTTTGTAATTTTCCATGAGTCAAGAGAAAATTTAACATTGCATCCATTGCCTATAAGCTGACTGACAGAAATTAGATTTCTTTTTAATAGAGGCACATATCTAACATCCGTCAAAATTAGTTTGTCACCATTTTTCTGATTCAATATTACATCTCCTTTTCCTAAAATCTCACATTCTTTATTGTCACCCAGAAATACCTTACCGAATGTGCCTTCTTGAAAATTCGTGAAAGCTTGATGGCATGAAGTGGCATGAAAAGAGGCGCCGGAATCAAGGACCCACGAATCTGCATTTGTATCACTTGCTGATAGGACCAAAACACCATCACTTGCAGTGTTTGCTTGATTATTTGTGCTCACGTTGCCTTGAGCTTTCTTATAGTTCCAGCAATTTTTCTTATTGTGTCCAAGTTTTCCACAAAACCAACATGAACCGGTTCTGCCCCTAGACTTCGATTGTGGACCAGATTGTAACCTTCTCCGGTTGTTGAATCTACCTCTTTCATGGTTTCTTCCCCTATTGTTTATACTTACAGCCGTGAGAGCATCGCCGGATGAGGGTTCCTGATGTTTCCTTCTCATGTCTTCGCTGAGAAGAGTAGCTGCAACTTCATCAAAAACCAATGTACTCTTGGCTGCTACAGAAGTGCTCACAGCCATGACAACACCTTCCCAGCTATGTGGTAAGGAACACAACAGCAGAATCACTTTAATCTCAGGATCTAATTTGGTGCTCACCGAAGCTAATTGAGAGACTAAGGTGTTAAACTCATTTAGATGGTTGGACATCACCCCACCTTCTCTCATTTTCAGGTTATATAATTTCTTCATAATAAAAACCTTATTTGACGCTGAAGCAATCGCATACATACTGGAGAGCTTTTCCCAAAGTACTTTCGTATTACTCTCATTTGAGACATAAAATAAAACATTGCTTGACAATGAGAGAAATATTGTTGCCTTCGCTTTTGAGTCCAGTTTTTCCCAGTCTTCATCCATCATAGTACCTTGTCCTTTGGCTTTCCCTTGTAAGGCGAGAGACAAGTCCTGTTTGATGAGAAGAGACTCCATGTGCACCTTCCAAAGACCAAAGTTTTGGCCTGTAAACTTTTCTATTTTCCATTTCTCTGAGTCATCCATTCTGATTGCTGTGCAGGTTCCCAAAAAAAAATTTTACAGTCTCCTGGACCGAGCTACACACAAGCTCTAATACCAATTGTAAAATTAAGAATAATAGAACCAGAAAAGAATAACAGCAATAACAAAACAATGCTCAGAAAGAAAGATAATGTAAACAACATTCACAGAGGAACAGGAAGCATTTAACGTGGTTCGCCAATGTTGGCTACATCCACAATGAAGGGCAATCTTATTATTGTCTTAGTACATCTCTCTCTGGTTACAATACATCCAGTATATCACAATCATAACAACAGCGTTGGTTTTTCTAACCTTTTTCTAACCTTCTGTATTACTTACAACACACAGAAGCATAACTGTCCAGAACTACCGCATAAGCCAAATGCCTTTTGACTTCCAAGACAACTCATTGCAGACTGCTACTAGACACCTTTCACCTCATATTTGATGAGGCAGTAGCAGTTACATACCAAAATAGACCATCTGCAAGAGGAGCGGTTAGAAGGAACAAAAGACTCTTGAGTTGCCATTTCATGTGGGCTTCACTTAGTCCACGTGCCCAACACTTAGTCCCCTCATTCCACAAATGGTTCATTCTTCAATGGTGCAACACAGCCATTCTAAAATCTTGCCTAGGGTTTCCTCCAGAGGGGTTATCAATAGTAAGGTAGGAAATGCCAATCCCAAACAAATGCACAAGATTATTGAAAGGCAGAGGCGGATCGACATGAAGACAAGGTTTTCTGTATTGAGATCTTTACTTCCACAAGAATATAGTATGGTAAGCAAATTTCTTGTTTTGTTTGTTGAGGATGTTGGGTAAATTATATGGATGGGTTTTAGGTCATATTTAGGTCAACTTATGGTAGAAGAAATGTGTTGCGCATGGAAGATGTTCACTGTCAGATCAAGTCGAGGGAGCTGCTGACTACATTAAGCATATGCAGGAACATATAAATGAGCTTGCCAAGAGAAGAGAAGACATGAGAAGTTTGTCCATATCTAATTGTGAAGAGAAAAATTGCGAGGTTGTGCCATTTTATGATGGATCACAACCTTTTCCTTCTGTGAAAATAATGGCTATTGCTTCCGGTATTGAAGTCTCTACAAGATCTTTAAAATGTCAAGTTCTCTCGACTGATATTCTCTTTGTGCTGGACAAGGAGGGGTTTGAAATAGTTAGTGCCATTGCCTGCACCACAGAGGACAAAGTATTTCATACCTTATTCACCAAGGTATATTGATTTGTGTTTTTTTAATGTTGTTTGTTTGATTTATCTAAACTTAGGTTATTCTTTTTCTGATTTCTTTAGAGAACTTATTCACACCTTATAATTGTGGCTTAAATGAGGTATTGATCAGTTAGATTTGGTGACATTTTTCTAACTGTGAGAAATCACTAAAATATGCGAAGTCTTAGGTGCATTGCAGGCTTCAGATCTTGAACGTTTTGACAAGACAAATCTTCATCAGAAGCTCTGCCGTCTGCTCAAGCAAATATAAGTGATGCGTAGGTCAGGATGTTAAAGTACAACTATCATCTTTTTGTTAGCCTGCTTTATTATCTGATGTGGAGAAACTGGCGTTGTTATCCTGTAAAATATAGAGGCTAATGATCTGTTTGCATGATAAATGTTGGTTAAATATGACTTCTGTGTTAATTTGGATAAGGAAAACCTCAAATTGAAATCGAACTAAGATATTATCTTCCCTATTATGCCAGTACTGCTAGAGCTTTAACTGTGAAAAATTACAAAGTTTAGGAATAAATTAGTATTAGCGGTGCCGATCAAGAAATTGTATGGTGGGAAGAGGCTTCTTTTTTAAGATCCTTACTAGTATGTAGTTAATTTATTCTGCATACAAACAAAATTCTATCCTTCCTTCCTTTGTGATGCTACTGCCAAAGGTTACAAACTTGATGCAAATATGAGGGATGAGGAAAAAGTATGTAAGATGAGCACAACCCCTATTTACAAGGTCCTGCGTGCCTTCGTATATTAGTTCCCACAAATATTTTGAATGACACATTTGACGCCAGACACAACACAGAATTAGTGGTGATAGTATTGTTAGCCACAATGACATTTGCAGTGGCCTTTACCATTCAACTGTTGGTGAGTGAAAATGCCATAGGCATGGTTTTACAAGGAGTGTGGATCTATAGACATCCTGCAATTTGGGGAAATCCCAGTTCCAAGTGCAGGGCATGGTCATGTCTTGATTAAAATTTGCGCAGTTGCTCTCGATTACACCAATATGACATCCTGCGCAGTACAAATGTCCTGTTTCCTGTATACTCAACTAAGACCTCATTCATCTATGGTTTAAAAATTTTGTTCTAGATTTTATTCATTAGAATTACATAAAATTTTCCTTTTTTCTTTTGGGTTTTGTTTGCAGATGGTGTTAGGGTGTGACTTGGTAGGAGTGTTTGCCATTGTGGGTGACGGCGAGTTGAAGTTTAAGAAGGGTGATGAGGTTTACTGCGACATTCAAGATTTCACGGTGGGAAACCTAAAGCAGGTGGGCACTCTAGCAAAGTTGATGGTGGCAGAAGAGCATTTGTTGGTGTTGAAGCTGAGCAATTTGTCTTTCGAGAAAGGCGCCAGTTCGCTTCTTGTGCTAGGCATTCCACACTATTTATTTTCACAAGGGTAGAGCGTGTTTATTGTGGGACGCACAGGTGGCATGGATATCTGGTGATCCAGCTGGCAAAAAAAATGTATTTGAAGCTTTTAGAATTGTTTCCACATCCAGCACAGGAAAAGTGGGGTTTCTGAAAACCCGGGGGGCAAATCTGGTGGTGGATTATACCACAACTATGAGAAAGTAGATTAGTAATTCAATTTTGTTTAACACCATAGGTAGTTTCCAAATTATTTACAGTATTAGTAATAGTGTTACCAATGCAGAATGTGTAGGATTATTGGATGCTTTATGTAACACGTCAGTTAAATTCTATGCATGTTTCATAGTCAATTATGGCAAGAGTGTTATGGTTTTTCCTCTTTATTTCATCAGCATTTAATAGCGAACCCATTACACCATTTTCTTTGGATCTTTTACTACCATTCCCTGTCATATAATTCTAATGTTGTATAAATCTACTATACTATAATTTAGTAACGTATCTCCCTTCTAAATAGAATTTTGAAACTACGAGACAATTGTATAATCAAATATTTGATCTATTGTTTGGGTCATTTAGCTTTTTCATTGCTGGTATTATTGGTTTTGTAAATCTCTAACATAATGAATAGTTGAGACTTCATATGGATGTAATTTGTAAATAATATTAGCCCTTCTAATGAGTTAAAGGTTAGTTTTATTGTCATTTTAATATTTTCTGATTGGTAATGTGAGAGGACTCATCAATGAGTATGCCTTTGATGACCTTCAATATTTAACGGCATTAGGGCTCCAAAAATCCAGTTAAGTATAAGATTAACACCTTCATACTATATATAGTTAGATCTGATGGTGTGTACTTCATGCTTTAATTTCATTCAATTTTTAAAATTCAGTGGACAGAAGTGTAGCGTGAATTTTATTTTTTCATCAATCCTACAAATCATATGAGTTTATGACCCAGTAGTACGATGGATGAGATTTACATGTAAGACATCTTTCCATATTAACTTGCTTTTTTCAAATTGACAGGTTGATTTAAATAGAAATCTATGCATGCCTTGATCATCCATACTTTACAATATATTGATGATGATTAACTACGATTTTAAATTTTTTCCCGTTCATTTAGTTTCTATTGGTTAAAATAAATCGTTGAAATATATATTATATTTTATCCTTAATTTCTATAAATGACTATGATCCAATGGCAAATTTCCAAATGGATGTTACAAAAAAAATGCCTAAATACAGCCATACAGCCATCAAATTTAGGTGATATGGAAGGATTTTATATTAATTTTTTTATAAAAGTACATATAGTGAAACTAGCAAAGCCAGGACACAAAAATTTAAACAATTAAAGGTTTCTAATAACAAGGATGTACACACATGAAGGATTTATAATAGGTCTCAAATATTTTGTGCAAGTAGAGTTATACTATTAAAAAAATTAATTGAAGAATATGATTATTACTCCATGTATTATAATTTATTAATTTATTTTGTAATGTAAATAATGATATTTGCAATGTTATGTTAACCTATTAATAAGAAGATTCTAATAATAATAGAGGCATTTTAAGTTTAGGCATAGAAATGATTTTGACAATGTATTTTTTTAAACATAATTATAATTATAATTGACTTTGAAGTCAAGTTTCTTATAGATATGGCTATTTTAAAGGTATTTGAAAATCAATGAATAGGGTGATATCAAGGCTTAAATTTGACAGTTGTATAGTTGTATTTAAAGATTTTAGCTGTAAAATACAATAAAAATAAATATTTGACTATATATATATATATATATTAGATTTGTTTTTTAATAGAATATATCCCAAATTTTTAGATTTATTTTTTATAAATATAATTATATATTCATTCTAAATTATATAATATATATTTTTTCTATTTATTTTAAATTTTTTTAATAGGAACTTTTATTATTTAAGAAAAACAAATTTATAGATTTATTTTTTATAGAATATATTCATTCTAAATTTATATTTTTTGCTTTTATTTTTAAATTTTTTAATAGAATTTCTATTATTCAAGAAATAGATTTATTTTTTATAGAATATATTCATTCTAAATTTCTAATTTTTTGCTTTTATTTTTAAATTTTTTAATAGCAACTTCCATTATTTAAGAAATAGATTTGTTTTTTATAGAATATATTCATTCTAAATATCTAATTTTTTGCTTTTATTTTTCAAACTTTTTAATAGGAACTATTATTTAAGAAATAGATTTGTTTTTTATAGAATATATTCATTCTAAATTTCTAATTTTTTGTTTTATTTTTAAATTTTTTAAGAGGAACTTCTATTATTTAAGAAATAGATTTGTTTTTTAATAGAATATATTCATTCTAAATTTTTAATTTTTTACTTTTATTTTTTAAATTTTTTAATAGAAACTTCTATTATTGAAATACATTTGTTTTTTAATAGAATATATTCATTCTAAATGTACTTTATATTCACTTGGTAAAGCATTCACCTATTTGGGTTTTTAATATGGATGCGTAGGTAGACCATTTCTTGAGAAAGCTCCAACTTTATATATAAAATTTTGAGCTCCAACTTTATATAAAAAATTTTGACTTGCATTTAAAAAAATTAATTGTCACGTGATAGGCAATACCTGAAGACTAAACTGTAGGAAAAAAATTCCTTGACAGGCAAGGTGGACTGTCAAATTTAAGCCCTGGGTGATATGTTATTTATATATGGGTTAATGGGTATGTTTGATAGGAGATGTCCCATTAAAGTTAGTTCAATCACTCCACACATAGTTTATTCAAACACACACTTCATACATATATATTTTTTAAAATTTATTTTGTGCAATGCTTGGCTAATAGGGCTTGAGCTTGGGTGAAGATGGAGGATTGGATGCAGGCCTTGGTGTAGGTGTAGGTCTGGGTGGAAGTGGAAGTGGCTTCACATCTGGGTGTGGGTCTGGTTTCGCTTTAGGTTTAGGCTCTGGTTCTGATTCTGGTTTGGGAGCTAGTTCTAGGGTTGGTTCTAGTGCAAGTTCATATGCAGGTTCAAGAGTAGGTAGCCACGACGATGGTTAGGGTGGAGGTTTACACATAGAAAGTGAACATGTGCCAAATTTTAAACATGCTTCATACACAAAGTTAGTTCAATCACACACGAAGTAAACACTTGAGTTCAAATATGCCAAAGTACAAACACACAAAGTGAATGCCAAATTTAAAACACACTCTTCACACAAAGTTAGTTCAATCACTTCACACATTGTTTATTCAATCTCACACTTCATACATATATGTTTTTTAAAATTTATTTTGTGCAATGCTTAGCCAATATGGCTATTTAACAATATGGATATAAATATAATAACTTTGATAAAAAACCACACTATTTAACAATATGGCTATAAATTCATGTGTCTGTAAAGAGGGAAATTTGTAACATGGATTTTCTATTATCCTACATTATTTAGGTATTGCAAGATTCACCTAAGTCTTGATTTTGCTTAGAATTTATTTAGTGGATAACTTTGGGGCACTGGTAAATATGTCACTTCTTCTTCGCTGAATGGGAGGCCATAGTTCTATGATGGTGTGTTTATGATTTAGTTCTCTAATGGTTCATTCATGATTTAGTTCATGTGGTTATTCATTTAATATTATTCTATTATTTTTATATGTAAAAAAAATAATTGAATTTCTTATAGTTTAGAGCCTTATCCAGAAACTACTATGTGTAATGACTTTTGAGTGATAAATATATACTATTTACAGATAGGCCTATAAATACTTGTGCCTATCAACCATTTGATAGCACTTTTAGTGCTTTTACTAGTTAAATATATGAAAATGAGCCCGCACAGTGGCATGACAGTTCGGACTTGGGGTTTGCTCCCTCGAGGTTCTGAATTCAAAGCCCACCGGGTTCACCCGATGAGCGTGGCTTGCAGGCTGTTGCACTCATCCCCAGAGGACTAGTCTCTCCTCTGCTCACCCCCTCTCGGACCCCAACTTGGCAGTCTGTAAGCCCAAGGTAAGGTGAGGGGGGTTGCTGGGCAGAGTCGCGGGGACACCTCTGAGTTAACAATATATATATATATATATATATATATATATATATATATATATATATATATATATATATATATATATATATATATATATATATATATATGAAAATAATAGTAGTTGAGAAATAATATATTAGTAAAAATTTAATAAGGAACCAATACATGTGCACATATAAATGTTTAACAATAGACTTCACATGTCACATCAAAGAAACCACCAATCATATGATAACACAAGGTGATCAATAATAAGTGCCTTAATGCACATGTTTTGGTCTAACTTATTTTTGGGTGTTTTTGGACAACTCAACGAAGATGTAGCTGATTAGGCTACATCGTTGATACCTATAACCCCAAACAATAATTTTAAGCTCTAACTCAAATACAAAGATATGTTGAAATTTTCATGAAAATCTAATGTACCATTAGGATCTTGACGTGCATGAAGTTAGGGTGTGTGGATACTAGGTCCCCTCCCCTAGTAGATATAACGCCAAGTCTCCAACTAAATATTTTGTGAATAACTATGCACCATGCAATTTAATGGCTAAGATGTAACGAAAATTATCACACTTACATAATTTATAAGGTTGTTGCAAAGCATGATCACATGAAGAATGGTATTCTTGATACTGTCTAAGTTCGAAGATCTATATCAGGTCTTCTCTTCTACAATTTACTCTATAATGGATGCTCTTGGTGATGACTTTAAGATGCCAACTTTTGATCAGTTTTGTGATAGATTCACAAGGGAAGAATATAATTTACTCTCCATGGATACAATCACCTTTACTTCAGCAAATGAGAATTCCTTCAAGTACAAGCACACCCCTAATAAGAATGCCACTGCTCCTTCTAATTCAAGTGAGGGTCCCTCCAAGACAAAGAAGAAAAATAGAGATTTGTGTTCTTTTTGTAGAAAAATAGGTAATGTTGTCAAACATTATTCTCAAAGAATGGAAGCCTTGGAAGAGGTCATTCATGAAGAAACACAATATTTATTTTCCCAACCCTAGCAAAGGTCAAGTACTTACAGTGAGAGGTTTGGATTCATCCACAAAGAGTTGGATATTTGACTTTAGAACCTCTCATCACATGACCAATCTACATTATCTACTTAAGTCTCTTTTTGATAACTCTACATCTCATATTGTAGTGGATAACTCTACACAAATTTTGGTTTGGGGTCAGGTACTATATAGTTGATAGATGGTTGCATTGAGGATGTGCTCTATGTTCTTGAGAATTATCCCAATCTTCTCTCCATATACCAACTTTTCCATATTGTGAATGGGAAGATAGTTGAGTTCCCCCCACATGATGTAGTTATTAGAGAACTACAACATCCTAATAAAATTGTTGCTTCAGGTAGAGTTGATCATGGGTTCAAATTGTATAGGTTTCATGGTTTTGAGTCATCTTGTGGATCATCACACATTACTTGTGTAGATTATTTGAGTAGACTCTTTCCACAAGAGAAGAAGTGACTGGGTAGGAACCTTTAGCAAGGATACAGTTCATGTGTTGCATCAAAGTCTGACTCACTAGTGCGAGCGTGAGTTGATTTTGAACAACACATATTTTGGTGAAATCAATGCGAAGTGCAAATCCTTTTGGGTAAGCTTTTTGCTTCTCTGCACTCTTCTTCCATCCTACCTTCATCCTTCTCTCTCTTTCATACATTCCATTTATTCTATGGTGTTTCTTACACCCCTATAATATGACAAAATTAGATAGAGTCCAAGGAAACATCCCTTCCACTGAACCTTTAACGTAATTTTTTGATAGGTACATCCCACCATATATATTAGCACCAATCTTAAATAATATGATTTTAAAGATTCAGATTCAGAGGTCATCAGACAAGAGCATCACGACTTCTTAACCTTTAACAACCTAACTTAGAATCAAGAAACTATCATCCAAACCTAACGATCCTAGTCAAGGTAGAGCACATTAAGTGTTGGTTCAGTTTGAAGTCTATCAACAAGACTGTCCTATCACAAGATACATGGAAAAGACCACCCAAATGAACAACTAGGTACATGATACCTAGAAAGAAACTTGCAAGAAGCTCAGAAAGCTCAAGAAGCTCTCTATGTCATGTATTAAGTTGAGCAATCTACAGCACATCATGTGTCAATAGAATTTTTTTTGGAAGAAAAAACTAATGAAGTAACTCAATTACAGGAAAACCCACTATAAGGTGGATAAGTTTAAAGGACAAAGGTGGTGACACTTGCCAACCTTATAACTCACTTGGTCTAGCAAATTAGGATACTAGAGGTTGGAGGTGTTGAATAGCTTCAACCAAACAAAGTTGAAAAAGGACTTAGATCACAAGCTAATACTTTTATCGCTAGGGTCAAGCAAAGCTAGGGGCAACTCAAAATCCCCGTTCTTTGAACTTTTATTCTTGAAATGGCTATAATGATGCAATTCCACCTTTTCAAAAACCTAGCAAAGTTTATTCAATGTAAAAATTTCAAGCTCCCTGAACATACCTAGTCATTCTTGGGTACCAAACAAATGTTCAAAATTAGTTTTTCCCATCCATGGGGTTGATGTTCATAGGAATAATGCCAACTTGCCAAAACTCATTCTCAGGGAAATACCTAAAGTACTTAAAAGAACCCCTCGATTATAACATTCATAATGTTCTATTGCCACATCCTCTCCTAGACTTACCAAAATTCAAAGGAGATGGAGACCCAAATTCACATATTAAAGTGTACACAATAGTTGTGAGTGAACTCCCATGAGATGGATTTATATCTAGGATATTTTCCAAAACCCTCAAAGGAATCACAATAGATTGGTACTATCATGTCCCAAAGTCCTCCATACATTCCTTCCAACAACTCAATGGTGAGTTTCTGATAGCTTTTGATATGAACAAGTTGGCCAAGATAGGTATTCAAGAGTTCTTAATTATGAAGCAAGTTAAGAATTTTTCTTTTTTGTTTAACCGTTGGAATCTGTAAGTTTGTTATTTTTAGTTGGTAACACATTTCATGTGGTTTCAGGCTTTGTGTCACCTTGAGGCCAATACAAATTATGTGAGGAGCTTGAGGATGCTATATATAGTATATTTTGCATCAGTTGAAGGCAAGTGAACAAGACATGGTATGATAGAAGGCCAAAGTGTGAGTTTCGATAGTGAGGGGTGAGGTCTAAGAGGTTGAGTAAAGGTACAAGGAGTATGAAGTGGAATCCAATATGAGGAAACACATAGGGAGGTTAAGTGGATGTCATTACAATAGGGTAGTGGTAGAATTTTGAAGTTATATTGTACTTGTTATCATTATGCATCTTGTGGCATGTTTTGAAAGTGGTGTTTCCAAAGTTTAGTGAGTATATGCATGTAGGGAGCCTATGGGGTGACTATCCATTTATGTAACCTTGTTGTAATCAAATAGTTGTGACCTAACATGTAAGAGGGCCCATTGCAGCAAACTTTGTGGTGGTAATAATGGATAAATGTATAAATTTATATAATTGATTCTTGTTTCTGAAAGATCTTGTGTTACTGTGGATGTTTTGTTTGGCTACATTCAACTAGATAGTCATTTTGTTGGACCCTTGTACCATGACTACATCATTTGGTATCAGAGCGAAAGTTAGATCATGCAAAGCTTGTTGGAATGTGGGCATGGATGTGAGTGCACCTAATCGATGTAGTTTCTATTGAAGTTGATAAACCAACCTCATGGATCCCAATGAATACTTGCAAGCAAATAACCTATCACATAAAGGAGATCAAGAGGCACAATAATGGTGCTCTGCAACCCTAAAGCAAAATATGCAATAACAAGAGTGAATAATTACAATAAGATCAATCCTTATGAAAGGAGATTGAAACCCTAAAGGTGAGAACCCTAGGATTAACAATAAATTATTAAAGTGCCTAAGTTTAGCTTAAGTGAAATAAAGTAAAGGTGACTTAATTAATTAATCAATGTGATTAAATTAATTAAGTAATTAACTTATTACTCTAACACCCCCCCTTAAGCTGAACTTAGGTAGAAGCTAAAAAACTAAGGACTAAATGCATGAAAGCAAAGATGGGTCCTAACAACTAGGCATGATGAGGTACCTAAATGCAACCAAATCTCTATAAAGTGGAGAAAAAGGAGAAAACCCAGTGGGAAAAAGCTCCTCTCCAAAAAGAGATGAAAGCATGTCTGAAAAAAAACATGAAGGAAGGAAGGCCTCACAAAGACCCCCCAAGGACAACTTCCTTCACCCCAAGCATGCATCGCAACTAAAGATAGCAAGGTGATGCCAAAGGTTTCATGAAGATGTCTGCAACCTGCTCCTCTGTAGGGATGTACTCCAAGATGAGAGAACCATCCTGAATCAACTACCTGATGAAGTGCATGTGGATCTCAATGTGCTTAGTCCCCTGATGCTCCACTAGGTTGCATGAAATGTGAATAGCACTTTGATTGTCACACCAAAGAAGAGTGGGACTATCAGGAGGAAAACCAAAATCAGTCATCAACTATCAAATCCATAAAACCTCCTAGCTAGCTAAAACTGCAGCTCGATACTCAGCCTCTATAGATGATAATGCAACAACAAATTGTTTCTTGCAAGACCATGTAATAGGACTAGAACCAAGGCAAAAAATAAAGCCAGGAGTAGACTTTCAATCATTGACATCACCAGCCCAATTTGAGTCAGTGAAGCCAATAATGTGAGGTGCGCCTAATGTATAGTGAATGCCATAATTAGTGGTGCCCAGAATATACCTTAAGATACATTTGGCAGCTTTCCAATGGCTCTCATGTGGATCATGTGAGAAACAAGAGACAAGACCAACTGCAAAGGAAAGGTCAAGACTAGAATGTGTCGAGTACAATAAGCTACAAACCAATTGCCTGTATAATGTAGAATCTACTGAAGGAGTAGTTCAAGTGGAAGATAAGACAACACCTGACTGAAATGGTGTGGGGACAGGCTTGCAATCAAGTATGCCAAATCTCTAAAGCATATCAAGAACATACTTCTGCTGAAATATGGAGATCCCATCCAAAGACTGAATAACCTATATACCAAGAAAGTAATGTAGACGACCAAGATCCATCATGTCAAACTGCTCCATCAAAGCTCTCTGAACACCCTGAATCATGGAGGATGAGCTACATGTAAGAATCAAATCATCAACATATAGCACAAGGAACAAAAGATCACTCTCCTGACATTGAATGTGCATTGTGTGATTGGAATGACAGCGAGTGAAGCCATAAGAAAGTATAAAAGAGTTCATCTTCTCATACCAAGCCTGAGGGGCTTGTTTGAGACCATATAATGAATGCTGAAGTCTACAAACCAATGAGGTGTCCTATACAAATCCCTGAGACTGCTCCATATAGATCTCCTCATGAAGGTCTCCATGCAAGAAGGCACTCTTCACATCCATCTGAAAAACTGTCCATCCCTGTGAAGCTGCTAGTGAAAGTACAAAATGAATAGAATTCATCTTGGTAATAGGAGCAAAGGTCTTAAAGTAATCAATACCCTCAACCGGAGAAAACCCTTTCGCAACAAGATGAGCCTTATACTTATCAATCAAACCATCTACAATATATTTGGTATGGTACACCCACTTGCACCAAACCAACTTTCTTCCCTAAGGAAGATGAACAAGATCCCAAGTATTATTCTTCGTCAATGAAGAATACTCCTCCTCCATAGCCCTATCACACTCAGGATTAATTATCACATCTAAAAATTTCTGAGGATCATCTGAAATGGCATGAATTAAAAGATTAGCCCCTGATGTCTGTGCACAGGTATGACAAAAATCTTAAGGATCACCTACCAAAGGTCTAGCTGCATCAATAGTATTGTGGGCCCACTTGGGTAAAGGCTGAATATCTGGAGGTGGTGGTGAAGGTGAATCATCATCAACATCATCCTCAAGAGATAAGAAATCCTCAATCTAGATGAAGTGGGAAGAGTAGGAAGTGAGGGAGAAGCTAGTGATGGAGAATCCATCTGAGGAAAGCGCTCATCAAACTGGACATCTCATCGAAACAAGACCTCTCTAGAATTAGGATCAAACAACTTGTACGCCTTAACATCCTCATAGTAGCCAACAAATATGAGTGGTTATCTTTTCCTCTCCATGACTTTCCGCTGAGCATCAGGAATATATGCCCAAGACTCACTACCAAAAACTCATAATGTAGAAACATCAGGCTTAACATGGCTCCAAGCCTCCTCAAGAGTCATATGTCATAATGCCTTATGAAACATCTGATTCTAAATGTAATTGGCACAATTCACTGCCTTAGCCCAGAATAAAGAATCCATATCACGTGACTGAATCATACAATTGGTCATCTCCTGTAAAGTTTTGTTCTTTTAACACCATTCTGCTGAGGGGTGTAAGGAATCGTAAGTTGATGCTGCAAACCATGCTCAGTACAAAAGTCCCTGAAAGCCTGATTGAAATTATTAAAGTGCCTAAGTTTAGCTTAAGTGAAATAAAGTAAAGGTGACTTAATTAATTAATCAATATGATTAAATTAATTAAGTAATTAACCTATTACTCTAATAGTTTCTTAAGAATGTGTTTGACTAAAACCTAAACTGTGGTGGCAATGTTAAGTATATGAAGGCGTAAGTAGTTGAGGTGCACTAAATTTGATGCTTGTGCTTTGTAGGAATTAAATAAAGTTTGATATGTGGCAGTCCATGAGAGTTTGTAGATAGAGCACTAACTATGAGGTAGTTCGCAAGAGGTAATTATGGACAGATTGCCAACGTAGTTCTCATAAAGATGTGCCAAAGAGAGGGAAAGGTATTATCAATGTTGTAGGAAGAATGGAGGAGATATATGAAATTTGAAGGCTATGAAGAACCAAATGGATGTGTTGGAGTAGGACTATCAGAGGAATCCAAACCCTCTCTTCTCTATATTTTTCCCTTCCTCTCTTTGTCCCTCTCTTTCTCTCTCACCATCTCTCTATCCTTATACCCATCTCTCTCTCCCTCTCTCTCTACACACACACACACATACATATATATACGTGTGTCTTTCCCTCTATATATCTTATCTCTATCTTTCTTTCCTAGTCTTTCTCTTCAATTGTGATGGGTGGTAAAGGTAAAATTTGGAAATAATTCTTTATAGGATGGTTATGCATGTAGCCATGTTCTCTACTTGAAATTGGAAGGTACTCTCTCTCTCTCTCTCTCCCTATTTATCTCTCTAGGTCTCTCTCTCTCTCTATATATATATCTTTGTCTCCCTCTCTAACTCTCTATTTCTTTTTATTTGTCTGTCTCTATTTCCCTGTCACACACTTCCTCTCTATAAGATTTATCTCTCTCTCTCTTGATGTGTGTGTGTGTGTGTATTTCTCTCTATTCTCTCTCTCACTTCTCCCTCCCTCACTCTCTCATTGTTTCTCTATCTCTATCTCTCCCCCCTTCTCTGTTCCTCTGTCTCCAAATAATATCTTAAGGGTAAATTGATTAAGGTGGAAGATATGTAGGTTTTGACAAAAGAAAGACTTGATGAAATGATTAATTCAATTGGAGGTTTTGATATGATAATAGGTGGAAGCCCCTCTAATAATTTAATAGGAAACGACAATATCTCTCCACATATATTTCTCCCTTCTCTCTCTCTATCTCTCTACCTCTCTCCTTTTCTATTTCTCTTTATCTATCTTCGTCTCCATCTCCCTCTCCCTTCTCTCTCACACAATTCCTCTCCATGAGATCTCTAATCTCTAGATCTATCTTAGTATATATATGGTTTCATGATTGTATGCATCATAATTCCATATCATCTCAATCTTAAATGGTCTCATGCTTGTTTGAGAATGGGTGTCAACTTGGTAACAACTCTATTAGTGGATTATATGTGTCGTGATTCCGTTGTACACCCAACTTTTACAATGATTCATTTCTACATGTGTTGTGGGAGATGTCTTAGTCAAAACTCCATAATTTCCTCAAGCATTGTGATTCCTTTTCATACCACATGCCATGCATGTAATTGCATACAAGTTTCACTCATTTTCTTTACATTTTTGTAAAGCCAAATTGTACAAACCCTTCCAAAGAATTTTCCCTAGGGTTTGATCTTCTTGCCATCTCTAATTTTTGTAAGTTTTCATATCTTTAGATTAGATCTAAAATGTGTAGGTCATCTTTCCTTTATCCATAGTTATTTGACCTAGCTATTGATTTTTTTTACTATGGATTTCTGCCAAACCTTGTCCTTAGCTTATATTGAAACATGCCTTAAGGGTTTCACTGTATTTTACAATTTTTTACCTCAAATCCATTTATCCTTGATGACACCATATTCATTTACCATAAGGAAGAAAATACATGGATGGAATATTTCATTGTGTATATGACTTTTCATCCTTCACAAAGCTTGTTATTGCCTTCCCTTCTATTTGAGATGGCTTTACTTCACCTACCCATCAACTTCATATTGATTATCCCTCTCTTGTATCACTAATATTAGTAATGATGGTGTTCTTAATGTTGACTGGTTAGTGATAAGCCTAATTTTGATGATTCTTCTTTTATATCTACTAATAGCAATTATCCCTTAAGTACTTTCATTTTTTTTCATGCTATATCTATTGAGGAAAACTAAGATATGCTTTCAAAAGGAAACAACTAATTTATAATAATAAATATAATTAATAATAAATATAAAATTTGTCTCTTTTAATATCTAAAAGTTGATAGATTACAATTATAATAATATGCAACATAAAATTATAATAAAACTTTCTTAATAGTTAGTATAAATTAAAGCTAAATCATAATTTAACAAAGATAAAATTAGTAAGAATATTTACATTACCTTATATCATATAAAATTAAAACTTTGTTATGCCAATTCATGTGGGTGGAACACGTTTTAATAAAGATGTGTGATCAAATTCTGTGACATTTAAATATACAACTTCACCATGGTTTCATGATTGTATGCATCATAATTCCATTTATGGTTTAAAATAATACATGTATTTAATTAAACTATACAACTTTACAATAATATTATATTGAAAAAATTACTAATTTCCCTTATGAAAAAGGAAAAACATAATAATAAATATAGTTTTAAATAAGATTTGGAAATTAGAAGCCATGGCCAACATCTTGACAATTGAGATTGAGAATGAATTAATTTAAGTAGGATTTTGTTAAAAATATATAATATTATATTTGTATTATATAGAGCATAATATTTAAATATAAGTATAAGTAAAATATAAATTATATATAAAATTAATATATAATAAAATAAAAAATATATTTAAATGTTTAATATATAGTATTCAATATACATATATAATTTTATAATATATTATACCTATAAATATATAAATATAATATATTTTATATGGTATAAAATATTATTTTATAATATTGTATTTGAAGTTGTTACTATTTATATAGTAAGCATGGGTTTTCCACAATCCATGACAGTATTAAGTGAAGTGCTTTTGGATTCAACTATACATATTTTTGCTTCAACGGATCCTTCGACATTTCAGATCATACATAATGATCCATCATCAGGAAGAGGAGATCATTGTATGATGGATCATTGTGTATGATCCCAAACATAGAAGCAAAAACATATACAATTGAATCCAAACACTTCACTTAATACTATTTATATATTTATATTTATTATTATATATTAAATTAAATCAAATGTTAACACTAATAAATATATATAATTTGGCCGAAAGGCCATTCTATTTATGCACACATCTTGTAACTATCAAAAATTTGGTAGTCCTATTATTTGATCATCCAAAAATTTAAAAAAATTAGTAGTCCAAAAAAAACTTTTTAGTCGTCAAGAAATAATTTTAAAAAAATTGTTTAAACTGCTACTGCAATGTTTGCTTCAATCTGCATTACATTTTTAAATTAAACTACTCTTACACTTTTAATTAAACTATCGTTACACTTTAATTAAAAGTCTGAGCGTCAAGCCACATCATTTTTATGTGAAGTGACGCCTATGTCTTATGTTTTAAATTATGTGGCCAAATGGATCTTCAATACCACCTTCTGGTTTCAGAAAGTTTATAGTGGGAATACCCTCAAATGTTGTGTTTCCTGGATTTATAAACATTACAGAAATTTTATAGTGGGAATACCCTCAAATGTTGTGTTTCCTGGATTTATAAACATTACAAACAATAACGAAACTTTTGGAGGGTTCTATATAGATGGAAAAGCTTCATTGTCATTTTGACTATGAATTTCAGATTTCTGAGGAGACTCAGAGACTAATGAAAATCCAGACTATAATGTCTTGGTTGACCAGGTTGCAAATAAGGTACCCACTGCTTTCTCTCTAGTTTATTTTAACTCATATTTATTTAAAGATGGAATAAGCTTGTGCTTTTTCACATCACCTTTTATCAATCAAATTTGGTTTATAATTTTGAGAGCATGTTAGTTTTTTGCAAATATCTGTGTAAATATCCATGTAATTGTGCTAACTGTCATTGAAATTATGAAGATTTAATATGGAAAAGTTGAGGTATTGTTGCAGAAAAGAACGAAGAGAGGTGTGTCGAGCAAGATGGAAGATAAACTTGTGCAAGATAAGGCTTCCTCTGAAACTTGCTTTCAAATTGTGAATTTGAAATAGGAGCACCTTTCATTACAGACCCAGGATGGAAATGAAATCATCTTATGATAAGTATGGATTAATGTTGTTGGAATTTCAAGTAAGTGTTTGTTAGTGTTTTTTATCTATGCATCTCTTCTTATCATTTTTTATCAATTCTTCCTCTAGTCTCCTTTTGCTTCAACTTGGTTGTGTATTACAATATTTGTCCTCACCAAAAAAAAAAAAAAGTTAAAAAAGTTTTACTTGTCTTATTTCGGGCACATGTGTACACTTGCATATTTCATAAATTCATTGTTTAGAAACCAATATTTGGGATTGGACTGGTAGAAATTGAGCTCATTTTGCCAAATGGAATTAAATGTCAAAAGGAATTGTGTTATAAACCATTTGTCTAGGAAATGGAAAATAGATAAATCTTAAAAGACTTATTTTCAAATTTCCAATTGCTTTATGTTCAGAAATTTTAATAAATTTGACCTATTTAAATTAGTTAACATTTTTCTCAGGGAGTTTTGAATGAATGAAATTCTCTATTTAGAGACCAAATTTATGATTTTAGCATTTGTGCAGGAAAGAAATTTGTAACATTGTTATTCATAATATTATCTTTTTTCTATGATCTTTAGCAAATATAATTGATTTGAACTGGTTATGTTTGAAGTATTGGTTAAGCTACTGAATGGGGTTTGAAAGAAACATAAAATTTGAGTGTTTATGGTTTATATTGACAAAATAAATGATGCATCTTTCATGATAAAGAAAGAAAAATAAACATTTAGATGTTATCTTTGAGGCATGTTGTCAAACGGTTCAAGTGCCCTCTCATGCTTCCACATTTTGCATACATGTCTACTATAGCCACTGCAATTTCAACATTTGTCGATATCCTCTCCTTTATGCCTTATGGATGTCCATACCCTATTCAAGCTACCATTTTGGCACAGACGTGAGAATGCCGGCAAAAGCCACAAACCTAGTTGAAGTAGTTTGCATTTATTAAAAGTTTCCAAGACATTTCAACAAATCCATTTTGTGCATAACCTGTAATCATTGTATTTCCTAGATGGTGGTGCCCTTGGTGCATTCTGTGTCTATGCTTCTTCATTTTGCATGCATGACCACTGGAGTATTTCCATCTATAATTTCTAACCAAAAAAAATTAGTCTTTCTTTATGCTTCAATGGATGCCATAGCTTCCTGCAAAAACATCAAACATGTATTTTCTCAAAAGTTTCTAAAGCCCTTTCAACAAATCCATATTGTGCATTTTCTTTGATCAAAAGTCATATGGATTTGACCAGCAATCTATTACCTTGTGAGTTCAATTTACGGTGGCTTACAAGTGGCAAATATTTGTCATCATATATACCATCTCCATACACAACATATCTGAATTTTATTTTTTGCATAGGTTATAATTCATTTCTAACTGCCTTTTCCTCTTGTGCTCCAATCCAATACTCCAATACATTTCAACAAAAAAGATATGACTAGCAAGCTTTCAATAATCAATGTGTTTCATTAATTCAAAGATTTTAAGAGTATCCTCCCAAAATCCAATGAGTGTATTTTACAATTATTGCATCATATAAAACAACTTATCTTATGTCCTCATTTGCTTTTATTTAAAAAGAAATATATGGACCAATTCATTTCCTACATTAAAAATATGTTCTTTTTAGAAATAAAGAAGAGCCCACATAACTCTCTCTTTTTTAACATTTAAATTAGAAACTAAACTCTTCTCTAATATAAACTATTTCTTTTTTAGAAACATATTAAATTATAATTAATCATTTTGAATTATTTTTATTCTATAAATTGAGCTAGAATTCTACATTCTTTATTTAAAGAAAAGTAAGAAAATAAATTATTTTATAGAAAGTTTCTTAAACTTGATTCAATTAATTTGTGATATTATATTTGCTTAAATATGCAAATAATTCCTATATTAGAATAGAAATTAGAGAAAAAATTAAGTATTAAATTATAGAATGAAGGTGTTAGGGAGAGGAAAATAATTAAAAATATTTACTCTATTAATGATCTTAGACTTAGTTTTGAAGTAGTAGTTTATATTATAGTTGATTGATTTATAGGTTAATACACATACACTTGACACAAAGTGAATATCAGTATTTTTGTACTCACATAAAGTGAGTGCCAAAGTTCATTCAGACACACACATGCACACATAGAGTGAATGCAAAATTTCATTCAAATACATAGGCACATACTTCACACAAACTAAATGACAAAATTAACTTTCAAACAAACACACACACACACTTCATATGAAGTGAATGCCAAAGTTAACTTTCAAATATGCACACAATGAATGCTGAATTTTATATACACACACAATGAAAGTCAAAATTCATTCAAACATACAAAGACTCACAATGAACATCATTGAAGTTTGTCTATAGACACATTCTACACAAAGTGAAAATCAAAGTCTATTCATACATTACACAAAATATTTAGTGATAGGCCTATAAATATTTGTGCCTATTGCTTTTACTAGTATGCATTACTATTACACATCCTTATAAACTTATTTAGACGAATGTCAAGTGAAGTTTAATGAATGACCATAAACCAGAGAACCAAGAGAGAGTTTAGTGGAGGCCATGTTAAAAGAAGTGTTTGCCATGATTTCGTATGGACTTTGTAAGTTTTCTAATTTAGAAGTAATAAAGTGTGTTTCTACACTTTCCTTTCCAAGGAGCCCATGTGTTGTAAAGAATACCAATTTAAGTTTATTTATTTATTATTTATTTATCTATAATGAGAACTTACAACTTAGAAAAGAGCCCACTCATCTCCACTACCTATAGTCATGATTGGATGAAGTATAAATTATAAAAACAAATCGATTTACTAATTTCTTGTTGAGTTTTATAATCACATTTTATCGATGATTAATGGCATAAGTGTTTTGGTGATTAGTTTATGAGCAACCGCCACATTCCTGCGTACTAAAGAAAAA
Organism: Cunninghamia lanceolata; assembly: GCA_027924645.1. Classification (NCBI taxonomy): domain Eukaryota; kingdom Viridiplantae; phylum Streptophyta; class Pinopsida; order Cupressales; family Cupressaceae; genus Cunninghamia; species Cunninghamia lanceolata. Next base: position 6,292,259 of record BSBN01001614.1, on the reverse strand, counting down.
AGTAAATGGAAATGTGGGTGCTTTTAGCAGTGGTTTGGTGTGATTGGACGAACGTTAATTTTTATTGCATCAAATTTAGTGGGGAATTGTTGCGGTTGAAACATTAACACGTTAGCTTTTTGGCACCTTCATCTGCCCGCACAATCACAACCCTAACTTTCTTTATATAATGTTTACTGGAGAATCACGACGGGCAAAAATACCGGCAACCGGCAATGCCTGTTGTGGAGCTCGGAAGGAAACACACAGATTTTCCTCGAGTTTGTGGAAAATATCTTAACGGTGGCACCAAAAAACAGACGACGAAGATCGTTGAGGAAAAAGCGGCAACGACAACAGTAAAAAATGGGTGACGATAAAATATGGCTGGCTGCGATCAATTTAATCATCTTGCATCTGCTAAGGAGCAATCTCAGCTGCTGATTTCCTCGTTCGGCCGGTTCACCTCATAGAGGGAATGCCTTCGGCATAATGACGCTGGCCCAATTATATCTTTAAAAAAGTTTGACCTTAGAAAAATTTAACTGATATAACAATTTGAATGATTTATTTTTTTATTCTTCACAACATTTTCGACAAACATGGGCAAGATCGGAGGTAAATTATTCGTCAAAATATTAGGGTTCAATTGAGAGTGAGTGATATTACAACATGCTCCAGGCCACCACAAACGAGGTTGTAGGACTTCAATAGTCAAAAGTCAATATTGGCTAATAAAAATAGAATGAGTATTTAGCATTTTTTTTTTTTTATGTATGAGGTGTAAAATTGCTATTGATTATTTGACCATTGAAGTGGATGATATTTAGGTAGAGCCAGGTTGTAGATGCCAGAAAAAGGGAAATCATCATAAGTCTAATATTTAATGGTTGTAGAAAACTTGTTTCATACAATAGTGACGAATCCTTGGGGTCGAAGCCCGCAACAATAGTCTATCGTGTAATTAAAAAGTTTTAAAATTAGCCATTCTACATCACAAGGCTATGGCACGGTCAGTTACAATGTTTGGAAGGGCAGGGTCCGCATCAATTTTTCTTTAGCCGATCTTCCTCCACGCATTAATTTATATTTCAGCACTCTGTCCATGGACAAATTTATCTCTGCGGCTAAACGTCACCCAATCTGAGCCACAAAATATATAAATATGTGGTTCTGCTTTGTCTCCCACTTAATGGCCCCCTCATTCTTAGTAGATTTGTGGGGAAACAGGAATCTTGTCCAGAAAATCACTCAATTTTAAACTCCTCTTTTTATAACAGGCGATGTTGCGTTTCGTTGAAAGATTACTTCCGAATTAAAAGTAATTACTGAGTTAGTCTAGCATTTAATGAAAAAGAAAGGTGTGTGGCTTCCAGGCTTGAGTAATATTCCTCTGCCTTTTTTATTTTACTTTAACAGCGATCCATATTTCTCTTCTGTAATCTTTCTACATTGCAACTCGGGTTATAACCTCGGCCACCCTTTGAGTTTTTTCACTTATGACCATAGATGCTCATCATTTACCTGCACTCTACTCTACCCTTATACAGGTTATACTGATATTGTTGAATCTGTTTGTAATTGATGTGGGAATAATAATCTTATTGTTTATTCTGTGGGTTCTATCTCCTTTGAACAAAACTTGTTCTCATAAATTAAGAATACCAGGAAGCTATAAATGCTTTAAAATGTAGACGTGTATTTAGGAGGCCTAAAATGGCGCCTAACATAAGGGAAGTTCAAAGGGACGCACAAATAAAACAAAGACTTTTGACCCTTTAATTTGCCAAGTGCCCGAATTTCTTGTTGAACATATTGTTATTCTAGGCCAACGCAACACGATTTAATGCATGAATGAGAATGAATGAGAAAATTGTATGGCGAACAAACGCCGCAAGGGAGAACGAACGAAAAACTAACGATGTCATAAGCCCGAAAGAGAAATACTTAATACATTTCGTTATTAGCAAATATTATTAAGTCTAATAACTGCGATTCCTATTAGTTAAACATTATGATCAATCTAATCATAATTTATGGTTTGTTGATTAACTAATTTAATCTTCCTTAAAAAAACAATGATTTAGTAAAGGGCATAAGTCACAATGGGACGCATCTGAAGGAAAGCCTTGTTCGATACCATAAAAAGGGTGGGGAAATCAATAGTTAGAACACATCGAAGGACGAACAAGGATCCAGGCGTTTGCAGCAGGTAAGATTCTTCACTCAATTCTAACATCTAATTTCCTCTATTCAACATAATATTATTTTATATGCTTTGTCTTTCTCATTTAAAATACCTGAACCCATCCCTGACTTGGTTTAAGTCATTCCACTGTGAGGAAATTGGATCTGGGAATTAAGCAACTATGACATGGCAATTGTGATCTTCATTATGATAATAACCGTAGAAAGGTATAGTCTATCTAGGTACCAATATCCATCTGCATGCATATATAAATGATGGATGTTATACTATATAGTAGTATGTATCAGAACTGAACCATAAAACTAGAAACTGTAATAAGGATGACTACAAAAAAATATAAATTCTCTGATAATTGTTTCTGTACTGTCATATATATATATATTTCTATTTGAATCTCTGATAGCATACTAAAGCAGAATGAAAATAGAGAAAGGAATAACTGCATATTTGGAATTGGCTTGAAATTGTTTGCACTCTGCCTACTGTATGACTCCTTTCATAATGATAAAGGCAAATAGTATATTTTGGAATTGTGTGGAAAATGCATGTATTATGTCTGTGATTCAGCCAAGAGATGTAGAAGCATAATGCTAGTAGATTGCCAAAAAACCCCACCTAGATTCCACCCCACAGTGCCCCCGAGGGTTGGGCATGCTGCCCCACAGGCCCAAGGCAAGGGTTGGGTCAAGGAGGGGTGGGGGTCCCACATTGGATTATGCCCCATAGGCTCGAGATGAGGGAATGGGCAATATGATATGCCCCATAGGCCTGAGTCAAGGGATTGGGCAATAGGACTGTGGTAGGCCTTAGGCTACTAAGGATTTATGACTCCCTCCCCTAGCTGGTTGACTGTTTCTTCTTTCTTATGTGTTTCCAATTGCAAGTCTGGTTATGTTGAATTGTTGGGTAATAGATATTAGAACTAACATATGGCAATATGGATTTTGTGTATATATATGTGCTGTTATAGGTACGACTCCAAGTAGAATTCAAAAAGTAGAAATCCTAAATCTCATTCACTAGCAAGTTTTAAGGTAGTACAGGGAAGGAACATCACAAACGACGACACCTCTCGCTCATTTCCAATTGTCAATCCTTCAACTCAGGTATCTATTTGCTAGACATATTTATCTTCATAACTAAATTTAGAAAGATTTAACATTTATACAATAATTAATGGTTTACTTTAAAATATAGTGCATTGAGATAGACTAATCACTATACCACACTACTTTACTTTAAAAATAAATAAAATAATAGGGAGAGGGCCCAGTAGCCGCTCACCCTAACTTCGCGCACGTCAAACTCATAGTTAGACATATCGGATTTCGACGATTTCTTTTTGGTTTCTCTGTATGTGATCAAAGTGCTGTATGCGACCGAAGAGCTCAAAGCTATTCTTTCAACTTCTGGGCACTTATACATGCGCAACATGGGTCGAAAAAGGGTCATTTTAACATGTCACCTCATACATGCACAATGATGTGCTTTCAACTTCTGGGCACTTATACATGCACAACATGGGTCGAAAAAGTGTCATTGCAACATGTCACCTCATACATGCACAACAATGTGCCAGGGCCGATCGCCAGCACATTTGTGCACTTGTCTTAATTTCATTGGTTAATTTACAAATGTTGTGAACATGTATTAGTGCATTTGTGTTAATTTATTTGGTTGGTATTTTACATGTACTAGTTCTTTTTAAAATTTTAATTGAGAGATGAAGTGATTAAAAACATAGTGGTTATTAGAGCGTGGGCCACACTGCTCCTTTCCGCTAGACAGATATTTTTGATCAGAAGTGTCTTGCTTCCAACCTTTTATCTCAACAGCGATTGCTGACAACATTTGTACGTTTAGATTTCAGATTTCAACCACAAATGTCGAAATCCTAACTAAAATCAAACTCCAACTGTAAAAGTGTTTCAACTTGGAATTGGGAATCTTCGGATGCGCAGTCCTTTCTTTTCATAAATAATAAAGCTGGCTACTATTTATTCGCTAACAGCCAAACTACAATTACGGATCTCTGTTGCAATCCATTCCTCTGGTTGAAAATTTACATGATAAAACTACATTAACAACCACAGGAAATTTAATGAGATATCGTTTTGTACATATCAAAATTACACATTCATTCCCCAAAATCAGATCACAGAAAACTTGTACAACGCAAACAATATATGCAATCTCATCTACTATTTTACACCAACAATTTTAGTTTTGTGATACCAAAATCATTGTGATCAATTGCGTTGTGGTTGTGCAAGAAGAGCTTGCATTTGTGCCAATTGCTGTTTCAGAGAATTGATGTGGTGATTGTAATCCCTTGCCTGAAGAACTGATTCTGCCTCAAATTCCCCCAGTTGTGAACACAGGCGCTCCTCTGCTTGTTCCGTCTTTAACAATCTGATCCTCACTTTTTCCAACTCTGCCATCAACTCCGCTTCGTATCGATGGCTCTCCTCCACCTGTCTTTGCAGCTTCATATTCTCAGATCTGAGGGCTTCTATTTCTACCCGCTCTATCGCTGTGCTTGGATCCTGCTTGGTGTTCTTCTTCTTGTGTGCAGGCTGTGAGAAGAAAGAAAAATCAGCAAGAGCAGGAGCCATTCTCAACTTCTCCTCTCACAAATCAAAAACTAGGACCTTAGGATAATGCAAGCAATGGGAGGAGGCAATGGAAATATATATAATTTTTTTTACATTGCTGAGCTTAAACGAAAAAACGTCTACATACAATGAATTTAGTTATGGATCATTCCAGACGCTATTGCATATTTTTATTCTCAGCATATACCATTCCAAAATGTGAAGGGTAGATAGACCGTCAAAATTCAGGCTGACGCCAAAAAGTTTACATTTTCAGTCGGGAACAGTTGAGACTTCGAATATAACAAGCGTCCGCTTTCATCATTGCGTAGGTCCTGTTATTCACATAAACTAGCAATCGCACAAAATGTGCAATGGGCCCGCCGATAGGTATCTGAAGAAGTGTTGGTTTCTTAGGTGGAGAAGAATAATAAGAGAAAAGGAATATTGTATTGGGGTTACAAAAACAATGCAATGTAGACAATTTGGAGGTGAGGGCTTTAGAGTGTACAAATGAATGTAAGCGCTATGAAAGTGAGGCTTCAAGAGCCATGAGACAAGCTTCCTCCCTTTTTCTAAGAGAGACACATGCATTGTATTGCATGTGAGCTTACTTTTGATCTTATTGAATCATTCTTAAATGTGAGTTATATACTTCATATGTACTAAAAGAAACATAATAATAGGTATTAAATAGGCATTCAACACATAATCTAGAGTAAACACACATTCTTTTTTACTTGAACAATTTTTGAAATTTCATGCTATCTTCCTAACAATATTTTTGAATAATTTACTTTTTTTAAACCAACAATATTTGAACTAGATTATCTTCAACAAAGACCTTATCTTCAAGGCCTAACACTTGAGAGCATGAATTGATATTAGGGACATTGATTGCCGAGGGCTCCTAATGACCTCAATCTTACAAGTCTAGCATTTCACAAATCTAATTGTCTTGCCAAGCTTCAACTACCAATAATATGCCCCCATGCAAGATAGTCCACATCTCTCCCTTTGGAGGGAGGAGGAGAATCATCTCCATGCAATATAATCTCAAATTGCTAGATAGTTCAATCAACTATGCACTCCACCTAGGTAGCACTACACATTGTGTAAAATGGCTTCAATTACCATAGAAAAATTTGTGTATTTCTTTATGAGTTTTAAATTAATTAAGAATTACACTCATTGCAAATGCATATTGGTCTAGTGTTTCATATGTTCCTTATGGACTTGTAAGATTTTGTCAACCTTGATTAAGTCATTTTCTCGTGTTCAACATTTTCAAAACTTGGAGGCCTGGGGAGACTATTGGATGGACCCCAAAGCATCTTAAAGGTCAAATTTTATATTAAGTCCACATTCAAGATATTAAAGCCATGAATTGTAGACCATAGTGGACCTAGACTCATTCGATCAATTAGATTGTATCTACTTCCTCTCTTCCAAGGAACTTACAAATTGCCTAGATCAGGACCAATAAAACTCAAGGACAAAACTTGTCATGTGTCTACTTTGATTCCCTTGGGCCACAATACGTATCACCACCAAGCAACATGCCAAACCCGATCCACCTAAAAACGTAGGACCCATGGACTTCAAATTGATATTTAATACTTCAAAGATATGCCCAATTTACTACATATTGACAATTTACTTTAGTATCTACATGACCCACATCTTGTTCTAATTGTTCCAGTTACTCGTGGTGCTTGCCATTAGGTCCCACTCAATATGTCATGGGCCTTGAAAATCTATTAATCCTAAGGTATTACACTTGACGAAGAGTTGACAGACATTGGAGAGATTGATTGTCAAGGTTTGGTGTGACGCATACCCTTTAAATCCATAAATCTCAGGGCTACCACTTGAAAGAGCATCAATTGATATTGGAGACATTGATCCTTGGGGACTTCCATTCATTGCAATCTCGTAGGTCCAGTTTTTGGTAGGTCTAAGTATCTTGTCGAGCTCTAACTACCAATGATACACCCCCTATGCAAGATAGTGTACATGTCTCCCTTTGGAGGTGGGGAGAGGATCATCTGCACATAACATTATCTCAAATTAATAGATAATTTAATCAATTGTGTACTCCACCCCTGTCACTATGCACTATGTAAAATGACTTCTATTATCATAGAAAAAATGTTTGGTGTATTTCTTTGTGATTTTTAAACTAAAACTTACACTCATTGTAGATACCTATTGGTTCAATGTAGAGTATTTTCCCTATAAACTTATAAGATCTAGTCGACTTTGTTTAAGTCACTTTCTTGCATGCAACATTTTCAAGCTTAGAGCATGGAGATTTTTTGACAGACCTCAAAACATCTAAGGTCAAAGTTTATATTAATTCTACATCTAAGATCTTAAAGCGATGAATTTGTAGACCATAGTGTGCTCATACTCATTCCATCAATCGGATTGCATCTACTCTTAATTCAATTGAGCTATAATTAATGTCACTAGCAAGCCACATGTCAAACTCAGATCCACTTGAAAATGTGACCCCCATATACCTCTAATTGATATTTTGAACTTCAAACATCTACTTGGTTTTATTGTATATTGATGAAGTACTTTGGGATCTACATGATCCACACCTTATGTTCATTGTTCTGGTTACTCATGGTGATTAAGGTCTTGTACTTGATAGAGCATTTATAGACATTAGAGACATTGATAATGAGGATTTGGTGTTCATCCCAATCTCTTTGGGCTTGCATTTGGTAGATATATGCACCTCCCTAGGCTTCAACTACCAAAAGTATGCATGGATGACGGATATTGGATGTCTCTTAGAAGGAGGGAGGAGGATCACCTTAGGGAATTAACAATCTCATTTTGCTAGGCATTTCAACTAGTAATGTACTCCAACACGTTGTTTTATGACTTATGTATAGTGTCATGATAAAAAAAGAAATAAACAATTTGCATTTCTTAGAGATTTTGTGGTTCCATACACCACTACGCTATATGTAAAAAACAACAACAATGGTGACTAAGGCAAGGGAACATGAGAGAGTCCATTCTTCAATGTATGAGTTAAGTATGACTTTCTAGTACCAATGGTGCCTTGTACAAGCATCCTATGTAGAGACTCAATTCTTGTCCTCTGAAAATGTGACAGAACAATATCAAACATAGCATGTTGCACCACAAGCAAGCCACCTAGACCAAGGCCCATATTCTCCCTATCATATGCACTATTGTAGGTTATTCGGTTGGCATCAATGAAATCAACTACAAAAACTTGCAAGCTTTGGGGTTTGTAGAACTATTCCAATTGTGGGCAATATCAAAGTCACGCCTGTCAAGCAAGTCAAGGTGATCAAAGCTAATATCAATGCTAGGCACAAGGAAGAAAGGAGCTACCACTCTTCAACTGTGGCCACATCAAATGCATTTGTTTTACCAAGGGGGCCCTCATCATTAGAAGTGGAGAAAGCATATATATTTTCCTGACAACATAAATATTATAACTTGTAAAATCTTTTTGTGATCAATCATAACATCACTATTCTTTAATTTAATCTATCAACAAGAACAAAGGATGACAATGTTAATGAGATCAACAAGATGAGAATTTTTTGTAAGACAAACAATCATTCTTTTACTTCTCCCCAAATGCCTCCTTTCCTAACTACTTATCTTATAAATAGATTTGCCTATGTTGTTTTGGGGCATAATTGTAATGCTTAAGATTTTAGCTTCCTGGATTGGTTGCCTTTTCAATTGAGCAACCCACAGGGTTTGATGGCTCACCATTCTTAGTTAGCAAATGGTTGTTTTAAACCTCACCAAATCCTGCTAACCAATGACCTCTCCTATCATAAATCTCTAACAATATGTTGCAATGCCTCTCCAGACCATGTCACACTCCTCCATTTCACCAAGTCCCATATTGACTTTTCAAGAAAAAGGAAATAAATAGATTATTTTTTGGCTTTGCAGAATTGTTGATACACTATTTCATGTATGTGAAAGCATAGTTAGATTGAATGTAGGTTCATGATTCTAGAGAGTATATAAATGAAACACCAAATTGGATCAAAGGAGATAGCTGATATTACCCAAATTTAATTCAACATTAGTAAGCTTGTGCAAGCCAAATAATGCAATGCAATTTATCTATTACACTTAGACCTAACAAAAGTCATTTTGACTTGAGAATCAATTTCATTGAAGACTTGTATTCCCACAAAAGCTTTGTAAGTTTGAATATTGGAATGACAACCATGCCTATTTACTCTTAGTTTCAAGAAATTTTCAACTAAGTAAAAATGAAATGCCAAATGTTAAGTGTTTTTTCTATCTATTGCATATAATTTGGAATATGGCTCTTTTCTACATATCCATCAAAATATTCTGTTCAAATTAATTACAGTTTGAAATCATAATAGTCCCTTTTACAAAAAAGTATTTGGCTCCTTACCTTAAATATGATTAACTTGTGTTGATAAATGAAAACAAAAAGGTCCTATTGAATTTTTCCTTCACAGATTTAACATTTTCCACAAAGTATGAACAATATTGCCCATGAGAAAAGTTGGAAACAAATGCTCAACAATATTTCATATTAATAGCAAACTTTATTGAAGCTTATGCAATTCTAAATGAATGTTTACATGGGTGCAATACCAAGTGCTTTCCTAAGTTGTTCAAAGATAATGAATGTCACAATTGTGTGGCAGAAAATTCTCATCCAAACTAGAACAAATCCATTGTATAAATCTAACACTCTTGATCTAATGGTTTTCTTGAAGCAATCAAAAGAAGATCAATAAAGACTTCCTCACTCATCAACACATGGCTTTCTTGAAGCAATCAAAAGAAGATCAATAAAGAATTCCTCACTCATCAACACCAACTCATTGTTGCATTATCTTGCCCATGTTCAAAATGCATCTCAGAAATAATGTCATGATTATAATATGTACAAGTATATGAAAATAAGGAATGATAGATATTTTTAGAATATAGCTAGCAAGAACATTATGTTTACCACGAGGGAGGTAAAGGATACTTATCAATACTTGGTGTTATGAGTTAGTTATAGCCATTATTTTCCATTATGAAAACTAATTTAGATTGGTTAAGACAAGCAAATAGCTTTTGCAATCATGCAGTTGCAACTCCAATATCGTCAAATTAAGACATCACTATATTTTTCAAATTAAAGAGCGTAATTTAAGAAAATCATTATGGTCTATTTGACTGGCCCTACATTGTCTTTTAAGTTCATGTTCTATATTTTCTTATTGACAAATTTCATATATAGTAACCAGGTGGCAAAACAAGCAAACTAATTAAAAGCTACTCTTGCTAAATGTACATACTTTTCAATATTAAGAATTTTTTTCCATTTAAAATTATAATGAAAAATTAAATAAAACCTTGTCTTAATTGGGTTCACACAAAATAAGCATCTACCAAATTCTTTGTTGGCCATGATTATGAAAAAAAGATCTTATATGCCATTTGATCAAAGCAATTCTTTTAGGAAACAATGTAGCTTCCATAGAAAGAGATTACATGAGTCAAAGCTTACTTTCGTACTTGAGAACTTAACCCTATGGCTATGAGATAAACCTTGCATGGCAAGTAGGCTTATACACAATTTTAGTCTATAATCTTTAGACATGAAAATAAATGTATGTTCACTCCCATATAATAGAGAGGCTAGAAAGTTGCCATTGATGAATAATCAGAATGAATAAGTTAGCTTCCTCAACCATATGATCATTGATCATCTACTCCATGAGCACATAAGATCCACTTTTGGTGGCTAGCTATTCGATAAGTAACAATCCAAGGCCTTCTCCTACAAGATACAAATCAACATGACAAGATTAATGATTCTTCCACAAGTATTTGCTCCACTATATTAACACTACTATGACTACGGCAACAAGGGTTCATCATTGTTTACTAAGCAACTAATTCTAATCCTAATAACGGTGTCTAAGAGTACTGAAGGAATCATTCTATTATAAAATTTGTTTAAGGGAGATGAGAACCTTTAGTGCAAAAACAATCTTACATAGAATCTTAGCCAATGTTTTTTATCTTCTGGAATTGATGAGTGTTAGAATGCTGAACATGTTAAATGCCCAACTTACAAGATATTTACACCCGCTCCTTTACACATAAGGCCATATCTAATGTGTACCCATACATTAATTTTGATTTTCTAGTATCTTCTTTTACAATTCATCCCTATAAAAAAAATAATGAAACAAAATACACTCTTCTCCTCTGCACCAAAGTTTTGGGATTTTTTCTACAACCTTGCACCCAAGTAACTCTTTTTACTTTCTATTGATTTTTTATTTTGTAATAGATACAACAAACATCCAGTTAGTATGTCGTTTGATTTTTGACTACGAAACCATATCCTTTGTTACCGTTTTGTAATATTTATAAAATTAGAATTAATCTCATCCTCAAACTTCACCAAAGAGGACATACATTTCAACACAGAAGCTTAAATTTCAAGGGCACATTTGCAGTCAAAAATTACATTGACTGACTGTAGACCAGTAAGGACCGTATGCTGCTTCCATCAATGTTTTTTCAAAATAAAATACAAGCTCAAAAAATATGTGTAACAATGTACCTAATATGTTATTATTATTATTTGATTGCAAATTTTCATGATTTATTAACCCCAGCCCTTACCTTGTCAAGCATATCGAGTCATCTGATGCAACCCTCATAAAAGGGGTCGGTGCAGTTGGACAGGAGGGCCTGAAGCGCTGAGCGGCAGTAGCAGAGGAGCGGTGACATTGAAGGAAGTAGGGTAGGTGAGAGAGGTGAGCTGGTGAAGGAGGATGCCGCTTGATTAATCGAAAACCCCAAAAGCAGGAAAGCTAAAGCACAATCATGATTTTATTTTTTTACTATTTAAATAAAAGCCATCCTTTTTTCATAATAGTAAAGATAAATTTCACAAAGAAACTCGTCTATTATAACTCTATTATTATAAAATAATGCAAAATGATTCAATATGTAGCTCTGAGTGGAATCAAATTGTATTCTTAACCATCGAAGGCCACTTGTTTATGAAAACATGCACAGAGAGCACAAATAAATCAATACCGATAAGATCATAATTCTTCTTCAAGAATGGACAAAATGTAAAAATAAAACAATACTGATAAAATCTAATAAATAATTATTCCAGAATGATTTATTGAAAACAGCAAAGGCACAAGACATTGTCTTAATAAGAGTATAAACTTTTTGTGGACTTCTTAACCTAGTATTACAACACATGTAGGTTTTGGATCTTTTAACAGAGTATAGCACACCACACAACGGGGTTCTGCTTTATAATTTGAATAGAATAATATCACCACAACACAACTATGGACATATAGTTTATATTTCACTCTAATACTACTGCAATCCCACAACAACATCCATATTCTTATTATAGTAAGCCAATTCCATAATCCAAGATAACATCCACCACAGCTGCTGCAATCTATAATTGCTTGAACTTGAAAAAAATTAGGGTGTTTAATTATGTTAAAATGAGCATGAAACACCCTAACTGTCAATGAACTGGCTCCTGTCTTGGCCGCTTGGCTTTACGCCGCCCACACTCGAACTACGCTTCAGCCCTCGGCGGCACCGCGCCTTTCATTCCCCTCCGCCGACCAGGTGCCCGTCCTCCTCGACGAGTCGCAGCCCTGTGTGAACACCCTGGAATCGTCTCTCTCCACCCGCAACTGTTGGGTAGAAATCTGTTGGCATGAGTCTACGAATCTTGAGCACAGTAGTAAACAAAATACAGTAATGCTCTTCAGATTTGTAATGAGCAAGATAAGCATAAACCACTGGGAAAAGGAATGCAAGCTAAGAATTTGTACGACAAGTTAAAGCATCTTGATCTGAAATATGGAAGGGGATGGATAAAAATTTATCATGTACATGCCAGAGGAATGTTATGATTGAAAAATGATGGTGGTTCTAAAACTATAAAGGATTTCAAATTTCAACTGGCTTACTTCGATCAAATCTCTACTGTAAAAGCTAAGCAAATGCATTTATATAAACAAGAAGTTATTTTGCTATCGCAATGTCTTGAAATTGTATAAACATGAAACAAAGAAAAATCTGAAGATGAGTGGAATGTTAATAATCGGTAACATTAGCAGAAGCCAATGGATTTCCATGTGGATGGTGTAGAGAAACTTACAGTACTCAAAGCCCGATAAGAAACTATAAACGCAAGAAACCAGAACAAAAGTGTAATCCAGAAACCTTTAGTGCAACAGGAAACCAAAACATACACAAACTGATGGCGTTTTCCCATTTCATAGCAGCCTGTCCCATGGCGTGAAGACTTGGAGGAAGCATTAATGCTTGAGGGAAACTGTGCAAGCAACGAATGTACACTGCCACTGTACACTGCGAGGCAACGATCGGTGAAGATTTATCCTCTTGCCAATCTCTTTAATCCTGGACTGAAGATCACGAGAGCAAAATCCTCTGAATCGAAAACTTATAGGGCACTTCTTCTATCAACACATGAAAGGCCACGATTCATTGAATGGTCGTCCTGTACCTTGATGAGATCCTAGGCCGTTGATTTTGCTCAAGGCATTAATTGTGCACAACTGCTCATTAGTTTGACGTGAACGACCAAGATGCATCTGATGGTCGTCCTTGTACTTGAGCTTGCAAATAGACCGCTGATCTTATGCTGATGTTGTACGGGAGGTCAACTCCTTTCAGAGTTTAAAAATGTTCCTGCCAAAACATTGCCGTGGACGGTGACATGATGATGCTGACAACACTCATAAATGTCAAAAAGTTGCACCAACGGTCAGGATGACTGCAATGGTCGTCCCTGTACCTGTTGGCTATAAAAATGAGCTTGACTCCTACTGAAGTTAAACACCTATCGGCATAAAAATACGGCACTCACTAAATAATTTGAAATAAGAAATAAATAATTATACTCAAGAAAAAGTGGGAACCAGCTATTCTCCAAGCAAAAATGGCATGTGTCATGGATCACAACATGCAAAATAACATATATATCATGATCATATTCTTCGTATAAAATAGTCGCCTCATGTAAATAGTTGGCATGTTGTTGTGCCAGCGCTTTAAAAGGATTCAACCCCGTGACTTGCTCATTTCAACTGAAACAACTTCATCGAGATTGTTCTGCTTATGCACATTTAAATCTACTTGATTTTGGGTCAATGGTATTTCAACAACCCTTTGAAATGTTCCAAACTAGGAGTTAGTGATGTTGGGCACGTGGCTATTGAAGCCCATATGTAACGGCAACTCACTGACTTGTGATTCCTTGAAACTGCCCTTTCTGCTCGATCTGTAGATTAGCCATTCTTGGCTTGTAACCGTTGTCTGTTCTCATTCCAGATGTTCGGTAGGTGGTTGGGATTCAAGTCTTTTGTAGGATGCAAGGCATTTGGTTTGCTGCTATTCTATGGTGAGATTAGAGGTGTATGTAACAAAGAGTTAGGGATATAGCTGTTATTTTTCAATATACAGTCACAGATATAATACAAGAAGAGAGATGTATTCAGATAATAAAATGCCCTTCGTTGTGGATGTAGCCAACAATTGGTGAACCACGTTAAATAGTTTGGTCACTCTGTGAATGTTGTTTTATATTTTTCATTCTGAGCATTGTTTTGAATTTACTGTTCTTTTTATCTTGGTTTTGTAATTCTATTTTTTGAATTTACAATTGGTATCAGAGCTCTGTGTGAAGCTCGGTCCAGGAGATAGCCTGTGAAGTCTTTTTATTGGAACCTGTACAACAATCAAAATGGATGATTCAGAGAAATGGAAAATAGAGAAATTTACAGGCCAAAACTTTGGTCTTTGGAAAGTGCATATGGAGTCTCTTCTTATCAAATAGGACTTGTCACTCGCCTTACTAGGGAAAGCCAAAGGACAAGGTACTATGAAGGATGAAGACTGGGACATACTAGACATGAAAGTGAAGGCAACTATTTTTCTCTCATTGTCCAGCAATGTATTATTTAATGTCTCAAATGAGAGTACTACGAAAGCGCTCTGGGAAAAGCTCTCCAGTATGTATGCGATTGCTTCAGCTCTGAACAAGGTATTTATTATGAAGAAATTATATAACCTAAAAATGAAAGAAGGTGGGGTTATGTCCAATCATCTGAATCAATTTAACACCTTAGTTACTCAATTAGCTTCATTGGGTATCAAGTTAGATCCTGAGATTAAAGCAATTTTTCTGTTGTGTTCACTACCAAATAGCTGGGAAGGTGTTGTCATCGCTGTGAGCACTTCTGTAGCAGCCAAGAGTACACTAGTTTTTTATGACATTGCAGCTACTCTTCTCAACGAAGACATGAGAAGGAAACATCAGGAACCCTCATCCGATGATGCTCTAACAGCTGTAAGTATAAACAATAGGGGAAGAAGCCATGACAGAGGTAGATACAACAACCAGAGAAGGTCACAATCTAGTCTGCGATCGAAGTCTAGGGGCAGAACCGGTTCGTGTTGGTTTTGTGGAAAACTTGGACACAATAAGAAGAACTGCTGGAACTATAAGAAAGCTCAAGGCAACGTGAGCACAAATAATCAAGCAAACACTGCAAGTGATGGTGTTTTGGTCCTATCAGCTAGTGATACAAA